>CM059609.1:2278095-2878095 GCA_030412105.1 Cyclura pinguis | reverse complement strand
TCAAAAGAGGGGAGCACAGAAGATAACAGATTGCATCTCAACCAATTCCACATTGCAACATGACCCCTGTATGTGCAAACTCAGTCACTGCCATGTGACAATATCTTTAGATGCTCTATTTCCTTGGGCTCCTGGAGCAAAGTTAACTGTGTAATCAGTAGCATTATATCCAAAAATTCCCATATCCTCCACTTAGGAATACTTTTGAGGAAACATGCATTTTAAAGGTTAGATTATAGGTCAAACATTCATTCCAAGAGAATTAAAATCACAGGGAGCCCGGTGCTTCTTAATTACCCCCCCATCCATCTCTCAAAAACTTTTTGCTTCCTCAAATCCATAATGCATTCCATCATGAATACTGTGCTCCATGAGAGATTTTACTCTGAAACACCTGCAGTTATGGTAGTTTATACCTGGATGCTTCCTTGCCACTTTTCTAAAAGACTGAAGCAGCTACCACAGTTATAAATATTATTTTCTCTAGTGTTCTTCAGTGATTTCCAGAAACCACACATAGATAACCCACATCAACTCACTGTGAGCAACAGTTGAAGCACCATTTGTCTACTTCTAGGAACAGTTCCCTCTCTCTCTCCCTGTCTCTTTCTTACACCTCTGCCACTTTTGTCCTTTCATTCCCAGCCCCTTTTGCTCTCAACTCCTTAAGGATATATCTTTTGAGAGCTGAGACTACAAAAACAGCCCACAAGAGCTGTGTTCACATGTCATTTTATGCCAGAAATCCTGACTGGATGAACAACAGTATCAGCAAGCAAATGCGTGTAACCTGTTTCCTCTTCCCTTTGCACGCACAGGTAAATGGACCAAGGAGACAGCTTTGCACGACACCCAAACCTGCAATTATGACTAACTCCAACCAGACAAACTGGGAATCATAAGACAGCAATAAACTTTGGTGCAGTGAATTATAAACCTGGGTTTGAGTGTCATTCATATTAACTTCTTCTAGTTACTTTACCTGTTTGTGTCAAGGGAGGAAGCAAATGACCTGTATGCCCGAGCATCATGGTTTTGCTAAGTCTGGCTTAAGAAGATGCACGGACACTGCCAAAAAAAGCAGCCATCTCCACTCAGAAGGATCCATTTACCTTTCTTTGTGCGTCATCCCACCACTGTCCGGGTACTCCTGTGCCCTCTTCTCTTTCTCTCCTCACTCCTTCGTATGTTTAATTTCCATGCGTTCCCAGGAAAAGCTTCTCTTTGAAACTATCGGTGCTGAAGCCCAGGTTGGAAAACTGTGTTCTCTCCTGTATTAACGTTTTGTGGTTTGTATATCTTGTGATTCACTGCATGCTCCCCTCTCTTTGCTGCAGTATGAATGGGTACAAGTTTTGCTTCTCTGCTTTAAACATGTGCAAGCGAGGGTGGAGAAGTGGGCACAGAGGGTCAGGGCCTAGTTTTGCTACAGAATGGCCTCTTTCAGCACAGGAATGCTCTCCGTGTTGTGACAACATAAGAATGTCACTACAACTGAGCCAGTATTTAAAAAAAATATAAAGTGGGAAGCATGACTACAAGCTCCTACCTTTCTGGAAGACACAGAAACAACACTGCATTAAATGCGATTGCCTGGAAGTAGTCGTCTTTACCAGTGTTATATTTTCGCACAGTCCCCTAAATATCTTATGGGGCTCTTCCGTGTTGAAAATGTGTCCATGGAAGCAACATTCAGTCTCATCAGGAGGAGGCAACAGCTGAAGGTACAGCATGAATCCACAGCACAGTTGGGTTGGTGCTGAAACACTGAGAGACTGTGGTGTCTCTTACAGCTACTGTTTGTTCAGTAAACTATTCAAGTAATCAGATGCTCTGCCAACATGGTAAAGAAATGCTTCTCAACACCTCTGAGTTGCAATGATCAAGCACATAGGAATGACGGGTAAGCATACGAGGATCCAATCCTTTTGCTAGGCAGATGGGTCCCAAATCCCATCACAGTGTGCCAAGTAATTCAAAATGTGCATTATCTAAAAAATCAAGGCGCATTTCTCAGCTGCACATCCATCCTGTTGCTAAGGATGCTGGGGGCCTGAAGCAGGTAGAAATATCTGAAATGACAGACCTTGCAAGTTAAACAGTATATTGAAATCCCCAGGCCTCTCGCTGGTGCTGCTTGTTGGTGTCCTCACATGAAGACTAGTAAGTTCATAGGCCCTTTTTTAAAAAAAAAATTAGGCAGGTTTATATGTGGCAACACAATTGGGGCATGAAGTCTCACACTTAGGCCATTTCCACACTAGACGGTTGTAGCGCGGTTATTCCACTTTCAACATCCTATGGATCCTGGGGTTTGCAGTTTAGGGAGGGGCCGGCTGCCCCCTCCCTAAACTGCAAACTCCAGGATTCCATGGGATGTTGAAAGTGGAATAATTGCGCTATAACCGTCTAGTGCGGAAATGGCCCTAATCACCCCAAGTTTGTTGTTGTTGTGTGCCTTCAGGTTGTATCTGAGTTATAGCAAGCCTAAGGCAACCCTATCATGGGCTTTCCTGGGGCTGTCTGTGACGTGCCAAGCAGTGGTTTCCATGGCTGAGCAGGAAATCAAATCCTGGTCTCCAGGGTTGTAGTCCTATACCTGTGTGGTTTTCTGCATCTTCCAATACTGATGATAAGGCTGTAGAGCAGGGTACCATGCACTTGAATCTACACAGCGGTTCCCAAAAGTTGGGGAGCGTGAGGAGCCTGCAGGCCAGTGGTGTAACTCTCAGGAACACAGAGGATCCTGAGACAGGCAGGCTTTCTGTTCCAGAGGTTTTGGGGAGTTGGCCATTTCCTGGCCGAGGGCCCTGACTGATCCACGTGGGATTTGCACAGGTGACTGCATTTGGAAAGAAGCAAATGTAAGGAGCCCGGACGCTCTGGTTTCAATTGCCTGAGCTGCTGGTAACAAAGTAGATGCATACTGGAATGAGACAGAAGGAAGCCTTGAACATTTTGTTTTATTACTGAGGAGAGGTATAAATGCTGAAAACAAAATGAGTCATGCTAGCTCTCTGTGCAACCAGACTGTTTTCATCAACTGTACTGCTCTGGAGAGGGCAGGTGTCAGATCTGGGATCCTGTACTGTGGACTTAAGGAGCATTTAATTTAAGAGGCTGGATTCAGTTGCAATGTTCTGCTGCTTCAAAATCTGTAGTTAAAAGCCAGTTTTACATGGGCTTTGTCATAGCTGCCCAAATCTGATAGAAACACTGGTTCTCAGAGCCACTGATGGATAATAAATACACATGAAAGGTGGTTCCAACGTACATAAATCCTTTGATTCTTCCTTTTGCGTCCCACACATAAACCAAGACATTTACTACCTTGAGATACAGGGAGTGCCTGCCAACAGGTTCAGAAAGGAACTGGGCAAATTTGTGAGGATAAGGTTATCAGTGGCTACTAGTCAGGACGTCTGTATGTTACCTCCAGTATCAAGGCAGTATGCCGCCAACACAAGTTGCAGGGAGCACAAGTATGCACAGGTATAGAGTTGTGTTGCAGTCATGTCCTGCTCACGGGCTTCCCACCGGCGTCTTGCTGGCTCCTGGGAGAACAGAATGTCGAACAAGACAGACATTTGGTCCAGTTGAACATACCTGTCCTTAGTGATCTCAACTGATGTGGCAGCAGTTTTCAGCAAGGAACACACGGGGAGATAAACGTCTGCAGCTAATGCTTCAGAGCAGATCATTTCTGAGATGCTTTGGTGCCAGGGCATGTAGATTTATAGTGGTTCACCGTGGCTACTCCAGAAAGCCCGTAGGCTTTTATAGGCCGGGAAGTAAGGTAATACGATGCATTCAGTTTACAGATGTTGGTGACAATTGGCAAGTTAGGTAGAATTTATTTACAAACTAGCAAAGTGCCGATCATTATGATAATTTCTCTGTTTACTTTCTCCAGTAAAACTGAGTGGTTCTCATTTGTTTCAGTTGGAGGTTTTGCAAGTGTATTTGGACTTCCATGTTATATATTCTTGGTTCAGAGTACTTAACTGGTATGGGTGATAAAATGTGTTTATTATTGTTAGTCTACCTTGGGGTTCTGATCCCTGGTTTGTGGCTGAATGTTTCTCTGTAGAGTCATTGGAGTTAAGATTATTGCTGTCTTATTTTTAAACCTAGTCTGCAAATTTGCATGCTGAAGGCTAGCATGTGTCATGTTTTGTTGGAAGGCCTTGTCTGACAGTTCCTTTTAGGCTCTCCTCGGATGTCTGAAATCCCTTTCCTTTACCTTGCCTGTCTGCTGCCTGTGTGTATCGCTCTTCCTTTTCTTTTCTCAATATTGACCTTGAGTGCTGCAGCTTTCTTTGTCAGTGATAGCTTGCATCAGGCCTTGTGCTGAATCCTGTCTTTAGAAGAAGCAAAATGTCATATCTTGAAATTCAGGGCTGAGATATTACCTGTAAGCCAGGGTTCCTTTGTACTGAAGACTTTTACCTCTGAAGTACAGAAGAGGAGAAAATCTATTACAAAAAGGTGCTAAGCTGCCCTTTCATCATTACTGGATGCGTTCAAAGCTGCTGTAGTTTCCAGGGGTACACATGAGTGGCAAACAGCTATTTTGTGTGATTTCACACTGGTGCCAACTCTGAGTAACTTTGGACAGGAATGTCTCATGCAGCCAGCCAAAGGTGGAGGTTGCACAGTATGTGTGGGATGATGGGGTCTGAAGCCACCCTTTGTGTGGGAAAAATATCCTTGCCTGGTGGTGTTGAAAGAATCTGAATATTCAAAACAGAGAATAGCTTGGAGATATTTAATGGGGAACCTTTCCTTAAGGAATCCTTTGGCAGACAGGCCAATTCACCTTTTCTTCCAAATAGCTGCTTACTTTCTTATATTCACTCTTCCCCTTAGTTGTTGAGCTAGAGTCTGAGAACTGATCTAACTGACTGAAACCAAGTCTTCATTTGGGGGCAGTTTAAAGCAGAAAATTAGGAGTATATACAGCAGCCTGCAACTCAAATGGGTGAACAAGTCCAATATTTGTATTTTTTTACAACTGATCCTGACATCGCATTTTTCTTCACTGAGGGTAGAGCTCATGGAGGAATGTATACTGAAAGAAAAATACTGAAATACACCATCCACATCACATTGGGCTTTTTTGAATGTATTCCTTCATGAAAGGAAAATTCGTATTTTGTAATCTCCTCTGAATTTTGTTTCCTAGGATGTCTTACTGTAATAAGACTGCTTGGAAACATTACTTTATCTTTGAGGTCACCAGTAGCAAAGCCCTACTGTGAAGAGTTGTAAGCAAGCTGCAAAGAGGAACTTTCTGTTGTTCTTATGAGATTTTAAAACAGGAATTGGAGACCTCTTGCTGAGAAAGACAGAACAAGAAGAAACTGTTCTGCTGTCCACCCTGTTTAGTAAGAAGTATTTAATACAGGACTTCTAGTTTGACTAGTGTTGTTGCCAGACCTTCATGATTATCTGCTTCAGAACATGACTGTGTCCTGCTTGTAATGTTTGGGTATACCGTATTCTGAATTCAGGATTGTTTTCTTAAGAAGCTTTTTCTCTGGCTTGAAATGTAAAATGCAGAGCTCCCAAAGATCAAATTGGTTCTGGCTCAAGACAAGGCAAGTTTGCCTGGTGCTCACTCTGCTGGATCTTAAATGCTAAACGTAGATCAGGATTCATAGCAAGAAGTTTCAGAGATGGTGGAATGGCTGAAATTTCAATAGTGGGCTTCTGGGCCACAGCGGTGGTGGTGTACACCTTCAGGTCGGTTTTGTCTTAAGGCAACCCTATTGCAGGGTTTTCCTGGCAAGATTTGTTCAGAAGGGGTGTCCCATGGCCTTCCTCTAAGGCTAAGAGAGTGTGACTTGCCCAAGGTCGCCCAGTGTCCCTAGAATAAATTTAAGGGAATATGTGGAAGTGAAAGTTAAGTTGGTGCCTAACATGCTTTTGCTCTCCTGTCTCCTTTGGTTCATTCTCACTAGCTCTTTGCCAGAGGAGAGGAGCAAAACCAGCTCCTCCTTCGATGCCTGTCCCAAGCCAAGTGAGAAACAGGATGCGGAGCAAGCAGAAATCGACCCTGAGCACAAGCGCAGTCGTGCCCGGGAACGCCGGCGGGAGGGTCGCTCCAAAACCTTTGACTGGGCTGAGTTCCGTCCCATCCAGCAAGCTCTGGCACAGGAGCGAGCACATGTGGCAGAGAACTTGAAGGATGGTTCCCCTGCATTCCCCAAAGAGCCTGGTCCCCAGGATGCAGATTCTGGGGAACTTGAGAGAGAACGTGCTCGCCGACGGGAGGAGAGGCGCAAGCGATTTGAAAGCCTGGATGTGCCTGACGGGGGGGGCCCCGAAGACTTCTCCAGGATGGAGGTGGACAGGCTTCCAGGGTTGCCCATCTCTTCAGAAACCAAGGCTCAGAATGTTCACGTGGAGATAGAACAGCGTTGGCACCAGGTAGAGACAACTCCACTGCGCGAGGAGAAGCAAGTCCCCATCGCCCCTCTGCACCTCACGCATTCGGACGACAGCAGCGAAACACTCCACAAGCAACACCTCACCACACTCCTGGAAAAGGAGGTAAAGCGGGAAGGGTGGTATATGGTGGATGCAGGTGGGTGGAATTTAGACCGATGCAAGTTCTAGTGGCATAATGAGAGCCCTGGACAAAGGAGAAAGAGGCTGAATTGGAAGTTAGAGGAGCTGCTGGTCCCTTAGTCATTCCTTTGCTCTTCCTCCTTCGTTGGCATTTGTCACTCTGTGTTAGAAGCGTCTTGGGCAGGGACATGGTAACCTGTTTATCCAGAGACAGTTATTCTTGTTGTCATTTGAGAAGGATCTGAAACTCACGCTGTCTTACGGGTAGAGTGTACAAACATATTGGCAGATATTAACCCAGTGGTGGTGTCAAAGCAGTGTCCTGTTACTCCTTTGTGCTCCTCTCCCACGTTAGCAGCTCAGCTCACCTTGGTATTGCTCCATCGGAACTCTGCTTAGTTTATCTGTCCCGTTCTTTTGCTCTTTCAGTATCTGTAATGAATAAGAGAAGAGAAAGAGAAGGAAAATGCAATATGGTCACATTGTTATCTGGGTTAGATGAGAGACCCCTGTATCTGGGAAGAAACCTGAGTCCCAATCCATCATAACTGTTGTTTATGACAGAACTGAAATACAGTGGACCCTCCGTATCTGTTTAAGGACACCCCACAAATAGCAAAAAACGTGAATGCTTGCGTACCGTATTATTAAATGGCAGCGATGTGTGCACAGACACTTCAGCGCATCGGCATTCACATCACCATTACTGGCATAGGACGTAATGCTCTGCGATAGCTGGTAGTCACAGATGCAAAGGTCATTTGTAGAGAGGGTCCACTGCATGTTAGCAGAGCCACCGAGGCCACTGGTGGACGGACCAGGAATATTTCAAGTTAGAAGTAAGGGGTGTGAGATAAGGAAGAACCCTGCCTGCCCGAGTTGCAGGAGTCCCTGGGGTGGGGTGGAACTGGCTGGCCTTTTTCATTGGGAGGAGGAACACTGCTTCCTAGACCAAACTTGCTGATTGCTTCCTGCCGCTTAACTCACAGCGTAGAGATACTCCTACTTATGAGTTGCATGGTAATCTTTCCACTTTGCCCATCTGGTTTCTATATGACAAGCAAGTTCTGTTGAACAGCAAGTTTGGATTGGAACTGTCAATGGCCCGGGAAATGGTGTATCATTGGTTTTCTCCATTCCCATATTTTCTTCTCCTGCTTTTTGTGTCTTGAATCCAGCTGGAGCAGAGCCAGAAGACAGCCTCAGAACTTCTGGAGCAGAATCGTGTACTGCAGGACCAGCTGAAAATAGCCTTGGGCCGTGAACAGAGCGCCCGGGAGGGCTATGTTCTACAGGTAGGAGAGGAAGAGGAAGACCCCTCTCTGTGTGTCTGGTTCTTACCTAGGGGCTTCAGTCCAAGATGCCTGTGAGTCTGCCTGGACTGCACTGTGTGCAACACCTTTAGTCATCTGACGGGGAGGGAGGAAGTTTTGGTGGTATAAATCATCTTTCTACAGGTGCAGGCATGGAACAAGTGACCCTTTTATCCAGAGTTCTGGATATCTTGACCACTCTCAAGTGCCCAGGAATATTCTTAAAACAAATTAGGAAGGTACCTAAAACTGCTTCCTTTGTAGATACCATGTAGAATACAGCCTCGCCTGTATTAGTTGTGGTTAATCAGGGTGGAGATACTTGGAGGAATGAAAAGCAGAGGGGCAACAACCACAAGAGGCATGGGGTTTCCTTATTTACTTTGCAGTTTACTCTGGTTTGTTTCAAAACTATGGCTCTTTATCAAGTATACTGTAAAAATAAATGTATTAGGAATGCAGTCTTTAATATGTTAGTCAAGCATGCCTTATTCTTCTACAAAGGTATTACCAGTTAGACAACACATGATAAACTGCAGATAGCAGTCCTTATTTTTTAAGAAGCACTTCCTTCTCAGATACACAAGAAGCATTACATCTTTCCTGTACTGATTCCTATTATGATATCTATATGTGAACCATCTAAAGACAGGGAAATATGCTTATTCTTCATTCTTATACACATATGTGCAGATTGATTCAGTCTATTTAATTATATGGCAGGTGCCCCCCCTCCAAAAAAGTAAAATAAAATACTCCGATTTGGCTTCATATGTAATGCAGCCATTAAACGTAAAAAATATCCATTTCTGTACTTAGTGTTCTGTCTTACTACTATGTGGGTGTACGTTTTATTTGTAATAAGTTTGAAAAAGAGCAAAATGCATTGAGTTAAAATTTTTGTTTCTGTCTCACCTGTGGGTATTTGCACACCTATTTTCTCTAGGAATGGGTGCAGCTCTCTTTGTTTCTGCTGGGTGGCTGAGGCCTACCTGGGAGAATTGGTCTTTCTGAACAGATGGAAGTGCCTTGCTTTGTGTGTCAGTAACCGGTTTTGTAGAGGTTGTTCTGTAAGTTGTGTTGTGCTAGCACTTAGAGACTCTGATCAAGGTGTGATTCTTTAAATTTGATGGGAAAATACAAAGAAGAGCAGTCTTTACTCCTGAGCATTAACTACTGTTTTAAAAGGTAATTCCTCTCCACCCACCGCGAAAGAATCTTGGCCAGATTGTCTTCTCTTTCAGAGTGCTGCCAGAATTGTGGAAATGGTGTGAAGACAGCACATTGCAGGGTCCTTCTGTATCTGGCTTGCTGAAAGGGCAGAATGAGTGGAAACTCTGGAACTAAAGATCTGCTGTGGTAACTTCTGTCCTCCTACATCAGCACTCTGCTCTTTTAGCAAATTAAATACAATTCTGCAGAAGGACCCTGCGATGTGCTACCATCATGCTGTTTCCGCAGTTCTGAGAACGCTTTGGAAGAGATGACCACCTGGCTAAGATTGCTTAGTGAAGGGTGGAGAGGAATTACCTTTCAAAACAGGATATCTTCTATGGAAGTAGAACACCTGATGAATCACTCTGCCCATTTGGTGATGCTTCTTGTAATCTCAAGCTAGCAAATATGCTACTCTGGTCTCTTGGTCTTGGCAGTTTTTGGACCTTCCACTCTGTCATGACAGCAAAATGTATGGCTCTCTTTCTATCTCAAGAAAAATACTGTCTGTCTCAAGGGACACCAGAGAAAGTGTTGTGCTGTGGAATTATCTTAGTAACAGTGTCTCCTCCCTGATGATTAGAAACTGAAGTAGAGTGGCATGGAGATTTTCTGGCCTAACACAATGGTGTTAATTTTATGAGTTTGTACCGCATTCGTCAGGTGTCCCCGTGCCATTTAGTCCAGTAGCCCAACTTCGCATGTCCAGTCTGAACACCGTACTTTTGCTTGCACAACTAAAGATTTTAGCAACACACAGCAAAAGAAACAGCAAAAAACGAAGTCACCAGACTGATGAACTAACCATGCCCATGTTGGTTACCTGTCTCTGTCTTTTCTTCATTTTTTTAAAAAAAATGTCCCTTCTTGGTTAGTTTTCTTTTGGACAGTGGGGAAGCAAATGATACTTGAGAAACGCTGGTACTCGCAGCTTCTTATGAGCATTGTGTTACACTTTTCTGCAAAAGAACAGAGGTCATAACTGTTTGCCTTTGTCCCATTCTCGACTCGTACTTCAAATATTACAGGTTTTCCTCTCAGCCAAGATTCCGTGTATTTGCAGGGCTCGATCACATGCATGTTGAACTGAAGCCCCTCATTGATCTCTTGTAATGTAATCTTTCCTGCATATCTCCTGCCTTGAGCTTGGTTGCAAGTTGAACTCCTAAAGTCCACTGGATGCAAAACGAAAGTTCAGCATGACTGTTGTTCTTCTTTTTCCAAGATAGCAGTTGTGTCTTCTGGCTGTTTTGGGGGGAGGGTGGAGAAGGCACTCTACTAATCTCTCTTGGGTGTGGATAATATTGCATGGGTTTATTTTTTCCTGTGGAAGCATGTTATCTGACTTAATGTACCTGAGTGTCACATCTGTGGGCTGTCCCTGCCAGAAATCACAGTACAGCAAGGCAGGCCAAATTATTAGGCTTAATGCTGTGCTTCGCTTTCCTCTTTCTGTTTGTGTATTCTCCAAGCCACGTTGTTTCTTGTCCAACTCTTGCATGATTCTTTGTAAGTTTTTTCTCTGTGCATGCATCATGGCTTTGGTTCAGATCTTTCCAGTGATTCCTTGTTCTAACTTTTATGTTCTCATCATATTCCTTCTTTCCTTCTTGCTTGTCTTTGTTTAAAGACAAAACAAACACATCAGACAGATCCAGAGGCTCCGTAATTTAAACTTCACTTAAAGATATAGCGGTTTGTTTGTTTGTTTTTTAACAATATGCAGAAAACATTCATTTCAAATTTGTGGCAGGAGTGAGTTCAACATGGCAGTTGCCATCTCTTAAGAACGGAGAGAGCAATCAATGTTGCTTCTTGGTCTCATCTCTCTAGGACATTATTTGAAGCTTTGCATTATTTGCTTTGCAAAGATAGATTTAAATGTGGACACTTGCACATACAATATTGGTCATACTTAGATCACCCCATCCCAAAAGCTGGGGTGGGCAACAGAAACAAAAATAAAATCCATCACAATAGGATTCCCAATTTAACCTTGAGCCCCAAAGGTAGGTCTTTCAGGACTTAAAAAGGGTTTTCTCAGGCACTGCTGGCCATCATCTCTTCCTTGCGGATTTCACTCCTTTTCGAATCTTACTTCTCTTTGTCCTATGTCATTATTTTTTCCTGTTGTGTCCATCATTTTTATTTTGTTTTATTCAGTTTGTTTCTCTTAGGCTGTCTTGCATTAAAGCTGTTTTGGTGTTTATCATCCATGTTGTTTGTTAACCTGGAAGAAGTTCCCCATATTTCTCTGAATAAAAGCGATCTAAAAAACAAAACAAAACAAAAAAGCAAAACAAAACAAAACTGGCAACATCCAAAATTGGAACAGATGGGTTGTGTGGTCAAACCATTTGCAAGGAGTTGTTCTGTGACCAGAGGTGTGACACTCAGAACTGGGAGCCAAGAGTGTTACTAATCTCCTATTTAATCAATTTTTTTTAAAGACTGAGGTGGCCACTTCTTCCTCGGGGGCCTGGCAGAGGCTTCATAAAGTCAATCGAGACCTCCAGAATGAGCTGGAAGCCCAGTGTCAGCGCCAGGAGCTGATCAATCAGCAGATCCAGTCACTCAAGCGTAGCTACGGGGAAGCAAAAGATGTAATACGGCACCACGAGGCAGAAATCCAGAGCTTGCAAGCAAGGCTCAGCAATGCTGCTGCAGAGCTTTCCATCAAGGAGCAGACTCTGGCGAAGCTGAAGAATGACTTGAAGGCCGAAAAGAAGAAAGCTCAAGAGCAGATGGAAGAATGGCAGCATAGTGAAACAGCTCTGAGCTCCCAGTTAAAAGCCAGTGAGCAGAAGCTGAAGAAGGCAGAAGCGCTCTTGTTAGAAAAGACCCAAGAGCTGAGGGACCTGGAGACACAACAGGCTTTGCAAAGAGACTACCAGAAAGAAGTGCAGCGGCTCCAGGATCGGATTGCTGACCTGAGCCGGCAGTTGAGTGCCAGTGAGCAGTCTCGAATGCTGATGGAAGAGAAACTCCAGAGGAATTATGAGGCTTTGCTAGAAAGCTGTGAGAAGGAAAAGCAGGTTTTGATCCAGAGTTTGAAGGAAGTAGAGGATAAAGCCAGTGAGTATGAGAATCAGCTACAAAATAGTGAGCAGCAGATGGAAATTTTGCAGAAGGAGAAACTGACTGCCAAATTTGAAAGCAGTGAAATTGTCCACCAGCTGGAGGAGCAGCTGGAAATGAAGGAAGCAAGCATCCAGAAGCTTGTTGATCACATAAAGAGTCTTGAGGAGGAAAGAGATCAGATTAAGTTCCGGTTCCAAGAGCTGATGAACCAAGTGGCTGAGTCAGATAATGAGGTGGCCAAGCTACAAGCCAAGCTGCAACTGGAAGAGAGCAACTATCACACTCTGGAACGTTCCTATGAGGCAGTGTCAGGGCAATTTCAGAACTTGCAGAAGGTCCTGAAAGAAAAAGAGGAAGAGCTGAGAGCAGTGAAGGAAACTCATTTGAGAGTTGTTGAAAAAAAGGATCAAGACTTCAGTGAACCTTTATTTAAAAAGGTGGCCATGGGTGGCAGCATAGAGGAAATGGAAGAACATCAGCAAGCCAAAGAAGATGTTTTGAAAATACTGTCTGATGAGAATTTAGCAACAGACATAGCTGATACTGGCCAAACTGTAGAGGAAGTGCAACACTCACAAGTGCAGAGAAGACCTCCAGTCTCAGATTGCGTGATCATTCATAGTACGGATGATAATGAAGGCCTCGATACCAGTCAAAGACAGATATGTGAGCATACAGTGATGAACACAGAAGAATGCAAATCTACAGACTTTAATGAAAGGGAGATTTTTCAGAAGGACTTATCAAAACCTGATATAGAAATTCCAGGAGCCAAAAGGCAAAGGATTCGTTTTTCTAGCATTCAGTGCCAAAAGTATGTTCACCCAGATGGATCAGAGAAGACATGGACCAGCAGCACATCCTCAGACACCAGCCAGGACAGATCACTTTCTGAAGATAGCATGTCATCAGAACCAGCTCCCTGTTACCCTGCCTCAGGTGACTCTGAGACCTATCTGTCTATCATTCATTCCTTGGAAACAAAACTTTACATCACAGAAGAAAAGCTCAAAGACGTAACCATGAAACTCGAGAGCCAGCAGGGCCATAACCAAGACACTCTCATAGCACTTCATCACCAGTGGGCCAGCACAGAAGCACAGCTTAGGGAACAGCTTCAGGACAGTCTGACTCAAGTCAGCATGCTGGTTTCACAGTTGGAAAGTGAGAAACAGTCAAAGCTCAAGCTGATTGAGAACCACATCAATGAACTGAGTGGGCTCCATGGAAGAAACAACCAAGCCATGATTTGCTTAAACCAGTGCAGAGAACAGCTAAGAACGTTGCCCAGATCTGACAAAGAAAAAGAAAAAGAGGTCTTTTTGGATGCACTATCCACTATGGAAAGTACTCTGTCTAATGCAATCCAGGCGTTAAAACTGACATTTTCTTTGCCTGACTGTCAAGCAGAAGAATCTCCTACAGCCCAGTCTCTGCATGCAGAAGACAGCTGTCTTGAAGAGGAGAAAGTTTCCCCTCTCCATCAGCAACCAGAATTTTCTGGACAAGACCAGTTGAGGTTGCTTTCCAGGAGGGTGGCTTTTGAATCCTCTTTGATCAACCAGATAGCGGAGTCCTTGAAAGATGCATCTTCTAAGATTTCTGTGGCCCTTAGAGAGATTCATGGTACAGTAGATGCAGTTCTGTTGGAGCCTTCAAATATTTCACATACTGCCGTAGCCTTGGCTGATGTCTTATCTAAAAAGCTGGTGTTGGAAGATCAGTTTTGGGGTCAGGTGGAGGAGCTACGAAAGCACTTGGGCGCTATGGACAAGGAAGAAGATAAGAAGATGGAGAGTCCAGGTTCAAATGTCCCAGAGTGCCTCATTCAGTCAGTTGCAGACAGCACGCTGATTAAAGCAGAGCTTGGGTTTGTTGCCCAGAAAATGAGAGAGTCCTTTCATCAGAGGTTAAAAGCCATTGAAGAAGACCTCCACAATACTAAAACAGCCCTTCAGCAACATAAGTGCATGTTGGAAGAAATCATTAAAGCTTACAGGACACCTGATTTTGATGGAGTCATGCATCAGATTTCTAAAGCCCTCGAAATCCAAGAGGACTCTTCAGGAGGAGTCCATACATCGTGGGATGTAAGCCTTCATGACAGCATGGCAGGAGCCCATAGTTTGCAGGATCTTAGCAGTCAAGCTCTGGCTGCTGTTCAAGATGATCTTGCTCAGCAGCTGAAAGACAGGGCGAATGTCCTCAAAGAAATATCTGCTGCTCTTCTCTCACTCTCCCCTGATGATGCCCTGAAAGACTGCCACAAACTCCTGAAGATTTCTTGCAGTCCTCCCTATGATATTTGCATGGGGGATCTTGAGCGTTACTCTTCTCTACTCGTGCAGGATGCAATTGTCCAGGCCCAGGTTTGTTACGGGGCTTATAGAGCAAGACTGGAGTATGCAAAGGAAGCAAAGCTGTACAAGGACTCTCTTCGAGATGTTGATACACTGTGTCAGGAACGCATAAGGGCAGTTGCTGCTCTCAGAGAAGAATATGAAGAACTGCTCCGAAAGCAGCAGAATGAGTATGCAGACATGATTGCTGTGCTTGAACGAGAGAATGCAGAACTCAAGGCCAAAGTAGAACAGCTTGACAATCAGCGGAAGCTCCTAGAGGAGGTGGAATATACGCAGAGCAAAAAAATATCAGAGCTCCAGGGTAAATATGAGGAGGAAATCCAAAATGTCGTTGAGCAGCTAAACAAGACTAAGGACATGCTAAAGACTGAACAAACTGAGGGACTCCTCAGACTAAATGTCCTTGTGCAAGATAAACAGAATTTAGAAAGACGCCACCTTGAACAAATGCAAGCTCTGGAGGAAGAGTTCCAGAGCAAGGTGAGAGAACTGCAGGCTCTCCACAGTGAGGAGTTACAGGCCTTGCAGGAGCGTTACGCCCAGAATCTACAGCACCTGCAGGAATCTTTAGATGAGTACCAGAAACAGCACCCAGAAACAACGTCCACAGTAGCACCTGGTGACAGAGAAACACGGGCTGCAGATAAGGACAGTGGTGGAATGCAGGTCTCGGAGAGTGAACAGAACTCCATGCACGGGTTAAGAGAGCGCATTCAAGAACTGGAAGCCCAAATGAATGTCATGAGAGATGAGCTGGAGAATAAGCACCTGGAAGGGAATGCATCCACGCTGCGGGAGAAATACCAGAAAGATTTTGAGAATCTTAAGGTGTTTTTTTAACGTATTTAATCTTACTAAGTCATGTATATAAACCCCCTTCATGTCAGTGCAATCATTGCTCCTTCCCCTCCTTTTTTTTTAAGGCAAATAGGCATCCAAAATAAGACAGCTAGTGGACAGAGCCAAAAGACAGCTGGAAAAAAAATCTGATTTCATTTTCCATGCGTAATTCCCCTAAGAATGAATCACACCCTATAACAGTTACACAAGTGATACATAAAGTATTTAAATACATACTTAATATGTTTGGGACTAGACCTTAAAAATTAAACAGAAATTTTGCATTACCAACTTTTTCAGGCATGACATTAATTGCTTGAAGCGTAAAAAGAGAGTCCTAGGACGTTTTCTAACATTTTTTACCTACCTAAGACACTGTCACACAAGACCACCAGATAGATTTCCTACAACTGTCCTTCAAATAACCTTTGTTACAGTTTCATCTCTCTTTCTGTCAAGCTTGGATCCTAACTCCTTTTTTTCGGTTGGAGCTACACTGTTATGAAAAAGTGGGGTGGGAATAGCAAACATTTTTATCCAAGTTATTCTTGAACGCCTGTTGGAATAGCTATATAAGACGAGCACGTTTCACAGGATAAATTTTACTGAATCTCACAATGAAGTACTAAGGGAATCTGTTTTACAGCAGGGTAGAAAGGAAATGCTCCTATTTCAAGCAGAAATTGAATCAAATGAATTCTTTTCACTTGACCGTTAGGAATGCTTTTAATGCTGTTTAAAGCATGTTTTCCCCACAAAGTCATCCCAGACTGTCACCGTGTCTTCTTTTGGACAGGTTTTCACTGTATAATTATTTAGATCAGGTTTGGGTCATTCAAACGTGAGCCTTCCCAAGGAAATATCTCATTTCTGTGAATCTAGACTTAGTAGCAGTTTTGTACCAATATTTAGTATATATCTTGAGCTCAAGGGGAAAATGTTTGCTAAAATCCATTTTACTTTCCATTAGACATCTGCAAAATAACAACCAAAAAGTATTTTCTTAAATACTACAAAATACGACTTTAAAAGGCTAGTCATTTTAAGGATCCTACCACAACTGCCTGGAAGATTAAGATGGGACTACAAAAATCTTGTCCTATGTTGGATTTGCATTTGACACACACAATGTTATGGTGTTACACAGACACACACACAATATTATGGTTAAGCAGAAATTATATCTTCTGTTTCCAAACAAATCATCTACCGTTTGCTCTTAGTGTACTTAAAACAGCTTTATAATTAATCCTACATTTTTTCAGAATCCTTTATTCTTCCCAGAAGACTGCAAGTGTACCGGACAGTATAACTGCTTTCACCTCAAGGCAGGTCATAAGTACAAACTTAGAAATTCTGTCAAATCCTCGTCTATTAGAAATAAAGAACACATGCATCTTCATACTTGAACATCCTGTATGTTCAAGGTACAAAACTTGTATGAGAAGCACCTCTGAATGATGGTGTCTACAAAGCAAGATACGTATATTTTGCTTCAGGTTAGGAATGATGAGGAATAAAGGTGCAGAACTAGGGGAAACATCAGACCACTTTTAGTGCCTCTAAGAGGCCGTATGAATGAGCACAGAAAGCGTAATACTTCATTCAGGTCACGTCATTGATTTTGTGGTTGTGAAAGGTTCAGTTGAGCTCCTTACTTCCACTCAACAGCTATGCCAAATCACTGTGGGGCTGGGCTCACAGAATTGCCCCCACCTGGTCTTATCACAGTGGCCTAACTTAAGGACCAGTGAGCTTCTTCCCAGTGTTTAAAATTTCTCATTCTTCCAGAAGTTTCCATTTAGATGGTTCCCAAAGAACACTATCCTTGACCAGTTTACAGGTAGTTTTTCCATCAAATTACAATTGGAGAAGTATGATGAATCTCCTTTTTAGGTGTTCCAACGAAGCCAGTAGACCATTATCCCCGCCCCCCCCTCCACATGCATGCTTATTCCATCAGTATTGTGCCTTTAGTCGCATTCATCTCTCTCTGCCTATCCATCGTTTCATCTGGTTACATAATCCCATGTCCGTGTTTAGGTTGGATCACCAAAACATATAAATTGAATGTAACAGGACTCTCCACCGCCACCCCTTTTTTCCAGGCCACGTGTGAACGAGGGTTTGCAGCCATGGAAGAGACTCATCAGAAAAAGATAGAAGATTTGCAAAGGCAGCATCAGCGAGAACTGGAGAAACTACGAGAGGAGAAGGATCGCTTGCTAGCAGAGGAGACTGCGGCTACCATCTCAGGTAGGGCAAAGAGGAAGGCAACCCAGTTGTAAACAGAAGAACTGGCATTAGATTATTGTTCTGGCGGCAGGGGAGAAGAACAAGGGTCAGTTACACCAGTTGCAATCTTCCATTCCTTTCACAGCCATAGAAGCCATGAAGAATGCCCACCGGGAGGAGCTTGAGCGGGAGCTGGAGAAGACGCAGCGCTCCCAAATTAGCAGCATCAACTCAGACATTGAAGCTCTACAGAGACAATACCTGTATGCCTTTATTCTTATTTTTTCATTTTGTAGGTTCATTGCCCTTGAAAATGGTTGCAGTTGGTGGTACACCCTTCTGTTCTGCACCACGGCCAAATTTGGCCACTGGGGAGAGGAGAAAGTTGTTCTACAATATTCCTTCTGAACTTGGAACAAGTGGTGGCTGAGATAGTCTTCTTTTTCATTTGAGGAGGAACTAGTCACCTCTGTTGCTGACCCAAGCCTTCAGGCTTATATATAGTTGTTTTGATTGTTCTATTAAATTTTAGCACTTCATTCTGCTTCTGTGCTTTGTAATGTCTAGTCTGGTATTTGTTTGAATATTTTGCTTAACTTAGAAGCTGCCCTAACATATTTGACTAAAAATAACACATACTCCATTCATGTATAAGAGCCATTGTGGAATATAATGGGTAAAGAAAAAAAAAAGGGAGAAAGATACTGTTCTTGTTTTTAGGTAGTAGAATTAGCTGGACCGTAATCCACTGTAATCATTTTTATTCATCTGTTTGTGCCTGGCCTCTAAATATTTCTGCTAACAGATTATAATCCCAACCTGTAATAGGTTGTAATCAAACCCAGATTTGCATCTCAGAGAGATTTATAAGAAGCTCAATTGTCTCACATACGCAACAGAAAAATGACCTGAATGAAATTTGTATTATGGGCTCTGATCACTGAAAGATAGCTGAATTCCGTCATATTGATTCTGAATGGGTTAATTTCAGAATTTCTGTGCAGTGCTGACGCTTGGGTAGCTCACTAGCTGATTACTTTGAGGGAATGAATTATCTGCTGCTTGCAAAATTACTAAAGACTGTGCAATGGTTAGCCATTTCCTCTGCCCCACATCCTTGTATTGAGCGACAACTTAATTACTGTGAGATACAGTTGGCCTTGCATGATAGTCTTATTCTTTCCCACCCACCACCCCCAGGGAGGAGCTGCAGTCTGTCCAGCGTGAACTTGAAGTCCTCTCGGAGCAGTACTCTCAGAAGTGTTTGGAAAACGCTCACCTGGCCCAGGCTCTGGAGGCAGAGAGGCAGGCCCTCCGCCAGTGCCAGAGGGAGAACCAGGAGCTCAACGCACACAATCAGGTGAAGTACTGCGTACCTGACAACTCCCAGCTGGGGAAGAGACGTGTGTGGCTTTGAGGCTTTCCTGAAGCGACTTCCAGTTCAGTGGGATTCTCTAAATTGATTTTTTTGAAGAGTGAAGGTTGCTTTTCTGTTGCACTCTAGCAATAACTGAACTGTGGGAGTGAGCTACGCAGGGGACTGTGGTTCATTCATCAAGAAGTATCTCTAGTTCAAAGGAACTGTTAGCATGTAGTTCTGGGCAACTGCCCTGAACCTTGTTGTGCTCCCCAAGGTTCAGTAATACAAATCCATGGTGTTACCAGAATTTTGCCAGATTCAGTAGTGATTTCTAGCTACACCTAGAAGAGATTCATGGGAGGCTTCCATTTGTGGTACTGGTGATGACAGCTGAAGTCTTCCACCTCCACCCGCAGCTAGTTCTGCTGTATAGAGCTGGCTGCTTCTCAAGTGGTGCACAACTCCCAGTCTGGTTCTAGATTGTTTAAATTGTTCTTCTGTCAGTATCCCACTCTGAAATCTTTAAATAAAGGTTGTGTTATTGCATGCGTTCAAAGGAAATCTACTCAGTATTTCAGACCAAACTTCAGTGCGGTCTGAAGACCACCAGTAAAGCGTTTACAGCGGTCGGTCTTGTTGCAGTCAGTGGGGCTTGTGAAACAACATGTTTAAAAGGGTCATTACAATATTAAAAGTCTGTAAAAAGACATGTTGTCTTAGTCACTTTTGGAGAAAGAAGCTTTTATAAATTAGCAAAGAATTGTTTGTGTGATTCTTTCAGGAACTAAACAATCGCCTAGCTGCAGAAATCACCCGACTACGAACACTACTGACGGGGGAAGGTGGGGTGGAGACTGCTGGTTCACCTCTCACCCAAGGCAAGGATGCCTACGAGTTGGAAGTGAGTGACCTGTCTTTCAATTCCAGATGTTAAGCAAAGCTCAGTGATGTTCAAGAGGCTGACAAGTGTGAGATGGACTCACATTCTTACAGTTTCACTTTAGATTGTAAACATTTTTTTCATTGGCTTGTCTGTTTGCCTGACTTAAAAGGGACTTACCTGGGTTCTTCTCATTTGCAGGTCCTGCTGCGAGTCAAGGAATCAGAAATCCAGTATCTGAAGCAAGAAATCAGCTCCTTGAAGGATGAACTGCAAACAGCATTGAGGGTAATAGCCTTGGAGAAGACAAACCTTTTTCATTTGAACAACATAAGTCATTTTAAAGATTCATTTATCTTTCTCCTTCCTGGAAGATTCTAACTTGATAGGGCAGCCATTGTTGGAAGAATGTGTAGTGTGATAATCCTGTTAAGTGTTCCAGCTGTCAAATGGGCTAAGCCACCCCCTTTTGTTAATGGAAAGATAGATTATAAACGAAACAAATAAAGAGGTTATCAACAGGAGGCTCCTAGGGCAACCTTACTGATCCAGATGTTAGACATATGTGCTTGAGAACAGTGGCCATGATGGCAGGACCTATTGGAAATCCATTTAGAATTCCACCCTCACCATATTGTATCCCCTCTATTACATTCCAACTTGTCTTCCATCATGGAATGGAAGACAGGCAGCACTAGGTTCTCAGGCCATCTCCCATCCAGACATTGATCATACCCAGGCCTACTTAGCTTAAACTTACTGTATCGTGTGCTTTTGGCCTATGCAGCTGGGATGTACGTGTTAATCGTAACCTCTGCTCTCAGTGTAAACCCATATGCCTGGCAAAAACAAGCTCTGTGGGTGGCATTGTTTGCCAACATTGCTCCTGGTTTGTTGTTTTCCTCTCCTTGAAAAACAGCTTGGATTTGAGTGGGTGGTTGTTAATCCACTTCATAGATCATTAGAAAAATGCCACACAACTGTTTGATAAGCATGTTCCTTTTTCAGGTGCTCTTTTGCTTTATAAGAACAGGGCCTACCTTGGCAGATTGTGAAAAACCAAGTGCTTCTTTTTAACTAAAGCTAAAACCCATAAACGCTTCATCTGTTGAGTATGTACAGTGGTAATTCTTTGCGGGTATCTCGTGGGTTACATACACACGTGTACCTCCAACTTACATCTGCATACCTATTTTTATGGTTATTGTGGAGGGAGGCATCCTGAACCTTCTGTATGCAGTGTCAGGAACAGAATCCACTCTTATAAGACACACCCTGACTGCTTAACCGTCTCCTGCACGGCACCCCACCCTTGGCTATTTCGTGGCTAGCAGAAGGCAGGGGCCAGCCTCCCAGTGTCCAGCTGTATTGTTACAATTACAGTGTCATCCTCTGGGACGTAACTGGAGGATAAGGTCATGTGTCCAGCTACAGGAGCTCTGTTTATCTGCCACTGCCCACCCAGCCCTGCCTGTAAGTGGCAGTGGGGACAGAGGCTGTGCAGGAGACAGGTAAATCCTCTGTGAAAGGAAAGAGGGATAGAGCATCTTTCTGTCTGGCAGTTTATATTCCACCAGATGAAACAGGATCTGTGCCAGCCTCTCCTGTTAGGAAATCTCAGTGGAATTCCTACTGTCTTTTGAGTTCTGTGGCATAGAAACCTGTTTCCCCATAATGGCCTGTTGCATGCATTCTGGCTGTTTTGTTTTTTTTATACTCCACTGAATAGAATGGTTTCATTAACTGAAAGTGCCTCTTTTTCCAAGGATAAGAAATACGCCACTGATAAGTATAAAGACATCTACACAGAACTCAGCATTGTGAAAGCAAAGGCAGACTGTGACATCAGCAGGTTGAAAGAGCAGCTCAAGGCAGCCACTGAAGCCCTTGGTGAAAAGTCCCCAGAGAACAGCACAGTGTCTGGATACGGTCAGTCTGTTACTAGCTTTGGCCATTTTTTGGGTGGTGTCCTCTTACATCCATGGCGCAGAAAGACACTGTATTTGTGGGGATTTTGACAGTAAGGTAAAGGGGCTCTCTCTCCTTGTCCATCTAGATATCATGAAGTCCAAAAGCAACCCTGATTTCTTGAAGAAAGACAGGACCAGCGTTGGCCGGCAGTTAAGAAATATCAGGTCAAAGGTGAGTTTCTGTAGCCCTTAACACGTGTGTATGTGGAGCATCACAGAAATCTGTCTGTGACAGTTTGCTGCGCTCTGAGTTACCAGAATGCCAGACAGATATCCTGATCCCCCCCTCAGTATCTAGGTTTGGGCTTCGGTAGTTTAGTGTGTGCTTTGCAGTGTTAACCTGCGTGAGAGCTTAGGGCAGAGGTAAGCAGCACACAGCCTTCATGACGTTGGGTTGTGGCTCCCAGCAGGCTTAGCCAGCATGATGAAAGTTGCAGTCCAACAACGTTTGGAGGGCTACAGGAGCAGAGGCCTCGTTAACACCAGCAGGGCCTTATGGCTTTCCTTCTCCCACTCTGTATTTGTCATAAAGACCTTGCAGATATACTAAACCTGCATAACTAAGTAAAGAAAAACGTGATACATAGCTGTTATGGTGTGCTTCAAGCCATTGTCTGCATTGATATTGAAGTGGCCCAGGTTTTTCTGAGTTGGTGTGGTATGTAGCCCGCGCTCACAAAATGCAAATAAGGTGTTGCTATACCTAGGTTGAACTCAAGTCTTGTTAATGCTTCCCCATTTTTATGTGTGTCCCTTCTTTCCTTTACACCAAAGTCCCAATTTGTTTGCGTTTGATGCCGTTTGATTTCCCCTTTACTGCCAAGTAGTATGTTTTCTTTTTGTGGCTTTATTTACGAATTGAGCAAAGAGGCAAACTCGTTATCTTGTAAGTCACAAAGGCCCAAAGGGCTACGCCGTTTTGTTGTCGTCAGAATGGGAGGGAAAATTGTTCAGACAGTTAGGCCTCTGAAGGAATTGGGATTTATGTGTTTCTTGTGTTTTGTTTTGTCTTTGCTTTCAATAACAGTCCGTTATTGAGCAGGTCTCATGGGATAACTGAAATGCACCAGATTCCAGTCATATAGGTAATCCAACCATACCTACCAAGCACTGTTGCTTCTCTAAGGGGCAGCG
This sequence comes from Cyclura pinguis, assembly GCA_030412105.1. NCBI lineage: Eukaryota > Metazoa > Chordata > Lepidosauria > Squamata > Iguanidae > Cyclura > Cyclura pinguis. Next base: position 2,855,131 of record CM059609.1, on the reverse strand, counting down.
CCCTTAATGCATGTCCTGCTCACATCTCCATGGCTAATGAGACTCTCCTCTCCACCCCCGGTTACATGGAGTTTGGGTGGAAGAAGCAAGAACCAAACTTTCAGAACTTTATCACATAAATGAATGGCTTTGCCTGTGGTTCACCCATCCTTCTATCTCACTCTGCCCTCACTGACATTCATTGCTGGAGGACTTGCGCACCTTCTCAGATGTACAGAGGGTGCAGTATTGAGGGCATGGGGCAAAACATGCATGCTGGATGAATGTGCATGCCTGAGACTTAACTCTCCGCAACAAGTAGGGCTTACACTCAGAAGGCAACCGCTTGGTCCATTCATGCTAGACTCTGGGAGAGGTAACTCTGATCAAAACTGGCTACTTAGCAGAGTAGGCAGAAGCTACCTCAGAAACCAGCTGCATTACCTGCAAGAGCAGAAAAATTAAGCCATTGTTACAGAATCTATGAGCTATTTAGTTTTTCCAAGCCCTGGGCCATATTGTGTAACAGGCATAGTTCTCAAAATGTGATTTCATGCTGAAAGAGGCACGGCTGGGTTGCAGCGTAACCGTGTTCTTCTCTAGTCACCTATTTTGCTTCCTGCATCACAGAGAACCAATTATAACCTAGAAAACAGCTTTGGGCTATAGGTGTCTCTTCCTGAGGCAGGAGCAGAATTTGCATGTCTGATAGTTGGACTAGTAGTACATTTAGTTGACAAAAATCTATACTACCTCAGAGCCCACTTACACATGCAGAAAACTTGCATGATGCTACTCTACTTGAACGATGTTACTTTGGTTTTTGTGCTGAAGGAGGGTTACACATTAAATCTGGATATCTCTCCCTTACCTATTTTTAGAACTCTATTAGCACAGAAAATCAACATGCCAGGCTCAGGGTTATTAACTGGTCTCTTCTCTTACTTTATAGAATGCAGGGAGTCTTTGTTGGGGAAGAACTTTTCCAAAATTACACTTCCCATTGCCACCATGCAGTTTGGAGTGGTACAGTCCACCTGGGAGGGATCCTCATTCTTCTGCGTATAAAGTAACTAAAGCTACCACCAGTGGGGACACAAGCTAATCATTGTGTCTCTTCCTTCCTGCAAAACAAAATAATTGGGACACTTTCACGGTTAATGAAAGGGAAGGCCTCCATATACTTGGGCCAGCATCCAATTCCTCAAATTTCAGAAATGAGTGAAAACTGGGTTGTGATGAGATACCTCTAAGAAATCTTACTTTCCAGAGTGAGTAGCTAGTTTCAGATATGCAGCAGCTTCTACCTTTTTCTCTCCAAATTACCATTAAAGAGGCAGAACAAAAGCTGTTACGTTAACCATTTACCATTCAAATCCTTATTTTAAACATTTCAACAAATGTAAAATGAGATCACCAGAACCTGCTAGGAAAGAGCAAATGTCATGGGCAGGTAAAAGTGTTCAGGATACTGCTGATGTTGTTGGGTTGAAATCAAAAGGACCCAGAATGTATCCTTAGCTGATGGGGGGAAATTCCTCCTGTTAACCCCTCTGCCCAAGTATATACTCAAGTTTTAAACATTGCTTTAAACCAGCTAATAAAACATTCACCTGATGGACCTCAATACCGTAAAAACACAAAACAGAGCAAAACAAAATGCAAAGTAAGTCCAGAGCATTTTGATCTTGGCCTGGAATGACAGTTGTATGGACAGTACACAGTGCTTATCCAGTGGATCCCTTGCTTGACAGCTGTTACTCACAGTCTTGGAGTTTAAGCAGAACAGGATATCAGTATGAAGTAGTTATGGGGCAGGAGAGAAGAACTTACAAATTAAAATATTTTTTACAGCTGTCTCGGGAATACCCAGGCAATCACACTACCACTTGAGTTAACTATGCCTGTGATCATCCAGTTCACCTGTAGAATTTCTTCATCTTGGATTGATTCACCAGTAACACCACCCCATAATGGTGCATTTTCTTGAGCATGTTCTAATCTCATCTAGGATGACATCTCTTGCCTTTTCTTTGCCTGAGCATCTGTGCCAGCCCTCTTTATTGGACTTTGCTTCCCCCCCCACCCAAAAAAATCACATGTTAACAACTTGCTCTTTCTCTTCCCCTTCACCTTGCCCCCGTGTGCAGAGTCTGAAGGAAGGCCTGACAGTGCAGGAGCGCCTGAAGCTCTTTGAATCCAAGGACTTGAAGAAAGACTAGTTCTCTCCTTTCTGTTCAGCTTGATCACACGCACCTCCTCGCTTGCAGCATCAGAGCACAAGCACCCTTTTGTTCTTTGTTCCTTAAGATCCTCACTGCTTTTTTCAAATGGATGCTTTGGCAGAAAAGACTGAAAAACCTGGCAGTTTTACTGCCCACTATCCAGAGGACTCTGACTCCTTGCTGATGTTCTTTGGCAAAAGACCAGAGAGGTAATGGGAATGTGCACCCCTTTGACATTCTGCACAAAAAGAAAGAAAAAGAAAAAAATCCTTCCTACTGTATATCCATTACACTAAGTGTCAGTATTAAGGCTGAACAGCCTATTGATAAGCTAGCTCTGTGTTACTGAATGCTATAGCCACAGGGCCCTGGGAGGGGAGAGGCCACGTACTGTGCTGAGCTCTGTCACAGTTGGGAGGAACCCAGCACTTAGGTGCATGCTTTGAGCCATATAGTACACCTCTTGAACAAAATATGCATCAGGGTTTTGACACAGCAAGACCCCTCAGTCCAGTGTGTTGCTTACAGCCACAAGAACAAAGACACTGGCTTGCTGTTGGTCAGGAGGGTGAAGCATTTGGGATAGTGTCTTGCATAACTCCAATGAGTTGTCAAATCTGGGCTTATTTCCCTTAATTTGTCTTACAACATTTACTAAACTGGCTTGCACACAGGTGATTTATTGAGGCTTGACAAGCTCCTTGCAAAATAAGTCAACTATTAGCTGTCCTCTTCCAAGTCACATCAGTAGCTGCACCCTGTCGTTTTTCAGTGGGGTACACTGCTTGTTGTGTACACAGGACAGATCAGACAAGACTTCTCTTCCATGTGTGGACCTAGAATTTGTGTTCTGCCTAGACACTCAGAGATTGTTTCCTTTCTTAAAGATGGCTGTTAAAGAAGAAGCAATTTGCACTTTTTAACCTGCCCTTCAGATAAATTTTTGCCAGCTTCCACCATGCAACTGGCAGGAATGGTACAGAACTGTAAGTAGGACTCTTTCTAAAGCAGAAAGCAGTTGGAGACATACAAGGTATCTGGGATAGTACTGCTGAGGTCAGGTCAGACTCACAAACAGAGGTAAAAGCAAAAAAAGGTGCTTGCCCTTGGATTTTGCTTAGCAGGTATGCAGCAGTTTAAGAATACATACTGTCTGTCTGTTCATGCATGCTAATAATATCTGTGTGGGGGTAGTCAGTTGCATGATGGTAGTAGAGTGGGAGATCTTAGTAGTAGGGAAATGGCAGGTCAGAAGTTGGTAGAATGTCTGTTAGTGTTCAGTATCATTTATCTGAAACAAAACAGTCCTATGGATTTCTTTTTTCTCCTTGTGCCCAGTGCTGTAAGCACTGAATACATTCTTGGATGTACTGGGTTCCTGGGCCAGTGGTCTTTCCCAACCAAGACGTGTACATAGAGACACAACGAACAATGCATGCATTTTTTTCTCTAAAAACAGGGCAGCCCTGCTCTGTTGAACAGCTTGTAACTTTCTGTAACAAGACTTAATTCTGCAAGCTTTGAGAGCAAAATCATTTTTGTATTTTAAAGTCTTTTACTTGCATTCTGTACTAATTCTCTAGATTTCAGGTTACTTGAAGTGGATTTCTGCAGAGCAGTTTATTCAGACTGAAAACCTAGATCTTTGGGCCAGAAACTAATCTGTAAAGTGAAATTCTGTTATTTACCAGACAACAACATCAGCTCATCTCTTATGTATCTTCATGCTGCCTTTAATGTTTAGACACATAGTTCCATAGCTATGGCAAAGCTGTTTCTAGGGAGATACTCCTTTTGGAGCATAAATACACACATAAGGCATGCTACAGAAACTGAGGCCGGATGATTTTTCCTCCCATGCTCCTGATTGTCGATTATCTTTTAATGTACTACAACAATACTCTCTGTGGGTCTTAACGGTTAAAGAAAAGAGTCATAAAATTCTGTTGTGTAGTACTCCTTGCAGAGGAATAGTCATCTTGGAACAGTATAGTCTCAGTAGCAGAATGTTGGCTTCATCTGTTTTGTGTCTAGCAGTTCTTATTTAATTCTATATGAGAAAGAAACAGGTTGGCTGGGTTTCACTGGTATCTCTAGCAGTTTGTCCATATGATCAGGCTGCAGAGAGCTACCGGTACTTTATTGAGACAACCAGCATCTTATTTCCCTGATGTAGTGAAGGAAGAAGTGGATGTAGCAACTGTCCCTGAAAATGAATTGCAAGCCTGATTTGTTTTTCTTGCTCTTTCAGGAGCCTAGGCTTTTACCAGAGCAGAAGAATCTTATTTTTCCATGATATTTACCTAAAACTTGAGATAAATGTGCTAGAAGAACAAAGTACGTCTTGCAAAATCATTGCAGATAAATTTGGGATTAACCCACCTACTTCTTTTAAAACATCATCTCTCCTCTAGGCCAATACTTCACAGAATTTAAATTGGTGTTAATTACTAGTGAAGCTATTTAAAGTTCCTTTTGCTCAAGACAGTTTATGCTGCTGTGATGAAGGTGTTGTCCATATACCACAAAGCAAGCTGGTATTCTGAGAGGTTACAGTATATATGTTATATGAAAATACAGGTATATTCTGTTGCAAGCTGCTCCATTTGAACCCACACTACAAAAATAACTAGAATGTATGGCATAAGAGAAGTTAAAACAAATGGATGTACAGTATAAATACACCTGCATAATGGCTTCCTTAATCTTGTTTGTTGAAAATCTTTTTTTTTTCCTTTCTCACTTTGAAACAGAATTTAGTCTTCTATTAAAGCAGCTTGTTTTCCTTTATCCTGTTAAGAAATGGAAAAGGAGGATTGCTTGTGCTGATGTGCAAAATCCAAGCAGGCTGTTTTTCCTGTGGTAGAGGCTGCCTACAGGTAGCCCCAGTGCATTATTTTAAAGTGTTGCTTTTTGTAATGACTTGATTAGACTCCCACTGGACTTTTTGCATTTTGGTGGTTCATATGCAGTACTTTGTTGTGAACACTTTAAGCACATGCACGCTCAGTGTAGCTTACCTTTCCTTTGTAATTTTTTCCCATTTTTAAAGCTTTGTTATTCTCTTTAAAAATAATTTAAAACCTGTATAGTATTCAGAACACGCAATGTAAATATTTATTACTCAAAAACTAGTGGAGGGTTTTTTGGGGTGACTTTTTTTTAATCTTGTTCTAATACAGATGTCCTTTTGACTTGGAAAAGGAATTTAGTGTAACCTGATAAACCTGCTCTATGTCCCCTTACAGAATGTTTGTTGGTTTGTTTGAATGTTACAAATATATTTTTAAATTTCTCTGATACCTTTTTAGTTTTGGAAATGCCTGTCCAAAGAACTTGTACAGTTCTTCAGAACTTTAAATGTACTTACCTATACATCCACTTTCATCCCTATTCACTTCCTTTCTAGTTGGCAGTAGCATAAACAACTCTTGGGTGTGCAAATAACACTATATTTATATAGTAATGGTGGTGGTAGCTACTCCTTACTAAGCCTACCAATATTCTTGCATGGTTACTTAACTATTGCAGAGCAAACAGAGGATTTCTATAAGGGAACCGACGAGATTTGATTCCCAAAACCCAGATCCCTTTCACATGGCATGGTACTGTAACAGCATGGCAGAATGCAGTTAACATAGGATGACTTCTCAGTTTACTTACACTGTATTTCATTGCAATGTAGTTTCAGCAAAGGTGCAGTGCTGCAGCCATCCTTTCTACTTGAATCTGAAAAATTTCTCACAAGGGGGAAATCCATTACTAACTGCACGATCAAGAAAGATTAAGTGCCACATAAATATTTTGGTTTTGCAGTGGTGGTCAGCTTCTGGAATGTTTCAAAATCCACTAGAGGGTAAAATTAAAGTGGGGCAGTTGGCAGTAGGACACAATTTAGTAACAAGAAAACTAGCAAATCTATTCAACAGTGATTGCTTAGGGCTTTCATTTCATTCTGCAAGTAGAGCACTGATTCTAATCTACTTTAAAATAACAACAATCATGCATTTGAACAAACTGTACCTGTGGCTAAGAGCGTGACTAGTACTCTACACATTATCACTACTTCAGCTCTTTCGCGCTCACACTTATCACCAGCCCACTTCTAAAAGATGCCCAGACTGTTTCAGCTTCCACTCTAAGCCAGCCTGGCTGCCTGATAAGCAAACCTACGTGAACATCTCCAAATGGACAAATGACTGTTTCCAGAGCGGTCCCCCAAGAACCAAGCACTGAAGACAATTCCTGTTGTGCTGCAAAATTCAGAGGCAGAACAAGGCTGTGGGAGTGTTCTTTGTTTGCCAGGGAAGAGGGGATGCTATGATGCTAACCACTGAAAAACTAACTCATGTAAAAGAGGCAGATTTAAACCAGTTCACTGGAGAACTGAAAACCTCTCTGCTGAGCAACAGTCCAGTCTGCCTGCCTTGCAAAGAAAAATGTTTTTTAAACTCCTGATGAGTCTGAAAGGTATCTTTCCATTACTCTCATTTTTCACGCTTTGAAAAAAGCTCGTTTCCTCTACAGCTGTTCACTGTAATAGAAGTATCACTTTGTCACAGTATTTATTCCACACGCTAGGGTTCCCATGGATGTAGCTGATGATTATTTTGTAAATATAATTACTTAACTATACATAAAACTATATGGTAATAAACTATTTTTGCACCACCTTTGGCATGCTCTGGAGAAGGTTTTTGTTAAAAGGATACTCTTAGTAAGTACGTCACAGGCTGAAAGGTAACCTGAGTTAGCGCTGAGACAGTGAAATTAACCTTCCACCGTTCCTCCATCTTTTGGCATGGCTACATCTTCCCGACAAGAGAACAAGTTGGTAAACTGAACAGCACTCACTGTTAAAAACTAAACTCTGTACAGTCCATAACTACTGTGATTGTGTATACTCTACATGTCCTGTACTTCAGCCGTATTATTAAAAACATCCGCTTGATGTTCCAAGGACTGACTTCTCTATGGCTGAAACCTGCTAGTGATGTATGGTCAAATATGATGGTAAAGTGAGCATATGTGCATTTAAGGTTGTTGCACAAGGAAGCTCCCAGTACCAGCTGTGCAGTACACACACACACACACACCATCAAAGCAGCTTCACTGCAGTGGACTGTACCCTATAGCTGCTTATTGGCCTTGTCATGGGGGAGCCAGGGCAGCACCCATCTACAATTTGGTCACCAGAGAAAAAGCCTGCTTATAAATGGCCATGGTCACATGAGTGGAAGCTGGGAAACTGCCCTACCTCCTTGATGCAAGAGCCCAATAAACGACAAGACATTAAAGGCATTTGATTACAAATTTTCTTTCAACATTTTATGAACTTGGCTTGGAAGGGTGGGAGACACCTCTGATGTTGGGTAATCTAATTATTGACATATAAAATCTAGTACATACACAACAGCCCAAAGATGGCTGTGAATTCAAATGAAACTTAAAAAGTTACTTTCTTCATTTTCCCAATGGTTGTACAGTAGAACCCACTATGTGAGCACTATTTCCTTCTGATAGTGCTAAATAAAAACTTTTAAATCAAAAAGGGCAGCAAATAAGGAGACATCAGAAAATTAGAAAACATATTGCTGGTATCTAGATAGTGACCTGAAGCACACAGGGAAAAAAATGTACATTTAAGAAACTATCATGTAGCCATCACTTGGCTGTAATTAAGTTTCAAGTATTGTAAGAAGCATACATGCTTTATCTTTGGGTTGTTTTACTAACAATACACAAGTGTGGAGAAAAGTCCTTAAACTTTATTTAGTTATCTTTGCTTGCATATTGTATAACTGTACTTCCAAGCTTCTTTCACAAAGAGCTCAGTTCAAGTAATTGCTGAGATCCTACATCACAGACAGTCATGAATGTGCATGTTCAACTTGGTGAAGAGAAGACAGAGAGGTGACATGATTGTCCTCTTTAAATACCTGAACGGCTGCCACAGAGCAGAGGGGGCAGAGCTGTTCTCTGATGCCCCAGAAGTTAGGACTAAGTCTAATGGTTTGAAGTTACAAGAGAACAGATTTCAACTGAACATTAGATGGAACTTCTTGACAATTAAGAGTGGTTTGGCAATGGAGCCAATTGCCTAGATAGGTGGTGAGGTCTCCTTCGCTGGATGACTTTAAAAAAAAAGGCTGGAGATGCTTTAATTGAAGATCCTGCGCTGAGCAGGGGGTTAGACTCAATGACCCCGAGGCCCCTTCCAACTCTTATCAGTACTATGTCTGACCTCCTGACCTGACTCTCCTAGCCTAACCATAACAGCCAGCACAGGCATCAACCAGGGGAGGTCTGTTCTGCTGAGGATCGGGGTGCAGAATGCTATGTCCAGTCCCCTCCTGATAGTCATCTCCAGTGAGACAAAGTTGTGAAAAGGGCTCTGCTTCTGATTGTCGCACCAGAGATCACTCTACTGTGCCCTGATCTCCAGCAGAACAGACTTCCACCACTCACTACAGCTGCTGACTAGAGCATTTGTGATTGTGGCAATAGTGTCACAATTGTGAATACAGAGCATGGCTAGATACGGGGCAGCTACAAAGCCCCACCTGCAATGCTGGATGTCAGCCAATATCATTAAGCCGAGAAAGAAAACTGCAGCATTCCAGTCTCCAAATTGGAAGAATATCTGATAGACAACTCTTTACTCTTTCCACAAATTCTAATACAACCGAGTTTTAAAAAGCTGAGCCTGATTTTCACAACAGTGTGTATGGACTACAGAAATGCAAAAGTAAAACACCATTAAGACTTAAACCAAGAAGATGAATGGGCTTAACGATAGCTAATTCTGTATTTGATTAGAGATTAACCAACTGCTTTCCTTAAAATATGAGCATCACTAGTGGAGTAGTTAACAAGACTATCAGTTCTGTTTTTATGCCCGATGAAACCACCCCAACCTATAAACACCAGTCACCTTTCTACTCTAAGCCACATCCTAGCTACATTCTGCATGGTAACATTAGTCCAAATGTGATTGCTAATCCAACTAAAGTAGATCCATGTTTACCCACCAAATTCCCAGATACAGTGTTCATTCTCATTAGGACTACCAACTGGATTCAGAAACATACTCCTGCAGCTGTCAGTGGCCAGGAAGATAGAGCTGTGCCTGGCAGTCCCCCCTGCCCCACCAGCTACTAGACACAGAGGGGACCACTCAGGCAGAGGAATCTGCCTCTACCGCCTCCTATAAGCACAAGACCATCACCCCACCACAGTGTCATGTAGGATTTTGGCCATTAAATCCAAACATGAAAAGGCAGCACAGAAACCACCAGTGAATTAAGCACACATATGAACAGACTATTTATTTCCAATGTGATTCGTTGGCAGTCAAAAACTCCTGGGGCTTTATCACTGCAGAACACAGAGGCACACATTCAAACACTGTCTCTCTTTCCTTCTTGCTCACACAACATACAACATATTGAAGCTAGAAACTCGGAGACAGCCTAAAATAAAACTCTTCTCCTCGAAAATCTAACTTTCTAAGCAACACGTATTCCTCTTCCACACCATCTTAGGTGATCTAAATTTGTGCACTATTTCTGGACTTTTGAATTTTTTAATAATCAAAGCATACCTTTTATATTCTGTTTATCAAAAAATAACTTATTCAAGAAAACAGAAATAGCTTACCATTAAACTCTGCTATTTTAAAATGGCATGTGGAATAATCTTTGGACCAAAACTTTTATTAGTTCCTAAACTCTATTTCTGTACCAGATAACAGTTTTATTCTTGTTCAATACCTGCTTTCCTCAGTTGGTGAAAAATGTATAATTAGCTGGATTGTAGTACTCCCAAATCTTCTCAAACTCTTCCAGGAAAATATTCACACAGTTCTTGTCCTCTACTATTACGACATTCTCTCGGTTATTTTGGATTGCTTGAGTGGTCCAGTTCAAAGAGCCAGTGATCAGCACCTTTTTGTCAATGATGGCAAACTTATGGTGCATGTAGCCACTCTCTTGATCATGACGTACCTGAATCCCTGTAAAAGCAGAACAAAAAATTCAATGCTATAAGTGCAATGTTTGTCTTCCCACCAAATTTACCTCAGTACCCTACAAGAATTTTATTTCAGCAAAAAGGCTGATTTAAATCAAGTTACCCATAGATTCTTCTTCATATGATTCCTAAACAATGGTGCAAATCCAGCCATAAAACCATGTTAATTTTCAATTAAATAAGAGAATACACATGCAGAATGTGTACAGTGCAAGATAGTTATCATAAAATACTAGTCTTAAAATATTCCTATACTGCAGGGACAAGGACCTTACACAACCTCAAAATGAAGCCTCACCCCTCCCAAAGCCCAGTGCCCTCAAAAGGAAAAGGGATGAAAGATCAGCTGGTCTGCAATCTCAAGGCCACAGCTCAGTCATTTCATTCCTTAGTCTCACAGCACAAGGAAGGCACTAGAAGAGCAAAGACTGCTGCATGCTCAGCTTGCACTTTGAGGCCTAGTGGTGAGCCTATTCACTCTTCCCTCACCCTCCCTGTGCGAGGAAAGCAAGGAAGGGGCAAATCTGGCTATACTGCAAAATTGTGACTCAGTCAACTCCTCAAGACACTGGCAAAGTCTGACAGACCTACAGGCCATGAGTGGCACAACAAAATTCGGTCTTATCATGAATGGGACAGTGCAGTGGTGCATGCTGCTTGGCTTCTCCTGCTACAAGCAGGAACATCTAAACTAAAGATCTTCCATCTGCGGTGTGCTTATTGTGACATGAACCAGAAACTCTGGCTCGTCTCTCCCTAAACAAGACCACTGCTTGTGACTCTGGCTTATCTAGGGAGAGACAGGCCAGCCTATTTAGTTCACACATCACAAACAAACAAACCGCGGACAGAAAGTCTTTTCAGCTGCTCTCACTTCCAGAAGGAACCAAGTGGAAGTGACAGTAGGATAATTCTTGCTGAGTTATTATCCTGTGTAAACTCTGTCATGCTCTTTCATGTTTGTTTCATAGATCACAATGTGCTTTATGCAGGGGTAGCCTTTCAAGAACGGTTAGCAAGTAAAATCAGTAGAAAAGACAGCTGCCAGTGTGTTGACTGAAGCTGGCCAAAAGAAAAATACATCCCACCATATTTTAACTATGATGCCTACCCATCCTGTTTCCAGATTCAGTTTAAAGACTTATTTTTCACACCTGACCCCTAAATGGCTTGATAAAAGAATATTTTAGATAATTTCTCCCACCACTTAAGCCTCTGAAGGTTACCTCTGTAGTCAAATGTGTAAAAGATGGGCACCACTGGCACCCAGAATTTGGATCCCGTTTGTGCTAGATACTCAAGATAAATGTTAACCACTGCTGATGTTACTACTTCAGCATAGACTGAGTGACTGATGACTTCTTTAAATCACCAGGATTATATGCTTCACTGAAATACAGGACACAATAATACTCAATACACACACACAAAATGCTGTAGTAGTGCATTTCAGAAGCCAGTTGAGCCCTGTGCTAAAAAAAAGGGCCTCCTTTTAACTTGTCTTGACTCTAATGCAAATCATCCAGTTTTGTTAAATAGGCTTTAGGATTTACTAATTTAGGGAGTATCTATTCAAATTGTTGATCACATAGCCTACAAAACAGCTTAAAACAACTTCTAATAGGAGTGATCACAAAACCCACTCACTATCTTATGCCACAAGCATATGCCCTCCAGCTCCGCAGGCCTTAAAATCTTCCAAATTATGATCAGAGGAGATTAAAATCCAGAAGTGAACATAAGTCATAAATTCATCACAACTTCTACCACACTCCTCTTCTCTTGTAGCCTTTAATAAAGCAGGAAGGGAGAGATGTTTTCCCTTTTCCAGATTTCGTTAAGGAAACAATTCATACTGCCTACAATCGCTGCTGGTATAGTTTACTATTACTAACCAAACACAGTATGTGCATCCAACCACTTAGTTAGGAGTCTCTCCCTGGTATTTGGGTCCCTTTTCGATATGGAAATCCGTATATATTAGAAGCGGCACATAATTAACTGAGGCTGACCAGCATTAAAAAGCGTCCAACTTCCGTAATGCGCTGAGATTTAGGCCATTTCCGCACTGGACTGTTACAGTGCTATCATCCCACTTTCAACATCCTATGGAATCCCGGGGTTTGCAGTCTAGGGAGGGGCCTCACAGGCCATCCTCAAGGCCCCCTCCCTAAACTGCAAACCCCAGGATTCCACAGGATGTTGAAAGTGGGATGATAGCACTGTAACAGTCCAGTGCGGAAACGGCCTTCGTTTCGCCGCAGGGCGTCTCCACCCCTTCCTGATACGCAGGACTGTGGCCACTTATTACTGCTGTGCAGATAAACCTATACACAAATGACCGTGGAGGCTGGGACGTTTGTTATCACTAAGGCAACAGTTAACTCCAGCTCGTTAATTAGTCACAGGTATTTGCACTGGAAACAGAAAAAGCCGGTCAAGCTGATCGTGGGATTCAAAGGAGAAACGTTTATCGAACTTTTCCAATCTCTGGCTTCTGGTGGCTGTTCTTCCCCCTCCCGACCCCGTCCCCGCTGACTGTGAGCCAAGGCCCCGTCCCCCGTCCTGGGGCCCTTCCCCTCGTACCGGCCAGCCGGAGGAGCCCGATCTGGGAGCCGCTCAGGGCCATGTAATCGGTGTCGGTGACGACGCGGACGCGGACCCCGCGCCGGTGCAGGAGGACGACGGCCCGGCGGAGGAGTGGGCTGGAGAAGGCGAAGAGGCACAGCTCCAGCGAGCGCCGCGCCGACAGCAGCCGGGCCAGGAGGCGGCTGAAGGCGCTCTCGCTGTGGGAAAGCGGGCACGCGCAGGGGCCGGAGGGGCGCGACGCCTCGGTCAGCAAGTCCTCCACGCACGTCACCCGCGACGGGAAGAAAAGCACCTCGCACACCGACGACGACGACAAGGCCGCCCGTCGCCGCCTCAGCAGCCAGCTCGCCAGCGCCTCGAGGGCCACGCCGAGCCCGACGGCCAGCAGGGCCCTCGCCTTGCCGCCCCACATCTCCGCCTCAAGAGGCGGCGGCGGCGGCCTGCAGCGCATGCGCCCCGCACGCTTCATCTCGGCTTAACCGCTCTTTTCTTTAAGGCGCACGCGCATCCTCGCTCTTTCACGCTAACCCCCCCTCCTCCATCCACCCACTAGTTCGGTTTTGCCGCTCTTTTCGCCTAGGCGCGCGGAGCACGCGTGCGCGATCCCACCTTCCTTTTCCCTGGTCCAACCGCCGGTCTCCTTTAACTACCTTTTCCTCCACAGAGCGCGTGGAGACTCCGTAGCGCATGCGCATCCGCTCTCTTGCTTGAATTCCTCTTTCCTCAAATCCAACAGCTCCAGTCAGTTACTGCCGCCTTTAACAGCATGGGAACGCCAAAGCGCGTACGCTGTCCCCGAGTCGTCCGCGTTTAGTCAGTCAAAGCTGCCCTTTTTTACCTCAGCCTACATTCAGCGCATGCGCCCTGTCGCCTTCCTCTTGTTTTTGATATAAAAGTATATGAACGGCAGTCTGTTCGGTTTGCTTTTCTATATTCCACCCCCAAGGTTATATAAAAATAATTAAAAATCAATCGCACTGTTTCAAAAGTAGAAGATAAATTACACTCAGGCGAGTTTTAAAGCCAATTTTCCTTTAAAAAAAAGTTTTTTTTGTAAAGGAAGACAGAAACATCTTTAGTGAACAAAATTCCTATTAAGATACATTAGCATTGCAAGGGTGGCAGTGTCATCTTTGTGACCCAAATTAAAACACACTTGCTCTTTCTTCCCCCTCACACCACCTGCCAGTCTAAAACAGGGTCCTCTGAAGAAAAAAAAAAAAAAAACCACTAAGACCCCTTCAATGTTTAGAACCTCATTTGCAAAATTACTTTCTAATTTACGACTGCAAACCTGTAGCACCCTAGCAGTAACAATTCCAACCGAGCCAGTAGGACTTTGAATAAGTATTGCGCCCAACACCAAACCCTCTGAAGCAAACTTAATTATTGTCACAATCACACTAGAACACTTTCAATTTTTTAATCAAAATTTCTTGTTTCAAAACATAGTAGATTTATTTTAGTGTTTATTACTTCAGAGACGAATAGTGCATCCCCTCCAATATTTCCCAGAGGAAAACTGCGATGCAGCATCAGAGTTCAGAGCAATGAAATCTGTGGAGAAAGGGAGAAAAATGAGAGGAGAAGGAGAGAAACTGGGAAATTCTAAAAGAAGCTGAAAAAGTGGAAGGGCAGAGAATTAATCAGGACTGTTTGCAAAACTGGGACAGTTGCAGCATATGATATTTTACTAACCTAAACCAATTCTTCAAAAGCCCTCCATTTTATCCACGGTACTAAAACCACTTTTTTCCTAGCTGAAGAAAAAAACAGTTCTTTTATTGCTTTGCAATTTCCCATGTACATTAAACAAACAAAATTTCAACATAAACATGCTAAGATCTCCAATAAAGGTGAAAGTTATTTTTCCTTCAGCAACCTTTGTACAGACTAGTACAGATATATTAAAATGTTTAACCCACTCTAAAATAAATATGATAAATCAACTAGTACAAAGCAAAAATTTAACGACTCATAGTCCACATACTTTTTTTTTACAACAACAAAACGCTTCTCTCATTTTAAAATTCAACATAAAGCACTTTCAAGTTGGATTTTCCTTAATAAGATGATTTCTGAAAATTGTGATTTAGCTATGTGATTAAAAATAAAAAAAATATTGTAAGACGATAAAAGGGGGAAATCACTAATTGCGATCGTCCTACACAGGTTGCATTACAAGCTGCCCCAATTTCTACAGATCTCATTTCACAAGTAATTTGTTACTGTGCTTTTATTTATAACATTTACCCATCTGTTCAGACACTTATATGTATGTCTTGTAGCCACAAATCCTATCTGAAAAACTCCTGGGCAGAACTTTGCAACTTAAATGCTGACATATTATTAGTTTATCACAATAATCAGTGCTTCTTAGCTGTAGTGAGAAATCTAAGGGCACAATTTAAAGTAAATACTTTTAGGTCTGACTGAAACCAGTAAACATATGTTACAGACTTTCTTCCATTAAACTGTAAATTTATATGTAGGACTTATAAATGTAGAACTGCACCCCAAATTGGCTGAATTACACCCCTAAATTCTTTTTGCATGGGCATTTGAACACAGAACAAGATTGAGAACAGGAATTGGCTGAGTGATACCACCAAATACCAAGCTACAATGCAGTTTTGAAACAATTCAACTTTTGCCTTTTTTTTTTTTAGTTGCTGCTGACAAGAGTCTGTTTCTGTTTAAAGAGCCAAGCTTTTCAAGACAAGAGTGGATACAAATTAACTTTTAAATTAAAATACTGCGTGTGGTCTTCTTCAATCCTCCACACTATAAAAATATGTAAGCTTCCCTTTTCCAGACAGAACTGAATGAATCCCAATAGCTCACCCCAAGAAAGTCCCCCAATTTTGGTCTATGTGTCTTAGCCCAAGACTTCTTGGTACAAGATGACAAACCTTAGTTCTGATCTCAAACAGCTACCATTTAATTTTTTTTTTTTTTTTGGTTAATCACATTAGGTACTGCAAGTCCAGCACGAACAGTGCATGTTATAAATAATTTCAACCCATCTTTCAGTCTTAATTTAGGGACAAATTCACAGTATGCTTATGACTGTACGCATGGAAGGCATTCTATCAAAATTGAAATATGAGCACATACAGGTACTGCTGAAGCCTGGACTTGTCAGACGATAGATTAGGTAGTCCATTCTGTTACGCTACCACCAAAAGAGAAAGATTGAGAGTGACAGCGTGGCTTCAGGTTCCACTAAAAACTGCTCAGCAAGATGGTGGATACTGGAAGTCCCGTCTTTAATTGCACTGAATCCAATGATGGGTATTTCAAGGGGAAAGAGTACTCCTTTCTTGTGAACAGGCAGAAGATAAGGAGCTCCCACAATCCAGTGTTAGTAATGATGGGCATTAGGTCTTTGTGCACAAATTACTGGACTCAATAGGACTCTGAGTCTTTCAGATCAGAGCAGCAATGGGACCTCCACGATGCTCTGCTGCAGGTAAAACACACAGGTTGAAGGTTGAAAGCAAAGAGTTGTCCACAGCCCAGGTGAGCATCTCCAAGCTAGTTCCGAGAAGATTCTGATGAAGTCGGGCTGCGCACCGTTGACATCAGGTGCGACTTGTAGGTCTTGCTGAGGCCTGTCATCCAGAATTTCAGGAGTTTCACGTTGTCTTCTTCAGCTGCTCCCAAGATGCTCAACAACTTCTGGGTGTCTTCTTTGGGCCTGCTGTCCACTTTGGTGAACTTGAAGAGGACCTTCACTTTACTGCAGAAGACCAAAAAGAGATACACAAACAGTCTTTTCAACTAGGGCTTGTGTTACGTAAGTACATATCACATGCACACTGGACCTTGAAAATCACTGCGTGACCCTGGGCCACTTACATTCTCTCAGCCTGATCTACTTCACAGGTCATGAAAACAAGATGAATTAACAACCACATATGCTGATTTGAGCTCATGAGAAGAAAAGCAAGATATAAGTGTAACATAAGTATATACACTTCCTTGGGCACACTTAAACTACAGTCAGCCCTCCACATTTGTGGGTTTCACTTTTGCAGATTTGATTGTTCACGGATTATTTGCTGTCCCCTCTGCTGCCTCCCTATGCCGTTTTTAATAGGGACTGCAAGCCTTGTGAGACTGAGAAACTGTGAATGTGGCTTGTAGGTCCCTCTTAAAAATGGTGTGGGGCAGCAGGGGAGGTGGCAGGGAGCCCCACCAGCCACCCACTTCTGCCTTGTGAAGGAACCCTGGGTGCCTCAAAAGAATCCATGATGGGTTGAATATGGTGATCATACCTTTTTGTGTGTTAAACATGGTTTGGGAGGACCTAGAGTTATTCACAGTTTTTTCACTTTAACGGGGTCCTGTGCCCCTAACCCTTGCGAATGTGGAGGGATGACTGTACTTATTAGGATCCTAGGCCTATTCTCTTAAAAAGAGGAGAAAAGAAAACACACGACGCCAGTTGCCCTCCCCGCATTATCTCAGAATGATTGTCTTCAGAGCAGTGGAGGATCTGAGTTTGTTTGAGGTGTTCTGTAAGGCGGAAGGAAGACTCACTTCATCCACTCCTCCTTAAGGCAGATAAGGCACTGGTCCACCACATCCACAGAGAGGTTCTGGTTCATCAGGGCAGCTTCAATCTTGTTCAAGATGGTGGGACCAACTGCATTCAGAAAGAGAAAGCTTAGTTACCGTGTCCTAGCACATGCTCAGCCCCTCACCCCAATAGACTGGAACACTGAAAAGAGGAAAGAGAGCGAGAGAGAGAGAGAAGAGGAAATGTAGCTGGCTGGGCTTGCACTTTGCTGTTCAATCCACTCCAGCCTTAAACTAGTGGGAAGACGCAGGAGAAAAGTCTTTCCTCGACTTCCAGCACCTCTCAGAGAAATGTGTATTTAACAGTGATGTATTTAAGTCTTTTACTCTACGTCTCAAGTCAAGTCTCAAGTCCTTGAAGATACTTTCAAGTCAAGTCTCAAGTCTGGAAGCCAACTTTATACCTCAACCAAATTTCAGAATTACTGGGGATAGAGTGAAATAAAGTCAGTTTTAACAATTTAAGCGGAATCGGCTCTCCGTATTTCTAATTTTGCCATCTGCAGCTTTAGAAGTGGGGAACAGGATCCTATCTTACTCCCCATTACTGAAGATTCAAAAGATTTAAAAGGAAGGATCCTTCTTCCTCAAGCCCATTGCCTCGCACATTTGCTGTTCCCCTCTGAGAAATGCACGCTGCACTCTGGGGGCACGTCTTGTCTTCTGCTCTTAGGAAACATTTTAGCAGGCTCCTTTGATATGCAGTGGGGACAGGCTGCTGAAAAGGCCTCAAGCCCACTGCCTAACCTGGTTGCTGTTCCCCTCTGACAAATGCACCCACACTTTGGGCTTGAGAGAGACTGTCATGTGACTAGTAGCCAAAAAGAGATGGAGGCGTTGTTCAAAGTCATAAGGTTTCTGGATGAATGTGTTATGTTAACTGAACCAAGGGCATCGTCAGTCATTCAAAATATAGAAGTCTCAAATTATAAACAGTTCTTCTATAATTTGCTTTATATCGGTCTTTTTACAGTAAGGGTTATTTTGCAGTCAAAATTCAAACTATACAAAGATTCTATTTTCTTTAACTTACCCTTATCCACATTCTAAATATACAAATTCCACTTCCATCCATCCTCTGGTTGATTATCTCGTTTCTTACAGTTTACTCTTAAACTTTATTACTTCTGTTGGCCTGCCTGCTTTCCTTGTAATATTTCAACTTCATCAATTTTCCCTATCTTTGCTTTCAATTTACCCCTTCTCGCTCCCACTTAGTATTCACCATTCTTTAATTTTGTAATGCCTGTATTTGTTTCATGTAGTTTTTAATTGGTGCCATTTCACTTTCATTCTTTCCCCACATCTCACCCCTAAGAGCTATAGTTAAGTCATCTAATGTTATCAATCCAATTAATTTGACCACCCATTCATCTATTTCAGGAATAGCGTTATTCTTCCAATATTTGGCATACATTATTCTTGCCGCCGTTACCATATAGAGTACTACTCTCCAGTGTTTCATGAATGCCTTATCTATTTTAAATAAATATTTAATGCCCTTTAGAGTTTTAAACCTCAAGTCTTGGGGGTCCTTGGCAACAAAAGATATTTAAAGGGGAGCCCTGGTAAAGAACCACTGCTCTCCAGTGTTACTTAGCCACAGATAGCTCCCCCTCTGGCACGCTGCTCACCTCTGTCTGCTGCTACAGGGCTCCCACTAGTGACCACAAATTCGTATTTGCTCAGCGGTTGTTCATCATCAAACAACACAGGATAGAGGCTTGACTTGGTAGCAGTGCGGACTTCTACGACGACGGTAAATTCTACAACAAGAACCCACAGTCATTTATTGGGTCAAGCAAAAATACACAAAATACATCCAGCAAGCTTTCAAAGTTCCACTGGCTTCTTCATCAGGCAAAGGTGTTAAAAATCATACAGGAGGCTGTTGTTCTGTTTTGAATACAATATAAAACTGACCAGTGAAACAAACACCAGTGCAGTTCAAAAGAGGCATGTGGACAGGGGGGGCAAGGTCTTACCTGTTCTGGTTCTGTTTCCATTTCAAGCTGAATTTTATGTTTAAAAATCCAAAAACTTCACAGAGCATTTGATACATATTTGTAAGATTATGATAAGGTATTTGTAAGATTATGATAAGGTATTTGTAAGATTATGATAACATCTCCCTGCTGTCCGAATACAATAAAGAACTGAGCATTTTAATTTTTTAAAACAGGTCTATTTTGTAAATGTTATTAGTGCTTTCCTGTTAGTCTAGTTCTGTCAGTCATTTAAAAAAATAGAAAAGAAACAATTGTTTTTTTGCTGTAAATGAAAAGTATTTCCATGCAAGTTATTTTTTTTTCTGATAGTTCTCTTTATTTACTATTGTTTTAGTCTGGGAAAACCAATTTCCTATACAGTTACAAAAATTGCTGGTGTTTTAAAAAAAAGAGAGAAAATATTAAAATGTAAAAAAACGAAAAAAAATCAGAGGAGGAACAAAAAAATGATGATGTTCGAGTCACAGGCTTACATTTTGTCAAGATGTTGTGGTTGGCAGTTAAGATGGTCTGGAGGTATAAACATGTAAGCAGAGGCCATCCCTCTCTTTGGCCATGTGGGCTCTGGGAGACAGAGAGTTGTAAAATCCAGGCACTTAAAATTAAACTCTGTTAGCAACAGAAAAAGTAACTTCCCTTGAAATCCAGGCTGTTTCTGTTCTGGGTGAGGTTATCAAAGATTTCAGTAGCTACTCCAGAAATGAACTAGCTATAAGTCTTGGGCAACAAAACAGTGAAATTGTAAAAGAATGCACATCTATATATATTTAAATTTCATTGAAAAACAACTATTATAGCAGGCCTGATTGCTTAAGTACAGCATTAGCATGGGCCACAAAAATGAAATGATGAGAAAACTATTCTTACCAGATGATAATATGTGGGGAGGGATTTGCACATGAGGGCTGAGGCCAAGAAAGTTGCACCGATAAGCCTCCTCGTATTCGTCGCTGTAGGGGATGATTCGAACGCAGCCAACAGGCAACATGGTCTAGCAAAGGAAATGTCTGATGAGAATCCAGGTACAAGCCACAGGTTTCATTCTGGTCAATAGCAAGACTGTCCAAGGTGGTTCTCAGACTGGAAAGTGTTAGGCCTGAGGTCTGCTTTAGCTAAAAATTTGGTTCAGGGTGCGTTGTATGCTGCAGGCCTGTTTACCTTGTTAGAATGCTCAAGGAATGTTCTCTCCCCGCAGCCACCGCCAGGTACAGGGAGGGAAGGTGAGATTAGGTGTTTTCAGCTCATCCGGCCAGCACCGGACAGCGAGTGGGCTGCCAGCTCATCTCGGCACCTGGTAGATGCCTTAGTTTGGCAGAGGAAAGCTCCTTCTCCCTCCCCGGCCTGTTGGGTTGAATGGCGCGACCTTTTCCTAACTCTTTGTAGTTACGAAATGCAATCATCTATATAAGATGCTTGAGAATAAAGAGCTTTGCTTCTCCACTGCTTGCCTTCATGAAGCCAGAGCGTGCATGTATGAATGCTTGCTCCTTTTTGTGTCTTTTGCTTGCTTGCAATAAAACAGCCTTAAAGACCAGAACTAAGTGGTCCTTTCACCTGCCTCATCCTTTGACCCCAACACAGCACGCCCAAGCCAGGGCTCAGGCTATGTGACCTACAGAAGGGAACAGGGGTTCTCTCCACCTCTGGTTACATCACAGCAGCCCAGCCAATCACAGTCCTAAATTCCTTTAGCATGTAATAATATAGATACGGGGGATTAGAGGTTCCTACCCGAAGGACGTCAAAAGCAGACTGGACAAGGTCCGGATCCCGAGCTTTCCAGATGACCTGGTTCCCCATGAGCACATGCCAGGCTAGCATGCGGAAAGGTAATGCCCCTAAGACCTGAAAAAACAACAACAAAATAGTGTAAAAGTTACACAATCCTTTTTCCCCTAAAAAAAACCCCAAACCACTGCCTTTTCTCACCATTTTCAATCTGTCAAACAGCACTTTTGCACAGAGTTTTGGATACATGTGCTCTTTTGCTCAACTTGGAAACTATGATTCTACTAATGTAAAAACTAAAACTTGCTAATAAAAACATTACCAACAGATATCAATAAGTTATCATCATTTGGGATATTTGGGGTGATCTGGCAATAGCTGGTTTCAAAGACTAAAGACAGTAGACATACTTTTCTTCCCCTTCTTGTTATTTGTTGTACGTATGTATGTATATAAATATACATTTGCCCTGGATTAGAGTATGTTTCTAATGCTATAACATCTTCACGTTTATTAAGTTAGAGTATATCAATATTTGATGGTAGAACAGATGTGTTGATTAAAAGAAAGTTATACCAGGAATTGCCAGAAGGAAGTCAAAGTATGTTAGAAGAAGACTGTATGTATGAGAACTGGATCCAAATATGTTGACTTTGTCTGATTTTTATTATGTGCGTTCTAAAATGTTATTATTTATTGTTTTAAACTGATTTTATTGTAAGCTGCTCTGTGATCTTTAGATTTGGGGGTGAATATTTAAACATTTTAACAAATAAATAAATAAAAATAATCCTCTTGGAAAGGCCATAAAAATATTAAAAGACTAGAACACACTGGGTTCTTTTCAATAATAAAATTTTCTTTTTCTCAACACTGTGAGACTTTGCCTCTTTCTCACCTCCCATCAACCCAGATGCCAAAAACATAAATTAAGTGCAGAAAAGAAGGTAAGTTCCTTACCTGTCTCAGGTGGCGGAGGGATCGGAAGACAGGCTGACCTCTTGGAGCCACATGCCAGCTTCCACCGTCCACCATAAGAGAGGGGTCAGTTGGGCTCTTTACAAGTTCACGGCCTTCCCTGACCTCTGCCTGGCTTGGAGATTTCCCCTCTTCCTCCTCAGCATTGTCCCAGCTTTCTGATTCTTCCTCGAGATCTCAAGAAGGGGAAAAAATGATTGAGAAGAAGCTTAAAAGAAAGAAATCCAGTGTTCATACTCCAACTGTTGGTCAGTGTAGACCTTTTCATCACTCACTTCAAGAGACACATGGCAGGTTCAAAATGTTCTAGAAGGACACTGCAGTAGTGATCTGTGTACAGCAGTTCAGGAGTGCAACCTCTCCGTCAAACTATCTATCCAAACCCACTGCTCTCCTAAAGGCCCCCAAGAACAGAAAAACAAATGCATTTTTTGTGTGAAAAAAATGGTATCAGGGGCACAAAAAGAAAAGGCCATGATGTGCTGTACGCAGTCTGTCAGCTGCACTATCTCTAACCATGACTGAAAGATTGACCAGATCAGGGTGCCACGTGTGGCCCTCAGCCCGTTTCTGTAGGCCCCTCCAGGGCAAGTCTCTTTTAAAAACAGGAAGGGAACTGGAAGTAACTTTGTGTTATTGAAAAGGAAGCCTCTCCTAGGCCTAAAATGGCCTAAGGGTGACAGAAATGTGGCAAAAATGCCTCCCAACCCCATAAAGTCTTTACTGTTGTAAGGGGAGCTGCAGTCGGGGGGCTGCTGCTCTCTAAATTCTCCTGGGGGGCTAATGTAACCCTACAGTCTCCAACATTTGCCCAGTCTTGACCTACAGCTAAATTTGCTCAGCTTCTGAAAAACCCACTGATATCGTCTGCCTTCCCACTGCGTCCTAGGATCAGACCTTCTGCCCAGAAGCTGGGAGGAGACAGCATCTTTCTCTACCCCAGCCCATATCGCCCTCACAACAAATTTATAGTTTAGGTAACAAGATCCATTTGGAGAGTTTTACTGCTGAGCAAAAAATTGAAATTTAGATTCTCTCAAGTCTAACTTGATGTGGTCTGCAACATCACCTGCATCTCTGTATGCTTCAGGGTCATTCTTACTGCCTGGACCATTCGTCTAGGAATTGCTTCCTCACCAGTGAATTTGTGAACCCGCACCCCAAAACAAAACCTCATAGAGAGAACTACGCAATGTTACATGATCAAATTCTGCACCACGTTCAACCCAGCGCCCCTAACCAAAGCATCCAATCAACCCACAGGTCAGCTCTCCCTCCCTAGACAAGGCTTCCCACCCTGACTTACCAGCTAGTTTCTCCATCTGAACTAGAGTGTCTTCAGTGGGTGCACCCTCCAAGAGTTTCTCTGTGAGCCTGCTGCCACATGCTTTCAGCAGCCTGAGGAAATTAAACAAGGATCTAAGTTAAGATGAAATACTACATGCTACAAAAACGTCAGAAAACTAGCTAATTATCAAATGCACCCAATGCAGGCATTCATCAGTGACCACTGTGTGAATGAACCAGGTGGTATTTAATAGTGTTTGTTTCCTGGACAAGTAAGGGCTAAAAACTCTTACAAACACTGGCTGGTATTGTCAACATTCACACATGAAGGCTGAATCTTCACTCAGTTTTGAATACTCTGTAAACCACCACTCTGTACAGGTGGAGCCTACCTTATCCAGAAATCCGAAAACTTTCAAAAAGTGAAACTTTTTTGCTGCCAGCCACCTTCTTCCACCTTAAACGTGGCAGCTGCCATGCTAAAATTCTAAAATGTATTATTTGGCTACCCAGACAAGAAAAACACATCACTGGCCATGTTGAGGTCTTGTTTTGGGGGGAAAAGGTGGAGTATAAGTAAGATTACAAATAAGATTCACCAAGCAAAAGATGTATGAAGACACGCCCACAGGTTGTCGTCATTGGTCAGAGAAGTGAGGGAGCGAGCAGCATTCCCATTCCGCTGGTGGAGAAAAGGAGTGAAGGCTGTGTTCATACGCTGGGCACGCTGTGGACAGCCGTACTGCTCTGCTTCAAAGACCTGCACGACAAACAACGGAGGTTGCAATCACTGCCACTGCCCTGGCTTCGGAAGGAGAGAAGAAGAGGCTGGCACATTTCCATCATAACTGGGCCCAGAAGCGTAGGAAAGGCCCTCCCTTGACAAGGACAACAATAACAATAATATAATAATTATGGGAAAAAGCCCAGCCTTGACCCCAGCTACCAGCTGGACAACTGGGCCTCTCCCCCGTAAGCACGCCCGCACCTTCAGCGCTTTGCCCTGCAGCTCGTCAATGATGCCCCTGATCTTCCCCAGCAGAAATGGCCACGAGTTGATAAGGTAGATGCGGTCCATCATAATGGTGATGATGCTGTACCAGCGCTGGAAGCCCCTGGCCAGGCTGTCCTTGATGAAGAAGGTGTGGCTGAAGACAAAGCCGTGCTGCTCGTCACCAAAGAAGATGGGGCCTTCCCGTCCCGGGCAAACCTGGCAGGAGAGGAGAGAGAGTGAAAAATCAAAGACACACCGAATCATTTTGCAGAAGCAAAATAAGAGGCGGTGTGGGTATAGGGCAAGGCTTCAACGTCCCACCCAGTGCAGAGGAATAGTAGAATAACTGTTCCAAAACCACATCATTTTAAAAATGCATATGGGCTTTATTCAGAATCACAGAGCTGGAATGGACCCCATCCAGTCCAACCCCATTCTGCCATGAAGGAAGACACAATTAAAGCACTCCCAACAGATCGCCATCTAGCCTCTGTTTAAAAAGCTCCAAAGAAGAGACTCCATCACACTCCTAGGCAGCTGCATAATCCACTCTCAGTCTTAATAGTGTGGCAGTCGAACAACATCGGGAGCGCCTTACAGGTAATGCTATGATTTTTTTTTTCACAAAATACTAGAACTATATAGGCTTTGCAGCCAAGGAAGGCTGCCGCCAACACCACATGTACAACAGGTTTATCTCAGCCCCGAATGTGGGCTAACTCAGCACAGCATTTGGGTTTGTTTTCATTTTTTTCCTGTAAGGAGACACCTGCTTACCTCGCAGCTGAGGCTGCGGACACAGGCCTGGCGAACGATGCTAAAGAGCTGGGGGTGGTTGGGATGCTGATGGCTGACGTATTTGATGGAGGTCTCTTTGTCATGGCTGACGTAACCCGGGTGTCCGGCAGGGAGAGAACGGCACCCCTGATCACAAACACAGAATCAGATGCCAGGAATTAACACAGCATAGGTGGGAATTACCATAGGAATTACTGTGGGATAGTCCTTTCCTTTGGAATTTCCACAAGATGATAGGAACTACCATAGGACAATTCCTTCTTTTGGAATTTCTACAAGATGCTAGGATATTAATGTAACGAATCAATAATTTAAGTAAGAAACAGAGCTCTGGAGTTGGAATCAGTCTCATGGAGTCGGAAGCCATTTTGGGTAAAGCCTGAGTTGGTAGCAACGTATCAACTCTGACTCCATCTTCAAAACAAAAACTTATAATATTAAACGCCTTACTCGTTGTGCATTTACTTTCACAGGAATTTAAGCAAGTCTTCTTGTTCAGAAATTTCAATCAAATCAATATATTTCGACTTCTATCAATCTCAGTTGCCAGATGATTCGTGCGCAGCTGATGAAATGCCTTGTGCTACCATTTGACCACACTACATTTGTTATTATTAATAAATACACATCTGTCATTTATGAAGGCGTCAAATGGTAGGAGAAAAGAAATGGTGAGTTGGAGCCGAAGTCAAAGTTTTGGCCTACTGACTCCACCGTCCTGGTAAGAGGTCTACTCACCTCACACATATCCGACTTCTTCGGCCCGGGGCTGCTGGAGTCTGCGCTGGCCCCTTCCGCAGGGCTGTGGGATCGGATCCGGCTGCTCATCTGAATGCCTCCTTCCTCCTCCTCTGTCTGCTCACTTTGCCCGGGGCTGTCCCCACTCCCCGCACCTTGAGGGAGCGGGGCGTGCAAGACCTCCGTGCAAAAGAGCGTGCGAGGGCCATGGAGCTCGCAGAAGTGGCAAAGGACCACAATGGCATTCATCTCGCAGCTCCCCTGCCTGCTGGACTCCCTGGAAAACATCAGAAAGAAACCAGACCCCTCCAGATGTTAAGAGTTTGGCTTCTGTTTTAATGTCCGTCTTTGCGAGGCTTGTGGCTAGGGTGCATTCCCAGCAGTTTGTAGGCTTACAGCAAAGAGATATCAGCTGCCTGATTGCTACCTGTGATTTCAAGCGTAAACTGAAAGCGTAAAATGTAATTTCTTCATTTGCTTATAAGGCGATACTGCATTATTTTAAACCGTTCTGTTTTCAGCTGGCTTTAAGTAACGTTTAAATTTTAATATTGTTAATACCTTAATTCTATTTTAATGTTGTCTTCTTATGTATTTTTAACCAAACTCGACTCACTTTAAATTACAAGCCAGCATGCATCCCAATTTCAACAAAAAGGCAGATAGAAAGAATGCTAATGCTAACAATAATCTTTTGTTTCAGAACTGCCAGAAGAGATTCAACAGCTACATACAGTTGTCTGAGTTTAAAGCAAGACCAAAGGCTAATCCCTTCTGGCAGGCCTACCCACGTAATTTTTAAATTATGATTTTTGTTAAAAAGTACGCTCTTTTAACCGATGTTATGCTCTTTTATCTAGTTATGTATTTTAACTGGTGTTCTGTGCTTTTAGCTGGTATCTATCTGTTGTTGTATTTTAATCTGTTTTTCCCCCACCTCAATTTATAGGAAGAGGTGGATAAGAAATAAATAGCATAATAATAATAATAGCATAATAATAATAGCATAATAATAGCATAATAATAATAATAGCATAATAATAGCATAATAATAATAATAAGAAGAATAAGAATAACAACAACAACAACAACAACAACATTGTTGTTGTTGTTATCATTATTATTATTATTATTATTATTATTATTATTTCTTCTTTGGATCAAGACCATAGATCTCATCAGCAAGATTATTTCTGAAAGGACAACCCCTTAAATGCCAAAAAAGGGAATCTTCCCACCACATGGCATACTTATTTGATATTCCTAAAACGTGTGCCCCATTGTTCTAGATAAGAAACAACTGATGTGTCTCCAGATACTCAAAAGATGGTCTGTTTAATCAGTTCTAGATCTCTCTCAATAATCTGCTATATCTTTGCTACAAACCCACAATCTACTGGGTTCTCTCACACCTACTCAGTCTATCCACAAGCTAGGAAAGTTACATTTTTTTGGACTACAGCCTCATACAACCATGCCCATACTAACTAGGGGACTCTGGGTGTGATAATCCAAAGAAAGCAAGTCACTTCCCTCCACCAAAGCCTTCCTCAACGCAGATTAATATAGCACGTCCTCTCAAAGGATACTAGGAACTGGTCGTCCTGTTGAACTGCATCAGCATCATCAGCATCATCAGCATCATCATTATTATTACTGCTGTTCTGTTGCTAGTTCTAAGCATTTAATAAAGAAGCTGACCTTAGCCACCCTGGGCAGAATAGCAGTCCAGGAAGACAAAGATAAATAGAATGAAAAGCTCCCCATTCTAAGGAAGAGAGGGAACAAGGTTCCAAAATTCTTTAAAAAATGCTTTTTTAACTCCCAACCAAAAGGAACTTGGACTAAAGCATCTGCCACACCCACTGTCCCAGGCACGTGCTAAGACTATTCTTCCCCCTCCCCAATATCTTACCTTCTTTTTGTCCAGCCAGCTGCCACCCAAGCTGCTAGCCCTCACTGAGGTCCAGTTTTGCCTTAATCGCAGGACTACTTACAAGTCTTTTTCTGGGTTACCTGGTTTCTCCCTGCGCATGCGCAGTTTCCCAGGTTTCTGGTCCTGCCCAAGGGCGCCTGATACTGACTGGCCGGGAGGAACCATTAAATGCGCTCTCGGAGGGAAGGGATTAGGAAGCCCTGGCCAAAGTACAAAAGCCTCAAAACAAAGTAAGCGCGTTTCTAAAGTTCATTTGATAGCTTCCAGCCCTCCTCCGCCTAGTCTTCCACTGCTTCCCCCTGCAAAAAACAAAATGGTTGAGTCTGAAGGCGCTCCGGCTTACATGGAATGGTTGGATCTATTTGTCGAAGAGGGGAGGACAGAAATGATCAGGAAGAGAATACAGGCCTTACAAGGCCTGTATGTTTACTCACCTAGGATAAATAATGGCATAAACTGTTGACGAATAAATTTCGCGGGACGGTGTCCAGAGTAGAAGGCATTCAAAGATTTTTATTTTTGTTTCCCCCTCCATTCGGGAGATGGTACAACCCGCCGAGTCTTATGACAGTCATGTGATAGAAACAAAACAGAGGAGCCCATAGCAGAAGCGTTGGGATGGGCAGAGACCGAGATTTAAAGGGCGAGGCGGCGGAGGGTGAAGTTTAGAGGGAAAACGAGGACAAAAGCAGCCACCTTTTTAGTGACAAAATGTATGTTATTTATTGAGCATTATGAATTTTGCTCTCAGTGTGGAGCAAGATATGTATACAATAATAAGGTGAAAATAGGTCTCTGCCCCAATGAGCTTACAATCTAAAGTTCTCTCCAGGGGAGACTGTGCATGCATTTTACCTTAGGTGTCAGCAGCGGAGGGCAGGGAACGTCTGAAACGCTTTAAGGAAACTAAGGGGTTTGGAAGAAGGTTTTGAAGAGAAACAACCCTGCATGAAGCTGTTTAGGGAGTAACTTCCTGGTAAAGATTGGGAAGGGAATTTTTTAGGACTGCCACTCCCAAAATCCTTTAGCTGGCAGGGGAAGGCTCTCCCAAAATCCTTTCCAAACTCTGATCCCAAGGCCTGAGAGGCAGCACATCTCTGAGCCCTGAATGATGATAATGGAGGAGTGAGAATTATGAGAAGTGGATCTCCTGCTGTAAATCTTCCAAGGATTTGAAGAAAGTGCCATTAAAACAAAAACGCTTTATTGAACCTATACTGTCCAGCATGGCGTTGTGGTCTGAGCAATCCTGGAGAACAGGGTTCAATTCCCCGCTCAGTCATGGAAACCCACTGGGTGATCTTAGGTGCTCCCCTGTTGAGCTAATTCAATACCAATGACTTTTACTGAGTGTGAATTCAGTTTCAAGCCATAGAAGTAAGCTGAAGGGGAAAAGTGGGAGGAGGAAAGGGAAACGGGGGACATTTTAAAAGCAACTGAAAAAAATGGAATGACAGAGCATTAGCTGGAAGTGTCTCCGCCAAATTGGCACAGTTGCAGAGGTGCAGTTTCAAGTTAATAATTATGGTTATACGTACATTTCCTAAAAGCATCAGGCAACTTCCGTTTACGTGGTTTGGCCCATTGTCTTCTGCAACTCCATACATCAGATACTTCAGAAGTAGGTATTTTTGACCTTTTTTTTTGTCACCTAAGATTACATGTAAGATCAGCTCTTTGAGACTGCTCTGTGAGCACAGTCAGAAGAAACCTACCTCATCTCTCAGATTATACGGATAATCCCTGTAACAACCACGCATGCGCTCCCACACTCAACAGATCACAACTGTACTAACTAATGAAAGATCCTCTAAGTGCCGAAGACCATTAAAAAAAAAACTAGGACAGCAATAAATATAATACAAGATTTTAAAAACCATGCAAGATTCACACTTCAATTTTCCTCTATATGGCACACAGGATTATCTAAGTGACTTTCTGGAGACAAGAAGCTTACAGGTTTTAGCATCATCCCTTGGGAGCCCCTGCAGATTATGCTATGGCTGTATTTCAAGTCCAGACTCCTCCATTTGCTTCAGGAAGATAACTGGACCAGTTATCCCGCAGGCTTCAT
Source organism: Cyclura pinguis (assembly GCA_030412105.1). Taxonomy (NCBI): domain Eukaryota; kingdom Metazoa; phylum Chordata; class Lepidosauria; order Squamata; family Iguanidae; genus Cyclura; species Cyclura pinguis. The sequence goes on along the minus strand of CM059609.1, from coordinate 2,825,181 downwards.
CACACAAAGGGGTTTTCAAATTAATGTTCCTGTTACCATTAGTGCGCATGTACAGACAGTCTTCATTACAACCTCTAAGGAAGAATCCAAGATTCTCCAGAGAGATTTTTTTTTAATATCTGTTTCTGTAAAAGCTATTTTTATTTAGTCATATCTACAAACACAACTACTAATACAGTCCAACCCGCTATCTTTCTGCAGGGGCCAAAGAAATATCAAGTATAATCGGTCTTGCAATTCAGCTATTATGAGAGCAACACAGTCAGTACTTCTAGGTAAGCAAAAATACTTAGATTGACTCTTTTTAGAAGGCCCACAACCCTAAAGCCTAGATGAATGGGTTTCAGGTTACCTTTATGTTCAAGTGTAAATGCTTTCCATATTAGATCTCAACAATGAAGACTGAGTCATAATATTAGTGGGCATTTGTGCTGTGCTAATGTCACTAATCCTGCTGTATTGCTTTCCATCACATGCTTGGCAAATTACAAGCCACCCTCCGAGATGTGTTCCTTCTCTCTTGTCAGCATTCATTGCATTTCAGAAATACATGAGCTCACATGCTAACCATGGTTCCTTTGGAAGCCAGAATTCAAGAGCAGGAATTATACCTTACACTGCACTCAGATGATTTGCCTCATTTCGTATTGTCTACACTGACAGAAAATGGATTCTTCAGGGCTTCAGACAGGAGTTTTTTTCAGAGACTAGTTCTAATTCCTTCAGCATGCAGCTTTTATTCTTTGCAAATTGATGGTTACGAAGAAACCTGGTTAGCATTTGCCATGGGGAACAGGTTCTGCACACGTAATACTAAACCACAGTTGAAGCTGGAAACAGAAGAGTGAGACATTTGTGGTTTACAAGAAATCAAACTGAAAACTGCACCACACTTATTTAAACTTATGCAAGACGTCCACAGCATTGCTGTATCTGTGCCTGACCCAATGTGAATGCTAACACTAAGAACCAACATTAGAACCCAGGTTCTGTCCAGACTAACATATGCTGCAATGAACGTGGATCATACTACACAAGAGCTGCTGGCCACAATCTGACACCGGCATCTAGGGATTTAAGACTGACTTCCATGGTCTTTGTTTAAACAGAAGAATCCCTAGCATGCCAATGTGTTTTAGGAAGGGTGTAAAGTCAGATTCATTAAAGACAGGCTACTTAAGTTTTATCTGGTAAAGAAACCACCCAGTTATTTGATTTAACACATCCTCAGAGTCTCTTATCAGGCGAGGTCTAAGTGGCATTTGTTACGTGATCCCAAGAATACTCTTATCGTGTACATGGATCCACTTACTGGATCTGATTGCAATTCACCAAGAGTAGGACTGTTACAGAGGATCACGACAGCTGGCAGGCAAATACCTAACAACAGACAATGATATTTTATTTGCCCCTGCCGTAATAATATCACCTGGGACACTAAGTGACTGTCAATCTGAACACAGTACAAATGACACTGCCTATTTCTGGTTCAGGTCACTGAAACATGGGTATGCATCTTAAAAAGTTAACCAAGAACATGTTCACTACAAACTTCCATCCAACTTGCTACTTTATAGGTGTCAAGAAAGCATGTTTAGTTAGCCAAAATTAAGATTTTTCAAGTTCCTTTGTTCTGATCACTCAACCCCCAATTGAAAGGGCCTCTGTTTTTACTCACCAGATATTGTCACAATAGTCTCAATTCAGATTTCAGATTTCTTTGTAGAGTGGGGGATCGGAGATTTGACTGCCCCTCATGAGACCTGTGTCTAAATTTAACCTGGGAACCACTTCAGAAGTGAGAAACTGATGTAGCCATTTTTTAAAAGCTTGAAGGCATGTCTTAATCATGAGCAAATTTCAGAGCAAGTAAATACTAAAATTATTATCTCTTGCAACCATGTATTCTACCATGTATCCTGCACTCTGAATTCAGTTTGAAGCAACAGAAGTAAGCAAAGGGGATTTGTAGTTTGGGGGACACTAGAAGTCTCTGGCCAAGCATTCTAAATACTCCTCCTTCAACGGCCAGTCCCAGGATTCTGTATAGGCTGTTGCAATGGCAGTTGAGGGGAAACCATGGTGCTATAACTGTAGAGTGCAAGGGTGGCCTTTTCCTTGGGACTGACTGAGAAAAGAAATACCGTGTGTCACAAGAAGGGGCAATTGGCCACCCAGGGAAAACTGGAAAACCAAGCTAAAATTCCAGGGAGGAGGGACACTCATGCCCACAGTTTGTGATTCCTCATCTTTATTCTAGAGTCAATGCCTGTTTCTTTGCTTGGGGAGTGAACACTGAAAGTGTGATTTGGCAAAGCACCAAACTTCTCCATCCACCCACCTGCCAGGCAAATTTGGCAGGTCTTTTCGTCTAGTTAGAGCCATCCAAATGAGGATGTGTGCCAATTTAATGCCCAGAGAGAGAGGGGGGGGAAGCAACATTTTCCCTTAGCATAAGTATTTTGTTTCAGACAAAACCTCAGGAAGACTGGATTTTATACAGAAAACCAATCAAGCAAAAAACGCTTTTGAACTAACTAGCTTTTCATCTTGTCAACAACCTAAAACGTTTTGAATTTGGCACAGAAGGAAAAAGAAGAGGGCATTACAGAAACGGCAACATTCAAGCCACATAAAACAAAAAGTAAATTATTTAATGCATTGACAATGTTAATCGCAAGATAAATCCACAACAGAATGAAACATTTTTCATTTCTTTGCAGAGCATTGTTTCCTTAAATCATACAGTACTGAAAAGACATCATTTTAAATTTTTCCTCAATGTCCTGGTGAAACAGTCAGTTCTCTGCTTTGTGGGGGGATACTTTTTATTTTTTTAAACACTCAGATTCTAAAGGTGGTTCACTTTAGCTTTTTTATTTTTCTTTTTTGGCTCTATAACAGAGTAGCAAGCAAAATGGGATTTTCAAGAATAACTGGATGGTTTGCTGCCTGATTCATCTTCTTGAGAGCCCATACTCTGCCAAGGAAAAAGAAGAGTGATTCAGTTAATGCCTATTTCCAAGAAGACACACTTCTTAATAAGTTAAGTAAGGTGGAGCTTCAGCCAGGGTGGTGTAGTTGTTGAGTAGTGGACTACGATTCTGTAAGACCAGAGTTCAAATCCTCACTCATCTGCTTCCCAATTCTGCACTGTTACATAGCAAGGAATGGAAGACACACCCAGAGTATAAGAGCATTTGAAGCCATTCATTAAGGCTCAACCCATTTCAAGTCAAGACAATTTTTTCCTGTAAGGACAAATGAATTAGTATCTTTAAAAAAGCTGCAGATACAGCCCTAAGATAGGCTCTACCACATGCTCCTTGTGAACATCCAAATCGATTCTTAAGGTCTTAACTTGCTTTGGATTCCACCAAATGTAAATGGCTGTAAATTCTGGAAAGAGAAACATCCTTGTGAATCAGAGAGGACCTCAGATAGTGCCCCTGCCCAAGATCCACCAATGTACTTCAGCATCCAACACTTGTGGAACTGGGCCTTTTGTCCTCTCCTCCTACCCTGCCCTCCTCGCCAATAGTACCAAAAAATTGTTGCAGAGATTTTCCTAGACCTCCAGACCAGTTTGTTAGGGCATGTTGGGGGGGCTTTAGGAAGGACTGTGGATTTTGGTGAAAGCTGTGAAAAGCAGTTGGAACCTTCCCACTATGTCCTACAGTGTGGGTGTCCATGGGATGTATATACGACAAGCCCATGAATTAAGGAGCCAGAGACTGAGTTTCCCACTCAAATGGGGGTGCCTGCTTTATACTTTGCTGCATAGAGATGGCCAGTTTTTAACAGTGTTCCACAGTGCAGACCACTCCTGTCTGTTTTAACACCAGGGTGGGGAGAATGAATAGTGTGTAGACTTTCAGAGAGCATGCAATCAAACAGGCAGAGCTGACCTCCCAGACTTACTTTCTGCACAAACTGAGGGTTCACAGTGATCTCCTGGTCCATGGCTTTCAGTCTTTCGTCGAGCTCTATACATTTCAGCATCTAGGAAGACCCATTAAAAAGCTCAGAAAGGCCACTGTTTTGTTACTTTCCATATCCATGCTAAAGTAGTATTTTCAGACATTATGGGATTCTTGGCCCAAGTCAGATAAAGCCAGCCTACCAATGTCATAAAACTCTTCCTTTTCCCTCTACTAATTTAAAGGCCATGCCCTTCTATTTCTCATTCATCTGAAGAGTTTGTTTTTTTTTTTTTTTGGACTAGTTTCTAGAATCCTCCCTCTCACTTGGCTCCTGGGAGCTGCTGTCCAAACTAGTAACTCTTCCAAGCTGTGGCCTAAAGTAAAATCAGTATAGTTCCAACAAACGATTTGCTGGCCAAAAAACCAGGCCTCAGGAGGGTTCCAAGTTGTTGCAGCAGGGCTTGTTCAATACTCTCATTTCATGAACCAATCAAGGATTTTCATTCACGTGAAGCAACAGATTCAAATTACAAGAAACAAAGTATATATTCCACCTAAACTTTAGGAGGAAGTTCCACAGTAAGAGCTACTCAATAGCGGAATGGATAAAGATCTTTCTCTGAAGGTCTTTAAACAAAAGTTGAATGGCTATCTTTTGGGAGTTTGGCTTTATTTGTGGAGTCCTGCATGGCAAGAGAGTGGATGAAATGGCAGCTCTTGGGGCCCCTTCCTATCCTACCATTCTACAAAAAAGCCACTGCAACAAATCAAGATGAGAAGATCACAATCATCTGCTAGGAAGGCAATTTCCCAGGATTCTGACAGAAGCATGCAAATACGATATTGACCCTTTCATGCAACCTGTAATGGTACAATCCCAGCCTGTTACTGCATTCTACAACTCACAGAGACCATGCAAAGGCAAAACATAAAGTGTTAGCTTTTACCTCTTGATCAATATTGTGAAGCATTGCTGGGTTGTTGTATTTCTCAGGATTATCATGGAAACAGACCATACCATCTTTCTGGTTAATACTTGCAAAAATTTCACCATCTTCTATCTAAGGTGAAAAAAAAAAAAAGAGAAAGATTTAAGCATCTCTTACATTTCAGCCTATTGACAGAAACCTTCAGTAACTTCATTAACAACCTCACCTGGGCAGCAAAGGAATCTGTAATGTTGTCATTTCTGCCACTAAAAATAAACTCCTTCCACTGACTTAACCTCTATTCTGCAACTTGACAGTTTTAAAAAGGAAGCCAACTCTTCCCTCAGAGCCAGAAGTGTACATACAATGTACTTTTCCCCCCATTTTGCCATCTAAAAACTAAGAGTCCCATTAAAAGCAACACCACTCACCATATGAAGGACGTATTTTTCTGCTTCCTGAGGCCCTGACAGCTGCACTCGACTCGCCATGTCTTGTAAAGACAGTGTTAAGAAAGTCTGAAATTAAGAAGCAGACCAAAACTGTGAGAGCTGGAAGAAGCCTTTTTGTTTTCTGCTGCTCCTTTGCTCATGCGCTAGAACATGAGCACACTGAAAGGAGTTTGCAGGATCTAGAAGAGCACATAGGAAATGGTGCCCTGTGGGACAGACAAGGAATGATTCACATCCTTCTCTCAACAGGGGCCATTTTAACATTGTGGTGTTTAAGCAAGATAGTTTTTAATCTCTTTCAGCATGACACAGCTACACAATACCCCCTCAATACTACCCCTCTGGGAACGGCTGCACAACCCATTCCAACTTCCAAGGGTGCTGAAACCCAAAGGGCCTCACCTTAGTTAGCCTCTGAATGTTCTTCTTATAGAGGGATGACAAGCACTGCTTGACCAAGCCCATATTATTATCCCTGGTGAACGTCTCGCTGTGCTTATTCACCAGATTCCGCAGCTCTGAGGGCTTATTGGTTGCATACACTTGCGCTAGTTCATGGTAGGCGTTGCTAAGCGGCTGCAATGAGAAGGTACAGCGTATTTTAGCAATGCAAGGATAGACAGCTTAGCCGCAAATGAAGCAAACTCCTCCCCACAACCCTATCAGGGACAATGGCTCTCAAATGCCGCCACGAGCAAGGCAGACCACTGGTCCATCTAGTTCTCTGTTCTCCGGCCTTCTCCTCTCAACCCTGTTCCTCCAAGTCCTTTTCAGCTGGCAATGCCAGAGTACAAACTGAGGACCTTGCCTGTCGAGGGTGTTCTCCACTGCCAAACTACAACCAACCCCCTTAACAAAATGGAGTGATTCTGCTAACCTCTCTCCTGCTCCCTCTCTCTTTCTGTTTTCTTTATTTTATCTATGGTATAGGGCATATTGTTTCTCCACTTCCATATCCTGCTAACTTCTCTCGTTAACTGTACCATACATGACAGCCAGCATGGTGTGGTGGTTTGCTCTGGGACAGCAGAGTTTGAATCCTTGCTCTGCCATGGAAACCCACAGGGTAAGCTTGGGCAAATCACACTCTCTCAGCCTCAGAGGGCAGTGGCCAACTTCCTCTGAATGACTCTTGCCAAGAGATCTGTGCTTAGAGCCAGCATGATGTAGCAATTCTGGGAATACAGAGTTCAACTCTCCACTCTACCAAGGAAACTCATGGGGTGACCTTGGGCAAGTCACATTCCCTCAGCCTCAGAGGGATGACCAATCATCTCTGAAGAAATCAGGCCAAGAAAACTGTAGGAGAGCGTTGTCATAAGCCGGAGTCCATCTGAAGACACAGAACATCAATGACAAACCATACATGATGTGATTTCTGAAGTCTTACCTTAACAAATCTACCCACTATCTGGGACGTGTACTTCGGCAGCTGCTGCACTTTACCAAGTAGTATCAATGAAACTAGGATATACTTTTTATAAGATTCCAGCATAATATGACTGACTGCCATGGCAGGAGTAGTTATAGCCTGAACAAAAAGAAAGGAGGGAGGGAAAGAGAAGTGAGTACCACCAGAAACAAAAAAAGGACACACGCACCCAGATCTGAAGTGTCTGAGAACCTGAAGTCCTGCGTACATGATCCTTATAATAACGTTATACTGTTTTGTGTAATAAAGTATGTTGCATTACATCATACTGTAATGCATTATATTATACAGTTTAAGTATCCCTTATGAGAAATACTTGGGACCAAAAGTGTTCTGTATTTTAGAATATAGTATCTTCTTTGAATAGCTTCATGTCTCATTTGTTCACTACTTGTGTTGTGTATGAGATACAAGGCTGGAGAGAGACTTGATGATCTCTGAAATGGCAGGAATCCCAAGTGAAGTGCTCAGTGTGAATCCGTACCTCTCGCCATTTCACAGATGCTCATTCTCTCATTTGTGGTGGGTGGGGGATTCTGGGAGTTTTCTCCTTCCGAAAGGGGACATTCCTGCACTCTGAAATCAACAAACACACAGAATGACTTCCTGAGTGCTTTCTTTGGCTCTTTCCATTTAATAGCTGTGAATCCACCCACTTGTCAGGCATCAGCACCTGTAAACTAGCAGAACACCAAGCCTGAGAGCAGCCACTGGCATACTCGCTTGTGGAGTATAAGAATTGTCTCTGGGTCACTACCTCTATTAAGCAAAGTTATTATGTTTTCAGGCTCCTCACGTCTCCCAAGCTGACTTCCATTCATACCCTGTGGGCAGGCAGGACACTTAAATTGTCCATATTTATTTTAACACGACAGTTCTAAGCTTGAGCTGGCTGCTCTTATGGCATAAAAAAAAATCTTTCAACAGATGGTGGGGAAAATTTACCTGTTCATAGAAGTAGAGCGCTCGTTCAAAGTTCTTGAGCCCAGTGTATATCATTCCACCATAGTAGTAATAACATAGAAAGTGCTTTGCATCATATGCCCCATTCTCTTTACAAATATCCATCATGTCCACATCTAGATACGGGAGGGCAGGTTTAAAGCATTTGGCTAACAAGCAGAGCTAAAAACAAAACAGACCAGGGTTACAAAAGAAAACTGCCACTTTCATAGGCTGAAGAAGAACTTTAATCACATATCATAGCGGAACACAACCTGTGACCATAATAAATTCCAGAAGAGAATGACAGGAAAAATATCTACACGTTACTTTACCTCCCTTTAATACAAAATAATTATAATCAAGATTCCCCAGAAATGTAGACTGTCACAGTAGCAGTTAGAAAGTCAGACAGCATTGGTAAAGAGCAGGTCTAAAGCTGCCATCTACGGAACACGCGAAAGACTTTGAGGTGATACCTGGTGTTTTAGAAACCTACATTATTCAGAATTTCTGAACAGCTTTAGTCTGAGCCCTGTCCTGCCACTGCCTGTTTCCATGTCCAATTATAAATCTGCAAGGTTACGTTACCATCCATGTCACTGCAAAAATATTTTAAATTTCAAGAAGTGCACAGAAATTCGTGAAGGGTCTTTCAAGATATATATTCAGACAAGTAGACATAAATGTGTTGGCTTTCCAGAAAAGTTTGCTTGTTTCTTTGCTGGTAGCAGAGCATTCTAGATCCTCTAATTACCTGTGGTATTTCTGGTGCCAGATTGAAAAAGAAGCAGATGGAGCTTCCTTCAAGGTAATGAAGTAATCTGATGCCAATTCATGAAGCTACTGAAAGCCACAAGGCAGGCAGCTTAGATTACCAGAAGCACTAAATGCCATCTGGAACGCTTTACCACTGCATGCAGCTTTCTCCGCTCCTGGGCATGAGTCAAAGGGGAGAGGTGAAAGCTAGATGGAGGGAACCTGTGTCACTGCTGTCTGACTCCCAGCTATGGATGATTCAGAGAACAGCTAATTTTAGAAAACAATTCTAAAAGCTGGTGGGGGAGCAGTTGAGCTCCTTACTAGAACTGGAGGATCTAAAGATGGCACTGCACGTGCTAGTAACCTCAAGGCTGGACTTCTGCAACATGCTGTGCACTGGGCTACTTCTGTACCTAGTTCAGAAACTTCAGTGTGTTCAAAACACAGCAGCCAGATTGGTTACCCGTACATCCAGGAGTCACCACACCACACCCATATTAAAATCATTCCATTGGCTGCCAATTAGTTTGCAGGCAAAGTACAAAATGTTGGTTACTTAAAGCCCTACACAGTTTAGGTCCAGCTTAGCTACATGATTGCCTTCACCTGTGTAATCCACCCTGTACACTCAGGTTCTCTGGGAGACATCTACTTCAAGCATCACAAACTCGGCTGTTAGACAGAGGACAGACATTTGCTTTGGCTGCCCCCAGATTGTGGAATGACTTGCTGGAAGAGATTGGTGAGCTGGAAGTATTGTCTGTGTTTAAAACTGCAGCAGAGACCAGAACCTTCCAGCAGGCCTATCCAGATTATTTTTAAATTATGGATTTTCAAGTATTTATTGGTGGATTCTAATATGTACTGGCTCTACATGCCCTTTTGACTGATGTTATTTGTTGTTCCACGCCTCAATCCATAGGGAGGTGGGCAATAAATATTGTTGCTACTACCCAGAAGTTCCAAAATGGCACAGGAATTGGGCAAAGACCTGATAGACACCTACGTTGCCCCAATCTATTCTTAGGCATTCAGTAAGGATCTTAGGGCTGTTTTTGCAAGGCCACCTAAAGTCCAACTATCTGGACATCAGCCTGCTAAGAGCTCCTTACCTGGCATAGATCTGCATGTATTGAGGTCAGCTGGTTGGTATTCATCTGCATCTTGTCTATGGCTTGCCTGAGAATGCTAATTCCTCGCAAGGGCTGTGAGAAACGGGAAAAGTCTCTCTTAGTTAAGTTTCCTTTTAGAGGCCACACTTAAAAAATGAAAAAAAACAACCCATGGATTTATCATGCAACATCACGGAGACAGGCCCTAAGATACCCAGCTGATAACCAAAAAAAATTTTTTTTTGTTTTTGCACTACAATTCCCAGCCTCCCTCAGACAGCATAGTCACTGTGGGGATTCTGTAATTATGGACCAAAAAAAATGAACTCTTGTGAGCTCTGATTATAACATACCCCTTCTTTGCCCCAAGGGTGAAAGGTCTAGAAGTCCCACAGAAAAGAAGAAAAGTTGCAAAAGAACTCCACAAAAGCCATGATTAGCTTCCCAGAATACAGGCATACCTCCGTAAACAAAGCCTCTGTCAAAGAAGCTCCTTTGTAAAAAGTCTTTAAGCCCATCCAACCACCCTCTTCTTCCTGATCCTCTGTCTAGCTGAAATGTTTTTAGCAGCATCAGCACTGGGAAGATGGTGGGGGAAGGCTGGGGAAACATAAGACTTTCAGTAACAGGTTGCAGCACCATGTCTGCAGTACAATGCAATAATATTTGTCCTGGGAAAGAAGGGGTTTCTGCTCTAGCTAATCCTACTGTAGCTGTGTGTCATCTCTGGAAACATTTCAGAAGAAGACTTCAAGTGGTCTCCAGAAAGTGCAAAATGTTTTTCTTTATTCCTATTCTCTGCTTGTTATTTCTCCCTCTAATACCAAACTGTCTCCCTCTAGTACCAAACTGTCATTACTTCTTTAATGCCCAAGAACACATGTACTTATTTAAATGAGGTATACTTATACAATGAAGACCTTAATACTCTGAGAATCTAAGGACTGGATTGTTCAAGCTACAGTACTTGTGCTTACATACCTGCTTCCGTTCCACAAGGGCATTTGTCAACTGGTGACACAAGCCAGCAACTAGAAAGCAAGAAGGAGAAAAGAAATGAGACCCCAAAATCGGAAACACATCAACTGCGGGAACATACAAGAGGCAAGAATAACTTACAAGTGTCTGTTGCGTATCGAATGTGCTCCCCATTACAAGTGCTGATGAAAAGCTGAACCTGTGAGAATAACGTTTCGAAGTCAGGGACGCTGGGCATAGAAAACTTCACAAACCTAAAAACAAAACAAAAAAACACATGCTTGATGTGTATTTGTCTCTTTGAGCAAATCTAAGGCCTCAATCTGGCAAAGAGACAGAGGCAAAGCTACAGAGCCAATCAGAAATATCTGAAGGAGTAAAGCTTTTACTTCAGAAAATAAGCCTAATTTATAGCTTAGAAAAGCCAAGGAAATACAAGTGGCTTTATACAGCAGCAGTTCAGAAGATGAACACTGCATCACGTTCACTCTGCATAATTTTCACACCTGATTTGGACACATCAGAGACAAAAAAAAAAGTGGATGTGATCAACTCTATACCAGATAAAGAGGCTACTGCTTATTTCCTGACTGCATGAAGTGATGGATGGCACAAGATCTGGTTTGCTGCACTGCCATACTGTTAATAAAGGGAGGAGAGGTAGCTCTGCAGGAATGGGGGCAGCAACCCTAAAGATCATACTGACAGAAATGTGAATTAAAAGAGAAATGTATTAATAAGGAATTGTTATAAAGAGACAAAACAATCCCTTGAGTTTAGCACAGCAAGTGTATAACCCACAGAAACCCAGGGTGAAAACTTGTTTAAAGGAGAGGCGGAACATTACTTACAAAACAGCAAGGACCCCTAGTGAGTGTTCTTGCACATCGAGGGCACCAAGCACTGTATCCAAGTGAGAAAGATTTTTTGCTAGCAGTTCTCCACTTTTGTTGATTAGTTCACAAAGTTGCGTCATTTGCCCTGAAACAGGGGAAAAAAGGATATTACATTTCATTTCAGACAGTAAGAATATCACACACACTCATGCACACACACACACACATAACACTCTACTGTCCTTTCTGGCTGAAAAGTATAGTAAAAGTGTCATTACACACACATAAACACACAAACACACACACTATCATATATACAACACATGGAAACAACTCAACTCAAAGCTGAAATCTTCATTAGGAAATTTTCTCCTAAGATGCAAACTTTAAATAAGCAGGAACACCAGTTTGTTTCTAACTTCATAAGGAGAATGCACTTTACTTGTAATTTTGCTTCTCTCCTGCAGCATTTTTTTTAATGAATGCACATAATTAAAAGAAGGCAAAACAAAACAATCAATGAGGGAATACGAACCAACCTAACTAAAAAAAATCATATTGGTTATGTGAGGAAATAAATATGAAACGTCTTTGTATTTAAGGAAATCATTTCCCAGCAGATTACAGCAAGACTAAGTCAGATATCTCTAGAGTTGCATGCAAGGAAATGCATTCATGTACACAAATTAATGGGGTCTAGTTATTTTAAAATGTTCTTGCAGCATTTAGCAAATAAAGATAAAAGCTAGAAGGGTTTTTGGGGGGGGGGGGTTAAAAATATCCATCCCCACCAAAGCAATACCATGGACAGCACCAAAATCCTAAGACAGTTAGTGCCAAATGAGTCTCACTCATGTCCTTTTTTCAGACTTACACAGGCAGAGTTTCTGATGCATTTTAAAACCAGAGTGTGAATCCCTCAAGAAAGCAGAGCTAAAAATAATATTCAAACATATCCGCACCCAGACTCTCTGCATGTATAAAAACTACACAGTTCTTTACTGTTGCAAAGCTGAGACTGACTCAATATTTGAAACCCTGGCTGGCCACAAAGCTGAAAGAGAAAAAGGTGACTAAAAGCAACACGAGGCTGAAGAACACCAGTGCCAGATATCCTTAGCCTTATAATTTCCCTTTGCCTCAATAAAAGGACTGTTATGGCCAACAACTGTGTACAAGAATCTTTTGTTGCCTGTCAAAGGGATGGATGGTGTGGGATTTGAGGATCGTAGAAAGTATGGTGAACTTGGAAGTACCATTCCCCAAATTCAAAACAGTTTCATGATAGGCATCATGCAGTTGTACCAAAAAAAGAATGGTGCATGAAGTTCAAGAAACCCCTGCAAGGCCCATCTCTATCTTCTTGCTGATATACCAACTCATAAATACAAATTCTGGAAATTAAAAACACTCTTACTTAAAAGCTCAAATTCAACTTTTAAAAAAATGAATGCTCCCTGTGACACGTTTATTCTGTTGTTTTAATTCTCATTCCCCTATACACTTTTGCAACCAGATTACACCAGCGAGCCCCAGAAAGGACAAGGTTTGTGACCCTCAAATAAGGGGCATCCTTTATAATAGGCGACACCTGGCAACTCTAGTGTATACCTACCTTTCAGTTTTGCAGAAAACAAGAAACCCACCTCTGTGTTTCAGAACAGATCAAGGTGCTGGATGGACTGAGAAACTAGCAATAATAACAGAAGCAGCTATCATCTATTTGCAGTTTGCAGAGGTGTAGCTGCAGGGACAACAGCAGGGAAATGATGGCACTGCCCCCACAAATAAGAACTCTGCCCTCTTCATGAAATTGCCCCAAATTCCACTCCAATAATTTTAACCTTCACTTGAGCCATCAGAAATAAGAGTTTGGGCATCTCCCCGCAAAAAGAGAACAGCAAAGTAACCCAAGGAAATGTTAACATAGAACAGTCCTAAGTACGAAGGATAATCGTCTCACCTTCTGCAATGCTAAAAATTTGCGGATTCAAGAGCACTTTCAACGGGAGGGGCAGAAATTTGGAGACTGAAGGGAACCTTCAATGGGGGGGCAGAAATTTGGGGACTGAAGTGCACTTTCAATGGGGGGGGCAGAAACCTGAGGAATGAAGGGAACAGAGGGGAACAGAAATTTGGGAACTGAAGGGAATTTTCAATGAGGCAGAAATTAGGGGACTAAAGGGAACCTTCAACGGGGGAGGGGGCAGAAATCTGGGGACTGAAGGCAACCTTCAATGGGGGGCAGAAATTTGGTGAATGAAGTGGACTTTCAACGGGGGGACAGAAATCTGGGGACTGAAGGGAATCTTCAATGGGGGGGAAGAAATTTGGGGACTGAAGTGGACTTTCAACGGGGGGGCAGAAATTTGGGGACTGAAGGGAATCTTCAATGGGGGGCAGAAATTTGGGGACTGAAGGGAATCTTCAATGGGGGCAGAAATCTGGGGACTGAAGTGGACTTTCAACGGGGGGGGCAGAAATTTGGGGACTGAAGGGAACCTTCAATGGGGGCAGAAATTTGGGGACTGAAGTGGACTTTCAATGGGAGGACAGAGACTTGGGGAATGAAAGGAACTTTCAATGGGGGGGCAGAAATTTGGGGACTGAAGGAAACTTTCAATGGGTGGCAGAAATTTGGGGACTGAAGGGAACTTTCAATGGGGGGACAGAAATTTGGAGACTGAAGTGGACTTTCAATGGGGGGCCAGAGGAATGAAGAGAAATTTCAACGAGGGGAACAGAAATTTGGGAACTGAAGGGAATGTTCAATGGGGGGCAGAAATTACGGGACTAAAGGAAACCTTCGACGGGGGAGGGGGCAGAAATCTGGGGACCGGAGGGAAACTTCGACACAGGGCCGAGTTCTTACGAGGCTGGCCTCGCCTTCCTTCTGCCGGGAGCGTAAGGCGCCCTGCGGGGGGAGCCGGCCCTCCGCCGGTGCCCCGGGGAGCGGGAGAAGGGCGCGAACGCGGGCTTCCCTACGTGACGCCCCCTCGCCGGAGGACACACCCGGACCCCACCCGGCAGCCCAGCCCAGCCCAGCCAAGGCGGCGGCGGCGGCGGTCACCTTGGGCCGAGAGCTGCCTGACGCTGTTGACGAACTGCTCCAGGGCGGACGCCATCTTAGCGGCTCTCGGGAGGCCGGAGGGGCGCGGCGGGGGCACGAGGAGGGGACGGCGGCCGGCCCGGCCCGGGGAGGCGGCGGCGGCAGCAGCGAAAGGGCCGCCACGGCCTCTCTCACGCACACTCGCTCCGCCTGCCTCTCCTCCTTCTCCGGCGGCGGGCGGGCGGGCGGGCGGCGTCGGCGGCGTCGGTGACGCCACCCGCGCGCCCCAGCCAATCGGGCGCCGCCTCGCGGCAGCGCCGCGCGCCCCCCGGGCGTCACTTCCGCCGGCGCGCGCTCAGGCCTCCCAGCCGGGCTTTTGACAGCGCCGTTGCCACGGGAACGGGCTGCCCCGGGGCCCTCCGGCAGGCCGGGTTGCTTTGGCCGATGTAGACCGTGCTTGGCGGTGTGTCCTCAATCGGGGCGACCCTCAAGCGAGCCCGCCCGCCCGCCCGCCCGGGGGGTTTTCGTGGCGAGATTTGCTCAGAATAATTTTTGGCCCCTTCAGTCTTCCCGCTGTTTCGTTGAAGGCCCTTCTGCACGAGACTGTTATAGCGCTATTAGTCCACTTCCAGCATCCTATGGAATCCTGGGGTTTGCAGTTTAGGGTTTCGGGGCCTTTAGAATTCTCGGCCAGGGAGCTCTTTGGCCTCAGGAAAGTACAAACCCCAGAACTCCACAGGAGGTTGAAAGTGGAATAATAGCGCTATTACAGCGTCGTGTGGAAGTGGTCCCAGTCTTCCTACGCTTCCATCCACAACACCGCCTCTCTCTGGGGGAAGGAGGATGACGGCTGGTGGAAGCCGATCTACCTCCACAATGGTTGGTGTCCTAAACTGCAGAAAGTAAAAGTGACAAAGGACCTTTGAAGCACCTTAAGCCACTGATTTTGCTAATCAATACCCAAGCCATTTCTACGCCATAGTGCTCTCATCCCACTTTCAACCGCCTGTGGGACTCCGGGGTTTGTAGTTTCCTGAGGTCCAAGAGCTCTCTGGCTGAGAATTCCCCTTCCTAAACTGCAAATCCCAGGATTTCATAGGAGGTTGAAAGTGGAATAAGAGCACTATAAGTCTAGGGTGGAAACGGCCCCAGACTGGTGTGGCCAAGCAACACCAGAGTGGTCAAAAGGGCAAAAAGTTATTAACGAAGCCAGGAGAGGCTGCAGCAGTTCGCTTTTGCCCTGGCCTACCGGAAAGCACCAGATTCTGCCCCCTCCTCTCCTGTTGGACGCAAACCGCTTTTGCACCTTGAATTCAGTTTGCAGCAACTGAAGTAAGCTGAGGGCAAGGAGCAAGAGAGAAAAATTGGGGCATTTTCAAAGCGGCTGAGAAAGTGGAATGACAGAGGATTAATATGGACTCTCCTGCCAAATTTGGTTGGACTTGCTCGCATGATTCCATGCAAAACTCATTTCAAAACAAGCCCTTGCAATTTCTGATAATTAGGCTAGTCTCTGAGAAGCGTATTTCAAGCACTGATTTTAAAAAGCTCCCACTTGTGACAGGTTAAAATGACTCCTGGGGTTTTATGGGGGAAAGAGTGGCTGAGACGACCGCCCTATGGCGCAGCTCGGGTATCCCAAGAAGACACGGGCTGATGCCTCATTTGATATGCCCAGTGCGGACACCACTGCTTGGTTCCTATCCAGCCTGTACTTCAACATGGAACAGCCTTTCGCTGCAGGGATTTTGGCAAAGCTTTGCCTCATCTGCTTGCGACCTTAACCTCTGGGGACAGCTGCAAAATGGAGGCAGCTGTGTTGATCTGCGTGCGTGTGTGCATTCACAACACCCATAGGGTGCAAGGAATCTGCAGAGCGTGGAAAAGGCCACCGTTCCCAGTATCCTGCAACCAGCGTGGTCAGTGGCTGGCTGGGACCCTGGGAATTGTCGCCATCCCCCAAAGAGGAACTTTTTAAAGATCTGCGTCTATTGTCAAGTTTGCTTCCCCACCCATACTTCCTCCGCAGTCCGCTGCATTACTAATAGCTGCATTACTCCATGATTTATAGCACTTAATGCCCTTTTAACGGCCACGGCTCCCTGCTACAGAATGTTGGGATTTGTAGTTTGGCGAGGGACTTCTTTTCCTTTGAACTACAGCCCGATTCCCCTCTGAACTACACTTCCCAAGGTGCCCTGAGAAGAGGGTTTGGAGCTTATTGACTTTGGGAGCGGTAGTTCAGAAGGAGGAGATTGCTCCCTAGCAGAGAATGTAAGTCCTTTCCCGAACTACAAATCCCAAGATTCTCTAGGAGAGAGTGGTGGCAGTTAAAGTGGTCTGCAGCGGCTCTCACGGTGCCGATCTACCCCTCACCACCTTTTCCAGGCAGTCCTTGAGAAGGAGGGTTGTTAGTGCACGGCTGAGTCTTTTTTTGGGAAAGGGAGAGGCGGGTTGAAATTGACCAGCAGGGCGGGTGAAATCGACCGGTTTCCCCGGGCAAGGACGGCCGGGAGAGTGACCAAAGGACGCAGCAATTGCAACGCAGGGGAGGGGAGGACATACCCTTGGCAACCTGTGTGTGTGTGTTTGTGCAAGCGGCGCACTGCAACCCCTCTGCAAACCAGCTGTTTTTGGTCCACCTTTTGGCACAGCAAAATCTGGATGCCCCGCCAGAGATCTCTCAGCCTAGGGGGTGGGGGAAATGTGCATCCTTTCCCCTCCTTTCCCCCGGATCTCTTTTAGGATGCAGGATTAGCAAAGGCGCCTCAACTCGGCCGGGAAGGAAGCCCGGGTTCCAAGTCCGATGCGCCTTAACGCGCAGGTAAGCGCCTGCGTCCGGCGCCGCAGCAGGGCGAGCCGTCTCTCCGTGTGTGTTTGTGCGTGTCGTGTTTTGTTGCAAAGGAGGAGAGCGGGGGAGTGGAGGCCTGGGTGCTGCAAAGGACCCAAAAAAGGGGAACTATGGAGTAAATAATCGCGATCCTCTTTGCACGACTGGAGGACCTCGCGGTGCGCCCTGGTTCGCGCACTGCGGAGAATGCAGTGCAGGGAGGGGAAGGAGGAAAGCTGCGAGCTTTGCTAGAGATCAGGGATTCCTGACCGTGGCCTCCCCTAGAGCTACCCCCTTTTTTGCATGTCCCCTTCCCCATCGCTCCCCCGAAAGCCATGCTTTTCCTAGGCGGCGCCTTCTTGCACCCGCAGCCAGCCGTGCGGGGCTGCTGCGCCCCCTTCCTCGCCTTGGGAGTCGTCGGTGGCTTCGGGCAAGGCGGCAGCAGCCGCGCCCGGTGGTCTTCCGCCTCCTCCTCCTCTTCCCACCGCCGCCGCCTCAGGCGTCTTCGGGTCCTGGTCGACATGGACGGCGTGCTGGCCGACTTCGAAGGCGGCTTCTTGAAGAAGTTCCGAGCCAAGTACCCGGAGATGCCTTACATCACCCTGGAGGACCGCCGGGGCTTCTGGGTCTCCGAGCAATACGGGCAGATGGACCCCGAGCTGAGTGTGAGTCCAACTTTCCCCCTCGCAGCTCCATCATTAACTCCGTTACTTGTAGGGAACTAGTAACGAGTTGCTTTTTTTTGCAGGGGTGGCTGCAACGGAATTGCGTTGGGAGCCTAGCGGGAGGAGGAAGAGGGGAAGTAACTGCACTACTGTAAGGAGTAACTACCCTCCATCGTTACCCTTAAAGGGCAGTTTGACAGGAATTCTCTAAAACTCTGTGACATTCTCTTACTAATCCTAAGGGGTTTCACAACAAGTAGTTTATCTGGTAATGCAACTAATTACATTTCCAGAGTCACAGCAGCTAACAGCTGTCGGCTGCTGTTCAAACCCCTGTAATGAATAATGGGAATAAATAATTTTAAAAACAGCTTTCCAAACTGTCTTCCTCCTCTGTGTGTTCAGTATCTTAGAAACAGGTCTCTGCCCCAAGGGGATCACACAGAGGAGAGGACAGAGATTGGAGAGGGCAGAATTATGGAAAGGTTAAACACATCTCTTTTTTTTTTCACCTGTCATGTTTCCTGTTATTATGCTCCTTCCTTTGACCTTTATTTTATTTATTTATTTATTTATTTATTTATTTATATTATTATTATTTATATTATTTATATTCATTCTTGGCTTTTATTTCTTTCTTTGACACCCTACCTTTCTCCCAGGATTGGGATGCACAGTGACTTCCAGCTTAATTAGTCCCGGTTCCGATAAAAAAACACACACACACACAATGAATTATGCATGTTAAAATATAAATGAGATTAATGATGCTATTAAAACACCAATTAAAGCAAAATTTAAAATGCCAAGCTAATAATGAACAAGCAATAAACTATTAAAAAGAGCAGCACATTCATTTTTAATCCCTGGTGGCTTACCGAAATAGAAGGCCTGCCCATGGAAGGACAAGGAGGGAAAAGGCCGTTCTCGCCTTCCTTGAAAGGGGTTCCATCTTCACAACAGCGCTGTAAAATAGATAATATTTTTTTGCACAAGAGAGGGAGGCAGCTGAGAAGTGGCTTGCTCAGTGGGGGGGCTCTGGAGACCAGGGTTTGGACATCTGCTCAGCCACAGAAGCCCACTGGGTGGTCTTAGGCTTTCCATCTCCTTCTGGCCTCAGGCGTGATGGAGATGGGCCTGCCTCTTCTCGGCCAAAACTGCAGCCAGAAGTGATCCAAAGTTGCTTCCACGGCACCCTATTGTGACATTGCAAGGGGGTGCGATATTGGGGAAAGTGAGCCCTGCCCTATTTGTAGTTGACACCCCTGGGCTAAGACATTGGTTTTTCTTCCTTTCCACCCCCTCTTTCAAAGGTTGCTTGGTTGTGCAAAGTTGCTTCCATCTGTTCTTGTTGTGGGAAGAGCAGCCGCAAATTGCACGGCAGAGTTAACGCTCTCCTTGTGTGGTGTCCCCCCACCCCAATCTGCCTCCTCCTACAGGACAAGGCCAGCAGCATTTGGGAGTCGAAGAACTTCTTCATTGACCTGGACCCAATCCCAGGTGCCGTGGAGGCTGTGAAGCAGATGGCGGAGTTAGAAGGGTGAGTACGGCGTCCTGTTTCTTAATGCATGGAATTTGCCTCAACAGCAGCTGGATACTGGGTCGACATTTCCACTGCACGTTGTGCCGCAACCCACAGGCTGCTTTTCTTGCAAGGTTGCTGCCAGCTTGGATTCCATGAGCGTATCTATGAAGTTGGGATCGTCGTTATGTAGGTTGAGCCTACTTTATCCAAAATGCTTGGGAGTAGAAGTGTTCTGTATGTTGGATTTTGGAATACAGTACCTTTTTGGAAGAGTTTTATGTCTCATTTATTCGCTACTTGTGTTGTGCATGAGGCTCTAGAGAGAGACTGAGGATCTGTAAAATGGCAGAAATCCAAGCATGACACTCAGTGTGAATCCATGCCATTTCATAGATCCTCAGGCTCTCTCTTTTTGCCACCCGCCATCAGCTTGCTCAAAGTCAGAAGTTACCCCATACTTTTCATAGAGTCAGAAGAGACCATGAGAGTCACCTAGTTCAAACCCCCTACCGTGCAGGAACACAAACAGCTAAAATACTTTCCTATGGGATAGTCTTGCATAGGAAATAGAGTTGGTCACTGTGCGAAGAGAAGATCAGTTTAGACAGGCCTTTGTTCCAATTAAGCAGGTCTCTTACTATTTTTCTCTCTGTGCGTATTTGCCCAGGACGGATGTCTTCATCTGCACCAGCCCCATCAAGAAATACCGCTATTGTCCGTATGAAAAGGTAAGGAATATATGCTGTCAGTAGGAGGTTGCATTCAGCGGGGACTGATTTCCTCCCTTCCTTCTCTCTTCCCCTGCTCCCGTGCCTCCGCTTGTTCCGCCTTTTTTTTAATTAGTCAGTGTGGTTTACCGTTTGTTGCCTCATTGGGAAAGAAAACCCATCCTTTCCTGGTCTTACACATCAGTGGTTTTTCTGTACCCTTTCTCCTTCCTTTTTTACTTTCCAGTATGCCTGGGTGGAGAAGCATTTGGGCCAAGAGTTTCTGGAGCAAATTGTCCTCACCCGAGATAAGACAGTGGTCTCCGGTGACCTGTTGATCGATGACAGGCCTGATATCGTAGGTAAGGTGGTCAACCTTGGTCGGGGACACCCATGGGGTCGAGGAAGACACACTCGAGGGACTCGGAGGCCATTTTTCCAAGCCTCAGAACCCTCTGCTCTCCCATAAATAACCAAAAAAGCGTTTCTTGTTTTTTTTTTTTAATTACTTTGAGGTGGAGGGAGCATCATCTCCAGGTTGGGGGACTTTTGTGCACACTTCATCTTGGAGATTTTAGAGGCACAGTTCTCTTGTTTATTGAGTACCTAAATTTCTAGCATTACAGTAGCTTAGAACTCCAGTTAAACATCTAGAAACATACTTTTAAGTTTTTGAGAAAATTTGCAGGTACAAATTTGTTGGTGGGTTGGTTTTATACCCCACCTTTTTGCCGGGGTGAGATCCAAGGCGGCTTTCAGAAACTGAAAACAAGATAAAATTAAAAAAATCTTATTTCACAAAAGTGAAAAAAAAGAATTAAATAATAATGTTATCAAAAACCATGTTAGAACAACTAAAAACACATTTAAAACCTAATTGCTAATAAATGTTTTTTTAAAAAAAAATATAAAATTGTGACCGAGGGAATGTGAACACAGCAAACGCAAGAGTTCTAGGTGTGAATGAATTCCAATGTCTCACTTTTTGCAATGCTAGAAGTTTGGGGACTGAAAGGAAATGTCATTGGGTGCCAGGATTTTTATAGCAGGGGAACAATGCCTGGAACTCCGCCCTCCCTCCGGTAACTATATTCCTGGGTCTGGCCATGGTAAAATAAGGCTGATTTCCTGAGCGGTTTTGTTTCTTCTGCTTTCCAGGAGCTGAGAAGAGGCCCAGCTGGGAGCACATCCTCTTCACCGCCTGCCACAACAAGCACTTGGAGCTCCCCCTTCCTCGCCGCAGGCTGCACTCGTGGGCTGACAACTGGAAGGCCATCTTGGATAGCAAGCGGCCCTTGTAGGGCCAGGCTTCCAAAGGGGTTTTCTCCAGCAGGCCCAAAGAAAGTAAAGGGCCTGGTTGGTGCTGGCCCCCAGACCGCATCTAGAGCCTCTGGGGCAGGAACAGGAAAGACCTGTCTTCTCGTTCAGCTAGAGGGTCAGAAACAGAGCCAAGGAGACCCTCCCCAAGACACGAGGCGTCCTGCTGCCTCCCACTCCGGTCTGTTGACAGGGTCCCGGAGCTGCCCGCTATAGCTGGGGATGGAAGCTACAGAGCTTGGGGGCCAGCACAGGGCAGGTCATGTTTCCAAATGCTCTTCTTGTGGCTGGATCTCTCTAGCCACGGGACATCTCAGTGCACTGTTTAGCTTTATGTCTGGGCTTCCCGCAAGATGGCAGCCTTCCTTCACTTCTGCATCCAAAGGACATTCCTTGGTTTATGAGGCTGAAATACGGTTTGCCTCCAAACGGGACACTCGAGAAAAATAAACTTTCTGGGGTGAAAGCACACACGAGTCAGCTCGCTGTACTAGCTTGCTTGTGAAGGAGAGACATTTATGTGTCCTCAGAAAATATCTTCTGTGTTCTTGCTTTGGGTTTGTTCAAAATGGCACCCTGGTACCAAAAGGCAGGATTGAGAGCGGAGGCCTGGTTCCGAGCTGGGCCTTGCCTAAAGCATAAACCATTTAAAAACTACACATTACAACAGTTTTCCCATAACTGGTAGTGTTGTTGAGAAATAAATGGGAATGAGAAAAAACTTTGAACATTTGCAAGCTGAATCGGTTGGAGAACCCTGGAGGGAAGGATTAACTTTTTGCCCTTTTCCCCAAAAACAAGCCCCACCGAGCTCAGTGGGACTTGCTTCTAAGGACCTTTCTGCACTGCACTGTTATAGTGCTAGTATTCCACTTTCAATGTCCTGTGGAATTCTGGGATTTGTAGTTTACTAAAGCCAAAGCGCTCCTCCTAAACTGCAAACCTCAGGATGAATGGGCTTCACAGGAGCTCTCCGTGGTGCTGAATCTACTTGGGGGAAGAATGGGTTCAGCACTTTCAATCGATAGATTCCATACAGTTTAGACTAAAACCCAGGGCAGATTCTCCGCATCCCGCTGATCTGTTGGAGCAGCCAGCTACCACTGACTGGAAGGCAGGATAGGCAGGGTCTGAATGGCTGCTCTGCTCTCCCCGGCAAAGACTCAGGGGTGACAGCGCAGAACCAAAATGACAGAAGAGAGCATAATGAAGTTCAGCGAAACGTTCCATATTAAGGAGGAGACTGGCAGGGAAAAGAAAAGGGACAACCTTAGAATTAGCTGGCTTCACTTACTGTTGATTTTGCCTTTACCTTCCTAACAAGCATCAGAGGCCACTGGGCCTAGGACGGGTAGCAAAACACAGTTGTAGGTGCCAAGATGCCCCTGTGGAGGTCAAAATTTTGCCCCCAAATGCTCTCTAGGGAACGTATGGAGCATTTTTGCCATGTTTTTGCTCCCTTGGTCATTTTATTGTGCTGACAGATGCCCCTTACCATGACAGAAACCCCCTATTTGAGGGCTGTAAAGCTTGTGCCTTACAGGCCTGGCAGGGGTCCCTCATCCACTCTTTGAGAGCTGGAAAGCTTTTCCTTTTACATAGACTGAACAACATGCAAAAAAAAAAAATACCCTGTGTTTTGGAGTATGGGCCGTTCATAAAGACAGAAATATGTGCATCGTGCCATGGATGAATGTGGACAGTATGTTAAATTTTACAGAGAGATAATTGGCTTGGTTAATTGATAGCAATACTTTCATTTGGTATTTAGGCAGGACACACACTTGTTGATGGTTGCTTCCTGGTTGTCAACCCTCCTTATTGTGAATTTTGACAGTCCTTTACTGCTGATTTCGAAAATCTGGCAATACTGAATGTACCCTATGCTTTGGTACCTCTTTAACTGCCATGGTTCCTCCTGTGGAATCATGGAATTTGTAGTTATAGAATTTTCCGCTGGGCACTAATAAGGCGCTGCTCTGACCTTTAGCACTAGAGCTCTGTAGCAGAGAATTGTAGGTGCTTCATCCAACCTCAGGTCCCAGGATTTCATAGGGTGAAGCCAGGAGACTTAAAGTGGGATCAGACTGCAACAGTTGTGCAATGTAGGTAGAATCTGAGTTGTGCTTAAAGGCAGGCAGCCATCAAGGGCTGCTGGGTGGAAATTGGGCAAGGCCGGTGGAACAAAAGAGTAGGAAATCTTTCGAGTTGTGTTTTGGAAAGAGCGAGCCTGGTGTTGTCTTGACTGGGCCGCCAGAGGGCAATATATGCCAAGCTATAATTTCCTTTTCCAGCTGGAAAACACCGATACCCGCTGGGTTAAACCTGAGCTGGCCAAAACACCAAGTAACTTTCTCGGAAGTCCTTTCGCTAAATTACTTCCATAGACACGTGAAAGGGGGTTTCAAAGGAGTGGAAACCCCCGTCAAGTTGACTTTGACTTGTAGTGACCTTGGTCGTTTCTGCATCACACCGTTATAGTGCTATAATTCCACTTTCAACCTCCTGTGGAATTCTGGGGTTTGTAGTTTACTGAGGCCAAAGAGCTCTCTGGCTGAGAATTCTAAATGGCCCTCCCTAAACTGCAGAACCCAGGATTCCATAGGATATTGAAAGTGGAATCATAGCACTATAACAGTGTAGTGCAGAAATGGCCCCTGTGAATGAGATCTCCACTCAGCCTGTTATCAGCAGTTCTTCTAAGGTCTTACAAACTCAGGCTAAATATGGTTGAGTTTATCCACGTGTACTGCAGTCTTTCTCTTTGCCTACTGCCTTCCACCTTACTAAACATTCTTGTCTTTTCTAATGAGTCTTGCCTTTTTATGATATTCAAAGTACAACAGTCTCAGCTTAGTTATCTTGGCTTCTGGGGAAAGTTCAGGATGGATTTGCTCTGGACTATATTTGCTCTAGCTACAAACCCTGAGAAAAGAACAGCACTTAGCTCCCAGAGATGAGAATTATGGCAGCCTGGAAGACGTGGCAACTCCCTGCATTCTTTCCCATTAGCTAGGCTGGCTAGGGATGCTGGGAGTTTCAGTCCCACAAAATTTGGAGGGTTACAGGATTTCCACCTCTGTGCTAAAGATTTGCTACAGAACATACGTCTTCAAGATGGAGGAGGTTGAGTGAGACCCCTCGCTGACACAGAATCCTAGAGTTCAAGGAGACCCCAAAGGCCATCCAGTCCAACCCCCTTCTGCCATGCAGGAATATACAATCAAAGCACTCCCAAGAGCTGACCATCCAGCTTCTGTTTAAAAACCTCCAAAGAAGGAGACTCTACCACACTCCCAGGGCAGCAGCGTATTCCCCTGTTGAACAGCTCTTATTTTTTTGGAAGTTCTTCTTAATGTTTAGGTGGAATCTCTTTTTTCTGGAGAGCCACACACGAGCGACTTTGGCAGAATGAGAACAAAGGTTACTCTTCTGAATTACAAATCTCAGAATCTCCTCGCCAGTGCGATCGTGCTGGTTGTGGGCGTTGGGAAGCTGTAGTCCCCAAATTCATTCCATCAGATATAATATGCAGAAAATCTCGATTTCAAATAAAGACTACAAATGCCATCTACGACAAGAGAGCAGCATATCCTTCTCCGTCCCTGCAGTCTAACACAAAAACACACACCACGTGTTCATACATATTTCCAGAGGTTGCACTACAAATGAAGAAATCAGAGGTCAAACTTTAACCATGGAAATGTCTATGGGAAATAAAACCCTGGAGGTGGAACTCTGGAGGTTAATTGTTAGCCCTTAAACCTTAAAAAATTCACTTTCCCAGCTGCTGAATTTTTGCAGATGCTCCACAAAGCTTTTTAGGGGTTCTTAAGAAGCGCATCAATGAAAAGGAATTTTGGAGTTGGTTGGGAATGCTATCATTGGCAAAAATAGTGTCTTCTCCTTTCCCACAAGAGGCATCCAGAATTTTGCAAACCCTCCAGACCCAAACACTTAAAAGTGCTTTCTTTTTCCTCTGTGCAGTTTGCAGCCTGCAGCCAACTGAATCTCAAGTAGGGAAACTTTTGAGCCCTTTGACATCAAGGAGAGTTTTGGTCAGCTCTGTTCCTGTGCCAAGGGAAAGTCAGCCAGACCCTTGGAATTTTGGGGGCTGTTGAATGAACCTGGCAAGGACTGAAGAAAGAGTTGTTTTTGGTTGTTTTTGACCTTCGGTTTGAGCCAGGGAGCTGGGCAGGTACTTAATTGAGTTTAGTTACGTCTCAGCAGAATTCTGTTCCAGCAAAAGCCACCGCCGTCAATAGGGGCGGAAAGAAATAACAGGGGCAGGCAGCCAGGGAGTTCAGTTCTATTTGTTCACGCATGATTCCCAAACTCCCTGACCTTAGTTTTGGGCTGTGATGAGCTTGCCAGGCTGACGGTCACCTCTTTGGCAGGAGGGAAGTCTCAAGCATTTGGGGCTTTTTAAAAAATTGGAGTGGGTAGGCATGGTAACAAAAGGGGGACATGGAAGAGTGTTTACACCACAGCATAGTCTGGGGAAAGTGTCCAAAGCAGTGGCCTAGTAGGGGTGCCAGACTGAAAGCCGGAAGGGGCTCCTGTGCTTTTAATGGTTGTGTAAAAGAAGGAATGTCAGCAGCTTTTGTATGTTACCTGGTTGCATAAAGAGCAACCCCTGCTGGAATTTCCCTTTTACACTACCATTAAAGGTGGAGAAATCCTCTCCATTTTTCTGTCTGGCAACGCTAGTATCATAAATGTTACAGGAGCCTCATCAAAGCTAAAAAAAAATGCAATTCCAGGCTGCATCAATATGAGTATAATGTCTAGGTCAAGAGAAGCCAGGGGATTATATGCTTCCTAGATGGCTCTTGGGGTTCCTTCTAGCTCTTAAGATTCCATTCATTCTAGATTACGATTCTGCCATTCTAGATTGAGGAAAGCAATAGTGCCACTCTATTCTGCTTTGGTCAGACCGCACTTGGAATACAGCATCCAGTTCCGGGCACCACAATTCAAGAAGGATACGGACAAGCTGGAACGTGTCCAGAGGAGGGCGACCGAAATGATAAAAGGCCTGGAAACCATGAAGCCTTATGAAGAGAGGCTTAAGAAGCTGGACATGTTTAGCTGGAGAAAGGGAGGCTAAGAAGGAACATGATAGCCATGTTTAAGTGTTGGAAGGGATGTCACAGGGAAAAGGAAGAATGTGTATTTTCTGCTGCTCCAGAGACTAGGACATCGAGCAATGGCTTCAAGCTACAGGAAAAGAGATTCCACCTAAACAGCTTCCTTATGGTAAGAGCAGTTCAACAGCATAATAGTCTGCCTAGGAATACGTCTCCTTCTTTGGAGGTTGAATCTGGAGGCTGAATCTCGTAGTGTCCAATTGATTCATCCTCCTTTGCTGTTTTAATTTTTTTTCCCCTTCTGTTTTGTTGGTAACATACTGACTCTGTTGTCCTCTTTACCTTGTGGTGACCTTAGGTTATGCACAATAAAATGAAACTGCACTGATAATAAACAGAGTTATATAATACACGAATAAGCCTGCACAAAACAAGGGCCAGTCCTCTGTCTGTGTTGTACACATGCAAAAGTTCCCCTACAGAAGTGGTTGCACGTTATTGCTCCATGCGAAAGGGCCATATTCAGTTCAAGGTTGAAGAGACAGAACTGTAGATACGACGCATTGTGCATGGAGTGACACGTTGGCCATCAATGTTCACTGTTCATCTGGTGCCCTGGGTGTGTAGACACGCATTGAACGTCAGTATACGTTGTTCATCTGGCACATTGTTCATATAGACACACAACGCACATTGTTTATCTGGCACATTGAGCATGTAGATACATTGCACATCAATGTGAACTGCTCATTGGGTCCATTGCGCAGTGCAGATGCACACATGTACACATTGCAATGCTGCAATGCACTAACAAAGCCATGTTGTGCAACTGCAACATAACTCTGAGAGCATAAAATTAGTGTCTGTCTCCTTGAACTAGCATCTTGGCCAAGACATCCCAACAGTCAGAGCTGCCCGGTAGTGGAATCTGCTGCCTCCTTGGAGTGCGGTGGAGTCTCCTTCTTTGGGGGCTTTTAAGCAGAGGCTGGAGGGCCATCTGTCGAGAGTGCTTTGATGGGGGTTCTTGCGTGGCAGGCGGTTGGACTGGACGGGCCCTGGGGTCTCTTCCAACTCTATAATTCTATGATACTATCTCCCAAAGGCAAAACCCCTGAGCGAACTTGGGGATGTAACGGAGGTGCTGAGGTTGAAAATGGAAAACAGGAACTGCTCCTAATTAATCAGAACAGCTGGAGTGGGTGAGGAGCAGCCCTCCTTAGAATGTGTCTCTGTCCAGTAAGGGGCCTCTTCAATGATACATGCAAATACGGGTAGCAGGAAACGTTGCCATTGCACCGATGAACTGATAAGAAGGCACTGGGAAGAGGCACTTGAAGCACCCCGTAGCCAACGGCTTACCTTCTCATCCTTCAAGTCCTCAAGGAATGGAGCCTTCTCCAGTTAATAATTGAAATTTCCAGCAGCGTTAACACAAAGAAGGTGGCCTCTTCCAAGCATTAACCTTTCGCTTTGCTACCTCTGGGATCTCGGGGGTCATTGGGTTCGAGACTACTGAAGCACAGATTCAGGGCAGGCTGCCAGGGTGGCCTCCTTGGGCTGTAAACTAATGATGCGCCCCTATTGATTAAATAAAGATCTTATCTGATGGCGCATTTTATCCTCGTCAGAGTGTATTTATTTCATCATTAAGTTTCTCCCCTAAGCAATGGGATTGCTGTGGGCAATTAAGATAAGACAGATAACCTTTGCAAGAGCTGAGCTGTGTGAAACCTACAGAGATCTTCTTGCAGGAGCTTTTCAACCTCAGTTATGCTCAGGCTAGCCAAAGCCAGGCTGAACTCGGACCATTTCTGCACTAGACTGTTACAGTGCTATGATTCCACTTTCAGCATCCTATAGAATCCTGGGGTTTGCAGTTTAGGGAGGGGCCTCAAAGGCCATCTTCAAAGCCCCTCCCTAAACTGCAAACCCCAGCATTCCACAGGATGCTGAAAGTGGAATAATAGCGCTATAACAGTCTACTGCAGAAATGGCCCGGGAGACCCTTGGACATTTTTTGCAAAAGTGAGGCATTAGTTAAGCTGAAAGTGAGATGTTAGTTAAGCTGTTTCTGAGCCTGATCCCAAAATAGGGCATTGAGAGAATCCAAGTAGATTAGCTCGGAGGTGCTTCTCTGTCCAACATTGTTTGTTCATTGCATCAAGAATCGGCTAGCTGTTAACAATGGCTATTTAAAACGCAGAACAAAGTACTACAGGGCTGATGCCATCATACACTCGAGAAGGTTCTGCACATGCTCAAAAATTCCTGTGTCCACGAGTTAAGGTAACTTTAAGTGAGATCCAGCACGTTAGTTCTGGCTAGCTGTGGTAGTAAACCATGATTGTCCTTGAACCACTGTGTTCGGGGGCAATATACCCGTGCAAAAGTTATCCTTTTTTTTGGGACTGCAGCTCTCAGATTCCTCTACTCACTGGGGATACTGTGTGTTGTAATCCAAAAGGTTGCTCCCTCCTATTTAAAAACAGCCTCTGTCCCTGCATTTATAACAGCAACACAGGGAAATAAGTGGCATAAAGTTTTCCTCTAAAGTGGGAGGGGGCAAAGTGGGGCCTAAGGGCCACTTGCGGTCTACAGGGCTCTCTCTGTAGCCCCTTGAGCCCCCCCTCCCCATGCAGCCAAAAACTCTTTTGGTTTTTTGTTTTTCAAAATGAAAAAGGGTGGAGTTTTCTGCCCCAAAATGCCCTCTAGGCGACAATTTGGCAACATTCTGGGACCACCCCACCCCACCCCAGGAAAGGTCTTTTTAAAAACCAGAAGTAACTACTAGTACTTCCTGTTTTTTGGGGGAGGGGAGACCTCTTTGGGGCCTAAAATGGTGGTGTGGCTAAAAGCATGATAACAATGACCCCCAGCTCCTAGTGGGTATTTGGGGAGGGAGGCAAAATGGTGCCTTTTTTGCAGTGGGGTATCTGCAGAACCCAAGTCTCTTAGGAAGGTAACGTGGGCCCCGAGCCTCTCGCGGTTGCCTGGCCCTGCTCTTTTGGGGAGACGAGAAAATGCCCCCCGACCCTGGACTGTCTCCGGCCTATTGTTCTCCCAGTTTCTTGCACTGCAGCCGAATGGGGAAGTCCGGGAACTGGTCCTGTCACTACCTGTGGAGGGATTCAGGGCACTGTGGTCTCGCACACCCGAAGAGCACCAGGAGGTGGGAAGCCGAACTTAGAGATTTAAAAACCTGGAAACTGATTAGCTTGTTTGCACCCGGGAGCGTGCCCAGCCAAAGGCGCAGAAGCTGGGGCCGGACTCCCTGGCAACCAGTTGGACGGCACAAAAGCTGGACCTGACGGTGCCATCAGAACAATAAATGCCTCTTTCCTGCCTGGGTTGCCGCTCGAGTGGAATATTTACAAAGCCGTTGGCTCCTTGGCGCTCACCTTTCCCCCAGCGCGATACATCAAGGCTTGGGAAATCTGGGTTGTTTTGGTTTGCATTTTTTTTTAACGCCAGCAGTGCTGATATGCTTCCCGATCTCCCTCACTGGGGTTAAAAAGTATGTGAATCTTTCCCCTTCACATTCTTTTTAATCCACTTCCCCTGCAGCAGGCGTGCTGGTAAATCAAAAGGTATGAATTCTCTGCTCTCGGAAATGCAGGGTGTGGGAAGTTCCCGTTCTCCCCGGGTGATCCTTGCTGATAAAGGCCAGAGGAAGAGTGGACGTGAGGGATACCAATTATAGACCCTCCCCTGCCTCAGGTTTCTGGGCCCAAACCTGAGATGGAGGGATTAGAGAATCATAGAGCTGGAAGAGACCCCCAAGAGCCATCCAGTCCAAACCCCTTCTATCCTTCCCAACAGATGGATATCTAGTCTCTGTTTAAAAACCCCCATCACACTCCCACTGTCAAACTGCTCTTACCATAAGAAATTTAGATGTTTAGATGGACTCTCTTTTCCTGAAGTTTGAAGCCATTGCTCCATGTCCTAGTCTCTGGAGCAGCAGAAAATGCGCTTTCTCCGTCCTTCATATGACAGCCCTTCCAATACTTAAACATAGCCATATGTGCCCCTCTCAACCTTGTCTTCTTCTGGCTAAACATCCCTAAACCGCTGCATGGCTTCCAGGCCTTCTACCATTTTGGTTGCCCTCCTCTGGACACATTCCAGCTTGTCCATACCCTTCCTGAACTGTGTTGCCCAGAACGGGACACAGTATTCCAGGTGGGGTCTGACCAAAGCAGAATAGAGTGGTACTAGTACTTCTCTTGACCTAGACACTACACTCCTGTTGATGCAGCCCAGAATTGCGTTGGCTTTCTTTGCTGCCGCATCACACTGTTGACTCATGGTCAGCTTGTGGTCTACTAAGCTGCCTAGATCCTCCTCAAATGTACTGTGGTCAAGCCAGGTGTCACCCATCTGTGCATGTCTTTTTTTTCTGCCCTAGTATACTTTACATTTCTTGCTGTACCTGTTGACATTCAGGGATATCCTCTAGTAATGTCATTAAGCTTTGTGCATTAAGTGTCAATCACAACTGCTCACAGATTCTCATCCAAGAGTTTTCGTGGCCAGAAATCCACGGAGGAGGCTTGCCACGGGCTTCCTCTGAGGCTGAGAGAGTGCGACTTGCTCAAGGTGGGTTCCCATGGCCAAGTGGAGATTGGAACTCTGCTCTCCCAGAGTCATAGTCGAACGCTCAAACCATTGCACTACGCTGCTTGTATTGCGTGCATGCTTTTATCAGTTTGCATCTCACCCCTTTTAAACCAAAGAAGAGAAGGCATATTGTGATTTGAAACTTGGCCTCCTAGAGTCTCTCGTTCGAATCACTACGCCACTCTGGTTCCTATTTCTGTTGCATGGAAGCTATCATATCTGAAATATCTTGACACGATATACAATCAAACGGCGTAAAATAAGACCCTTCAAATTATGAACAGGGCGTTCGTATGTCTTCAGACGTCAATGAGAATTTGACCTCGGCCAGCATTTGACCGTCTGGTGAGCATTTGGAGAAAACTGCGTGCTGTAATAGCGTGAGCCTCGGACTACAATTCTGGAGAGCAGGGTTAGATTCTCCACTTGGCCGTGAAAGCCCACTGGGTGAGCTTGGGTGCACATCACACACTCTCAGCCACCCCGCAGCTCATGATAGGGTCCCCTTAAGGTCGCCATAAGTCCCAACCGACTTGAAGGCACGCAGCAGCAACAAAAACTCATCAGCCAGATTTGCGGGTTGAGAATTTGAGGGAGATTTTGGGCATGGAAGGGGAAAAAAATTCAACCGTAACAGTGACCCAGTTTTACGGTTCTGTCCCTTCCCTCAGGAAACTGCTGCCGGCGAATGGTGATCAGAGTTTTTTTTTTCAGGTGCCAAGTTCATAACTCGGTTCCTTTCCTTACTCAGCATCCTGCCGTTCTCTGGCATAACATTCCGAGCTGGAAATGTCATCTATATATGAGATGTTTGCAGCAGAAATAAAGATAAGAAGTAAGCGGAAGTGTACGATAAGACGCGGCCGTTGCTCTCTGCACAGACACTAACTCCTGGGACTGGTATTTTTACAGTCCAAAGGGGAACCCGATTTGTTTGAAAAGGAGGAAAGGTGAAAGCAATCTGTTGTATGGGGGAAAGGGCAATATTATGCAAAACCACGACAGGTGGGGAAGTCACCTGCCAGAGACATGGAATTTCTCCCAGGATCAAGAGGGCTGGAGACGGAATACACCCCCAACCTCGGATCAAGGCCATACTAGAAAAGATACTCTGAGCTTCAGTCTGGAAGGAAAGAGGAAAACCCAAACTTATCAATCAACTTATCTGCCTCTAGGACATGGGTGCCTTTATCAGAGAATGTCGAGGCCACCGGGAATTAACAGGATGGCAAGTGGAGAGACTTGTTGCTTCGGCGTCAAAGAAGATTTGAAGAAATCTTGAAAATCTCACCTCTTGGGAACGAGATTTCACAATGCCAGGCGAGGGCTGTTTGACGTGTGTGATTTGTGAAAAGACAACAAAATAAGTCCAGGGTTTAAAGGACAGCAAAGCACGGGACCGTAGGGGAGCCCTGGAGTGACGGACTTCAGCCTTTGCAGACCCGGGGCAAACCCTGATTGTCGTCATTGCAACAGCTTTCCTCGTTTTCCTCATTGTTTTTGGCCCTAGCTTTAACTTTAGCCCACATCACACTTTTGTAGATACTGATAGCCAACTTTCGCAAAGCAGGAAAGAAAAAAACACCTAGAGACTAGAAGGAGAACCAATGGATTGGCATTACAAGAAAAGAGATTCCGCCTAAATAGTAGGAAGGATGCCTCGAGTATCGTAGTGCTATAATGGTGCAGTGCGTTCCAGATTTACCAGATAGAGCTGGAAAAACCAGCTTGGGCCATTTCCGCACTAGCCTGTTAACAGTGCTATTATTCCACTTTCAACATCCTATGCAATCCTGGGGTTTGCAGTCCCCCCCAGCCCTTGCAGACCTGCAAATCCCAGGATTCCGTAGGATATTGAAAGCGGAATAAGAGCAGTATAACAGTCTAGTGCGGACACGGCCTCGGTTTCCATAGCTCGGCTGCGGCTGGCCTGTTGCGAGGTGCCAGGGTGGTTTGCGTCTCCCTCGCCGGCCCCGGCAGAACAACCGATAAAAGGACAATCTCCGCAGCTCCTTTACCTTTTGTGAAACCCATACCGAGGCCTGATAAAGAGAGAATGTTAACACTGTGTCCTGACCACTCGATTGGGGTTATCAATCAGGCTGCTTGGGAACAGCAAACCCATTAAGGCAATATATTCATCATGATTGCCAGCCCGTCCTTCTATCTGTCAATGCTTTGGAGAGAGAAAGCTCCTATTGGGCTCAGAGTCCGGCTGGCCGGGGGGGGGGGCCAGCAAGAGATTGCCCCGGGCTTCCCGGCAAAGCTGGCTTTATGGCATAGGTTTATTATGCTTCGTGAAGGGTTCATGAAAAGGTAAATCCGAACACCAAAGGAGCAATTCAAAAGGGCAGTGGGGAACATGCAGTTACGCAATATCACAAAATCTGCTTTTTCATGGAGTCAGACCCTGGGCCCACCTAAGCCATAGATAGATAGATAGATAGATAGATAGATAGATAGATAGATAGATAGATAGATAGATAGAATCTAAATCAAATATGAACCAGAAACAGAAGACAGCGACAGCAACCTAGAAACAAAAAAGCAGACTTTACATAACAACAACAAAATACAAATACAAAGAACAGATAAAAGCAATACAGTTAAAAGGCTTCCAAAATGTTTAGGGACCTGCTTGCATTTATCAAGCTCTAATAACAATTCTTTCTTTAAAAGAAAGAAAGAAAGAAAGAAAGAAAGAAAGAAATGTAATATTATTCTCTATTTTTGGGTTGTTTTTTAAAATGACCTTTTCTGTCACATGAAACAAGAAAGAATAAAGAAACAAACAAAAGGGCTTATGCTTCCAAAATTTATAATGCATCAGAGTAGTATATGTATATATGTACAAATATGCATGTGTGTGTGTGTGTGTGTGTGTGTGTGTGTGTGTATGTATATGTATATGGAAACAAACTTAGTTCATACGCCTAGCCAATACTTTTTTTTTTTAACCTAGTCTGCCTTGGAGAAGCCACTGGGGGTTGAACTGTAGACTTTTTGCATACAAATTTAGGAGACTAAACTTCTTCTCAACCAAATTCTTGCTACATAGGGCCCAGAATTGCCGGTTCTGAATGGCAGCCATAGTGCTCCAGGGTTTCTGACCAGCATTTTACATAGGACGTATCGATTATCATTCCCTGATTGGGCCCCTTCACACTACAGAATTATAGCGCTATTATTCCACTTTAACTGTCATACTTTCATCCTCTGGAATCCTGACATTTGCAGTCCAGGGAGGGGCATTTATAATTCTCAGCTGGAGTCCTCCGGTGCCTCCCCAAAACTAGAAACCCCAGAATTCCATAGGATGGAACCATAGCAGTTAAACTGGAACGATAGCACTATAATTCTGTAGTGTGAATGGGCGCTTCCATTCAAGACCTACCTGGAAATATTGCTTAGGGTTCCCTGATCGTCTCCCATCCATGAACTACCCGGAGGTCTGTATTGTTATTCCCTGTATACCCCGAGCTCCTGCAAATGCGGAGGGACCACTGTATTGCCCTGTAGCTTCAGGCCATTAGACCTGGTCCTCCCCACTGAGACAACACGGAACAGCCCTGCTCCTTCCTCTCTGCGGCAACTCTTAAAATATGGGACTGGACACGTCCAGCTTTTCAACCTTTCTTCATACGTTTTGTTCTCCATACCTCTTATCATCCGGATTGCTCTTCTCTGAACCTGCTCCAATTTGTCAATTGCCCTTCAGATAACAGATTATGGAGAAGCAGAACACATTGTCTGTGGTGGGCATGAAATGGGCGCCGCCAAATAGCGCCAAAGGCCACGCTGAGGCCAGGTCGGGTCCATAGCAGGAGGCTGTGAAAGGATAATTAAAAGAACAGAGTCCATCATAGCCGGCGAAAAGAGTCCAGAAACATAATACAGGGGACGTGTCCCATACCGTCCTTCCGCTCGAGTAATATACAGCCCCAATCACGACCTCCAATCCATCTTGTGACAACTTTCGGTTCATCCATCCTCTCGTTCCTTCCACAGTGGGATCAGAAAAATATTCCTGTGGAAACTGTTCATGGACTTTTGGAGCAATAAGAAACCTAACAACACAGTAATCTGTGGATATGGTTACTTGTCATTATAGTAAGATTGCTTTGCTGTATCTGTAATGGTTTCTTTCTTTCTTTCCTCTTTCATTACTTGACTGGTTTTATAAAACAAGCGATCCATTTTAAGTTTCGATAAATGTTATGCAGTTACAGTCCCGTAGGGATGGAGGGCGGGGAGGCGGTTTGCCCTAGGCGGCAATGTTTTTGGGGCGTCCCAGCCTTTAGCCACGTCTCTGTGCGCCCTGGCCACGTCCTCACGTACCGCAGCCGCTCCCCTCGTGTGGTAGCCTCACCGCCCCCCAGTTCCCCTCCACATACTCCAAGCTCCACCACTGTATAGTTAATTTTGTAATTGTTAAGTGTGAATGTTTGGATGCTTTGTACTTAATTTGCAATGGATCTTGGGACGAAGCAATAATAATTCCTTCCTTCCTTCCTTCCTTCCTTCCTTCCTTCCTTCCTTCGGCCCCTCCTTCCAAAAACGAAGAAAAGTCTCTCCTCTTCTGCATAAGATCTGGGAGGACTGACCACACTCTCCCTCCCTCCCTTAAAAATGTCCTAGGTGTTTATTTGCACAAATCCTGAGACATGAGACAGCAACTTTAAAAAAAAAAAATCTTCCTCTTTTTCCTGCACTCTGCAGATCTTGCCAAATGCCCTTCCTTGTGGGAGAACTGGACATTTGTAAGAAATTCACTCCCTAAACATAACTTTATTGTCCCCTCTTTACCTTTAAACTCAACTGGAAAAACTTTTTTTTCAAAAAAACTCAATTTGTTTTTAAAGGGATCCGGTACTGATTCCTCTTTTATGCTCTCACCCCTTCAAGTCCTTTTTCTCCTATCAAATGTGCTTTAGGACAAGTTTTTAATATGATTGTATTGTACCATAGAAAGACACAAACAGGTTGAGACGGTAGGAGGTCTTTGTAAAAAAAGAATAACTATTTGCCATTATTTCCTCAAATTTGGAGCAGTGCTTGAGTGAGTGAAACCAGGTGTCCTCTTTTCACAATCTCTTGAGAAAAGAGTTGTTAAATTCTGTGGGTCTTCTCCCACATTATAATACAGCAAGCCTTCTATCCTGCAGCAATTTTGTTTAAGGATGGTTGTGCTGTGTATGGATTTTTTGTATTAATGTGAAGTTGGAGTCCTGTCTGTTGTGAAACCCATCTCTCAGAAAGAAACCTTTTTGTGGCTAAAGGCTAACAAGTCCAATACATTTTTGCTCATAACTTATCACGGTCAACTTTTCTTCGTGGTAAATATTGGTTCCTCGCGTTAATTAAAACTAAATTAACTTTTATTCAGACTTGGGAGAAAGTGGGAAGGCAGAGGGAGAGGAACACAAAGCCGCGGTGTCGGTATATTTGGTGGCGATCGATGAAAAGATGGGAAGTTACGGTCGTTGATGGTGCCGAGTTGTTTTCGGCCCGAGAGAGTGAGCATCACGGTAACGATCGGGAGTGTCTAAATGGAACGGTGTGTCACCGTTAGGCTTCGGGTGGAACTAGGTCATTAGGCGAAGGCGTGAAATAATGCCTGACGCAGCACCGTCAGTTTCCAGTCGAGTGTCGGAGAAAAGATTTGGCCTTAATTGGAGCGACTCAGAGAGTGAATATAGGGCAAACGAAGACCTTCGTCAAACATCTTCACAATCAAACTGGCCTCTTCTGTCCTTCCAAAGGGATAATTTAACCATTCGGTGTTTCTAGCCAGGCAGGGGCCCTTTTAGAGCACAAAAGGAGAGCACTTTGATTCTGCTGTAGATGCATCCTCCGTCGTGATTTGGCAAGAACAGTGCCCATTACTCTCACTTTTCCAGCTGTTTTTAACAAGTCCTGGTTTCTCTCTTTCCTCCTCCAGAATCTCCCCTCTTCCTCAGATTCCTTTTAGCTGCTGCAAACTGAACTGAAACTTTGCACTCGGTTAACTCAGCAAGGCGGAAAGGAGAGGGGGGAGCAGCATCTCGCTCTTCCCTGCGGGCTCGGGCAAAAGCCAGCCGCCGCGGCCTCTCCTGGCCTGGGCGTTTGTCCTCGTCCGCAGCTTTTGCCCTCTTGACCACACTCTGGTATCGCTTGGCTGCGTGTGTCCCAGTTTTTATCTGTGGAGGAAATGCTATAGAGTCGTGCCATTCATAGTTTGGCACTACGAATCGCAGGGAAAGCACTAGAGCAAGCTTGTTGAGAATTCTACTTTTCCCTATATTGCAATTCCCAGTATTCTATATTCTATGCCACAGCAGTTAGTTGAGCACGGAGGCCCAGTTTAGCTGTCAAGGCTACAAATGCAAGATCTGCTTGGCTGGGTCAAACTTTTCAACTAATTTAAGCAGCTTTCCAGTTTGCCTGTTTATCTCCCCCCCCCCTTTCTGTCTTTGAGCTCTCCAGTTCTGACTAACACTCCTTGGGTTTCACCGTTCCAACGGATTTTTTTTTTTAAAGAATATGGAAGGATCCGTCTCGCAGTGGTAGAGAACATGCTGTATTTGCAGAAGGTCCTGGGTTCGATATATTTGATTTCCGTTTTAAAACTTCATATGCCACCTGTTCTGTAATATATTCTAGCTGGCTAAGTTTGTTTTCTGCTGCTCCAGAGACAAGGACATGGGGCAATGGTTTCAAACTACAGGAAAAGAGATTCCACCTAAATATTAGGAAGAGCTTCCTGATGAAAGAACGGTTTGACAGTGGAATACACTGCTGGCTGGGAATGTGGTGGAATTTCCTTCTTTGGAGGCTTTTAAAGAGAGGCTGGATGGATGAAAATAAAAAAAATAAAGAGAGGCTGGATGGCCGTCTATCAAAGGGAGTGTGTGGATTGTGTCTTCCTACATGGCAGAATGGGGTTGGACTCAATGGCCCTTGGGGGTCTCTTCCAAGTCTATGATGCTACATCCCCAGGGTCCCAGCTAAGGCTGAAGGGGAAGCCATTTCCTATATGCCCACCAGGAAAATGTTCAAAGACACACTGAAGAAAATATGATAGGGATGACGAATGATAAAACTAAGAAGGCTTCACCCCTTTCTTGGCAGGTACCAGTCTGTTTCTTGCAAACTGTCAACAGTGCCATGCCAACCAAATGATGCCAGTCAAGACGAGAACTTTCCAGCTCTGTCCTTGATCTGGCAGGCTTCTCCATACCGGCTGGTTTAATCTGGATCCTTTTTTTTTTTTTACTCTCCCCAATAAAACCGAAATTTTTAACAACACCTGTGGAAAAAACAAGAAAAAGAATCTCCCGAGGGCGAAGACACCTCGTTAATTAATGAGTTGGCAATTGGTTTGTGCTATAGCCTGAAGGAAGGATTGGAGGAAGGTGTTTAATGCAATCTGGGTGAAACCAGGACGAGTTAGATTTAGCATTCCTGCCAATTAACCTAGTTTTGCGTTCTCTTCCTTTCCTGGACTGAACGGCTCGCGGTTATGCAATTTGCTTCTGGATGGGCTTTGGGGTCAAATCATCAGCTTAAGTCAGTG
This sequence comes from Cyclura pinguis, assembly GCA_030412105.1. NCBI lineage: Eukaryota > Metazoa > Chordata > Lepidosauria > Squamata > Iguanidae > Cyclura > Cyclura pinguis. The sequence continues at coordinate 2,786,457 of CM059609.1, read as the reverse complement.
CAAGCCGGCCATCACTCTTCGAAAAAATTAAGAAGAAATTGTGTTCCATGTGAGACCGAAAAATGTCCCCAAGACCATCAAGTCAGAGGCTCTTGCTTTAGCAGTAACTCTTCCACTAAAGCATTCACGGAATCACAGAACCGGAAGAGACCCCAAGGGCTGTCCAGTCCAACCCCATTCTGCCACAAAGGAATACACAAGCAAAGCTCTCCCAAAATATGGCCTCTGTTTAACACCTCTAAAGAAGGAGAGTCTATCACACTCTGAGGCAACAGGGCATTCCACTATTGAACAGCTCTTACCTTCATTAGTTCCTTCTAAATATTTAGGTGGAACCTCTTTTCCTGTAGTTTTATGCCATTGATCCACATCCTAGTCTCTGAAGCAGCAAAAAACAAGCTTGCTCCATGTTCTGTATCTTGTTGTTAACTCCTGTCAAGCCGACTTTGACTTTGGCAACCTCTATATCACCCTATCACCAACTTGCCCTGTTCAAGTCCTGAAGATTCAGGGACGGGTCTTCCTTAATCGAGTCTATCCATCTATAACTTTCGTACGGCCCCCTTTCAAATATTTAAACATGGCTGTCATGTCACCTCTTAATCTTCTCTTCTCCTGGTTCTTGGACCACTTGCATATTTCTCCAAAATTTCCACCCTTTATGGGAATGATCATCCACTGGGGACCTAAGCTAGCCAAAGTTACATTCAAAACTTTGGCTCTTCGGTAAGGTAACTTTTGGAGTGAAGTGGACCCAGAGCACGGAACAGTTAGTTTCTCAGACTACAGCTCCTAGAACCTCCCAGCTCTTGGAAAAGTTAACTTTTTCAGATATTTTCAGACCCTCAATCAGCATAGGGATTTAGGAGTTACCCTCCCCTCACAGTAACTTTTTCTCCAAGCAGTCGGTACAACAGCTTTACATACAGAGAACCCCACCTTGGTGTTCAGCTCTTGATATTCCCAGTGAAACAGATCAAGTGGGAAGGGATGGGAAAGATCGTTATCCAAGATGAGAAATGTACTAGGCAGAATAAGCAATGCTGGGCTAGATAAATGAAAGGTCTGATCTGTGAATATGAAGAGGAGGGGCTCTCAGTCCACTGAGATCCCTGCGCAGTAAAAATAAACTCTTGTTTTCTGAAACTGCCGGCCTCACTTCTCTGGTTGTCCACAACACTAGCATAAGGCGGTTTACAGCGTTGTGGGATAACAAGGAAGGCCGGAGGCTTGAGTCCACCCGCAAAACTAAGGAGAGGCTGAGCCCCAACCGAAAGGGTCTAGCAGAATGGGATCGCCTGGGGTCCTAGATAGTTGAACCTCCTTTGCGTTATCATAGAATCATAGAACTATAGAATCATAGAGTTGGAAGAGACCCCAGAGGCCATCAAGTCCAACCCCCTGCTATGCAGGAACACCCATCAAACCATTCCCATCCAGCCTCTGCTTAAAAACCTGCAAATAAGGAGACTCCACCACACTCCATGGAGGCAGCCGATTCCACTGCCGGACAGCTCTGACCCTCAGGAAGTTCTTCCTGCGCTTCAGGTGGAATCTCCTTTCCTGCAGCTCGAATCCATTGCTCCTTGTCCTAGTCTCTGGAGCGGTAGAGAACAAGCCTGCTCCCTCCTCGACATGACATCCCTTCATATATTTAAACACGGCTATCATGTCCCCTCTTCACCTTTTCTTCTGCAGACTAAACGTCCCCAGCCCCCTAAGGCGTTCTTCATAGGGCATGGCTTCCAGACCCTTCACCATTTTGGTGGCCCTCCTCTGGACACCTTCCAGCTTATCAATCAGAAGTGTACTAAATGATCAAGCACTAAAAAATATCGAGGCAGCAAATGTTGCTGAGCTTTCTTGGCAATCAGAAAGGCTGCCTGCAATCTATCCGGGGCACGTTTCCTTTGGCGTTAGCTCCCCTGAACGCAAAGTACACCTTGTGCCTGAAGGAGACATGTTTCTTAAAGGAATTTTCCAAGGATAATGGTTGGGAAAAGTAGTTTGCCTTCTGCCTGCAAGGACCTGCAAGGAAGCAAACTTAGCAACAACCTGCCTGCCCATGTTGAGGGCTCCCTGCCCATAAAAACAGGTCCAGGTCCCTGGTGTGTTATGAACATTGGAGGTTCGGGAATGATATGCTTCGGGTGGGATTATCGGCGCTGGACTACAACCCTAGAGACCAGGGTTTGATCCCCTGCCTGGCCTTGGAAGCCTACTGGGCGACCTTGAGCATGTCACACACTCTCAGCCCCAGAAAATCCCCTGAGAGGTTCGCCTTAGGGGCTCCATCAGTTGGAAATGACTTGAAGGCACACAACAGCAACAGTAGAAATCTGTCTCTGTTTTCCTTTGCGAAACTTAGAGGATATGTACTCATTGTAATGAATAAAAAAGATTCAGTCGCCTAAGATATTGATGACACAATTTTATGCCCAGTTGGCATTTCCCAAAAGAAACCAGGGAGTTGCCCCCATGGCGCAACTCAAAGTCAGTCTGAACCGGAGCTGTCGTTCCTCAGGTGTGAAGTTTTTTCTTCCTTGTTCTGAAAATAGTTTGTTTTGTGACTTAGCAGAACATACAGGGCCTCAGGGGAGGATCAAACCCTTCCTAAAAGGAGGCAGAGCAGCAAAACCTTCTCTCCCTCCCTCTCGCCGCACCTCCAACCATTCAGAACACAAAGGCAGTCTGCACCAAAAGTTACAGTTAAACAATGCCGGGAACAACTCTCCAGTGTTGAGCCAATTTGCACACCACCATTATCTGGCCAAATATTTAATCTCCCATTTCTATAACCTGCCCCCCTGGCTAACTTCACGTTCTGTACTTTCCCTTCTGCTGCAGGTTCCACAATCTCCACAAGGCTGGGTCATTGGCAATCAATGTTTGGTCTCTTTTCAGGGTTGCAAAATGCAGCGTTGATAAAGAAGAGGACAGCTGGGCCGGGGAGGGGGGCAGGAAGCAGCTTTCCCATCACCCTCCCAGCTAGCAGACGGAAAGCAAAAAGGAAGAGGCACATGGATAACTTCTGCCGTTACTGTTTCCCTCTCCTTCCCTCTCCATTTCCAAAATACTGGCATTTACCAATCTATTGAAAAGCTACCCTAGGCTGAAAAGCCATCTTATGGCTGAGGTTGGCATGAGTGGCGTGCTGCCCATCGGCATCCCAGCCTGTATCCACTCACCATCACCCACCTCCCCTACTTTTCATCAAGCGTCCTGTTAAGACCAGTCACATACATACATACATACATACATACATACATACATATATTAATTGGTTTGGACCCTGATCTCCTGGAGTCCCTGCCCAAAACTCAAACCATTATACCACACTGGCTCTTAGCAATGCTTGTGCGTGTTGCTGTTGTATGGCTTCAAGTATTAAATATTTGAAGGGATGTCATGTCGAGGAGGGAGCAGGCTTGTTTTCTGCTGCTGCAGAGACCAGGACAAGGAGCAATGGATTCAAGCTGCAGGAAAGGAGAGTCCACCTGAACCTCAGGAAGAACTTCTTGACGGTCAGGGCTGTCCGGCAGTGGAATATGCTGCCTCCATGGAGTGTGGTGGAGTCTCTTTCTTTGGAGGTTTTTAAGCAGAGGCTGGAGGGCCGTCTGTTGGGGATGCTTTGATGGGTGTTCCCGCAGAGCAGGGGGTCAGACTGGATGGCCCCCGGGCTCTCTTCCAACTCTAGGATTCTAAGTAAACAGTCATTTAACTATGCTACTAGATAAACGTTTGAGCATTAATCTCGGGTTTCATTTTATGGGAAAAGTGGGGCAGGAGCAGTTGCTGTGGGCACCAGGTGCGCGTCGTTGCAAGCTTTCGAGCTGTTTTTGATTTACGGCAACCTAAGGCAAACCTATCGTGGGGTTTCCTGGGGTTGAGAGTGGGGCCGTTTCCACACGACACTGTCACAGTGCTATTATTCCACTTTTGACATCCTGTGGAATTCTGGGGTTTGTAGTTTGCTGAGGCCCAAGAGCTCCCTGGCTGGGAATTCTAAAGGTGTCTCCCTAAACTGTGGGTTTCCGTAGCTGAGCAGGGAATTGAAGCCTGGTCTTCGTTAGCCATTTCGGCACTAGACTGTTGCAACGTGATGATTCCGCTTTCAACCTCCTATGGAATCCTGGGGTTTGCAGTTTCGGGAGGGGCCGACCGGCCCCTCCCGAAACTGCAAACCCCAGGATTCCATAGGAGGTTGAAAGCGGAATCATCGCGCTGCAACAGTCCGGTGCCGAAATGGCCATAGTCTAACCACCACACCATGCTGGCTCTCCCTGTACCTGTAAGCTAAGCCCAGATCCTTTCCTCTCCTCTAGTCAGGTTTGTCCACCCCGCATCCTCATTTCCCATGTTTGCCCTTCGATGCATTACCAAATCACGTCTGACCAGCCCTGGGCCGGTTTTGCAACAGGGCTTAATCTCCTCAAAGTCACTTCAACCCACACACATAACATCATATCAGCTCACAACGAAAGCTACAGAACATCGAGTCTGTCAAAACAGCACCGGACAGATAAGCCCTGACCAAACAGCCACCCGCTGGACCACAAAAAAAAAAAAAAACACGCAAAAAATCCCCAAAAACCTCTCACCAACGGGCCTTCCTCTAGAAAGCTAAATGCCCCAACAACCCCATCCTTTGCTAGACCAAAAGCAGAAAGCCATTTCCCAAGTCGGTCTCCAAGCGCCACATACGCCCACATCGTGAACAGAAGATTATTGTGTCTTAGAAATGTGGCAGGAAATGATACTGTGCCAGCTTCTTTTGAGGCTAGTCCGAGCATCAGGACTCAGAGGAAAAAAAGACAATAAAGACACGGCTAGGAACAGCTCTGTTTGAGGTCCGGTTTTTGTCCGGTGAAGTCAGAACTGCTTCTCGGCATTCCTAGCTTCGGGTCTCAGATTTGGGTAACCGGAGGGGAAGATTTGATGTCCGAATGCTCTGCGAGATAAAAATATTCATCCTCATATACACAGGAAGCTGGCGTGTTGGTGGAGAGATACAGGCTGAAAGTCCTTCCTCTTCTCCATATCTTCTGCTCAATGATCTTTGGTTTGCTTTGAACCTGGTGAGCACTTGAATGCACGACCCACCACTCGTAGTGGAAAGTTGTCCCAATTTGCAAAGACAATCCTGATTAATCCTCTCCCGTTCCGCATGTTCGGCTGCTTGTAAAACGTCTTGTTTTCTCTTTCCTCCTCCCAGTTTCCCTCTTTGGTCCTCAGCTTACTTCAACTGCTGCAAACGGAGTTCAAAGCGCAAAAGCAGCAGTTTCAATCAAACTAGCAGAGGGGAGAGGCGGCGGCAGAATTTTGTCTTTTCCGGTAAGCTCAGGCAAAAGCAAACTGCTGCGGCCTCTCCCAACTTTTTCCTCACGCATAACTTTTGCCATCTTGACCACACTCTGGTGTTGCTTGGCTGCAGGCGTCCTGGTTTTCATCCGTGAAATGTTGGAGGGTTTAGCCAAAGAGTGGCCCTCGAGATGTTGCTGGACTGCAGCTCCCATGAGCCCCAGTCAGCATCGCTAGTGGTAGGGAGTGCTGGGGGTTGCAGTCCAACAATATCTGAAGGGACACAGCCCAGCTCAAGTCTGACCCTGTAAACAGCATATAGCCATCCAGTGGCTACTGATAGCCTTATTCTCCTAGAGCCTGGACCACTGGCCACTAGAAAAACTTTGCCTGTTGATGGTTTTCTACCAGCAGCAGAAACACTTTTTTATTTTAAGGAAAGTGTGTCCACCTGCGCTGATTTATTCTTCTCTCCTACTCTGCATTTCCATTGTTATTTTTTATTTTTTTAATTTAATGGTGGCTTTAATTCACCCCCATTTGCCTTATTTTTCATCCACTCTTGTTCGATCTATATATGGCTTTGTTGCAATATTGGTTATTACTTTTTCGTAGATCAGTTATTTTGTGTTACAAATTTGATTGTGCTTAGCTGCTGAGGAACATCTGAATGGAAAAAGAGTTGTACACAGTAAGCAGTGAGTAATAATAAAACAACAGCAGCAAAAATCATTTTTCTTTACCTTGCTTGAGATCTTCCAAAAAAAGTATCTACCTGGGTGCTGCTAGAAAGAGAATACCGAAATAGATGAGATTTATTCTTATCTAGATAGGCTACTTTTATATGGAGCTTAACCATCAATAATGATGATGATGATGATGATGATGATGATGATGATGGAATATTAATTCTCCCTTCATTCTAATTATGATTTTGTAACACTTCCTCTCCCTCTCCCTCAATATCAGCTGGTATATGATGTAATTTCTTAGTCATGTAATTAATGCTTAACTCACATTTTATATTTGCAAACCCATTAATAAGCTCTTCCGGTCTAGTTTTATCGCTGGTTACAGCAAGTCCCCGAGGAAACAAAGTGTGAAGCATCTGGTAAATTTCCAGCACTCCTTTCCAAAACCACACTGAAAAGCATTCGCAGTTATTCGGATGGGGAGACTCAAATCAGGGAACAACCATTGTCCCTGTCTTGTATATTTCTGAAGGCCAGATTTTGCGCGAAAGGGAAGAGTCTTGGTTGGATTCTTCCCGAACGGCCCCCTCTGTTGTCGGCGTGAGGGCTGTCGTGTTGCGTCGTTGTTGTCCAGAGTCACACTCCAGCGCCCAAACCACCGTGGGTCAGCGAGGATGGCAGGCTTTGACGGGTGTTCCTGCATAGCAGGGGGTTGGACTCGATGGCCCCTGGGGTCTCTTCCAACTCTAGGATTCTATGCATCTGGGGATCACACTGGGTCTGAGATGCTCCACCAAAATGTCAGCTGAGATCCCACATCCCATCAGAAGATTGTACCACACTGCCACCTTTTCATGGCTATGCATCGCAATGCTGTTCCCCCAAACCCACCTTGTAGGCAGGGTAGCTTCTCCAAATGCAGCCCTTTCCCTGTTGTCAGAGATCTGGGGGACAAATGGCGACGCATCCAGCTGTTTTCCTGGAGCCGGCATCTCCGGGGGTCCTTGGTGGGTCCCTGCAGCATTTCCAGGAAAATTGCTGGAAGCGTCTCCACCGCTCCCCCTTCTCTCCGACAACATGGAAATGGCTCTGTTGGGAACTTACAAGGTGGATTTGGAGGATCTGAGTTGTTGACAGCTGCAGTTATTTTTTTGGATGCTGCTTACAAGGTGGGTTTTTTGGGAGGGGGATTTGGGTCATTGTGCGGTCGGAACCAAATCTCGACCTCTGCCACAGCCAGAAACGTGGGTTGCAATGGAAGATGTCTGACTGCATAGTTCACCAACAGGATGCTAGTCATTGTTTGGATATTTTAGGGGGGCCAACAACCCCTGAAAGTAAAAGCAGCCAATAATTTCCCAATGCATTTTCCTCATCTGGAGTTGTTCGCCGCCATTCTTGATGCCTCGATCGGTTGTGTGTGCCGAGCCCTCACATGAGCGAGCCACACACGTGTGAGTCCCTTCCATGCGAGTCAAATAGTGCAAAATTAATTTCTTTCTGTGGCACCAAAATAGCTCGAGGTGGCTTTAATTCTCCAAACTCTGACCTGGAGCAGACCAGCTAGGGAGTCTCTCTATACAATGCGACCACATTTCTATGATTTTAACGTTCCCCAGCGGGGGTCTAATTTTCTTTTTCTTTTTCTTTTCCTATCCATCCCACACTCAACAAGCCTTAAGGAGATTTTCCAAAGTCCTTGAATAGCTAGAGACAGTCACAGCAAGGGTCCCGCACACCGACTTCTATTAAAAAAAATAAATTAAATCAATACAATTTCCCGTGCCTTTTGAAAAATGCTCTCCCTTGAAAGGAGTTCGCCTCTCTCTCACTCACACCCCTCGCGGAGGCTGTTCACGTGGCAGTTCTTTCCCTGGGCTGTTTATTTCTTATCGGTTTTGACCGTTTGGTAAATACAGAGAATATCTCGATTGTTCCCGTATTAGAGATTGCAAAGCGTAACAATGATGAGAAATTAACAGCAGCCCCGCTAAAGCCATGCTTTAAAAAGCCAGCCCCTAAATAAACACTTGCTTTCTTTCCCTCCAGACCTTTGTGGGTAAACACTCACACTTTCGAGGGCTCACTGATAAAGGACGCGGCTTTGTTCATTTTTTGGAAGCCCCTTGTTGGTCTGTGGGCTATTTTCTGGCATGCGATAGGCAGGGAACATTTTATCTTGCTCTGGAACAAAACCTTTTCACCTCTTCAAAATAATAATAATATGGGAAACAGAGGCGTCTTCTGTGTTAACTACTGAATCCTTGACACGGGAAATGGTAGTATTTGTATTCACAGAAGAAAATGTTCCTGGGGTTTTTAAAAGGAGCTGCATTTTTAGTAGAAGAAAAACAAATCTGCTTGTGGGTGGGAATCCTGTGGTCCTTCAGTTGTAGCTGGATGGCAGCTCCCAGCTCGTTGCTGGTTGGGGCTGATAGGACTTGCAGTGCAATGACATCTGGAAAACTGCATGATTCTCACTCCTGATTCAGGAAAATCATGGAATTGGAAGACACCACAACAGCCATCCAGCCCAACACCCTGCCATGCAAGAACACACACTCACAGCAGAGCAAATGACCATCCAGCCTTTGTTTAAAAAACCTCCAAAGAAGGTGAATCTACCACACTCCCAGGCAGCATATTCCAGTGTTGAATGGCTCTTTCCATCAGGAAGTTCTTCCTGATGTTTAAGTGGAATCTCTTTTCCTGTAGTTTGAATCCATTGCTCCATGTCCTAGTCTCTGGAGGAGCAGAAAACAAGCTTGCTCCATCTTCAACATAACATCCCTTCAAACATTTTAACATGGCTATCATGTCACTTCTCAACCTTTTCTCCTCTAGGCTAAACATTCCCCAGCTCCCTAAAGCCAGAGGGCTTTATGGTTTCCAGATTCCTCACCGTTTTGGTCACCCTCCTGTGGACACGTCCCAGAAAATAATGCTTGGTAAGGAGGAGGGCAGTACGAAAAGAGGAAGGTTGCATTCCAGATGGATAGATTCAACTGAGGAAGACACAGTCTTGAATCTGCAAGACTGGAGCAGGGCGGTTGAGGACAGATGGTCAACCCAACAGTAGTTAACAACAACTTGCAATCGACAGTGTCAGTAGGAGAGAAAGCCTTTGCCTCTATTCATAAGCTTCTATCAAACCGGTATTAACCATAAATAAATAATTGAGGATTAAAAAAACCCAACCCACCCTCTTTCCGAAAAATGGTGGTTAGATCAGGCCTGAGTTAGCCAGTCTAGCAATAATCCTCCTCCCTCACATGCTGAGTGAGTAGGTCTTGGATTCCAGAGTTCACTGAGTTGAATGAAGGCAAGTGCCAAGAGCCATCTTCAAGAATATTCTGAGCTCTTTGCAGTGCTAAGAGCCACTTCTCCTTTGCCCTTTGCACAGGTTTTGGCAGTCCACCCCAACTGTGCCTTGGGTCACCCTATCTACTGCTAAACCCATTCTGGTCACACGGCCGTGCAATGAACCCATTCACCCCCTTCTACAGTCAACAGTAATTTAACTATGCTAATAAATACATGTTTAAGCATTAAACTCAGATTTTGTGTTTTGGGAACAGAGCGGTAGGAGCAGTTGCTGTGAACGTCAGGTGCATGTTGTTGCTGTGTGTCTTCAAGTCATTTTTGACTTATGGTAACCCCAAAGCAAATGTGTTGAGCATTTTTGGGGGGCTGAGAGTGTGTGACATGCCCAAGGTCAGCTAATGGGTTTCCATGGCCAAGCAAGGAACCAAACCCTGGTCTCTAAAGTCAGACTCCAAAGCTCAAACCGCTATACCATGCTGGTTCCCCATCAGCTCCGTACCATCCAACATTTCACAGGTGAAAACTGTGGCCAAGCAGCACCAGAGTGTGGTCAACACGGCCAAAGTTATTCATAAGGATGGACAATCAAGCAAGGAAAGGTTTCGGCAATTAGATTTTGCCTGAGTCCACAGGGACGGGCAATTCTCTCCTCTCCTCCGAGTGCAAACTACTTTTGCAGCTTAGTGTGCCACCCCTGAAGTAAGGTGAAGAGAAATGGGGGAGAGGAGGGAAACTGGGACATTTTAAAAGCAGCTGAAAAAGTGGGACAGCATAGAATTAGTGAGGAGTGTCCCTGCCAAAATGGGACAGTTGGAGTCTATGCAGAGGCTGGACTTGTCCCTGAATTTCACTTGCTGGCAACATTTAATTTAAACGAGGCATCTGATGATGCCACAATGCTCAGAGGGCATTTTCAGCGCACAGTTATGTCAGCCAGATGCCACATCCACTACCCTGGCTCCATTCTACGGAGGTCCAGGATGTGTAGTTTGGCCCGGTACGTAGTAATCTGTGCTAGAAAGAGCTCTAGTCCACTACCCTGGATTATAGCAATGAATTCTAAGTACCTCGCACCAGTCTCATGCTCTCTCTTTTTCTGTGCCTTCAGGTCATTTGTTGACTTAGGGCAACCCCATAAATTTCATGGGGTTTCCTTAGGCAAGGAATACTCAGAGGTGGTTTGCCATTGCCTTGTCTGAAATACCACTTTCAGAATTCTGTTGGATGAAGGCGTGACCGTTTAAGGTGGTATCAAACTGATATAACGGGTATAGACATACTCCTGGTCTCTTTTTTCCAATCAAAATCCTCTCTGGCTGTGAGACTTTGTTTTCTCAGAATAAAACTCTAACATTTCCTATGGCAGCTCCCGTCATTGTCATCGTCATCATCAAATTTTTCCTCCTCACAAAATACACAAAATATGGTGGCATATGGAGTCTAGAAATCTCGAGACAAAAACGACAATAGATGGCAGAGAACCGGTCAAAAGTGGAAGATAAATACACCTTCCTGGGCCAAACTTTCTCGAAGCAGTGGAAGAAAAGCCTCCCATTTGCTCTGCTTTGGCCATGGAGCTGAAAACACCAGCTCACCTTGTTCCCATTCTGCTTTCAGCCTCACAGTGGGGTCAAGGCGGCAGCCTTTTCGGTGCCAGTCCGGGCAGGTATTTGCCAACCTCATCCACCTGCAATGACTTCACCTGTGCAGCTTGGCTGGGGTGGGGATTGCCAAATACCTTTGTTCTTTTCTGTCACCCCTGAACAGAACAATTGCCTCTCAGTGGCCTGACAAAACGTTCCGGGAGCGGGTAAAAGAATAACTCACAGAGAATGTCCACTCTGGCACCTTGCTGGGTTGTTTCGGGGAAAGATTTCGAAGCATTTTGCAAATATTAACCAAGAAGTCCAAAGCCTTGGGGAGAGGGAATGGTTATTCTCATTTCTTGCCCCCAAGATCCACCACAGCTGTTCATCCATCCTCCAAAGGATGTAGCTCTTCATGCAGTACAGGATCCAACTATGGAAACCAAGGGGGTAACTACAGCTGCCGTTTTAGAAGATTCACAGGGGGTTATTGCCATCAGTGGCTATTACGTATGGTGTCCAAATGGAGCCCACTGGTTCACAGACACAGCAAATTTCAGATGCTGAGGAACATCAACGGGAAGGCGATATAGTTCTCAGGTCCTCTTTCTAGGTTTCCCATTGACATCTGTTCAGTACAGGAACAGACTTTAGGACTACCTAGGCCTTTTGGGCCTGATCCAGCAGAGCTAAGCTTGGGTTCTTATGTTCTCAGAGACACTCTTGTCGTTTATTGTTCTTCCTTCATAGAATCATAGAGTTGGAAAGGGACGCAAGGGCCATCTAGTCCAAACTTTTGCCAGCCCTCCTGAAAGATGTCTATCCAACCTCTGTTCAGAGACCCCCAAAGATGGGAGAGACCCCCAGCATTAAAGATGGTCTATTCCACTCTTAAACCTCTCTTAAGGTCAAGAAGTTCTTTTTAATGGCCGGGTGGGATCTCTTTTCCGGTCATTTGAACGTCATGAAGACCTGGTGTGTTCCAGCTATAGCTGTCGTTCCATTTTTGGCTCAGTGGGTTAAATCCTTCCTTGGCAGAAACGGTCAAGTGTCTTAATTCGAGGCACCCTTCGTATCATGGGATTGCAAGGGCCAAATTTGGAACTGCTTCCAGGAATGGCCCAGTGCTATTTTAAGGGAGAAGAGGGAGCTTAAACCACGCTCTTCGTAGACTCTTATGTAAACTCTTTTCTTTTAAAAGAGTCAGCCAGAATCCCTCTCATTAGGAAATCTGCCCCAGCGTCCAGCTGACTTCCCTGTCGGAAGCATTTTGCTAATGGCTGCGATGATACCCCCTTTTCAGCAAATCCATCCTTCAAAGGGTGCCAACTCCTTGGTCTGCGGTATCCATTTGGCTGCCAGGTTGGAAAATAGCGTGTGTGTCAAGGCATTAAGAATACAGGGAGAAAAGTTTAGCGTTGATCTTGCCCCCCAATTGGCAGTGTTCACTTTCCCTTTAAAGACTTACAGTAAGTTATATCATCAGATTTCTCCACTCCTGGAAACGCTTGGCATAAGAAAGACCTAGCCTAGTAAACCTCTATGGACCATGTGTTGCCTTATTGCCCCAGGAAAACCACTTCCCTGACCAGGTCTTGCGGTCATCTTGAAAGGAGACATCTTCTCTGCGGTTTTTAAGAGATGGCCGCATTACAGCCAATATCTTGTGGAAGGGCTGCTCTCCACCCCACCAGAATTCACTTTCTGTTTCCAAAAACGTCTCTCCTGGATCTAAATTGGACCTTTTTGGAAACAAGAGGCAACTTCTGCTCATTTCCTGTTTTTTAAAAAGGCCTCCCCTGGGCATAAAGTGGCGCCAGAGGCCCCAAATCATGGAGAAAATGCTCCCATGATTCCTAGACGGCATTTGGGAGTCATTTGGAGCCAGTGGTAATGTGCAGCACTCCAAGGTCTTTTGGGGGAAAGGACTAACACAGCCCTTTAACCTTCAAAAGTTGCCCACCTCCAATTTAACGGCTGGTCTTTAAACACCGAGGCTGAGATTTTGTGCAGTGCTTGTGAAATACTGATATATATATACACAGCGGAGTTGTTCCAGGCAACTTTCTGGCCATCTTGCTGGGTTGGGGAACAGAGCTGTGCCCGTGTGCTGGACTGGCCTGTTGCATTGTGAGAAAATGGGGAATTGAATCACTTGCGGAGGGAAGTACTTGATAGCTTGTCACGTGAGACCCACAATGATTCCATCCATGTTCTGACTTCAGCATCCAAAGGAATGAGTATATGTCCAGTTCTGGGCAGCACGATTCACGAAGGGTATTGAGAAGCTGGAACGTGTCCAGAGAAGGGCGACCAAAACGGTCAAAGGCTTGGAAACCATGAAGCCCTCTGAGGAGTGACTTAGGGAGATGGGTAGGTTTAGCCCGGAGAAGAGAAGGTTAAGAGGGGACATGATAGCCATGTTTAAATATTTGGAGGGATGCCATACGGAGGATGGAGCAAGCCTGTTTTCTGCTGCTCCAGAGACTAGGACATGGAGCAATGGCTTCAAACTACAAGAAAAGAGATTCCATCTAAACATTAGGAAGCACTTCCTGATGGTGAGAGCAGTTCAACAGCGGACTACATTGCCTGGGAGTGTGGTAGAGTTTCCTTCTTTGGAGCTTTTTAACCAGAAGTTGGATAGTCATCCGTTGGGAGTGCTTTGATCGTGTATCCCTGAATGGCAGGAGGGGGTTGGACTGGAGGGTCTTTTCTGCAGTCTTTTCCAGAAATACGATTCTGTGGCATAAAATGGGTCTATTCCAACTCAGGTGTATTGCCTGACTCTAGCTCCTGCCAAGCTTCCTTAACAGTTAAGGTGGAGGAAAGGGAGGTTCCACCCGTCTGAGTGGACAGCCTGGACCCAAGAGAGAGTTTTAATGGTAACGGTAACAAAAAGAGACAGACCATGAAGCCCGGATTAGCTGCAGCCATAATGTGATTGCTGAGGCCTAGGAGAGGTAAAATGAAGGCGGGTGGAGGTGGTACAGTATGGGATCTCTGCAGGCAGAGAAAGCAAGGAGAGAAAAAAAGAGAGAGAGAAATAGAGAGAGAGAGAGAGAGACAGACAGAAAGATGATCTTTGATGTCTACCCACCAAGGTGTTCTGGATGAGCCCTCTCACCCTGGGGTAGTTTAGTTATCAAGTAGAAAAAGTGATCAAACTTCAGCATTTCACAGATGGAGAGCAAGACATGCACGACCAAGCAACAGCAAAATATTGTCAAGATGGCAAAAAAGAAGTTTGCGAGAGGCAACAGTCTGCTTTTGCCTGAGCCTGTCGGGAAGATAAATCCCTCCCCACTCTGAGTTGAGTGCAAATTTCCTTTTCACTTTGAACTTTTTTACAGCAACCAAAGTAAGCTTAGGCAAAGGGGGAAAGAGGAAGAGAGAGAAACTGGGACATTTTAAAAGCAGCTGAAAAAGGGGGATGACAGAAGATTAATCAGGACTGTCGATGCGAAATCGGGGCAGTTTAAGGGTTTGTAAGAGGCATCTATGTGAGATAAAATGGCCATCCATCAATCGATTGTATTAATCTTGCACTTTCCAGTATGCTAATGCAAAAGCAAACTGCGTCTCCCACTTTTGCCCTTTCTCTTTAGTTGTGGCAAACTAACTTCAAAGTGCAAAAGTAGTTTGCATTTGGTTAACTCAGCAGGGAGCAGAAGGCAGAATTGCCTTCCCCTGTGGACTCAGGCAAAAGCAAACGCCTGCAGCCTTTCCTAGCTTATCTGTTTTCCCCCATTAATAACTTACGCCATCAGCATCCCAGTTGGGTGTTGCATGGCCACAGGTGTCCTAATTTTCATCTGTGAAATGCTAGAGGATGCGGGACACACACCCCCCCATAAAATACAGACACCTTCTCTATAACCTCCTTTTCAGTCTTGAAAAACCATGCCGCAGGGCTGAAGTAAATGACTTGCGCACTACTTTATCACCCAGGAATAATCGCCGAGATAGCCTTCCTCCCACCCACCCCCAAGCCAATTCTAAACATTCGGCAGTCTCATTTATGATCAGTCAGGTTGGGGAGAGAATCAGAGCACAAAGGGAAAAAGCAAAGCCCCTCTCCCGCCTCCACCAGGCCCTCTTGGTCCCTATTTGTGGAAAGCAAGTCCCCGCACCCGTTTCCTCTCTCCTGAATGCTTCTGAAGCAATCAGCAGCCCTGCTTCCTTGCCTCTGCTATTTCACAGTCCTTACGCTTCAATTAAAAACTGCCAAGTGGAAAAGAGGCAGGGAGGAAGGGTGGAGTGGGGGGAAAAGCCACAGGAACATATGCTTGGGCAAAACAAGATCAAATATGCTACAGATCCGTTCCATCTTCAAGAACAGCACACATCATCGGCCAAAGGTAGAGGGGAGGGCAGAAACAGGGTTTAAGCCAACAACCTTGGAAGTTTCATTTTCATAAGAAAAAGGTCTTTTTCAGCTAGTTAATTTTTTTTAGTAGTTCGCATGCCCTCCAGCTGTCCTTATTTGTCAGGGACAATCCTGATTAATCCTCTGCCATCCCACTTTTTCAGCTGCCTTTAAAATGTCCCGGTTTCTCCCTCTGCCCTCCACTTTCCCCTTCCTCTTCGGCTTATCTCAATTGTTCAGACTGCCAAAATAGTTTGGACTCCATGAACTCAGCAGTGGGGAGAAGAGGGGGCAAATCTTGCCCTTCCCAGAGGGCTCAGGAAAAACCAAACTGCTGGTACCTCTCCTAGCTTGTCTGTTCTTCCCCATTAATAACTTTTCCCATCTTGACCCTACTCTGATATTGCTTGGCTGCATGTGTCCTGGTTTCTATCCGTGAAATGTTAGGAGAGTATGGATTTTGGAGGCTTTGGGTGGGATCTAGGAGGTCATCCAATTCCTCCCCAAGGGGCCAGATATGGCCAAGGGGCTGTACAATTCCCACCAGAAAGGAATTGCAGAAAGGGGTTCCAAAATCAAGGTGTTACCACTGAGAAAGCCCTGCCTGAAGGGACAGTATGTTTACTGAGTTGGACCACTGTTGTCTTGGATGACTGGAGCCACCTACGGTCTCAAGCAGAAGTCTTCCCCAAGCTGGGATGCTATCAAAGCAAGGGCATCTCAGAGGTACCTTCATAAGCCGCACTCCTTCATTGACCTAACAGGAGTAAGCTGACAGAGGATGTATTTGAGCTGCCGCCCTCCTCTTCTTTCTACCTACCCACGGTGCACGTAAGGACACCTTTGGCAACGGTTGAACCCAGCTTCCAGGTCTCTTCTGGTAGACAGATGGTGATCTGATGA
The DNA here is from genome assembly GCA_030412105.1 of Cyclura pinguis. Taxonomy (NCBI): domain Eukaryota; kingdom Metazoa; phylum Chordata; class Lepidosauria; order Squamata; family Iguanidae; genus Cyclura; species Cyclura pinguis. The sequence continues at coordinate 2,770,282 of CM059609.1, read as the reverse complement.
CAAGCCTCCCTGGGGCACACTTGCATTTCCATTCCTGGCACCCAGGTTAGAACTACAGCCTGTCTGGAGGCGAGATGAGGACTGCAAGCTGGCAACGTCCCCAGCATCTGGGAAGCAAGTCAGAATATCACAGCATGTGATTACATGGCTGGGAGGATCGGTTTAGTTCAACCTCCCCTGCATCCACCCTCAAAGAGCAAAATACCTTACAGAACAGAAGATAGAGAGGCAGATGGGAATGGCCAGGTTTACCTTTAGAAGGAAAAGTCTCCTGATTCTATATCTCAGTTTTGGGATTCTGCTAATCTTGCCCAGGGCCGGGAAATGTCGTCCAGGCAGCCACAAAGCACAGGAGCTGAGATTGAGATGAGTCAGGAACCAGAGACAGCTACCAAGTAGAAGAATCTGAAAAATGGAATCCAAGTCCTGTTGAATCAGGTTGGGGAGGCAGTGGGTAGGTATCAGTTTAATCCAGCATCTTGTTTCCCAGGTCATTTCCACACTAGACTGCTATAGTGCTATTATTCCACTTTCAACATCCTACGGAATCCTGGAGTTTGCAGTTTAGGGAGGAGGTGGTCTGCAAACCCCAGGGTTCCGTAGGACATTGAAAATGGAATAATAGCGCTATAACAGTCGAGTGCAGAAATGGCCCCTGATGCCTCCAAAAATTTCCCAAGTGGCGCATGAAACCAACACTATTCTTTTCACAGCATATCCTCACCAACTGTCATTAAACGGGGTAACCTACCTCTGAATACGGAGGTTCAGTGAACAACGGCCACTGACTGGTAAGTACATAAGATGAGCCCTATTGGATAGGACCCAGGGGCATATCTTGGGGTCTCCCCATCCCACCCCAAAGGGGAGAAGTTTGACATCTTAGTCTGGTGTCTCCAGTTGGAGCATTTCACTTCAGCCGACCTTACTAGCAATTGAAGCAGTGGTCTCAGTGGGGGAACTACGGTAATTCTGTAATGTTTCCAGTAATGTAGACTTGAGTCGACTGACTCAAAGTCAAGTCAGACTTAAGTCACTTCAGTGACTTGACTTGGCAGAAACTGCACATAAAATGATGCATGTCTAAAAAGTGTGTCACCAACCAGAAAAGTTCGGAAAGCTATGGCCTAGAATTATTCATGGTTTTTCCACTTTCACAGGGGTCCTGTGCCCCATAGCCCTAGCCAATGTGAAAGGAGGACGGTATACTGTTTGCCAAACTTGTTTTAGGGAATGAAAAAGAAAGGAAGCAAGGAAAGAAAGACACTTTCGGGATGCTAAATTGCACCCACTGCAAAAACCTGTGTTCATAAGGTACTCAAACAGGTCTGCATTTGTACATGTATAGGTTCTGGATTAGTTCTGGATGTACATCCAGTCATATCTCCAAGGTCTTTCCATGCCCACTCTGCCACCCCCTTTCTCCATGGAGTGAATTCTGTTCCACCACGCTCGGCTCGGCTCTGGTTCCCATGTACTTCATGTACCTTTCCAGTGCGTACGTGGGTTTCTCTCTGGCTCAGGAACATATATTGTCCTGCATTATTGCTGCCTGGAATCCTATGTACCTCAAGCATTTGCAGAGAAGGTTTTCCTTTTCCCACCAAATCACGTTAACGGCATAACAGCTGAAAGGAGCATTTGACCTTTAGGAAAAAAAACAAGGGAGGCTTTGTATTGCAACCCAGCTCTGTTGTAGCCTGGAATAGGTTACACTGTATATACATTATATGCAAACACAGCTCTTATAGGAGGATTTTTTTGAAAAAAGGACATGTGTTATTTGTGAGTTCATGTCCCGAAAGTGTGCATGACACAAAGGAAGAAATATTGCCCGCTTGTCCTGCCCATGGAAAGGTAGAACAGACCCTGAGGCAGGAGGAGAAGAGATAAAAAGAATTGGAAATAACATTTATTTGTATAACAAGAAGTAAATAAGCTGTGATTTAGGACAGCACTGGGTATTATATTTTCCAACTTGTAATTTTTAAAGAATTATTGTGTCTGATAGCAGGTAGAACAACCAAACCAAAGCGGCATCCAGTAAGATATAAAGCTGTGTGATTTGCGTAGCAGAGTGAAAATCTTGTTAAGATTCTGGGATCCATCCCTTCCAGATCTGTTTGTGTGTGGAAGTGGGGGAAAATCATTAAATTTGGTGACCACCAGCATCTCCCAAACTCACAGCCTCGAGCACAAAAGACCTATTTTCACCCTGCGTGACATGCAGAAGAACATCTCTCCGACTAAGTTTTTAGGATCTTCCCTGGGGTTTGTGATATTAAAACTGCTTCCGTTTTGGAGTCCCTCCAACTCTTTGGCTGCAACTCCCATCAGCTTTAGCCAGCCACAACAATGGCGATGGATGCTGGGAGCGATAGTCCAGCCACACCTGCTGCAGTTTCAGAAAAGCCAAATGCAAACCCTCCAGCTGTCCCAGTTTGGCAGGGACAGTTCCGATTAATTCTCTGTCATCCCACTTTTTCAGCTGCTTTTAAAATGTCCTGGATTCTCTTTCCTTCTCCCATTTCCCCCCCTTTGCACTCAGCTAGCTGACTTCCATTGCTGCAAGCCGAGTTCAAAACGCAAAAGAAGATGGCAGAACCTCTCCCTTCCCAGTCAGCTTAGGCAAAAGCAAACTTCTGCAGCCCCTCCTAGCTTGTGCGTCCTTTATTCACAACTTTTGCCGTCTTGCCCACGCTCTGAGGTTGCTTGGCCGCGCCTGCCCTGGTTTTCCTCTGTGAAATGTCAGAGGGTACATAAATGCTCTCCTAACTACGGAAGAAAAACAAGCACTCTTCAGCAGAAGAATATCGCCTGTTTCCAAGCCTTTGCTTCCTGTCACACCACAGTCAAAACCCATCCTTGTGGCACCAGTCCCAGAGCCATGCTTTTCTTCCGTACAGGCTCATTACGGAGTCTCTTGTTTTGAGGGAACATCAAGAACCACAATTATGGCGCAACAGACCCAAATGAAATCCCAAGCACCCGCAGGGGGGGATTAGACCCATCTCTTCCACCCCCAAACTCTTTCCCAATCAGAGTCTCCAGGCTAAAGAGTTCCTTCTTCCCTGCAAGTACCAGATGAGCTAATGTTAATGGCAAAAAGTAAATAAAAATAAATGCAAATTCCCTGAAGAGCTTTAATCACCGTCGCCAAGAGAACATTGGCTAATGGCACATTAATAGGGCTAAACAAGCACTCGCCCTTCTCTTTGTACACAGAGACACACATGCCAGCATGCAGAAAAAGGAAACACAAAGTCTTCAATGGGATTTGGAGTGTTCTCCATACAGTTCTGCCTGGTTCCTCTCTGCCTTCCATCCCGGCGTCCAACCGTCTCAGCTTTATGGGGCGCGTGCTCAAGATCTCTGAACACTGATTAAGGCCGAGCCGCGCACGTGCATTGCGTGAGCGCATCGCTCTCTCTAGCACGTGAGCCCAGAGGCTTCGCTCAGACGTGCGCCGGGCTGGAGACGATGCCACCGCTATGGCCGCGATCCTGCTTCAGGCCCACCGCGCCAGCCCAGCTAACGCTAAAACTAAGCTAAAGGTAAATTGCACTAAACTGAAACCCCGTACTAAAACACTTGTTACCATAAACACATTTCTGCACTAGACTGTTATAGCGCTATTATTCCACTTTCAACACCTGATGGAACCCTGGGGTTTGCAGTTTAGGGAGGGGCCTTTGAGGCCCCTCCCTAAACTGCAAACCCCAGGGTTCCATCAGGTGTTGAAAGTGGAATAATAGCGCTATAACAGTCTAGTGCAGAAATGGCCAAGGTTAACCAAAACACAAAAGAACTCTGACAGCTCCCACAAACTAACAAAAAAGAAAAACCAACTAATAGGAAGTATCTTGTTCTACCACTACCCGACTTAAATTCTTAACCACAACCACAATTCTGTTGCATCATTAGATTCCGCAGTGTTCAAATAATCCATAAACAGTCAAAACCAGCATTTCTTCATCAGGCAGAATTTTTTTTTTTTTAAATGAAATGATGCTCCTTACGGGCAAATGTGCAGGCAGGTCGTTGTATTTATTGCTGTAGTTCTCTTATTAAAAAAAGTATCCGAGTGACGTTTTTCTTGTCCTGAACTATTTATTCCCTTCTGAGCGCAGAAAAAGGGAGGCTGAAAAGATATTTTGAGTCTAAGGACTCCCCTAAATGGGACAAACGCATCAGGATGCTGGAATATTTTTTGCTGTACTTTGCGGAGTTTTTTTCGCTCTACTTTGTGGATTTTTTCCCCAAAACAAAACAATATATCCAAATGACGTTTCTATTGTCCCGAATTATTTTCTGACATATTACCCAGCACGTTTTGTTCCTACCCTAAAAAATTGTGTTTTTGATTCCAAAGCATATTAGAACAATATGTTCCCTTTGCCTGGCCTCATTTTAAATTTTTTAAAAAAAGAGTTACACAGTGAAATGGAAGTTTTGCACCGTAGACCTTTCCACACTACAGAGTTGTAGCATCATGATTCCCTGATTTAACTGCCACAGTTGCATCCTGTGGAAACCTGGGATTTGCAGTACGATGAGGCAGTCTCTGCCTGAGAATTCTAAATATCTCTCCCTAAACTGCAAATCCCAAGATTCCAGAGGGCGGAAGCATGGCAGTTAAAATGGATTAATAGTGCCGCAGGTTGAGCTTCCCTTATCCAAAATGCTGGGACCAGAAGTGTTCCTATTTTGGATTTTTTTTTTTATTTTGGAATACAGAATACAAAAAAGCAACTTCCTCTAGGAACTTCCGAAAAAAGAAATTGGACAGCTACTTGTTTCCCTTAAGAGATTTTGAGTGGAAAGAGTGAGATAAAAAAAGATGGAACAAACAGCAGGAAGCCACACAAGACTAAGGGCTGAAAGGCAAGAACATCTCTCACATACACACAGAGTTCTGCACATGAGGCAAGGTATTTGCAAAAGAAAAGCAGCTCTCTACAGCTTCTAAGAATGTGAGTTTCACAGCAGCTTCCACTGGGATGGTTCATCTGTTCTGGGTTCTAGTGTGAATTGGAAAGAAGCTAACCAACTGTTGGAGTTCAGCATCTTGGATAGCTGCTGGAAAGCTCAGAGGAAGACCCGGAGTGGATTCACTGCCCCAACGACATAGAAGCCACCAGCCAGCCTGCCATTTAAAAAAGGATCACCTGGAACTAAGGACCCTGCGTAACATGTGCTGGGTTTTAAATGGATTGTTGGTCCCGGTGCTGGTTTTTATTTGATTGGGCAGTGAGTGTGTGGGTGTGTCTGTGGGTGTGTGTGTGCACGCATTTTTCTGCATTTATGTCAGCCGCCCTGAGCCTGGCTTCATTGTACAGCAACCCAATAAATTGAATGCGTAAATAAATCAACACAAACACACCATCCCTTGGCTCGGCTTTCATCCGGTTTCTGCAGATACATTTGTTCCTGCCATGAGCTGGCAGTAGAAAAATACTGCACAGTTCTGTGAACTCACAGAGGCCCCTGCTTTGGGTTTAAAAGGAATAAAAGAACCCACAGATGTAAAAGACGTCATCCCGGCTCTTTGGCCAGAGATGCTCAAACCGACCTGACGCACCACAATGTCTTGCTGCTCACATTCCTCTGGTCCTGGGAGAGTTAAGAAGAAGAAAGAAGCCTCCTTTCAAACTGGCCTCTTGGCTAAGCCATCGCCTCCAGCTCCTTATATAGCCCATTTTTCTCTAGCTTTCCTTTCCTGCAAAAAAAAAAAAGCAAACAGCAACAAATAAACCACAGCTGGATATATAGCCAGAATTCTGGAATCATCAAAGCAGCAAATCAAGGTGAGGAAACACAAAATATACATTGTGTGCTGGGACAAACCGCACGATGGCATCAACAGGAGAGAGCAGATGCCACGAGGAAAAGGAGAGAAATTGCATCCACCAAGTAAAGGCCTTGGAAAATATTTTTGCCTTGAAGTTGCCTGTGGACTTACGTATGGCAACCCCACGAATCCCATAGGGTTTTCTTAGGCAAGGAATCCTCAGAGATGGTTTTGCCGGTGCATTTCTCTGAAATAGAGCCTCCAGCACCTGGTATTCATTGGCAGTCTCCCATCCAAGGACTAACCATTTTTGTCCTTGCTTAGCTTTAGAGGGTTTTCTTAGGCAAGGAATCCTCAGAAGTGGTTTGCCCAATTCTTTCCTTTGAAACGCACCCTACAGCAGTGGTTCTTAACCTTTTCTTTACTGGGGACCCCCAATAATGTGTTGCCAGGGTCCCCCAACTCAAGATTTAAATATTAAAATCTTTAGTTAAATATTCAAATATCTATTTATTTCTAAAAGGCTTCGGGAACAAAATTGCATGGGATCAGGATGTTGATCTGACACAAAGTGTAGGGCTGAGAATGGGTTCACATGCATAGATTTTCATGTCACTCTCTGCTGTCTTTTTCAAATTTGATTTATTTATTTTTCTCTGCTATCGCTCCTAGGATAGTTTTCTCTCTCACACACACACACAGAGAGGCAGCCCTGTTTTGGAACTGTTCTGTGGCTCCCCAAAACCTTAACCCAGCCTTGGGGACTTCAACCTCACATGGGGATCAACATCAGGGCAATTCCAGAGACAAGAGCAAAAGGCAATGTAGGGAGCTAAGCTACAGCATCCTACCTGAGAACAGGTGAGAATGAGCCAAAGGCCCGGTCAAGGCAACAGGCAGGGATGCCAGCCGGTAGAGACCAAACCAGGGAACGAGTGAACCAAGCAGGTATGGCACCAAGGCAGAGACAAACACCGTCCAGGCAGATTTGAGAACCACTGACAGAGCACAAAACCAGCAGCTTCTTTAGTCCTGGACCGAAGCTTTTAAACAAGAGCTGAAAGTCCCACCCGCTCATTCAAAGTCCAGCTGCAGAGCATTGAAATTTTCTGGAGGAAGTCCTTCTCACAAGGAGACCCTCTCACACAAAAGGAGGCCTTTACTCATGAGCAGCCGTCAGTTGGAGCTGGGCACTTCTTATGGACATGGTCTGCCTTATAGAGTCTTAGAATCAGAGAGCTGGAAGAGACCCCAGGGCCGTGCAGTCCAACCCCCTTGTGCCATGCAGGAACCCATATCAAAGCACTCTGGACAGATGACCATCCAGCCTCTGCTTAAAAACCGCCAAAGAAGGAAGAGACTCCACCACACCCTGTTGAGGCAGCAGCCGATTCCACTGCCAGCCAGCCCTGACCGTCGGGAAGTTCTTCCTGAGGTTCGGGTGGAATCTCCTTTCCTGCAGCTTGAAGCCATTGCTCCTTGTCCTAGTCTCTGGAGCAGCAGAAAACAAGCCCGCTCCCTCCTCTACATGGCATCCCTTCAAATATTTAAACATGGCTATCCTGTCCCCTCTTCACCTTCTCTTCTGCAGACCCAACATCTCCAGCTCCCTGAGCCGCTCCTCAGAGGGCTTCATGGCTTCCAGACCCTTCACCATTTTGGTCGCCCTCCTCTGGACACGCTCCAGCTCGTCCATATCCTTCTTGAATTGACGTGCCGTGGACATCCTTGTTCTAGTCCTTGAACTCATGAAGTTTTGAACACCTTTGCTCCAGTCCTATTTCTCAGTCTAACTTACTTCACAAGCTGTTTAAAAATATACCAATTGAACAGGGAAAGAATCGTGCGATCATCATAATTATATTGGATTGAAATTCCCAACGGTGAAGGATGCTGGGATTTGCACTCTGATGACATTTGGAGCATCACACAATTCCCACTCTGAGAAAAATAGTGTGTGTATGTGCGCGTTTATATATATATATATATGTAAACAAATCTAATCCGGGCTCATTTGTCTATTTGTTCTCTTGCCCTGGTGTCTTATGTTGCATCAGAGCAATATGAGATAGTCACTTCCTCCTGGGGAACAGCAGTTGAATGATTCAAGTACACTTAAGACTGTCAGTGATGCTCCAGTTGTCATGCTGATCAGAAAGCACTGAAAGGGGCAGAACCGGGAAGGGGGAAGGTTTTAATTAAAGGCACAGAAGCCCTGTAAAGTTGCAGTGATATTCTGGCAATCCACATTAAACAGGAGATTACCACAGGGTTTTGTTTTATTTTTTGCAGAGAATATGGGAAATTCCCAACAAATAAAATGTGCAAAAATATGAAAGCACTAGATGCAACAGGCTGGCAATGTTAATCCCATTTTTTTTTCCATAAAAAGAAAGTCAAAGAATGGTGGCCAATCCAGGATAACAGGTAGTAGGGAAGCAACTTTTGTGAGCATATTTTGCTGTTGTTGTTCCTGACTGGGTCAGTGTAGCATCTCAGGAAAATATGGGAAGGGGATATACTTAAAGTTCATATTAATCCCAGAGGTAAAAAAGTATGTTCTAGATCCAGAGAGTTTGGTTCTTGATCGGTCCAGCCTCCTGCCTGCCAGCTTTTTATTTGGGTATGTTAACTGATATTTTCCTCAGTTGGAGAAGCTGGCTGTGAAAAGTTTGCAAGCGTTCTTGCAAGCTCGAGAAGTAAAAGACCGCTTTTTTCATAAGTACATTTTCCTTAACGAGGGCCAATTCTGGCCACCTTTGCTTAACCTGGAGCCGGAGGCCCTAAAATAGCAACGTACAGCGATGCTTCTGTCAACTGGATCTGAGCAAGCCAAATGCTCATTATCCAGAAGGAACAATTAGACATCGCCAATTACCTTGGCAGCTTCAGAGAGACACCGGAACGGGCCAGCCAGTGCCCTTGTATAATCCGGCTGAGCACAGAACAGCAAATGTTCCCAGCTTTGCTATGAGCCGTGTTTACCCTGAGAAAGGTACCATTAGACCACGCTGAGCCTTTTTCTCCCCACGATGCTGAATTTGGAAAGGGGCAGGGGAAGAGGGAGCCAGCCTCGGTTTGTACTGCCCCTTCCTTCCACATCTCCCTCCTCCCTTTCATCCAGTTAATTAGTTAATTAACTAATTATTTTCCACCTGGACTTGCAACCCAAAGTGGTTTAGAACTGGGCTTGGGCACCGTTTATATATTATATAGTGTTAGGATTGCATGTATTCACATTAAGTAGCATATTAGGGTTATATAATATTATGTCAGCATGGTATCATGTTTTGATCGTCAGATGAGGACCCCAGAAGACTTGGATTTGAATCCCTGCTCAGCCATGGAAACCTACTGGGTGACCTTGGGCAAGTCACACACTCTCAGCCTCAGAGGAAGGCAATGGCAAAACTCCTTCGAACCAATCTTGCCCAGACAACCCTGTTTGCAAGAACCAGCATGGTTTGGGTTTCGGAAAAATTGGGAAGAGATTAAACCAGCTTAACTTCCCTTGGCAAGAGTTTCACGGTCAGGGTGCTGCCACAAATAAGGCCATGTTACACACACATACCAGCCCAGCCTCCCAGGGTGTGGAGACATGCAATGGGGTCACTGGGTAGGGTCTCAAAATTTGGGGCAGGGAAGAGATGGTCTTTCAGATTATCCTGTGGATCAACCTGAAGGCTTCATGGAATGCATAGACCTCACGTTTCGCGTGGATAGAATCACAGAGTTGGAAGAGACCAGAAAGGCCATTGAGTCCAATCCCATTCAGCTGTGCAAGAAGACACCAGCCATTTCCTGCCGGCCCCTCCCAAAACCACAAACCCCAGGATTCCATAGGATGTTGAAAGTGTAATAATCGCGCTATAAGAGTGTAGTGCGGAAATGGCCACCATCAAAGCACTCCTGACTGTTGCCCATCCAGACTCTCTCCGAAGAAGGAGACTCCACCACACTCCCAGGCAGCAGCGTATTCCACTGTTGAACAGCTTTCACCATCAGGAAGTCCTTCTTAATGTTTTAGATGGAATCTCTTTTCCTGTAATTTGAATCCATTGCTCCTTGTCCTAGTCTCCAGAGCAGCAGAAAATAAGCTTGCTCCCTCCTCGACATGACATCCCTTCAAATATTTAAACATGGCTATCATGTCACCTCTTAACCTTTCCCTGCATCAGAAGTTCATTTTGAATGGCTCATGTAACAGATCACAGGAGAATTCCGGGTTTTTTCCCCCACGGAAGCTCATCATCCTCTAACATTTCATGGAGGAGCCCCAAGATGGTGGGGCTGAGCAACAGCAGGGTATGATCAAGACGGCAAAAGTTATGAAGAAAAGATAAGCTGGGACGGGCTGCAACAGTTTGCTTTTGCCCGAGTCTCCTGGGAAGGGTAAGACTGTGCTTCCTCTTCTCTCCTGCCTCCTGCTGAGTTCATTGAATAAAAACTGCTTTTGCACTTTGAACACACTAGACTGTTATAGTGCTATTATTCCACTTTCAGCATCCTGGGGAATCCTGGGATTTGCAGTTTAGGGAGGGGCCTTTAGAGCTCATCCAGAGAGCTCTTGGGCCTCAGTAAACTACAGACCCCAGAATTCCACAGGAGGTCGAAAGTGGAATAATAGCACTATAACAGTGTAGTGCAGAAAGGCTCTAAGGTAGTTACATAACTAGGTAGCTGATATACAAATGTGGCCAATATTTCTGTTTCAGAACAATATTTCAGTATTATTTTCTGCCCAGAAAGGGCTGCTTTCTGTGCAGAAAATGCCACATTCTGTGTAAAAACAGCACATGTGAAATTTGTGCGGAGTGAAACCCAAGCTGCAAACAGTCCTCAGTAACTACAGAGTTTGCAAAGATTTTCTCTCAGTGGGAAGAAAATGGCTAAAATTACTCGTTGCTTTTTTTGAGAGGGAAATGAGCAAAGAAGCTAAAACTACAAACCCCAGAATCCCACAGGGATGTTGAAAGTGGAATAATAGCGCGATAACAGTGTAGTGCAGAAACGGCCTCAGTCTGCAACAATGGAAGAAACCTGAGGACAAAAGGGAGAGGAGGAAAGAGAAACGGGGACATTTTAAAAGCAGCCAGGTAAGTGGGATGACAGAGGATTAATCAAGACTGTTCCTGCCAACTGAGGACAGTTGTGGAAATGTGCAGGCTGTGGCTGAGAACCCTTCCAATCCATAGCAATCTGACCCAATGCTGGAGGGAAAGGAATCATTGGGAAGTACCAGGAGACTTCAAATAAGCCACTCTGAGAGCTCAATTCCAAGAAAACCTTGCTCAAGAATGCATTGCAAATCAGCCCCAGGGGTCGAAGCGTGGCTGAGTCTCTCCTCTCCAAAACATGTTGCTGTGTTTTTTCTTATTAGCAGCTAATTATTAATCCCCCTTGAAAAAAGAACTCTGCGGCATATGGGCGGTGGAGGCATCATGGTTTTCAAATGGCTCAACCCGGCTTGACTTGCCAGCGCCATCCAGGAGTTGGCACCAGGGTGGAAATTCAGGAGGGAAGAAGTTGCTGGGTTAGGCAAAAGTTCCACCTCTTCTAATCCAGCCTCCTGTCTTCCCGCAGTGACTGAACAGATAAAATAAAGAAATACATGCATTTATTTATCATGCCCTTTCAACGTGTACAGCCAGGGACAAAGAAAATAAAGATAATGCTATAGCAACACACGGAATGAAATCTCCAATACCCCACCAGTTGCTATCCAGCTAAGCACCTTAAAGACAACTCAGCAATTTAAGTGGAAGGTCTTCAGCGGAGTTAACAACAACAGTTTTGGAAAGGCAACAGTTTTGGCAGCATAAATCTGATGAGACAGCGGGAATGAGCTTTACGCTGATAAAAAGTCGTCGAGTTGGGATTTACATCAGCATGTGAGGCACCCGGTTTTCTTTGCAGTTAACGAACTTAGATCAATTGATAAACGCATTGCTGCTGTACTGTAAATAAAAACTACAACTTCTGTGGACAAACGGCCCCGCTGATAACAAGGTCTAAGCAAGGAAGAAAGCAAGCAGAGTGTTCTCTGGCTTTTTAAAAAGTGGGGAGGGGGGATGAGAGTGCTGCTGATTGTAAGAATTAAGCCCCCCTCCCGTGAAATTTCCCTTCAGTCCTCAAATTTCTAGCCCCACAGAAAGCAAGCCATTAAAAGAGCAAAAGAAACTGTTGAAAAACTTCTTCCAAGAAAATATAAACGAAGAAACCAACATGAACACCACCTGGGATGCCTCTAAAGCTGTTATGAGAGGCTTTTTTACTCAACAGCGAGGTTGACAAAATAAAATTAAAAAAGAAGCTTACCAAAAACTGACACAAGGCCTGCAAAGAAAAGAAGAAGTTTCCTACTTAGAAGTCTTCTGTTTGTTGTGTTCACGTTCCCTCGATTGCTTTTTCTGCAAACAGCATTTGGGGCGCAAAGAATAATGTCTGGAATTTGCAGTCGCAGCCGTGAAAGCGTAACATAGAATTATGCAATTGTGACTGGTTGATATTCGTGATCCCTATGTATTCAATAGTGCAGGAAATACATAGGGATGGTACAATTCCCTTAATCCTGACTTACCAGGCAGCAGCTGCTGCAAGCAACACGGGTCTGTTTTCTTGTCAGTTGGGTCACAACAGACTGACATTTCCACCTGCTTTCTACCAGCGATCTCTGGTGAAAAGAGGAATTGCAACAGGGACCCTGCTTCTGACCGTTGCACTGGCGATTGCTCACGGGGGGGATCCCAGTCTGCTGCACCCCAGTTGACAGGAGAACAGACTCCTGTTACTTGAAAGGGCTGCTTTGGATAGGGGGGGTCAGGCTCGGAGATGCTACTTAGCAACATAACCAAGACCATTTCCACACTACACTGTTATAGTGCTATTATTCCATTTTCAATATCCTATGGAATCCTGGGGTTTTCAGTTGAGGGAGGGGCCTTTAGAATTCTCACCCAGAGAGCTCTTGGTTCTCAGTAAACTACAAGCCCCAGAATTCCACAGGACGTTGAAATTTATGCTGCCAAAACTGGTGCTTTTCCCAAACCGACCTATAACAATGTAGTGCGAAAAGGCCCTAAGGTAGTTACATAAGTAGGTAGCTGATCTAGAAACGTGGCCAATATTTCTGTTTCAAAATAATATTTCAGTGTCATTTGCTGCCCAGAAAGGGCTGCTTTCTGTGCAGAAAATGCCACCTTCTGTGTAAAAGCGACGCGTGCAAATTTTGTGCGGAGTGAAACCCAAACTGCAAACAGTCTTCCATAACCACAGAGTTTGCAAAGACTTTCTCACAATGGGAAGAAAATTGCTAAAATTACTCGTTGCTTCTTTTGAGAAGGAAATTAGCAAAGAATCTCATCCCTCGCACCTGCTGGTTTCCTGCTGGAGGAGACGTCTTCCAAGCGTCTCATTTACTGACATGCCCTTTGTCCCAAGAGGCCTGCTGGGTTCTGCCAACCAGAGATAGCTGTTGACAATTTCCCTTAATTGGATCAATTAGAGATGTGGAACAGTTTGCACATAAAAAGCACACAAGGAAGAGAAGAAAAAAAATTATGGGTAATTCATCACTGTGAACACTAAAATCAGGATTGTCCCTGCCACCATATTTCCTATTTTTATGTACAGTTGTGAAAACCAGACAGGGAAGTGTTACTGCCCTGGCTAGCCCGAGCTTTGGGGATATAAAACGATACTTTTGATATCAATAATTCGGCTTCACATATCCCTTCCACGTGCTCGCGAGGCCCCCGGACAAGCACGCACGCAGGCTCGCCCGATGATCGCCGTAATATTCCGAGACAATACAGGCAGGCCAGAAACAGCCAACTCGCCGCTTTAGGAGACCTCAAGGCAAGTGCCTCCATTAGGCACGCAAGCCACTTCCAAAAGATCCTCTGCCCCACGCTGGCCGCTTGGTGATCGGACTATACAACGCTCGAGTACTCCGCGTTTGCACACTGGCTATCCTATTGACAATTCGGCTGCAGCTCAATCATTCAAATTCTGACCTTTCGGAGGCTTTGTCTCCAGCTCCAAATCTATCGTTTTCCCCAAGTCCGTCCTAGCCCGCGGTCACAATTCTCCTTATAAAAACCCCTGGCTTTGAGCGCTTCCTCGGATCGCTCCCGAGTTCCAGACCGCCTTGCTGCCGCCTCGCTTGGCGAGCTTCCCCTCAGCTCCACGTGCTGAGATACGCCGAACCCCAGCCTCGCTCTCCATCTCCTTCTTCTTCTTCCGGACTTCAGGACAGGTTTCGTATCACCCGAATCGACTACCCCTCTGAAAATCCCGCTATCTTACTCACGCCTTTGTTTTCCTTAGTTATCTGTGTGCGTGTGTTGCTTACGTTGTGTGCCCGTATTTAATAAAGATCATTCATTATTTTCAAAGGGGTCTGCTTCTTGACTTGGCCTGACCCCGTAGACACTGGGTTACAAGATCCTGCTAAGTTACCCTGCCTCTCGTAACGCTAAAGCAGGGCTCAGAGCTAATCTTCCCCACCTATTGTTGAGCACATTTTGGTGTCCCTCACGGGACCCCCAGTAAACAGAGTAACGGAAGGAAGCTAATAGGAAGGGAATCAACTTATTTGAAATGTGCTGCTGAAGCAGAACTCTGCAGACATCATGGATGGCCAAAAAGATGGATTAACAGTTCAAACCTAAATACTCCCAGCAGGCAATATGTCATGTATTGGATAACCTGCAAGCCACAAATTTCACTCTGAGGTAGACAGTTGTTCTTATTTGTAGAAAATGCAGGCAACACAGCACCCGTTTTCCCAGTTGCGGAGACTAAAGCAGACACGGAGTACACAGCTTATATAGATACAATTCCAATGAGCAAACTACTTCCACCCTTTGAACTCAAGCCATTTCCGCACTGCACTGTTACAGTGCTATTATTCCATTTTCAACCCCCTGTGGAATTCTGGGATTTGTAGTCCGCTGAGGCCAAAGAGTTGCCTCCCTAAACTGCAAACCCCAGGATTCCATAGGATGTTGAAAGTGGAATAATAGCACTATAACAATGTAATGTGGAAAGGCACTCAGTTTTCAGCAAAAGGTTGAGCACAAAGGGAGAAATAGGGAAAACAAAGAGAAACTGAGTCTTTTTAAAAGCAGTTGGAAAAGTGGGACAACAGAGGACTAACTGGGACTTTCCCTGCAAATTGGGACATTTGTGGGTGGGTGTCACATTGCCTCGATTTTTGCTACAGCTAGCAAACAACCAGAACAGAATCCCTGACCCTCAGCACTCCCTTTGTTTGAATTCAAAGTTTTCCATCTGTTTTAGTGTGTTCCCAGGTTATTTGCCTGGGACTGCTTGCAAAGAAAAAAATCAAGCTTGTGCATGCATACTCACGCTCCCATCCCTATCTTTCTGACCCACTTTTAAAAAATACAAACAGAGCTTTAAACAGGTCTCTTGAACACAAATAATAACACAATCCCTCGCTTCATGGATCGCGCCGCTTCCAAACACTGCGGATCAACAGAAGCAGGGCTTTTTAACATTTGCACATTGGGGAAGAAAAGGACATAATTAGAAAGGCACCTTTACTTTGAGGCTGGTTGCATAGAATTTTACTAGGTCAAGACGCCCCTTGTTACATGTCCTTGTGAATCATAAGCTATCGCCGCCCAAGCAAAGTTAGTGCACAATAATGACACTGAGAGCCATTTCCGCACCAGACTGTTGTGGTGTTATTATTCCACTTTCAACATCCGATGGAATCCTGGGGTTTGCAGTTTAGGGAGGGGCCTCTGAGGATGGCCTTTGGGGCCCCTTCCTAAACTGCAAACCCCAGGATTCCATCGGATGTTGAAAGTGGAATAATAGCACCACAACAGTCTGGTGCGGAAATGGACTAAGATTCTATGACTCCTCTCCCCACTACTTTCCTTTCTATGGCATAATGAAACATAGTTCATTACTTTTTTATTATTTTTAAACTTTTGCACACATAATAAACAAATAAAGTCAATGAATTTAACCAATTCTCATACAAACATTCTTCCTCTAGCACACCTTGAACATTTCTGCATGACACTCTTATAGTGCGATGATTCTACTTTCAACCTCCTATGGAATCCTGGGCTTTGCAGTTTAGGGAGAGGCCTTTGAGGAAAGCCTTTGGGGCCCCTCCCGGAACTGCAAACCCCAGGATTCCACAGGAGGTTGAAAGTGGAATCATCGCGCTATAAGAGTGTCGTGCGGAAATGGCCCTTGACTTCCTCCAATTAATTCCTGGCATAACTTCCTTTCAATCATCACATCTCTTCTACCATCTATTATTGTTAAAATCTAACTTAACCAGCATGAAGATATTATAATAAATTTAGCCTGATTACATTCTAATCCAGACAGGGATACATATATACATACATGTATGCAATCAATAACAAGAAAAAAAAATTATATGTCTACTGTCTTCCAACCTTGAAACCAGCTATTGTCACATCTTCCAAAATATCTCAGATGTACTCAAATACATTGTCCCCTTCAGTCACATAAGTTACCTATTTTAATTAAACAGTCTACCTATTTTAAATAAACAAGTCAATTTGTCCATCTGGGCCATATCTCTTACGCCATTTCTGCACTAGACTGCTATAGCGCTATGATTCCACTTTCAACACCCTATGGAATCCTGGGGTTTGCAGTTTCGGGAGGGGCCAGCCGGCCCCTCCCGAAACTGCAAACCCCAGGATTCCATAGGGTGTTGAAAGTGGAAACATAGCGCTATAGCAGTCTAGTGCAGAAATGGCCTTAGTTTTAGCACCCATTTGTTTATTGTGGGTACAGAATTTTCTTTCCATTTTGGGGCTCAGATAATCCTTGCTGCCGCAGCCATGTAAAATACTAGCTTTCCATACTTTTCTCCCAATTTGATAGTTCATTACTTTTGAGGTCCATTTTGCACACCTGTGGCCGAGGACTTTTGCAAGAGAGAAAGGCAAACTCTCCCCTTTTGTCTCAGACAAAGCAAGCCCACGAAAAAAACACTTTAGATAGCGGGACTGTCCGTGCCTCTGAGTGATATATTCAGGCTAGAGGCTACATTACAAAGCTATTTGTTTTCGGGAACCAGAGAGAGTCATAAATAACAGGAACGATAGTGTTCCCAGTCAGGGTTGTTGACTTTTCCCATTTCAGCTCAGCCTCAATCCTTCTCTCTCCCCATCATCACCCCCTTTCTGTCCGTGCTGTTCCTTAAGGGGTTCTCAGTCGCTCCTTACACTGAGAAGATAGGCATTCCTCCACGGTTCAGATGTGCAAAAGCGTTACCAGATTGCAAAGGAGAAGCTGGAACACCATTATCTCAAGGTTTGCAGGAAGATTCCAAAAGGTTATCTGAAGATGGTGATGTCTGGGGCAAGAGGTGTCAAGGATTCTCTGCAGAAACATGGCTTGCGGTGTCTGGTCTCAGCTTTGGAATGTGCAAAGGGCAATTTGACCTATTAAGAGATGGGTTGCCACTTCCAACTGTCCCAATACGGTAGGGAGAGTCCCAATTAATCCTCTATCATTCCACTTTTTCAGCGGCTTTCAAATGTCCCAGTTTCTCTCTCCTCATCCCCTTTTGTCTTCAACCCCATTCTGCCATGTGGGAATATACCATCAAAGCACTCTCGACAGATGGCCATCCAATCTCTGTTTAAAAACCTCCAAAGAAGGAGACTCCACCACACTCCCGGGCAGCATGTTCCACTGTTGAATTGCTCATACCCTCAGGAAGTTCTTCCTAACGTTTAGGTGGAATCTCATTTTCTGAAGTTTGAAGCCATTGCTCCGTGTCCCAGTCTCTGGAGGAGCAGAAAACAGGCTTGCTCCGTCTTCCATATGACATCCCTTCAAATATTTAAACATATCCACCATGTCACCTCTTAACCTTCTCTTCTCCAGGCTAAACATCCCCAGCTCCCTAAGCTGGTCCTCCTAGGGCGTCATGGTTTCCAGGCCTTCTACCATTTTGGTCGCCCTCCTTTGGACACATTCTAGCTTGTCCATATCCCTCCTGAACTGTGGTGCCCATAACTGGACACAGGACTCCAGGCGGGGTCTGATGAAAGCAGAATTGAGTGGTAATTTACATCCTGCCTTTCTCCCACTATGGGACCCAAAGCGGCAACGACCGAGGGCCTGGGAGGAATGGCCAGAAAACCCCCCGCTGCTGTCTCCCATCACTTGCCGCCCGAGGCAGAGCTTCATTCTGCCCCATGGCAGTACTGGCCCTGCTAGAGTTGGATGTGATTTCTAAAAACCTTTCAAAGAGGACTCATGTGGGTTAAGGATCGCCAATACCGTGCCAGATTCCAAGATGTAGGGACTAGGTCTTGCAGAATAAACACGGCAAAATTTGGGGCACTTTATAAGACTCACAGATTTATCGTGGAAGCATTTTTTTTTTCCCTGAATGATCAAGAGGAGCTGAATTTGCTGAAAGGAAGAAAATTGAGAGGAGTCCATCCGAACCAGAGCAAAGGGCTCTTCAAATCTACAGCATCCTGTTTCCCACAGTGATTACTCATCTATACCACTGGGAACGGTGCAAGTAGAACACAACAGGACGGCGACTGTCCTCTTTATTGTTCCCTCCCCAGCCAGCAGGATTCAGCGGATTCAAACTCTCTAAAATTTGGACAATGCTTGCATAATTTATGGCTGCCAGAGCGAAGAACTGAGAGGGCTCCTGGACGTTTGATAATTGTGCAGAAGAGGAAACTGGCCTGTGTTGCTGGTCACCTGGTTGGATGTTGAAATTCCCCCTTCTGCACAACACAAAGTTTCAGGGACCCTCCCCAGTTTTAATTCTGGCAATCCTCTTCATATTATGCATTATTACCTCTGTCGCTGTTTTTTTTTTTTAACTTGGCCGATGTTTTCTGTCAAATATTATCAGTTGCATTTGGATCTGCAGGGTTTTGTACCTTTGGTTTCGTACCCCAGTTCTCTGCTTTAATAATGGTTTGTTAATCCAGGCCTCGGTTGGCATCTTTTCTCCCCCAATAGGAAATCAGTCTCTGATTACCTATTGCTATTTTTAGCCAGCTGATACACTAAACACAGGCACTGGACGTAACACCGTTTTCAGTCTGGGCTATAAATAGCGCCCAGGGCTTGTTAAGGTTTATTTAAGACACACGCAAAAGAACGCAAGGGAGGAAGATTTTTTTTTTCTATAGTTGTCAGTAGTTTAGGATTAAGGTTGCCAAACTTCAGGGTCTTGCCCTGAGTCTCCAGTTTTCGTGGGTCATCTCCAAATGGGAGACAAAAGATGTACATTTTCCGGTTTTGGTGAGCTTAGGTCTGGACAAGTGGAAAGCCCTGGGTACAAATTTCCAGCTCGCACAGAAGAACAGCAGCTTGCTCCAGTTTCCAAAGTGGCATTGTCGTCGTCGTCGTCGTCATCATCATTATCTTTACATCCTGCTTTTTGCCCAAGAGTGGGCCTCGAAGCAGCTTCCATATTAAAACAATACAGTTTATAAGCACATAAATGGTACATATTACAGCAGAATTAAATTATAAAAGAATTCAAACAGCTAAAAAGAGATTAAAAGAAGCAATTAAAATTAAAACTGTACAGCCTGTACAGCCTAGCGTATTTTTTTACAAACTGTGTTAAAATGCCTGCCTGGATAAAAAGGTCTTTGCCTGCCGCTGGAAGGCTACAGGGAGGGGGCAGCTCTGCCGTCCCTGAGAAGGGGGTTTCGGAGTCTAGGGGCAACCACCGAGAAGGCCCTCTCCTGTGTCCCCACCGACTGTGGTGGGACCGAGAGAAGGGCCCCTCCCGATGATCTCAGGGTCCGGGCCGGCTCCTACAGGGAGATTTGGTCTGCCAGATAGCCTGCACCTCAGCCATAGAGGGCTTTATGGGTCGTAACCAGCACTTTGAATTGTGCCTGTAGCCAAACCAGCAGTCGGCAGAGTTGTTTCAACAGGAGCGTGGTATGGCCTTTACAACCAGCCCCTATTATACAGTCCGGCTACATCTCTTTGAACCAGCAGAAGTTTCCAAACACATTTCAAAGGCAGCCCCAAGCAGAGCGTGTTCTCTATGTAGGTCTCTATGTATCTGCTCAGTTAGTTTTCTCTTTTCCTCACTACACTCTTATAGTGCTATTATTCCACTTTCAGCATCCTATGGAATCCTGGGACTTGCAGTTTAGGGAGGGGCATTTAGGATTCTCAGCCAGAGAGCTCTTTGGCCTCAGGAAACTACAAACCCCAGAATTCAACAGGAGGTTGAAAGTGGAATAATAGCCCTATAATGGTGTAGTGCAGAAATGGCCACAGCCATTGTGGTGCCAGGGATCACACTCCCCTCCACGTTTGGCCTGGAAGCAAGTAAGTTAGATTGAATGTTTCTTATCCTATCTCCCCTAAGGGAGTGAGAAGGGAAAATCCTATCACTTCGCCTTGATCCGGGAAGATTTCTGTCTTAATTTCTAAACAGCAACATACGCTCTCTGTGTGTACATGTTTGGATGACAAGCTGTGTGCAATTGTGGTTGGCATTTCATGCACAATGACATCATCCCTGGGTGTCAGGTTTTGGCTTCGAAACCCCAGGGGCTCGGTCAATCCAGAATGGCCCACCCTGTTTAGGACTAATCCACATCTTCAAGGTTTAGACCATGCTCAAGACAAGAAAACAGAATGGAAGGAAATGCAGCGGTGCTTGATTGTGAACGCATTTCCCCTGCCTCTCACGGCTGAAAATAAATCCAATTTGCTCTCTGTTTCATTAAACATGAGTCTACACTGACACATGCTTCTGTGACTGCATCAGCCACAGTCATTCCTCCTCAAAGTGAAGTTATTTCCCTTTGCTCATTCCATCTCGCTGGTGGCAGTGATGTCGTGAGAGTCCTAATGGTGTTAACCGCAACTATTAGTCACACAGTGCCAATCACAGGGTACACGCAGTGCTTTGCAGAAGCAAAGAGGCCAAATGAACAACTGGCTGGCTCTAATTTCACTTTCAGGTTCAGGAAACCCATTGAGATCAGTGACCAACAGGTCCCGTTCCTTTCAATGGTCTGCTCTAGGGCAAACTGAGTTTCAGTTTAGCCCAGAACATCACTGCCAATTTCCACTCCACAAATAACTCCTAGCATTTGAAAAATGGCGGACATCCACACCATACAACTATGATGCTTTGATAGAATCATAGAATCCTAGAGTTGGAAGAGACCCCAGGGGCCATCGAGTCCAACCCCTGCTATGCAGGAACACCCATCAAAGCATTCCCGACAGAGGGCCATCCAGCCTCTGCTTAAAAACCTCCAAAGAAGGAGACTCCACCACACTCCATGGAGGCAGCAGATTCCACTGCTGGACAGCTCTGACCGTCAGGAAGTTCTTCTCGAGGTTCAAGTGGAATCTCCTTTCCTGCAGCTTGAATCCATTGCTCCTTGTCCCAGTCTCTGGAGCAGCGGAAAACAAGCCTGCTCCCTCCTCGACATGACATCCCTTCAAATACTTAAACATGGCTATCCTGTCCCCTCTTCACCTTCTCTTCTGCAGACTAAACATCCCCAGCTCCCTAAGCTGTTCCTCACGAGGCTTCATGGCTTCCAGACCCTTCACCATTTTGGTCGCCCTCCTCTGGACACGCTCCATAGCACTTTAAATGCCGTGGGAAATATCATCCAAACCTTTCACCACTTTCCCAAGCTTAGCACCAAGAATGGAAAAACGACAGTCATAATTATTCGTTCCCAGGTCAAACAATGAGCTTCCTGGGAGATGAGAAATCCCATCAGGTGAGACTAGGAAGAACTCTGTGCCATTTTTAGAGAGCTAGCATGATGTAGTGGTTCGACCAAGACCCTGGGACCCCATTATTTCTTGGTAAATACGTACTTGGATTGGGCATAAACATGCCTGGGAACTACAGCATGACTCTCTTCATGTTGTAAGGCAAATTTCTGTAATTAAAAGTTATATTTGTTGTGCCTTTATTTTCTCATTTAGGCTGACCCTAAGGCAAACCTACCGTGGGGTTTTCTGGGCAACGTTTGTTCAGAGGGGGGGTAGCCTTTGCCTCCTTCTGAGGCTGAGAGAGTGTGACTTGTACAAGGCCACCCAATGGTTTTTCGTGACTGAGTGGGGATTTGAACCACGGTCTCGTAGTCCGACACTCTGCCTGCCACACTCTGTCGGCTGTAAATTCTAGGGATTCCTTGGTAAGATTTATTAAGTGGAGGTTTGTTCCAGCCCTCCTCGAAGGCTGAGAGAGTGTGACTTGGTCAAGGCCACCCGGTACGTTTCCTTGGCTGAGTGGAGATTCGAACCCAGCTCTCTCTGAGCCCTAGTCCTACCGCTACCGCACGCCGGCTCCAAAAATTTGGGTTTTCTTGCCAGGTTTGTCAGAGGTTTTGCCATTGCCCTGGATGGGAAAGTACGATTTGCCCAAAGCTACCCAGTGGGTTTCCATGGCTGAGCCAGGATTCGAACCCAGGTCCCCCAGAGTTCTAGTCCAACACTCCAACCTGGCTCTAAATAACGTGGATTCTCTTGGCACAATTTCTGAGCGTGACTTGCCTGAGCCCACCCAGTGGGTTACTGGGGCTGAGCAGGAATTCAAACCCAGGTCTCCCGGAATGCTACCCCGACGCTCCGACCACTACCCTACAATGGCCCTCTACTACTCAGACATGTCGAGCATCCCTAATCCGAAAATGTGAAAAGCTCCAAAATCCAACATGGGCGGCTGAGATAGTGACACCTTTGCTTCCTTACGGCTCAACGTACACAAACTTTGCTTCGTGGCACAAAATTACTAAAACAAAATTGTACAAAATTACCCTCAGGTTTCGTGCATAAGATGCATATAACACACAAAAAACTAATGTCACGCTCAGACTTGGGTCCCGTCTCCAGGAGATCTGACTTATATGCAAATACTCCCAAACCCCGAATAACCCAGACTGGGGTCCCATTTCCAAGCGATCCGATTTATGCATGTGCAAATATTCCAAAGCCCCGACATCACTTCTGCTCCCGGACATTTCGGATAAGGGATGCTCGACCCACGCAAGACTGTATCCACATCTATAGATGACAGTCTATCACCTTCTTCCTCTTGCAGCCACAGTCGCACACACGCAGGAGGAGGACACGCTCCTTCCTGACGCCCAAGTCCCGCGACAGCCTCCTTCCCCGGGAGCGGGATGACGCGCTTGCCCTGCGCCGGGGAAGCGGGCACCGCAAAAGCGGGCGTCGCAGCGGCGAAGGCGCGGAGCGAGACTCCGAAAGCAACGCGGTTTAGGCGGGCGCGGTGCAAGCCCAGCGTTGAAACGGCGAGCCGAAAGGGGGCTTTGGGGTTGAGCGAGGGCGCAAGGAAGGAGCGCGCGTGCATGGCCGCCCCGGGGGCCGCGGCCCCGGGAGGCGTCGGGGGCTCCCGCCCGGGCTCCGAGGAGCCTCCCCCGCCGGGGCCGCCGCCGCCGCCGCCTCCTCCTCCTCCGGGGAGCGGGCACGCCGGAGCCGCGTCGGCGCTGGGGGAGCAGCCGGGGGGTCCCTCGCTCCCGCCGCCCGCTCCGCCCCAGCAGCCGCCGCCGCCCCAGCAGCAGCAGCAGCCGCCGCCGCCGCCGCCCGCGCCGCAAGCTCCTTCCCAGGCGCCGCCGCCCCAGCAGCAGCCGCCGCCGCCGCCGGCCGAGCCCAAGTTCCAGGCGCCGCCCGGGCAGGGGGCCCCGGCCCAGCCCCCGCCGCCCCTGCCGCCGGGCCCGGCCGCCGCCCCCCCGGCCCCGGCCGCGGCGCCCCCCCCGGGCCAGGAGGACTGCTCCTTCCTCCCCCTGGTCCACGACGTCATCAAATGGTAATCAGGCCCGGGGGGGGAGGGGAGGGGGGACCCTCCGGGCGCGGGGCGGGGGGAGGAAGGGGGCTGGAACGCACGCGCACCCTCGGAGGACGCGTCCGCACGAGGCTCGTGGAGCGCTGTGGTTCCGCTTGCAGCATGCTTCGAGCCCTGGGGTTGGCCGTTTGGGGAAACCAGGGTGGGGGCTCCGGCTGGGAGGGGTGCTTAGCAATACAACTAGGGCCACGTCCTCACTAGACTCTTATAACGCTGTGATTCCACTTGCAGCATCCTATGGAACCCCGGGGTTTGCAGTTTGGGGAAATCAGGGTGTGGGCTCCGGCTGGGAGGGGCTGCTTAGCAATACAACTAGGGCCATGTCCTCACTAGACTCTTATAACGCTGTGATTCCACTTGCAGCGTCCTATGGAACCCCGGGATTTGCAGTTTGGGGAAATCAGGGTGTGGGCTCCGGCTGGGAGGGGCTGCTTAGCAATACAACTAGGGCCATGTCCTCACTAGACCGTTATAACGCTGTGATTCGACTTGCAGCATCCCATGGAACCCTGGGGTTTGCAGTTTGGGGAAATCAGGGTGGGGGCTCCGGCTGGGAGGGGCTGCTTAGCAATACAACTAGGGCCGTGTCCTCGCTAGACCGTTATAACGCTGTGATTCCACTTGCAGCATCCTATGGAACCCTGGGGTTTGCAATTTTGGGGAAATCAGGATGGCGGCTCGGGCTGGGAGACGCTGCTTCGCTACGTAACTAAGGCCATTTCCGCACTAGCCTGGTATAGCGCTATGATTCCACTTTCAACCCCCTATGGAACCCTGGGGTTTGCGGTTTAGGGAGGGGCTTCTCAGCCAGAGAGCACTTTGGCCTCAGTGGACTACAAATCCCAGAATCCCACAGGATGCTGAAAGTGGAATGATAGCATTATAACAGTGTAGGGCAGAAAATGGCCCCAGAGAGAAGAAGGTAAGTAAGCCCTGTCACACGCTATTTCCTAGGCCATTTCCGCACTACTCTGTTACAATGCTATTGTTCCACTTTGAACCTCTTACAGAATCCTGGGTTTTTTTTGCAGTTTAGGGAGGGACCTTTAGAACGCTCAGCCAGAGAGCTCTTTGACCTCAGGAAACTACAAACCCCACAATTCCACAGGAGGTTGAAAATAGAATAATAGCAATAGCGTGGAAATGGCCTGTGCACACACAATCAGTGACTGGAGACGGAGCTAGATGCTGCTCATTTGGACAACAGTGCCCAGAATCCCCAGAGCATTTTGGTTGGCGTTCTTGCCCTGTCGGAGCTTGGTTGCGGAGTTCGGGAAGTGGGCAGAGCTGTGCGCTTTCACGTCGTTTCTGACACGTGCCTATCCAAATGCGACAGAGTTTTCTTGGCCAGATTTGTTCAGAGGGGGTTTGCCGTTGCTGTCCTCTGAGGCTGAGAGAGTGTGACTCGCCCAGGGTCACCCGATCGGTTTCCATGGCCGAGCGGAGACCTGAACCGTTATCTCCGGTGTCTCGTCCAACACAAACCACGCACCAAGCTGACGCTCGGTTTCTTGACTACCGTCTCCGTTTTAATGAATGATTGAGCCAAGGGTTAGAAAATCTTTGAACGTTTCAGTGTCATCTTTGTACCGGCTATGTAAATCATCTGCAGCCTTTATTTTTTGTTTTCCTGACATTCGGCTGTAACCCCACTTTTGCACTTTCGTCCTTGACTTTGTCAGTTGCTGTGCCAAACCTTTGCAATTTCTTGATAGGGAACGCCATCAATAACCTGTCCCAGATGTCAGCTCTAAGGACAGTGGGTAGTTTGTAGCCCGCTACATGCTGGTTTCTTAAATGGGTGCTGCAAAGCAAGTATGGGCATGGCAGGAATGAGACCCCTATATATGCAAGCTTCAGGTGTTTTAGCAGAGTTTGGAAAAGTTCCTTTTAGGGGAATGCAACTCAGTCAATGAGTCCAGGGCCATTTCCGCACGGTACTGTTATAGTGCTATTATTCCGCTTTCAACATCCTGTGGAGTCCTGGGGTTTGCAGCCTTTGAGGCCCCTCCCTAAACTGCAAACCCCAGGATTCCATAGGATGTTGAAAGTGGAATCATAGTGCTATAACAAGCTAGTGCGGAAATGGCCCAGGTGGTCACTTGCACGGGCAGCTAGAAGGGCTTCTGTGCCTCTGTTCCATGTTTTAGTCTGAACTTTAAAGCAGCCACGCAAAGTACACACAATGGCTGAGGAGGGAAAGTGGAACTGGGTGGGTTTTAAAAGCCTTTGGGGAAAAAAACCTTATCAGCGGGTTTGTCAACCGAAGTATGCTTATATTCAGAATTTCTTTTGTTGTGTGCCTTCAAGTCGTTTCCAACTTATGGTGACCCTGAAGTGAGCCTGTCGTGGGGTTTTCTGGGGCTGAGGGAGTGTGACACCCCCAAGGTCACCCGGTGGGTTTCTACGGCCAAGCGGGGGGTCAGTAATGCAATGCTCCAACCACTACACCCCACTGGCTCTTCTGCTAAGTATGTCAGCACCGAAGGAGGGTTTTTAAGAAAGTATCAGAGCTGCCAGAAAGCTGAGTGGAAAAACAGAAACGAGGAACAGCAAGGAACTTCAAAAGCAATAAAAAAAAAAAAAGGCAGCAGTTTTAGCAATAAAAGCCACGAGAGAATTTCAAAGCCTCCAAAGTTTTGTGCTTTCCCAGGGAAACTGTCGTACGTAATGTGTTCGCCGGGAGCATGGCTTCCTCCCAAATCCCAGTTCGGTTCCCATTGGGGAACTTCTAGGCTCTCTGCCAGCGCTTGTGCCCTCTTGTTCTCTCTCGCACGTGGCCCACGAGTGGAATAATGGCCGATTTCCATCCCCTCCTTCCCCAACACTCTCCCCGCTTGTGTTTCAGCATGGACAAAGATAGCCAAGAGGTCCACCAAGTGCTGAACGAGTTGAGGACCAAATTCGTCGAGATGCGCAAGCTGGTCAAATCCATGCAGGGCATCGGCGTGAGCCCCGAGCAGCAGCAGCTTCAGCTCCAAAGCCTCCGGGAGCAAGTGAAGACCAAGAGCGAATTGCTGCAGAAGTACAAGAGTCTTTGCATGTTTGAAATCCCCAAGGAATAGGGGAGGAAGCGACCTTGGACTCCGAAGCAGCCCTGTACTCTTTTCCAAAGCAATCGAGCAGACGTAGAGTGAGCCGTCGCCAAAGCAGAACTGCCTAGTCCAAGGCTTATTCCTGAGAAGGAGGTGGTGCTTCTACTTCTGTATATATTTAATATCAGGCTACATGTTGATAGAGTTTTATACTTGGATATTCTGCTGTGTTTTTTTAAAAAAACTTGCACATAGAAATCTAGAGTGTCAGGAAGCCTGATCTTTCTTGTTTTTGGGGTGTGTGTGTTATGTTTCTAGCTGCAAGGAGTGGGTGTTTTTTCCCCCCAGCAGGATATGTGTTTGTGTGGTCAGATGTGTAATCCCCTATTTGCAGTATGAAGTGTATAAATTGCTGTATAAATTGAAAAGCAAGAGGGAGAAGGGGGGGAAACATTTTTTTTTCAACCCTTCTCCCAGCTCCATTAGAAAGCAATTATTCTGTTCCTTCTGCAAAGGACACCAGCGGGAGGAAGCAGCAGGGAAGCCGAGTTTATGTTTATTTGAAATCTGGAGAAGCAGAACTAGAACATGGTGTGACTCATTGAATCTTATGGGATTGTTGGGATTGGGTAAAGTTTCTGTCCCGATTTCTGTGGAAGGAGTTGGAGTGCGTAGCAAAGCACTGAGCATACACACTTGTGTCTGTGTATATGTCTGTTAGCTAGATTGTGTTTGTGTTGTTTGTTTTGAATAAATACTTCTTTCTTTAATTCCTTCTTTAAATGTCTAGTTCCAGGGGAGGGAAATCTAAAAATTCTAGGATTGTAAAATATGTTCATTGCTGTTCAGCCAAGTCAATGTGGAATATGGACTTTCCTTCCTTCCTTCCTTCCTTCCTTCCTTCCTTCCTTCCTTCCTTCCTTCCTTCCTTCCTTCCTTCCGTCCGCCTTCCTTCCTTCCTTCCTTCCTTCCTTCCTTCCTTCCTTCCTTCCTTCCTTCCTTCCTTCCGTTCTTTTAGGCCAAGATCCAACATCATCAGTGTAACTACATCAGAGCTCCATCGTCATAGTTACGTCTGAGGATACCTGCCCCCCAAAACTCCCCAAATTTTTTCAGCCTGGTATTGGTGTCCCCACCAAATTATTTTGTTATTTTATTTACTAAAAATGTTTATATCCCACCCTTCTTCTGAATATCTCAGCATACAGTGAAACCAGGCTAACAAACTTAAAATAGTATGAGCAATTGAAATCATTTTAAAAGTCTCTGAACACTAAATAATTAACGGATGAAAAGACAGATGGAAAGGGTTAAAATTGTCTGAAATGGTTTAAAACGAGTTGAAACCATGTGCATGGGAGGGTTTTTGTAAAATCAGGTAGGCCCCCGAAGCTTGCATAAATAATCAATAAATAAAGGACTCCATACCCTTGGCACAAGGCGAGAATTGGCAACTTCTGAATGACCCACCACCCTTACCTCTTTGGAGGGCTACACTGTCAAGTTTCAACCTCCCTCTCCCATTTCAGCACACTGAAAGTGAGGTCATGTCATTTCCAGCCACAATTTTGACCAACTTTTGGCTAAAGTTTTTTTTTTAAAAAAACTGTTTTGGAGCCTATTTTGCGGAGTTGGGGGCCTCGGGGAATGAGGGGAATAAAATTCCACCTTTACACCTGTTTTGGGGTTGATTCAGCTGGTCTTTGAGTTAAAAAATACCCCAAATCGCACCTATCTTTTTTTCCTCCCGATTCAAATATTTACTAATTTTGGCAGGGGATACAAACAAACTAATCCACAGCTACAAAAAAAGGAGGAAGAAAAAGAAACTATACATAAACAATATACACGTATATCTAGAGTGAAAGCTAAACTGAATTGAACTAAGCCAAGGGTAGGGCATAATAACCCATTACTAAAAGACTCATTTAAACACATCCTTCCTACGTGAATGTACAAAAGAACCCTGAACCCCTGTACCATCTGTGACGAAAAGGATGAATACCCCACATCTTATTCTGCAATTGCAGATCTACATTCAACTTGCGCATTTTAAAAAACTTTTTCTTGTTTTTGCAGTCTGGGGCTGCGTTTTGGGGTCCCAGGGGCCACATGTGGGCCTTGTTTTCTCCACCCTTGGCATAGAAGGGGTACAATAACTGGAAAAGGCAATGGCGCCAGGGTTGAGCAGGGTGGAGAGAGTACACTGTGTCCTGATGACACATCGGTAGGCTTATTTACAGTCAGATCTTGGCCCTCGGCGGTCATGTCAAGGGGGATCGTAAAGCAGTAGTAATTCACGGGGCAGCGTGATCTTGTTAAAACCCTACCGGTTTCCTTAGAACGGGGTGCCCCACCCATGTGCGTACCAGCCTGTGCCGTTTGGGTTCATCGGAGAGAGATGAAAGGCACGGCCCGGTTGTACTCGGGTGCAACCAAGCATCTTACCGGCGGTCCGGGGAGCGATGGAAGCTGTTGCAAGAGGAGGTGGCGTTGAGGAACGAAAGGGGGGACCTGAATTCTTAGCCCCCTCCCCTTGGTGATGCAATGGGCATTGTCGGATCGTACGCTCGCCGCCCGGTTTCGGGTGCCCGAGTACAGTGGCTTGGCCTCGTCCCAAAGTCACAAGGGAAGGGCCCATTGTTGTTTTGTACTCAAAGCCGGAGAATACAATGCTGTGGATTATCAGAGCACAGGGAGAAGGTATGTTCCCTGGGAGAGACAGGGAAGGGAAGGGTCATGGAGGCCTGGCTTCCTGCAGTTGACCCTTGGTACATTTAATGCAAGTTGTCAGGCTGCCAAAGCACACGAGTGTTTACTTTTTGGTACCTGCAAATTTTCCACAGGTAGCAAACAGGTAATTCGGGAGAGGCAGATGAAAGACACCTGGCCTATTGCAGCAGAGAGTGAGTAGCTGAGTGGAGGAGAAATAAGACGACCGTGAATTGTTCCCTTAATTTGTAATTGAGTTTATACCCACCTTTCTTCTGGTGTGGGACCTGAGGTAGCTGTGAGCGTATTAAAGTACAGCCAAAACATATTGGATGCAAAAGTTTAAAAAGTTAAATGAACGGTTCTGTTAAAAACATTAAACCAGGTGAAAAAGCCATTATCGTCACCATCCTTTTATTGTACAGTCACGGACCCAATATAACAAACAGAGGAATAAAAGCATAGTCATTAAAAATATTAAAAGCATGGTCGTTAGAAGAATAATCATTAAAACATATGCATCTTTAAAATGCATGTCATTACAATCAGTAGCTCCATGGGCGGGGGACTTTAAAAAAAAGTCATTAAAATATTGTTAGGGGGAAAAAACAGTTCCCATTGGTAAGGGAGTCAAATAAGGGGTGCATTTTATCATCCTATCTGTTTATATGCTGAAAATATCATATAGAAGATCTGGATTAGGCTTAACAGGAAGCAGGTGAAAATTGGGGAAAGGAACATCAATAATATTGAGATATGCTGATGGCATCATAGTATTTAGTAGAAAATAGCAAAGGTGGGGAACGGCTACTGAAGAAAGTCAAAAGAGAAAGTGCAAAAGCAGGGTTATAGTTGAGCATTAAGGAAAAAAGAATGTTAGATTTGCCACAGGGTCATAATTTGTAGGAAACAACTTGAAGGAATGAAATAACGTGTTCGTAAAGCTTTTCCTCCCATTTCACTGCTGTTTTGTGTGCCTTCGAGTCTTTTCTGACTTACGGCAACTCTAAGGTGAAGCTATCATGGGGTTTTCTTGGTTTTCAAGCTGGCTGAGATGGGTTGTGCAGCTATCCGTGGATGCTCAGAGGTGCCCTTCTCATTAGCTGATCTACAAGCACAGTCAGATTAGAAGGGGGCAACCACATGATTAAGATAAATTATAGTGCTCTATAATTGGGTAGCACGAAAGGCCCCCCAGTGTATTAAAGACTTCTCTGTTCTACCACTTACAAAAGATGCATTGCTCCTATCTCTCAGCTACTTCTAAAGAGAACCACGTGTCCGAATCTGTTTGGCTTGTGCAAAACATCTGGATCTGTCATAATTCATCCCCAAGCAGTTTTAGATTTATCAAATGTCTGTATGCCCCCTTTGTTCATTTTGGCCTGCGCAGAGTCTCGGCGGCTGCAGCAATTTGTTTGAAGCTGTTGTAAACTTAGGCCTTTTTTTTTCAAGTCCATCTTATTCATTAATAGAAGTCAAGCGAACTTTGGGGAGATAGGCCAGAAGTCATATGTATTTATGAATCATATATATGTTCAGTTGCTCTGGTTTATGGCTTGGATTTGTACAATTAGTGTTATTTATTGATCAGCATTTCTTTTTAAAATATCCCTTATTGTTGCTTTCCTGGCTTCACAGTCAGAGTAAAGCTTGGAAAAGGTTGTTGGAACTGCAGCTGCCAGAATCCCCTGCTGGGTGAGATTCAAGAAAACATCTCCACTCATGCCCTGCTTTGGGACAGTGTGTTTGTCTAGTGCTGGATGCTTAGAATGTATTTAAGGAGCTTAGACAATCAGCCTTCTCCATGTTTTCTAGCCAGCCATAGCTGGCAACGGAAGGTTCAACTAGAATTTCTCTGGCTGAGACCCAGGCAATTACTCGTAGCGTTTTCATATTTAGTGGCAATGAAGATATTCCGAGCTGCAGAATGATATGATTAATAAATGTGGCGAGCTTCGCTCTTAAGGAGGACTGCAGCTCCCCTCACCGCTGGCCAAGACTGGTGGGAGTTGTAGTCTCAACAGCATCTCCGTTGGGCCAACAACTACTTTTTCAAAGTGCCCAACGGGCGGGAAGAAGGGAGCCTTGTTTGCCAATGAGGTGGGGGACGCTGTTTGGATTTAAGAGATTCAGCTTAAGCTTTCAAGATCCACTCTCACCAAGCAAACACGGGCATGGTGCCCGAGAAGAGAAAACAGAGTTACATAACTCCCAAGGAAACTTTGGGCGGGGAGCCGGATGCCAAAACATCTTTACGATGTTTTGTCTTGATGAGCGTCAGTCTGGGACCCTCCTGAGATGACTTCCAGCACTCCCTGGGTAGGTTGTCCCTTTATATTGAGAATATGTGGACTGACCTCCCCAATTTTTAATTCATAAAGCCCTAACTTGAGTCATCCGTACTCATCGAACCCCACACTTTGAGGGGACTCTTTTTAACATTTTTTTTTTTTAGAGAAAAAGAAGAGTGCAAGACGTGGTTGTGTTGGAGGGTGCTGGCTGGGGGATGCTGGGAGTTAGAGTCCAAACATTTAACTTTTCTCCAACCTTTGATTTAGTGAGGGTTTGTCCGGATAGGGACTTATATTGGTAATGCTCCTACATTTTCATGTTGCTTTTCCATCTTTTTTTCATAAACACACACACTCCGTGAATGAGAAAGGCAAAACCACTGTCCATCTTGACCCCACCCTCTTCCTGTAGCCCCACCCCTTTTAACCCCACCCACCGCCTCCCCTCCCCCACCTTCCCGATGTTGTCGAGAAACACGTCAACAGCAGACCTGGAAACTTTCACATTCTTTTCAAATGTTTTATTTTTGTAGAAAAAAAATATAACAAAAAGACAGAACCAGTGTGTCACACACTGCAAAACAATGAGCTAAGGTTTTGTTCGTCTCGTCCGTCTGGACCAAGTATTTTTGACATATAAAGTGCCTGTTTGCTTGAATGCAATTTTTTCCCCGACATTTTTTTTGCAAGAAAAAAAAGATCAAGACAAAGAACGACAAAATGTAAACAGGAAAACTTCTTTTTTCCAAAAAGAAAACTCACATACACACACACCATGTGCACGCGCGCACACCCGCCCCAGTCCCTTGCATTCCCTGAAGTGGGACAAATGGGGAAGAAGAGTTTTTTCTTCAGATATCTTCAGCAGCAGCTGATGTCCATTTCTCTTCTTGGTGTGAGACACCGCAGCACGCACAAATGTCACAGGCAGGCACAGCCAAGCCTGCATCTGAAAACTTCGCTGTAGGCTGTTTCCTTTCACCCCCAACCCTTGTCCAACAGTCCCCCACGAACACAAGTATTTTAAGACAACACACAATGCAAAAAGCCTAGTAGGAGATGCCTCTCCTTCACACCATTTGTTTTCTAAAAATGTCTCTCCTCCGCTTGAAAGTCCCTCCTTCATCAGCTCTTCTCCAAGGGCCTCCCAATGTCAGTCTTGTCCTCCACTCCTCCAAATATAAAAAAAATCAAGGGGAGTTTGGTGAAAAAAAGTCCCCTCAAATTGCTAGGAGGCAGCGCGCCCTGCAGGCATGAGTGATGCCACCCTTGGCGAGAAGGTGCAACGCCATCCCGTAGGGCTGGCAGAGTTTTGGTAGGAAAATAGCCTCTTCCCATCTTTGTGACTGGGAAAGTTTGAAAGCCAATGGAGCGTCTTAGCTGATCACACAGCGCTCTTTGTCTTTGGCCTGCCCGCCCCGGATGGCCTTCTCCCGGATGTACATGAGGTCGCTGTGGACGCTGGGCCGGCGGGCAAAGGGGGCCACGATGCCATAAGCCTCCCCGCTCCCATCTCCAGAACCTTCCTTCAAGAACTTCTTGTTCTTGAGCGCCTTTTTGTGCAAGAGGTCACAGTACTGGATGGAAACTTTCCGGTGGAGGTCAGGGCTCATTTCGCTGGGCAGCTTAGCCATGGCAAAGAGGGCTTGGAACATCTGGTCCAAGCTACTGTTCTTTTTGGCAGAGATCTCGAAGTAAGCGCACTTCTTGGGATCCGGCCCCACCAACTGCTCAATTTCTCTCGGGTCGACCTCCCGGTAAAAGTCACGGTCGCCTTTGTTCCCACAGATGACCAAGGGGACATCGATGTTCTCCTTGGTCTTGTTTTTCAAGCAAGACTTGGTCTCCAGAATCTGCTGCTTCAGGCGCTGGACTTCCTCGAAGGAGTCCCGGTTGTCTAAGCTGAACACAAGAATGAAAACATCGCCTGCAGGAGAGGAACAAGAGAGAGAAGGGAAAACCAGGTTAGATCTTGTTCAGTGTTAGACTACTTCTTTTCTCATACATTCATACCTAGAGAAGCCAAAACAATTGAACTCATGCCCTGAACGGTGGAACATTTCAGACCAACCCCTTCTGCTTAAGCTTGCCTGCAAGACAACTCCATGTTCTTGGTTTTTCTCCATCTGTATGTATTTATTTTGGTAGACTAGAAATGTGGCAGCTACTCTGTGCTACAGGCAGCAAGCGGAGTGGTGATAAAGCACAATTATTATTAGATAGTATGCATGGGGAGTGGGGAGACATTTAGGAAAGCTTTCCTGTAGCAACATTCCCTTCTCCCCACTGCAGGTGAACTTTCCTCTCTTTTTTCTGCCTACCTTCTCAATCACTGCAACCTTGTTTCCTTTTTCTTTTTTACAACTTTGGAACAATTTGATTTAATATCCAGAGAGAAGCTGGCAATGTGTAATTAGTGTCAATGCCCTCTGTTAAAAAAGGGTCATAAAGATCTGGAAAGATTTAGAGCTCCAAGGTATATGGCTCTTTTTGCAAGGAAACTGAAAGTACTGTTTGCCAAAGGAATTTGGAGTCGGCGGCTGTGGCAGCAGTAAAATAAAATCAACTACCACAGGGCACTTTAGTGGCTGCTATCTGAAAGACCTTCACCCAGGAATAAGCCCCGCATGACACAGAGAGATTCTAGTTCCCAGGGTACATCCATAATGCTTGGGTTATGTGCTGGATGAGTTTGAAAGGGAGGGAATGAAGCGCAAGGAGGCAGTGACACAGCAGTGGTTCAGCGCATTGCCAGCATGGGGCTAAAGACTTAGAAAAAACTTGGAAAGACAAGAAGAAAAATGGCATTTGCACAGGCAGACTGCCCTTATTTCTCCTACTGCCGCCAGCCTCTGACCCTATAGGCTTTTCAAACAACACCAAAGCCAGGGCAATAGAGTTACCAATTCTCATAGTGAGGGTGGGGTGGCAGGGGGAATAATGCCATTAGATTCAGCACAGTTTAGAGGGAGGAAAGGAAAGGGGAGATAAAAACTACTCAGAACAATCCTAAAAGCCTCCCACAATACCATCCTACAAGCCTCAAGACTTCCTTCGGTTGCCAACCAGATGACAGGCTACTTTTCTGAAACGGGTTGAGTCTTTATTGACACTAGCACCAATATTATGAGCAATACCAGTGTTAACAAGTCATGAGTCATAGTACCGAGTACACGTATTTATTGTTCTCAGTCACCGTTTTGGAAAGTAACTTCGTTTGGACCACAACTCCCTGAATTTCTCTCCTCTGTCACATCCTGGGGGATTCTGGGACTTGTAGTCCACAAGAGTACCTTTCCCAAGTCCTCTATTAATAACAGCACTATTAACAACACTGCGGTCACTTTGGGGGAAGGTTACACCTGTGGAAGGCAAACTTTGCCTGTTTGAAGAATATGATTATTGCTAACCCATGACTAATTATAAGAATTTTAACCATTAATTTTGAACAAGGAAGTCTGGGGCTTGCGGCAAGTTTGGTTAACTTGGTTTTTAAGCTGGTTTTAAACTTGGCTTTTAAGGTTTTTAAGTTTTTAAGCAAGGACCCGTCTGACTCTTACCGGTGAGGATGGAGAGGCGCCTCATGGCCGGGAAGGGGTGGTTGCCCGAGGTATCCAGGATATCCAGCCGGTAGACCTCGCCGCGGATGCTGTAGAACTTGCGGTGGAAGTCCTCGATGGTGGGCGTGTACTGGTCCTCGAAGCGCCCGGTGAGGAAGCGGGAGACGATGGCCGTCTTGCCCACCTTGGACGAGCCGAGGATGACCATCCGGTAGCAGTTTTTGGCCGGGATGTTGAACTCCGACTCGGTGGGACCCATTTTCTTGATCATCTCCGCCAGGCGCATTGGAACGAGGGCGAGGAAGGAAGGGATCGGCACGGAGAGCGGAGTCGCGGCGTCGGCGTCGAGGGCGCGAAGGGAGCCGAAGGAGAGGGAGAGAGACCCGCGCGCGAGAGAGAGGCGGCGCTTGGAGAGGTCGGCTTGCGAGTCCGGTAGCGCTCCGATCGCTTGAGCTGGGAGACAGAACCGCCGCCCGGGCTTATATAGACACTGACCCGCCCCGGATCCGCCCCTTCGGAGGAGGCTCGGGGCTGGTGGGGCGGGGGCGGGCTGCGCTTTCTCGGCCGGCCGCTCGGTGCGCAAAAGCGCACGGCTGCGGAGAGGGTCGGACGCGCCGCGGCCGAGAGAGCGAAAGCGCCTCTCGCCCGGACTGAGGGGTCCTTTTGGCATCTGTTTTAAGCAAACGGGCGCCTATTTCCCCAGCCCTCATCTAGGCAGGGCCGTCGCCCTACGTTTTGCCGCCTGAAGCAGGGCAATTCCTGGTGCTCCCTCTCCACTCTCAAGGCAATTCATTGACTGCCCAGTAGAGGCTTCTCGATGTATTTTTCCGCCCGAGGCGGAACAGCCAAGGATACCCACCCTGTTCTCGTCAACACGTTAGTTCCCAGCAGAGCCGTCCCAGGACATTTTGCTGCCTGAAGTGGAGGAGCCAATGGGTCCCACTCTTCCCTGATTTAGGTAAATACATAGCGCTCAATGCAGCCTCTCAAGTTGTTTGGCCGCCTGAGGATCCCTGCTCCCCTTTCCCACTCAAGCTACATACAGTGTACTCCAAGCCTATCGGAGTGCTTTTGGCCCGCGGGTTAAAAAAGATAGTTGATGTAATAAAGAAGAAACCCTCAAACCCCCGTGTTCTCTTCTTAGCAGTGAAAATGCAGCAGTTTTTAGAGTAGACCCATTAAATGAATGAGATTTGCAGAAGTGTTGGTTGACCAGTCAAGGGGGGATTGAATGGGTCTGCTTCAGCCAGGACTCAGACCGAACGGGATCCAAGCAAAGGACATTGGATAGCTCACAGTTTGCTGGGTTTGCATGGCATCCACACCTGTCCACGAAAGAGTTTTTGCTCCCAGGAGCTTACAGTCTAAAATGAGGGGGCATCACACACCTGGAAGAGAGCAAGGGAGGAATAAGGGGAAAGTGTGGGGAAGCTGCGGAGGGTGATCTGAGCTGTATTTACCCAAAAGAAAAATCATTTATAATATTTGCATTTTGTCCCAAACACATTAGTCATACCAATTTCTACAGGGCAGCTGTGGTGATATCTACAAGGGAGAAAATGCAGCAGGGATGGAGAGTGTGTGTGGTCATCTGAATGCAGCTGGACTACAGCTCCCATCAGCACTGAGGATGATGGGAGTTGCAGTTGAACAATCTCTGGGAACCCCTTTGTTCTCCATTCCAGAAATGCAGTTTCTGGGAGAGGTGAGCAATTTGTTCCTTCTTATAACATGAGCAAAAGGTTAACTTTATTTCTGCATCCACCAACACGCTTGAGGTAGTTTTATGTTCTTTTTGTGTTTGGATCCTGCCAGTTACTGTGGAAATAAATCACATGCAGTTAAAATTGTTGAAAGAGGCTTTTGTGTGATGGGAAATTCTAAGAGGGCATCTTCTTTGCAGATGGGGGAATTGTTCCTTTTAAAAGAAGGAGCCAGATGACACACAGAAGCCTTCTTTCTGTTAACCAAGTAGTGCTAGAATGATGCCCTGGATCCCAGAGCATAATCTTACCTAGTCTGCACCAGAACATTATATTTATTTGTTCTGTTTTTGCTACTTTTACTCCCTCCGTGACCCATTTTTCTGCAGTTGGCTGGCCCCGTCTTCCTCCGGGCAACATAACAAATCACATTTCCTTTGTCTTCTCTCTCTTTTTTACTGCCTTTGCTTATCTGAGGAAATTGCAATGTGGGAAGAAAATGGGAACCTTGAACCCAGGGCCAGAAGAAAGGATTCTTTGATGGAATCCAGTTCAGTGTGATTGCATCAGAGCTTAGGGAACAGAATGGATAACTCTTTTTTGGAGTTCAGGATCTGGGAACTGTGTTATTATTCCACTTTCAACCTCCTATGGAATTCTGGGGTTTGCAGTTTAGGGAAGGGCTTTTAGAAATCTCAGCCAGAGAGTTCTTTGGCCTCAGGAAACTACAAACCCCAGAAACCCACGGGATGTTGAAAGTAGAATAGTAGCAGAAATGGCCTAGGACTCTGAGAGGAGGAGGAGGAAGAAGAGGAGAGAGTGATAATAGAATATTATTACTTATAATAAGGACCCAGGATGGTTTAGTGGTTGGATTGCTAGATGCGGACTCTGGGACAGGAGAGCTCAAATCCCTGTTAAGCCTTGGGCGAGTCACTCTTGTTTATTATTTCTTTCACTTACATGCTGCCAGAGGGGGACCCAAGATGGCTTCTGGAAAGATTCAATTAAAAAAACAACTGAACAATGAAATTTTGAAAACCAATTAAAATCCCCACACAAAAGAAAATCATTTGAAAGACATACAAAAGTTTAAAAAGGTAAATAAAACATTCCCAGTAAAAGCTTTCCTGCTCATACTTTAACAGCCTGCTTAAACAAAACAAAACAAAACAAAAAAGTCTTTGCCTGCTGGCGAAAAGAAAGCAGGGAAGGGGCCAGTTGAATCTCCCACGGAAGGGAGTTCCAGAGGGTGGGAGCAGCCACTGATAAGGCCCTGTCTCCCATGTCCTCACCAAGTGAGCCTAGGATGGTAGCAGGTCCGAGAGAAAGCCTTCCCCTGTAGATCTTAAAACTGACAAGTTCATAATCTCTCAGCCTAAGAGGAAAGCAAAGGCACCCTTCCCCTGGATAAATCTTGCAATGGAATCTGTGGCAGAGGCCCACCGTAAATTGGAGCTGACCTGAAGGCACAGAACAAGAACTGCAAAGCCCATCAAGCAGAGTCATACCAGCTCCATGATCATTTTGGTTGTCCTTGTCCTTCAACATCCTCAGCTGTACCAGATTTCTGTTTTTTTTTCTCCAACAAGGCAACCAGAGCTGTACACAGTATTCCAACTTGAGGCCGCTTTGTACATTTGTACAACGGCGGTATAGGAGAACAATAAGAATGTGCCAGAGCGCTGCTGATCCCACCGGTTTCTCTGACAGCTGAAAGAAAACAATACAGGAGGGTGGGGGAAATATATATATATATATATATATATATATATATATATATATATAGGGACGGGGTGAGAAATTTATGCCCACCATTTGGGATCCGCATCTGGTGTGTGCTAAGAAGAGATAATGACAGCACTGGGGATAAATAAAAGGCAGCTAAAGAAGAAAGGGACAATTCAGATGTTAATTGGATCAAGGAGACTTATTGCAGTGTGTGATTTCCTCCGCTATGGGGCACTAGAAGGTGTGGTTCTTGACCGCTTCCCTATACCTTTACCGAGTGTTTTTCTATGCTCTGTTTATAAAAGGATTTTAAAATGTGTGTTTTGTTTGTCTGTGTGTATATTGAGGTAGAGGAAGAATAAAAAAAGCAAAACCGCAACCGGAAAAGGCAAGAGGTACAAAGGAAATGTTAGCAAGAGGAAAAAGGAAGAGCGGAAAAAATCCATAGCTGAAACCAGAAAGGAGTTGGAATTGCTGTTATCATGGGGAATCAATAATGCACAGTAATAGACAGTAATGGAGAGGCCTCTTACTTAAAAGCGAGTAAAACTCACAAGCACAAGTGGACATGATGGTTGAGAGCATGGCAGAAGGGTGGTGTGAGTTGGCACATTGGTCTAATCCCAAGATCTTTCATTTCAAAGAGCAGGAAGTACAGTTATCCCTTCATATTTGCAGGGGTCAGGGGTACAGGACTGCTGTGAAAGTGGAAAAGCTGTGAATATCTATGGCCTCCCCAAACCATATTTAACGCAAATTTAAATGTACAGCACATGATGTGTTTGAATTCTTGGCAGGGAGCATGCCGGCTTCCCGGCTCTGCCTTCAAGGCAGGGTTCCTTTGCAAGGCAGAAACGGGCAGCTGGTGCCTATGCCATTTTTAACAGGGACTCGCCAGCCTCGCCTGGTGTTCACAGTCTCTCTCAGTCTTGTGAGGCTTGCAGAGAGACTGCAAAGGCAAGGCAAGACTTATATGTCCCTTTTCAATATGGCGTAGGGCAGCAGTGGCGGCGGTGGCAAATAATTCATGAACAATCAAATGCACGGAATGTTAAACCTGCAGGTGCGGAGGGCCGACCGTAAGTTTGCGAGGCTATTTACGATCGTCACTATGTACCGTTAGTGAACATGAAGAAGTTGTAGATCTGTAGCCCTGGGTTACAAATCTGTAACTGCAATACAGAACACTGGCATTGCTTTTTAAACACACACTGTTGTTGTAATAGAATGGGGGAGAGAGAAGCCACGTGGTAATTAAGCCGTCCAGAGGGGAAGCAAGCCAGTAGCCAGGAAAACCAAGGTAGTCAGTTGTTGTTGTTGTTGTGTCCCTTCAAGTCATTTCTGACTTATGGTAACCCTAAGGTGACCCTATTGCAAGGTTTTCTTGGCACAATTTGTTCAGAGGAAGTTTGCCTTTGCCATCCTCCAAGGCTGAGAGAGTATGACTTGCCCAGTGGGTTTCCGTGGCCAAGCAGTGACTCCCAGAGTCTTAGTCCAGCACTCAAAACACTACACAAGATAAGCAGAGGGATGCACAAAAGAGGAATCAGGGACCAGCAGCAAGGCTCCCGAAAGCAGGTCAGAGTCTCCGAGCTGGCTTGGGTGTTGCACTGAGAGCATAACCACCATTGCTTCCAGCATCTGATGAGCATTTGCTGCCTGTCTTAGTGAGGCAAGCTGATTGTTCAGCGAGAATGGTCCACTGAACCACCTGAGCTGCAGGTGTGCTGAGCCCCTCTGCAAACACTCTTTGTCGTGCTGCTATCCCAGAGAGAGGTACAGCAATTAGAATAAAAAATGAGATTTTCAAGGTACTCCTTTTTGCATCCCATGGCAATGTATCAGCTGGAGAGGGTTAGTTGTACAGTCTTGCTCAAGTCTTGCTTAATGCCATTTTTTTTGCAAAATTAAAAATAACAAACATTTGGCACTTTGGGCTGGAAACCAGCGGGAAGATCTCTCTCTGGTTGGTGCTTTAGAGTAAGCAAACAAAATCTAATTACCAGCATCAGGATGCGTTTTCCTGTTTGGCAGTGGTGGGAGGTTGATCAGTTCATTATAAAAACCCAGCGCACCCCCTCACTCTCAGCTCCTGATCCATAAACGTCACTCACACGGTTAACTGGCAACAGAAGTCATAGGGAATGGCTGTTCCTTTGGGGAATGACAAATTGGGTATTGATTAGGCAGACGGTAGCTAATGGCCTGGACTATTAATAGCTCAGAATGTGTGTGTGTGTGTGTTTGCTAAAAATAGCCAGTTCCTCCACGCTTAGCTAGTGTCCGAGAATGGAAAAACCATTTCTT
The DNA here is from genome assembly GCA_030412105.1 of Cyclura pinguis. Lineage (NCBI taxonomy): Eukaryota > Metazoa > Chordata > Lepidosauria > Squamata > Iguanidae > Cyclura > Cyclura pinguis. Next base: position 2,729,277 of record CM059609.1, on the reverse strand, counting down.
CTCTTTAGTGAGACTCATCTGTTGATAGCTGAATCAAGTGTACCCTATTTGGGGGTAGTTTAAGAACGCTGAATAAGCATTAATCAGTGGCAAGTAAAAATAGAAAGTTCTGGAAGGAGTTAGAGTGATCCTCTGTCCAAGGGCCTAAAAATTCTATCTGGAAATATCCAAAATTTGATATGGGCAAAACCCTTCAGCAGTTTCGGGATATCTTTGGTGTCTAATATTGCTAAAACTCTGGACTGTTAGCAGAGATTGTCAAGTTTTTTTTTTCTGGATTACAGCTCTCAGCCAGCATGGAATATGCTTGGCTGGGTTATAGTTTTAAAAAGTAACTTTCGCAAGCTGTCAAGGAATCTTTGGAGGAAGATGGCTCAGGCAATAGTTGTTCTGAAAAGGAGATGGATCCTTTTCCAGGGGCATCGGGTGACTTCCATGTCAAGTGGGCAGTGAATCTAATTCATCTTTTAGTCTGAAGTTGAAAGCAGCTATCCAAGGTGCTGAACATATGGGGGGTAGGCGGTGCCCTTAAACTTCTGACTAAACCCCAGAACAGATTCATTGTCCCACTAGCATGAGATCTGTCAGCTTCCACATCTGGGCTGTTTCTGGGCTGTTTCCTCTGTAGTAGATTTTGTACCTTGTCTCCTGAACCCAGAAATAGTACACTTGCAGTTAGGCTTCAGTGGAAGGATCTTGGACTCAAAATTCAAAACCTTGGATACAAAGAGAAACCAGTTCTTGTATCTAAAGAGTCTTGGAAGGAATGACTTAGGGAGCTGGGTATGTTTAGCTAAAAGAAGAGACGGCTGAGAGGTGACACAACAGCCATCTTTAAATATCTGAGAGGATCATAGAATCATAGAATCATAGAAATGTAGAGTTGGAAGAGACTCCCGGGGCCATCCAGTCCAACCCCCTGCCATGCAGGAACACCCTCAAAGCACTCCCGACAGATGGCCATCCAGCCTCTGCTTAAAAACCTCCAAAGAAGGAGACTCCACCACACTCCGAGGCAGCAGATTCCACTGCCGGACAGCCCTGACTGTCAGGAAGTTCTTCCTGAGGTTCAGGTGGAATCTCCTTTCCTGCAGCTTGAATCCATTGCTCCTTGTCCTGGTCTCTGCAGCAGCAGAAAACAAGCCCGCTCCCTCCTTGACATGGCATCCCTTCAAATATTTAAACCTGGCTATCATGTCCCCTCTTAACCTTCTCTTCTGCAGACTAAACATCCCCAGCTCTCTAAGTCTATCCTCATAGGGCATGGCTTCCAGGCCCCTCACCATTTTGGTCGCCCTCCTCTGGACCTGCTCCAGCTTGACCATGTCCTTCCTGAATTGGGGTGCCCAGAACTGGACACAGTATTCAAGATGAGGTCTAACCAAAGCAGAGTAGAGTGATACCAGTACCTCCATCGATCTGGACACCATACTCCTATTGGATGCAGCCGAGAATTGCATTGGCTTTCTTGGCTGCCGCATCACACTGCTGACTCACGTTCAGCTTGTGGTCTATTAAGACTCCTAGATCCCTTTCACGCGTGCTGCTATCCAGCCACGTGTCCCCCATCCTATATTTCTGTATTCCATTTTTTCTACCTAAGTGTAGGACCTTACACTTCTCTCTGTTGAATTTTATTTTGTTAGCTTTGGCCCAGCTCTCCAATCTATCCAGGTCATTTTGAATTTTGATCCTGTCCTCTGGCGTATTAGCAACCCCTCCCAATTTGGTGTCCTCTGCAAATTTGATGAGCATGCCCTCTATTCCTTCATCCAAGTCGTCGATGAAGATATTGAACAGCACTGGGCCCAGGACAGAATCCTGTGGCACCCCGCTAGTTGCTTCTCTCCAGGATGAAAAGCAGCCATTCATGATCACCCTTTGGGTTCGGTCGGCCAACCAATTACAAATCCAACTAACAGTAGCCCTGTCCAGCCCGCATTTTACTAGCTTCTTTGCAAGAATGTCATGGGGAACTTTGTCAAAGGCCTTACTGAAATCGAGAAATGCTACATCCACAGCATTCCCTTCATCTATCAAGCTAGTAACTCTATCATAGAAAGAGATAAGATTAGTCTGGCGTGACTTATTTTTGAGAAATCCATGTCGACTTCTCATGATTACCGCGTTGCTTTCTAAGTGATTAGAAACTGACTGCTTAATGATCTGCTCCAGGATCTTTCCGGGTACTGATGTCAGGCTGACTGGGCGATAATTATTTGGGTCCTCTTTTTTTCCCTTCTTGAAGATGGGGACAACATTTGCCCTCTTCCAGTCTGCTGGAACTTCTCCTGTCCTCCAAGATTTCTCAGAGATTATAGCAAGCGGTTCCGAAATGACCTCTGCCAGTTCTTTTAATATCCTAGGATGCAATTCATCTGGCCCTGGAGACTTGAATTCATCCAGTGTGGCCAGGTATTCCTGTACCACCTCTCTACCTATTATGTACGGCATTCCCCCTGCTTCCTCCCCTGCTCCCCAACCGCCAGGTTGAGTGCTTGTATCCTTCTGGGAAAAAACTGAGGCAAAGAAGGTGTTAAGTAGTTCTGCCTTTTCTCTTCCCCCTGTTAGTAATTCGCCATCTTCTCTGTGCAGCGACCCTATCGTCTCCTTCTTTTTCCTTTTGCTACAGACATATTTAAAAAAGCCCTTTTTATTGTGTTTAATGTCTCTGGCCAGCCTAAATTCGTTCTGTGCTTTAGCCTTTCTGACCTCCTCCCTACATTTCCTGGCTACTTGCTTAAATTCTTCTTTGGTGGTTCCCCCCCTTCCATTTCCTGTACATGTTTCTCTTAACACTTAGCTCAACTGAGAGTTCTTTAGTCAACCATTCTGGTTTCTTCAGATGCCTTCCACTTTTCCTCCTTACTGGCACAGTTTTAGACCGTGCCTTCAGTATCTCCCTTTTAAGGAACTCCCATGCCTCCGGAACTCCTTTCCCTTTCACTGTTCTTGACCACGGAATTTCAGCCAGCAGCTCCTTAAGTTTACAGAAGTCCGCTTTTTTAAAATCCAAGATGAGTGTCTGGCTACACTTATTTTGTCCTTCCCACTGAATGCCAAATTCCAATAGGGCACGGTCACTCCCCCCTAAAGATCCAACCACTTCTACCTCATTAACAAGGCCATCCCTGTTGGTCAGGATCAGATCTAGAATATTTGATCCCCTTGTCGCCTCTTCCACCTTCTGGACCGTGAAATTGTCTGCAAGACAATCAAGAAACTTGCTGGACCTTGCTGTCTTGGCAGAGTTTGACTGCCAACATAGATCCGGGTAATTGAAATCTCCTATTATTACTGTATCTCTCCTTTTTGAATATGCAGTCATTTGGTTGAGGAAGGCATCATCAAAGTCCTCCGTCTGGGTTGGAGGTCTGTAGTAAACCCCCACCAGAATATCCCTATTGTTTCTCGCTCCCTTAATTCTTACCCAGATGCTCTCGACCTGGCTTTCTGGGTTTAAGTCACGGATCTCTTCACAGGTGAAAACATCCTTGACATGCAAGGCTACTCCTCCTCCCTTCTTGTTTGGTCTATTTTTACAAAATAGGCTATACCCCTCTATTCCTACATTCCAATCCTGAGACTCATCCCACCAGGTCTCAGTGATGCCTATCAAATCGTATTTATTTTGTTATACTAGGATGTCACAAAGAAGATGGAACAAGCTTGTCTTCTCCTGCTCTGGAGGTTAGAACACAAACCAGTGGATTCAAATAGTAAGAAAAGAGAAGCTACCCAAACATTAGGAAGACCTCTTTCACTGTAAGAGCTGTTGGAATGGACCAATTTGGAGCCTGATGGGCTCTCCATTTTTGGAGGTCTTTAAACAGAGTTGGATAGACATCTTTCAGGAGAGCTTCAGTTCCGTATTTCTGCATGGCAGAGGGTTGGACTAGGTGGTCCTTGGAGTCTATTCCAACGCTGAGATTCTACAATTCTGTGATTCTATGGTCTTTCAACTGGCCACAGACTCAAGACTCAGATGGTTTGGCTTGGGTGTTGACTCTTCAAACTGGGTTCCTTAAACCAGGTTTCCTCCAGATACAACTGGAATGTAACTCCTCCACTCCAGCCCAGCCCATGTTGTCAGGGGATGATGGAAGCTGTAATCTAACACAGGTGGAAGGCACCTGCTTGAGGGAGGCCACTCTAGAAACTAGACAGCAAACCTTCAGAAGTTGCTTTGCACCAACAAGCTCCATTTGTCACCACTGTTGGACTGCTGTCCATGGTTCTGAACTTTACTGCTCTCCCCAAATCAGCACATTTGGTTCCTGTCCAGGATCTTGAACCTGCTTCAACATCAGGTTGTCTGTGGAATCCCTGACCTACCTTCCTCAGGGTCACTTTGGGCCATTTGCCTTTTCTTGGTGGTAGGACCCATGGAAGATCAGGATGGACATAAAAGCCAGGGTTTTCTCTGTAGGCAACACCGAAAACCATCTCTGTAGACAATATTCCATTGAGGAGTGGGCACTTTAATCTATCTGCTTTACCCATCTGGTTGATGTTGCTGTTTTCTTGGCAAGATGTCTTCAGAGGAGGCTCACCATTGCCTTCCTCTGAAGCTGAAAGAGTGTGGGCTTGCCCAAGGGCAGCCAGTGGGTTTCCAGAGCTGAGTGGAGATTCGAACGCTGGTCTCTCCGAGTCCTAGTCTAACACTCCAGCTGCTGCACTCTGCTGGTTTTTGGAAAACTTAACCAACTTTGGAGCAGTTCAGTTAGTTCTCCGTAGCCCGGTTTGGTAAAAGATAAAGCTTGGGAAAGTTACTTTTCACAAGTCCCACAATCCTTTAGCCAGAATGGCTCATGACTGGAAGATTTTGAGAGTTGTTCCATAAAAGGAAACTTTTCCAAGTTTTGTTCATGCCTTTAGTGAGCGTTAGGAGATCAGCTCTTTGAATAGAGCTTGGAAAAAGTTGCCTTTTGGGACAAAACTCCCAGAAACTCCAGCCGGCATAGCCAATGTTCACACCGAATGGGGGATTTTAGGAGTTACAGTCAAGAAATTATTATTTTTATTACTGTGTTTGAGCTCTGTGAAATGCTCAGAGAGAGAGGGAGAGGTTGTTCCCAATAAGAAGGGCCTTTATGGACTTCCTGTTCAATAATTTGTGTTCTTTGACTTTACGTTCACTGATATTCGGCTGGACCAAAAGGCTGGGAGCCTCAACAGCTCAGCTTTTATGGGAATCTTATGGATGCCTCCCACACTCACCCACCCAAAAGCAATGGGACAAGGTTTAATCTCTGAATCACTTGGTGTGCTACTATTTCCAGCTCCTCTGGATCACGTCCAAAGCAACCAAGAATGTGGGTTTATATTGGGAACAGGCAAACAGTTCCAGTCAGCTTGTCCGTAGGGGACTGACTCGAGTACAGATCAATAATACATCATATAATATTAGATTATTGCTTCTGTCTGTGTGCTCCCTTGCTGACACACTTAAAGATCAGCGGTCATGACTTAATAATCATTCTGAGATAGGTTTATGATCTCCAAAGAGGCTGATCTGATAGATTCTTTGGCCGTCTGATAAATTCTTGAACCAATCTCTCTGCCTCCCCCTTTTTGCTCCAAACAGACTTTTAAAGAAGAGCCCAAGACCACAAATTAAAGAGACAGAGACTTCCTGCTTCAGTTTATTACTGCTTCCATTTGGAACAAAAAAGATACGAATTGATCCATCCGGTCTGGGATGCCTCCTTCCGTCTCCTGCCCGAAACGGGATCTTAATTCACTGCAAATGGATGCACTGGGGTCCTTTTGCTTCATGTGGGCCTCAGAAGGCGACATCACGCGACAGCCTAAACCCCGTCTTTAGTCCTGATTAGGACGGACCCATGAAATCCGCTGTTGAAGGTTGAGCCAAGAGGTAGGTAAGTTCCCATTGATTCCACAGTATGATGTTGTCTTCTGTGTTGCACACATACTTTTAGCTTTGTCATAATGTTGTCCATGGACAGGTAACAAGTTTTGCAGAATTTTAGTGCATCATCATCATCATCATCATCGTCATCATTATTGTTTATTACTGTCATTGATATTAACCAGGATCCTCTATGGCAGTTACAAAGGCACAACCCGTTGATCTATCTATTTATTGCAACCAAAGTTCTTAGCCTATGTAATAGTAGTAGTAGCAGTAGTACTAATAATAATAATATGTAATAATAATAATAGTAATAATAAAGATGATGATGTTTTATTTGTTACCTGCCTCTGCTCAGAGCTCGAGGCAGGGTACAACAAAGGTTAAAATAATATTAAAACCAGTATAGCAATTAAAAACACATTAAAATTGAAACACATTAAACTACACTAAATGCATAAAACCATTCAAACACCATAATTAAAATCATAATTAAAAATATATTCTAGGTAAAAATAGGCTGGATAGGTCTGCTGGAAGAGATAAGTCGTTTGCAGTTATCGTACTGTAATATACAGGCCATTTCCACACAAGCCTGTTATAGTGCTATTATTCCGCTTTCAACGTCCTATGGAATCGTGGGGTTTGAAGTTTAGGGAGGGGCGTCAAAGGCTCTCTCTCAAAGGCCCCTCCCTAAACTGCAAACCCCAGGATTCCATAGGATGTTGAAAGCGGAATAATAGCACTATAACAGGCTAGTGCGGAAATGACCAAAGAGGGATCAATGGGAAAACAAGTGTTGGAATTAACCGTATGTTTTGCTCTCAAAGAGAATTTTTATAAAGTGATGTATCATTGGTGAGAAATTATCTAGAACCGTGATTCTTAACCTTTTTTTTTAACCACAGGCCGCCCCACTTTAAATATCTTTCCTTGCTGTGGACCACCAACTAAAGGAAAAGGGATTCCATCTAAATATTAGGAAGCACTTCCTGATGGTAAGAGCAGTGTGGCAGGGGAATATTCTGCTTTGGAGTGTGGCGGAGTCTCCTTCTCTGGAGGTTTTTCAACAGAGGCTGGATGGACACCTGTCAAAGGGAGTGCTTTGATGTGTCTTCCTGCATGGCGGAATGGGGTTGGACTGGATGGCCCTTGGAGTCTCTTCCCACTCTATGATGCTAAGATGCTCTGCTGGTTTGGTGGCATTGTCAGGAAGGGCCACGTCATGCCAAAGCTCCAAGGATGCCTTGAATCTTCTGCGCCCTTCTCAGAATAAGCTGCCACTTGTGGCTTCCGTCTATGGATAGAATAGCCCGTTCTTGAGAAGGCTCTGAGGAACCATCAGCTCATAGCAACCGGATGCCAACTAACGTCAGCAGAGCAGGGCCCTTGTGTGTATCCATGTCCGTGTGCAGAGAAGTAATATTTACAACTAGTTCCCTCCTCCCCCCATTCTTCCCCGTCTCAGCAGGGGGAGGTTTTGTTATAGAGATTCTCGGAGGGAGGGGGAAATGACAGATGGGTACCAAGGCAGAGCAGATGGGAAGGTACGAGAGGGCACAATGGCACCCATTTAGAGTTCTTTTGAAAGTGAGACGTTGCAGAAGAAATGGCCTTAAGAGAACAATCCTAGCTCTGTGGTTGTTCCATGTGGGACTTCTTTTTTTTTTTTAACGTTCAGAAAACTGCTGAGATTCTGCATTGGGAAATGTAAGTACAGTGGACCCTCGGTATCCGCTAGGGTTTCCTTCCAGGACCCCCTGTGGATACCAAAATTCATGAATGCTCGAGTCCAGTTATGTACAAAGGTGTAGCAAAATGGTATTTCTTATATAAAACAGCAAAATGAAAGTGTGCTTTCTGGATTTTTTTAAAATTTTTAAGCTGTGGTTAATTGAAGCCGTGGACACAGAATCCGTGGATATGGAAGGCCAACTGTATATCACATAACTACCTCTCTCAATGGTACCCTTCAAAAACTCACCTTCTAAGCAACAAAGCTCTCCAAATATGGCCATTTCCGTGATGGTGGAGAGCAGAGCGATCTGTAAAGATGCCTCCAGCTATTTCCCTGTAGCTGGATGTACTGTGGAAGGAATTTGTTCAGAGCAGGACTGAGGAACCTGAGGTTCTGTTGCTGAATCTGGCCCTCCTGGTGTTGAGCGTGGCTGAAATACCAGTCCACCCTTGCTTCCCAGGTAGAATCACGGAGCTGAAATTGGGCCCTGAATCAGGTTGGGACGGACTCACACAAGAGCGCCTAGAAGGAACACTGAAATTCTAACCTGGCCCTCTTGCCTTCTCCAGAGGTCCACGCCCTCTTCCCCATGGCAATTTCATTTGGTCATTTCTAGAACCCTTGTGCCAGGTTATCTCTCATTCTCAAATGCTGAAATTCTTCTCCTAAGGTTTACCGGAGAGCCAGCGTAATTTAGTGATTGGAGTGTCGGCGTGTGAACCTGGAGACCAGGGTTCAATTCCCTGTTTGGCCGTGGAATCCCACTGGGTGACCTTGAGCATGTCACAAACTCTCAGACCCAGAAAAACCTGTGATAGGTTCACCTTAGGGTTGTCATAAGTCGGAAATGACTTGAAGGCACACGACAACAAGTAGCAGCACTTTGACCCGGCAAACTCAGGATTCACGACATCACTGCTGATGGATTTTTTTAAAAAATCCCAGAAAGAGGAGTACAGCTTAAACTGAGCTGGAGAAATGGTCTAGGAATGGATCCTACTGTTCTGACACCTGGAAATACCTGCTCATCTTCCCTCTGTTTTTTCCCTTCATTCTTGTTTTTATCACCTTGTGAAATTTCATCAGTTCTTTTATCACGAGCAAACACTTTAAAACCACCTCTGGTCAGCCCTGAAAAGCAAAGTCTGGGAATGTCACATGGACACGCAATCAATAGCCTCAGGCTTTCATTAAAAATAAAATTCCCTTAACAAGGCACGTAAGCGTACAGTCGAGCTCTCCCGTCCCGTTAATGCCTCTGCCACACGGGAGGGTCCCACGTGTCCGGCTGTGAACTTGCAAGGGCGGAAATTGTTCCAGGGCCCCTCTTTAAGTAGCCGGGCTTGTTTGGCATGTGAAGCAGGGGCAGCTCTGAGGAACAAAGCTCAGGAGTTTGACCTATAGACAGAGGGAGTGATCTATTCAGGAGAGTGGTTAGGTTATTGTATTTTCAAATTCTTTCCGATATTCCTCAAGGGGGATTTTTTTTTTTTGCCCAATTTGGAGGGAACAGTCCACATTAATCCTTTGCCATCCCAATTTTTCATCTGCTTTCAAAATGTCCCAGTTTCTTTCTTCTCCTTCCACCTTCCCACCTTGTCCTCAGCTTATTTCCATTGCTGCAAACTGAATTCAAATTGCAAATGTTCTTTGTACTCAATTAGCTCAACAGTAGGGAGAAGAAAGAAGGGATCGAGGCAAAAGCAGACTGCCGCAGCCTCTCTTCACTTGTGTGTTGCTCCTCATGAATAACTTTTGCCATCTTCAGCACATCCTGATGCTGTTTGGCCACGTGTCCCGGTTTTCAGCTGTGACATTTCAGATGGCTCTCCACTCCAGTTCTAACGGTGATGAAACATCCATCAGCTACCCACACATGTATGTGTGTATTTGGAGAATGACTCACTGTTTTTGACCTGTGAGAGGAACCCAAAGCCAAGGCCTTGCGGGAAAGCCGGGGAGAACTCCGCGGCCAGGGCATCTCGTGGGAACGCGGCCATGTCAAAAGGCTTTAATGTTCGGTTCTGTTCAGCGGCACATGTAATCCTCTCCCCGTAGTTAGAGTGACACGCCCCGATGGCGTCATCCCCCGCCGGGTGGCCGAAAAGGGCAGGGACGCATGGTTGCCTCTTTGGCTTCCTTCCTGGACTTCCAGGGATGGCACTTGGGAAAAGGAGAGCATGACATTTTCAATACCTGTGGCTCCTCTTCTTCGGAGGGGGAGAGATGCTGCATTGCAGCTTCAGCCTTGAGGGAAGTACATGGTGTTTATAGGTGAGGTCACTGGGGCTTTAGTGGCAGAGTCTGTTTTCACTACTCGGCTTTGGTGAGCTGGTACATGGTAAGATACGAGTTCTGAACACCTGGCAACATTTGCCAGTTGAGGGCATGGGGAAGGAGGGAAGGAAGGAAGGAAGGAAGGAAGGAAGGAAGGAAGGAAGGAAGGAAGGAAGGAAGGAAGGAAGGAAGGAAGTTAGAGTTGACTTGAAAGCACATAAGACAGCCAGTGTTGTGTAGTGGTTTGAATATTGTATGCCAATATTCTGCGTGCCAAGAGATGTAGGGATGCAAACTGGTAGGTTGTGATCTTGTCAGCTGGCATAACTATCCTTTCACAGGTGGTGGAGCATATGATGCCACACCAACTGGGGCAAAACAACCATTGGTGCATCCAGACAGATTTAAAAAAAGACCAGGAAGTCCCAGATTTTCTTCCTGCTCTTTCCAATTTTATTTTGGCGATCCATGCACATTTTGAGCATCCTACGATATATTCTTTTTAAAAAATTATTTATTAATTTTAACACAAGCACAAGCAATTGATTCACACAAACAAGATTAAAATCGAATTAAAATTAAGAGATGGTACTAACACACTAAACTAAAACACTGAACGCTAACTAAAACGCTAGACTCTTTTGAAACACAAAAGGGCTCTGATTCCGTTCCCCCAAACCAAACTGTAATGAAAGAAAAAGAAAAAAAATTATTCTACCACTATAGATCTGCTAGAATTGCTAGTATTCATAACAGCAGATTATTGCTGCATTAGATTTCTTATTGCTCAAAAAGTCCATAAATGGTTTCCAATTTATCCTTTAAAATCCATGTGAGTTTGGCCATTGGGGCTAACCCAGCCATCTTAACAATCCGTACTTCCATGACTGGTGCTTCAATCCATTTTCAGGTTTGAACAGACAGAGTATCCCAGAATATTTTCTGCCAATGCAATCAGAAACTTTTTAGACCAGCTCTCTGGGTTGATTTGTCTTAACCTCATGTAAAACTGGAAAGAACAGGAACCAAATCTGGGATTTTCAATCAGTCTAGATGCACCCCGTAGGTGCTGTGACAATGGGGGCGGAGGTCAGCATCTACATTGAGAGAAAATGGCCCTGCCAGCTCTTGAACTTTTTTAGGGTCCAAAAGTTTAGGATCTCAGGGGCTGGCAAAGGGGAGGAATCTCAGAGTGAGGGTATCACCTTGAAAATTATGTCTCTCTGTCTGCCTTTCTTTCTCTCTCTCTCTCTCCATCCATGTTGCTGTGGGCCTTCAAATTGTTTTCAGCTTATGGTGACCCTAAGGTGGCTCTGTCTCAGGACTTTTTTTTTTCCTGGCAAAATTTGTCCACAAGGGATTTGCCCTTGCCTTCTTCTGAGACTGTGACTTGCAGAAGGTCATCTACTGGGTTTCTAAGTCTGAGCAAGGATTCGAACCCTGGTCTCCCAGAGTCCTGTCTCTGCATTCAAGCCACTAAACTACACCGGCTTAAGAAAATAGTCAAAGGTGCTTTGCCCTCGCCTTCCTCTGAGCCTGAGAGAATGTGACTTATCCAAGGTCTCCCGGTAGGCTTCCGTGGCTGAGCGGGATTCGAACCCTGGTCTGCCGGTGTCTTAGTCCAGCACTCAAATCGCCGCATTGGCTCAAATCAGAACTAGATGTTTTAAAAATCGAGCTGGATCAACTATGCCATTCTTCGGGCCTGTTAGCAGGGCATGAGGGCAAAAATTGGTGCAGCTGCTATCCTGGGCCATTTCCGCACTAGACTGTTATAGCGCTATCGTTCCACTTTCAACATCCTATGGAATCCTGGGGTTTGCAGTTCAGGGAGGGGCCGGCCGGCCCCTCCCTGAACTGCAAACCCCAGGATTCCATAGGATGTTGAAAGTGGAACGATAGCGCTATAACAGTCTAGTGCGGAAGGTCTAAACCCACCACTGTGAGCCCCAGGCACCAACTCTGTGGGTCTTCACCTATTTCCAAGTTGCAAAAGTGGGAGGGAGCCAGACTAAATAGAAATTCAGCCTTGTGGGTGTTTTTGGAACACAGTCCTGGGTGGAGCTCGCCTGCTGGCACGTGGAGGCACGAGATGGTATCAAAGCCCCAAATGGGTGTCGGCCCTGTGGTCCCCGTGGCACATGGATCCCGCTTGGGGGGTGTGTGTTCACATACACCCACCCTCTGGCTTTGTTTTGTAACTCCAGGGTCGTTCGTGGTGCCTCGGTCGCTTTACCGAAGAGATGCACTGAATGTTCTGAGCTCATCCTCGGTTCAAGTTCTCGTCACCTACTTAGCCGGCTGGGACGCCCGATCTCTCGGAACATCGTGTTTAGAAACAGGACCCCGATGTGTTTTGAGATGGGGAGCGACGGCTGCGGCCGGGCAGGGGGAGAGAGGGAGGAAGGGCTGGTGTGTGTCTGCCGGTGGGGAGGAAAGCATTAACATGTCCCGGAGCTGTACCCAGAGAGACGGCACCATTCTAACACCTTCTGCTGACTTTAAAAGCGGGATTAGACGGGAAATGTCAGCGGTAACCAGAGACAGCCTGAACCTCCGCGCACATTACTGTGAAATATAGGCCATGGGTGGCCGAAAGGAGGCAAGCTGGCCCAGCTGTTCAGGCCCAAGCCTGCAGGGGAGCAGCTGTTCTTCCATGCCCTTTTGGCCTCTTTGGACTACTTAGCTCCACTCCGGGGTCTCCTCTTACCCAACTGTCTGACATATTTGGGATTTCTCTGCAGGCCTCAGTCCCAAGGATGGTTGGATCCTCCTTCACAACTGGTGTTCCTGTCAGAGTCTGAGGGGCCACCACCAAGAAGGTCATGATTCAATTGCTTCCTTTTGGGCACAATTCAAGGCACTGGCTATGACTTATAAATCCATACACTCCTCGAGTCCAGGTTATCTGACAGACTGTTTTCTCCCAATATGAGTCTGCCCAAGCTTTAAGATCCTTGAGGAGGAGCTTTTGTCTTTCAGTCCCGCTATCATCACAGGCACGTTTGGTGTGGACGCAGAGCACAGGGCCTTCTCCAAGGCTATGGCTGCTCCAAGGCTATGGAACTCCTTCCCACAAGAAGCTAGATAAGCCCCCCTCTCTGTTCTCTTTCCGCTGCAAAGACCGTTCTGTTTACCCAGGCCTTTGAAGAAAGTCAATAGCCAGTTGTGCTGTATGGTATTTTTACCAATATAGTTTGCACTCAATGGACTCAGCATGGGAAATGGAGAGGAGGGGCGGAGTGTTGCCAGTGTGTTCCCGGTAGGCCCAGGCAAAAGCCAACTGCTGCGCCGTCTCCTAGCTTATCTGTTCTTTCTCATTAATAACTTTTGCCTTCTTGACTGCACTCTGATCTTGCTTGGCCAGATGTGCTCCCGTTCTTGTCTGTGAAATGTTGGAGGGTTTGTAGATAGAAAGATAATTTTCAAGTGTTGCTCTCCCTCCGACATTCCTCCCCTTTGCCCTGAGGATTGGAGAAAACAAACCAGTTCTTCCTCATTAAGTCTTGTGCCATCTTGACCACATTCTGACATTACTTGCCTATGTGTCTTCCAGTATTCTTCTGTGAAGCATTAGAGGGTATGCAACCCTAGTGTAGAATCTTGGTCAAAGTATACAGGCCTTCAAGGTAAATTCTGACATTACCACTTGATGCAGCAGCTAAAAAAGGACCCCAATCCAATTCTAGGCTGCATCAGTAGGAGTATAGTGCTTAGGTTGAAGGAAGTCATAGTTCTACACTATTCTGCTTTGGTCCAACCCTACCTCGAATACTGTGTCCAGTTCTGGACACCACAATTCAAGAAGGATATAGACAAGCTGGACGGTGTCCAGAGGAGAGTGACCAAAATGGTAAAAGGCCTGTAAACCATGAAGCCCTAAGAGGACTGGTTTTGGGAGCTGAGTATGTTCAGCCTGGAGAAGGGAAGGTTAACGTGATAGCCATGTTTAAATACTTGAAGGGATGTCATATGGAAGATGAAGCAAGCTTGTTTTCTGCTGCTCTGGAGACTAGGCCATGGAGCCATGGCTTCAAACTAGAGGGAAAGAGATCCCAGCAAAATATGAGGAAGAACTTCGTAACAGTAAGAGCAGCTCGACAGTGGAATCCGCTGCTGCCTGGGAGTTTGGTGGAGTTTCCTTCTTTGGAGACTTTTCACCAGCGGCTGGATAGCCATCTGTCGGGAATGCTTTGATGGTGTATTTCTGCATGGTAGAATGGGGTTGGACTCCATGGCCCTTGTGGTCTCTTCCAGCTCTGTGTTTCTATGATTCTATGATTTAGCACCATGCTTCTGTCATCAGATTACAAATGCTATTGTGGCATGCAGCAGAGAGGAATTTGGACCCAGTGTCTTCTCCTAACTCCAACTGGGCGATCTTTCCATCCAGTTGGGCTTATTTTCCTTTCTCTTTTCCCCTCTGCCTACGAGGCTGGAGCAACTTGCCTCTGTTTTCCCACGTGGCCTGGTCTGTTTGCTGTGCTGGAGGGAGATGGGGCTTCTCTCTACATGGCCTGAGTTGAGCCTGTCAGGCAGAGGGCAGGAAAGGGTGGACATTTCCAGGTAGCTCTTGGTTTAGATGGAAAACCAAACACATTTGAGGTTCAGGGAGGGCCAGCTAAGTACTACGCTGATTGGAAGCGACCGAAAAACGCTGGGAGCAGGTAAACAAAAACCATCTGCAAAAGAGGACTGCAGAAAAGAGGAATTATCTTCTCAGATTGGCAGGAAAAAAAAAGGCATTTTATGTTACTGTTTTACTAGTAAACCCCTTGCTGGGTTCCAGAGCTTGAAAATGACCTAAATCCTGTTAAGTCTCACTAGAGTAGACCTATGAAGTTAATGAAGTTTACTTAAGTTTTGACTCACCGTACAGCCATTGATGCAATGGGTCTCCTCTAATGGGGGATTCTAGCTAATGGTACTTTTATGGACTGGAATTCCTGTGGAATTGTGCGAGGGGTTGGCTCAAAAATAACTTTTCTGAGCTCTGCCATCAAGATAGGTGAAGTATATGTGGCTAGCGGTCGCTCATGTCTTCTATATCAGAAGGACAGCGGATCTACTTTGGGTTTTATTTTGAACTTTAAAGGAGATACTCAAAGTGCTGAAGACCTTGGATAGCCCCTTTCAATTCAGCACAAATCCTGGAGTGGATTCAGTGCCCCACCGACATGGCAGTCACCATGAGGAAGGCTTGTATGTCTCCAAAAATCTGAGCAGCTCCCCTGGAGAGGCACCACAGCATGGCACGCTGCCTGCCAAAGCTTTACCAGCCAGGATCAACAGAGACCGAAGGGCAGAAGGATTTTCCTTTCCCAAGATGAGCAAGAGTATGTTTTCCCTTTATGGTTCATAAAATCCTTGGAAGGCAGAAAGCAGATCCTGGAGGTGTTTTGTACTTCAGCTCCCAGAATCCCTGATCATTGGCCAAGGCAGCTAGGATCCTGGGAGCTGAAGTCTAAGAACCTGCTGGGAATAGAGTTTGGGCATCGCTGAGCTAGAGCATCCTTGGCAGGTAGCTTTCCAGCCTCTTTTGGAAGACATCCATGGAAAGAGACCCCAACACCTCTCCAGGTCATTGGCTCCAGTCTTGAACTCTTACTGTCAAGATATTCCAATGTTCAGCTGAAATTTACTCTCTTGTAACTTAAAACCAGAGAGCCAACATTGTATAGTGGTTTGAGCATTGGACTACAGACCCTGGGAGCCCAGGGTCCAATTCCCTGCTTGGCCATGGAAACCCACTGGCTGACCTTGGGCAAGTCGCACACTCTCAGGCCCAGAAAACCCAGCGATAGCTCCGCCTCTGGATCACCGTAAGTTGGAAACAGCTTGAAAGTGCTTGGCAACAACAACAAATAGGGACTTGTGCGACCAAGCAACATTGGAGTGTGGTCGAGATGGCAAAGGCTATTAAGGAAGAAGAAGAGAAAAACTAGGAGAGGCTGCAGTGGTTTGTTTTTTCCTGAGCCTCCCCAAGAGGATGTTTTTCATAAGAGGAAGTTTTCCTTTTCAAAAAGAAAAGAAAAAGGCCTCTCCCACCTCTCCCAAAATGCCCCCCACCTGCATAATTTTTTTAAAAAAAAACATACAAATGTTCCTCAAAGTGGAACGTTACTTTCTCCCAGCGGAGCAGGTTGATGGAGGCAGTAAAACATTTATATTCCATTCTCCAAAGGTGAAAATCTCCAGGTGGGGCTCATAACCTTTCTTGAAACATAACAAGAAAATAAAACCGCCTTTTTAAAGGGCCCAATAAAAACGTTAAGAAAAGGACACCAGGAAACAGGAGCAATATCACAGGAGTGATAAATGCATCCGTGATGCATTGAGGCACGAGGCAGAACCATCTTGGACCTCTTGGTGCCATGGTCCCATCGGACGCTTGTTTCAACGGCGTGGCTGCGAACACGTGGCCAGCCTGGCTGGATCAGAGAAGATGCTCCATCTCGAGCAGGAGACAGCAAGTTAACTGAGTTTTCTGCCCTGAGGCCCTTGACGTGAAAAATGCCAAGAAATAAAAACTACCCAGAAGTGCCCAAATTCCATTTCTTGTTTTCTAAAAGTTGCATTCCCCTCCTCTCCCAGCGCTAGATAGTGATACACATGCAACCTATTGAGAAGTGGCTTCCTGAGGCTTCCAGAGTCCTTTCCACATTGCATAGTTAAAGCACTATGATTCCGCTTTAACTGCCTTGGCTGCATCCCATGGAATCGGGAGGTTTGTAGTTTGAGGAGGCACTAGAGCTCCCTGGCCAAGGATTCTAGGTACTCCTCCTGAAACTGCAAATCCCAGGATTCCACAGGATGTTGCCCCGGCAGTTAGCAGGCTGGGATCAGTCTGGGTTCTGAGGTTTCCGGACCACAACCTGAGATCTATGGACAACCCCTGGTGGAGTCTTGAAATCTTAGGCATTAATTACCAACTGCAGTTGTTCAAAGCTTCTCATTGAAACACATACATGCGCACAGAACATCTTTTCCTGTTTGGAAATTAAGACAGAGCTCTTGCTTAAAGTAGCTGTTCCCACCTAAGGGGCTTATCCCTTCTCACTGAGGCCATTTCCACACTACGCTATTATAGTTCCACTTTCAACCTCCTATGGAATCCTGGGGTTTGCAATTTAGGAAGGGGCATTTAGCATTCATGGCCAGGGAGCTCTTGGGCCTCAGGAAACTACAAACCCCAGAATTCCACAGGAGGTTGAAAGTGGAATAATAGCACTAGAACAGTGTAGTGCAGAAATGGCGTTACTTTGGAGATGGGACATGCAGCGTTTAGCTTAGCCTATGTGCTTTGAGCCAGAAGGTGGATGCAGAGGAGAAGAGAAGGTGAGCCCTAGCACCTTCTCACCGAAGAAGGAGAGTCTTTGCAAGTTTCAGCGACAAATTAACAAAGCGTTGCAAACTGCTGCTCCACTAGGTGAACTGGAGAATTATACACAGCCCTTTTTACTTTGGGTAGGCACTAGAGCTCTCTGGCAGAGAATTCTAAGCATCCCGCTGTTAACCGCAAACCCCACTATTCCCTAAGATGGAGCTATGGCATACCTTTAATGACACATGTCCTGGTTTTCATTTGTGAAATGCTGGAGGGTATCGTTTGGCACTTCAAGCACAATGCTGCAATCGTGTAGTTTGGAGGGGCCCCCAAAAAAAGCAGCACCCAAGGAAAGGCAGAAAAAGGGCAGTGCAGAGACTCTGGAAAGACTCTGCCAAAAAAGCAGCCAGTGGTGGAGGGACTGTATGAAAAAATACTCTCCCCCCGCCCGCCCCCGTTTTGCAAAACCAGAAGTGGAATTCAAGCCATTTGGGGGCATTCTTAACAATCTGTCTACCCCGCAACAATCCAGGGACAGAGACACGTTGCAATGTGCCAATCTCTTGAGCTGGCTTATGAAAAAAAAAATACCTTCCACATCCACTGGGCTTTGCATAAATGGAATGAAAAATAAGGCAGAAAGTGAAAGTTCCTCTATGTCTTGGTCCTCTTCTTTTTTTCTAAGAGAAAGTAGGAAAAGAGGAGAATAACAGGGGAAAATAGCAAGACTGGCAGTGGCTTTCGAGGGAACAGGAGGGATGATGTTGGCACAAAGCTCTGGGAGTTGTTAAATCCAGCAGAAGGCAAAGCATGCCCGTTTTCCATTGCACTGGAGTTATGAAACAGAGGAGGCCTCGTATATCTTCCTCAGCATCTGTTCAGCACTTTGTTTATGGAGAGGAACTGTCTTCTGGCCGGATGTCTCTCCGAAGAACCCGTGTATTTTTAAAACAGGCCTTTTTTGGCGGGGAGGAAGAAAAATATCACCACATTTCTGAACAGTGCCAATGTTACAGACCCTGCAATTGTTCCGATTTGGCAAGGGACAGTCTGACTTAATTCTCTGCCATCCCGCTTTTTCAGTGGCTTTTAAAAATGTCCCGGTTTCTTTCTCCTCCTCCCACTTTCCCCCTTTTTTCCTCAGCTTATTTCGATTGCTACAAAGCTGAATTCAAAATGCAAATAGTGGTTTGCACTCCAGGACCTCAGCAGGGGGAAAGAGAAGAAAAGGGGGGAGAGTCTTGCCCTTCCCTGCAGGCTCAGACAAAAACAAACTGCTGCAGTCTCTCCTAGCTTCTGCGTTCTTCCTCATTAATAACGCTTGCCATCTTAACCACATTCTGAGGTTGCTCGGCTGCACATCTCCTGGTTTTCATATGAAGTGTTGGACGACGTGCCTGTGTTATAGGCTCTTGGACATCCTATATCAAGATTTGGTCACATGCCTTATTAACAATGGGCAGGATTGCCGTTGTGTTGACTTGCAATCAATTTGACTCCCCTGATTCACCATGAGAACGTCACCGGGTGACATTCATCTCTGCTCCCTGAAGGAAGGACAAAGAAAATTGAGAAATGTATAAATAAGAGAGAACAGTTGTGCAGGTTCTGGAGGACAAACCGGAACAGGTGTGACGGGAGCCACTGCTTTGGATGGCTTTCAAAGGGTATTCCAGTTTAATGATTAAACCAGCTGAAGAAGAACATTTCTCTCAATGACTATTAATCACAATCCCTAAATAATAGAGCCTCCCTGATGAGTGGCAGTGTATCTTTCAGGAGTGCAAATCCTTAACTATTTTTCCCAATAATTAGGGTAGTTTGCTCCATGATGCAAGGGAAGAACAGACATCCTTCTGAAGTATTCTGCTTGTTTTAGAAAGTCCCAAAGGGCTGCAGAGGAATCATTTTGCAGTGAAAAAACACATTTTGTGTGTGCGCGTGTGCAAAATTAGACTTAGGACATCATTACTGCTTCATATTATCAGCCACGATGGTGTCGCAGGACTGCAACGACCCTGAAACTCACCTTAAAAGCCAGTCAGCGGCTGTCTGGAGCGACTGAGCAAGGTGCTTTGGGATGCTGTGAGCCTGGTGTGATATTGTGGGGCACAGGCCATTTCTGCACTACACTGTTATAATGCTATTATTCCACTTTCAACCTCCTACGGGATCCTGGGGTTTGCAGTTTTCGGAGGGGCCTTTGGAATTCTCAGCCAAAGAGCTCTTTGACTTCAGTAAACTACAAACCCCAGAATTCCACAGAAGCTTGAAAGTGGCATGACAGCACCATAAACAGTGTATTGCAGAAATGACCACAGAAATCAGGACTCCTGCGGGGACCCGTCACAATTCTTCATCACAGCCTCGCTGGCCGGAGGACAGGGCTGACTGCAACACCCTACGGCGTCCCCCTCTCTGGCAGCACAGACCTCCGTCACTCCAGACGGCTCACTGGCTTTTAAGGTGGAATTTCAGTGGCGAGATAGGGACTTGGCTACGACGTGGCAGCTACATGTCTGATGAGGGATTTTGGCTGCTTTTTTTCCCCAAAAAAATAATTGGCAACACTTTGAGATGTTGGAACACGAGGAGAAAATTCTACAAGGGTTTTGCTGGTCTATTATTTTCCCCAGTGAGGTTTCCCAGCTGCTGGGAATCCTGCTTTTCTAACCTAGGAATGAATAATAACAAATATGTAAAATTGAAGAATTTCACGGCCGGAATCCATAGGTTGTTTGAGGTCGTGTTCTATTAGTATTAGCGAAACATCAGGAGAAAATATTAAGAGAACACGGCCTCAAAGCCTGGAAAACCCACAACAACCCAATAACAAATATGTCCCCAGACCTACTTTGAGCATCAGAGGCTGGTGATGAGAACAGGGAAGGACTTATCACCTTGACCAGGATCGTTCCAGTTCCAAGAAATCGTAGTTTGCAAAGCTTTGTTCAAGAAACAGTGGAGTACTGATGGCACACGTTAGTGCCTGCCAAGACTAAAGGCCTTATTTGAATTGCCAATGTGTGAAATCAGTACTCCACCGTTTCTTGAATAAAGCTTTGCAAACTGCAGTAGTTTGCAAAGCTTGCAGTAAAATTGCAAGTTTGCACCTGTGAGGCCCTTATTTGTCAGCTAATTAAAACAACCCCCTTTCTCAGACTGGTTTTCCACCCAGAAACATCCTGGCCTTGTGTTGTCTTCGATCTCTTCCTTATCGAGGTCCATTATATCTACTACCCTTGTTCCCAAAACACTGTTTTTCCCCCTCATTTCTTGCTCCGTTTCCACCATCTCCTCGTTCCTCTTTTACATGGCATCAAGCAGCATGGCATGGCATGGCATAGAGTCAAACAGCAAAACACTGCAAGCATTACCTGGCAACGAACAGCAAATGACGTGGCAGGATGGGGTATGGTGATGTACTGGGTTATGATAGGAAGGCCAGCATCAACCCACTACATGTCATTAGGATAGCATTAGGATATCATGGCAGGGAAGGCAAGGCGACCTGATGTGATCACTTCCATGCCAGCTTTGAGGACTTCCAGAGGAAGGAGGCCGTCAATTCCACCGTTGATGGAGTCCGTGCTTTGCAAGCTGCCTCCACTGACTCCTGCCTTGCCCCTCTCCTCCTCGGCGTCAGCCAGGGCTGTGTGTTTATCTTTCCTCCTGTTTATTTATTTTTTCATTCCACAGAACTCTTGGGATAGGTCCTGATGTTTGCTTAAGATGGCAAGAGATGGCCTTTCTTTCTGCCTCACTGGCCAGCCGTCCCCACGGCCCCTCCCATCACCACAAAAGGGGGGCTGGTGGCCCCCCGCCGTGGGAGGGGGGCGCTGGTGCTCGGCCGAAGGAAAACAAACATTGGCACGTGCCACTCGTGACAATACCAGGCCTGGGTGGGCTCGGCGGTGGGCGGAAGCGTTTCTGAGCGCAGGTACGGGAGGAGCTGTCGCGGGGATGTTTACGAACCAAGATGTCCACCTTTTGCAGAGAAATGGTCTCAGTTCACTCCCCTCAGCCCGAAAAGGCATCTGATTTTTTTTTTAATAAGAGAAGGTTACCTAAATCAGGGGTGCAGAGGGGAAGGGCTGTTTCCCTCCCCTCCGTCATATTGTTGAGCTGCAATATTGTGTTCTGGTGCCCTTCGTGTTATTTCTGGCCCTCATTTTGGACTGTTTTGGTGCTTTTTTGAGTTTTTTTGGGGGGGAGGGAGGGTAGAGACTCTGGGTGTGTGTGTAAGGGAATTAAACCTCAGCATTTGTGGGGTGCATTTGGCTATATTTAGGCAAAAAAATTGCCCCCAAACCAGTGCTGAAGCATTCCCCTGGAATGATTTTTTGAAATAAATTAAAATAAGTGGGGGGGCTGGAAGCTTTGGAGATCTTCTGGGGCCACACTCTAAGGGCCACATGGTGGCTTGATAATAGTACATGTGAAAAGCATCTAGTAGGAGACCACAAGATAAACAGAGGTCAACGGAGTGATGCAGCGGCCAAAAAGGCCAATGCGGTTCTAAGCTTCTTCAACAACACTATAATGTCCAGATCGAGGGAGAATATAGTCCCACTCCATTCTGCTTTGTTCACGTGGAATCTTGTGTCCAGTTTTGGGCATCACAGTTCAGGAAGGATGTCAACAAAGTGGAACATGTTCAGAGGAGGGCAACTAAGAAAGCAAAAGTTTTGGAAACTAAACCTTTTGAGGAGTGACAGTGGGAGCTGGGCCCGTTTACCTGGGAGAAGAGAAAACTGAGATGTGGCATCGTTGTTGTTGGTGTGTCCCTTCAAGCCATTTCCAAGTTATGATGACCCTAAGGTCATGGAGTCTTCTGGGGCTGAGATTGTGTGACACTCCCAAAGTCACTCAGCGGGCTTCCACGGCTGAGCGGGGAATATAATCCAGGTCTCCAGGGTCGTAGTCCAATGCTTCTTAGAAAGGGAGTCAGAGAACAGCTGGGGGGTTATTTCAGTAGGCGCATGACAGAATTTGGCATTTAAACTTTTCAGACTGAAATAAAAGATGTCCTGACATTTCTGGTTGCTGGACCCATGAACTGTGGAGTGATGGGTCGGTGACCCACAGGGCTGCCTCTCGGAAAGTGTGGTGCAGACATTTTGGAGTATGAAGAAAACAAACAAACAAACCCAAACCCTTCTCTCTGAGAACATGAAGACGCGGTGCAGAGACAAGGACAAACCGAGGGGCAGGCAAGCTTTCCAGAGCCAACTTGGGAGCCGGTTGGATTTGCTTGCCTGAAGTACTGGCTGGTGCCCATTCCAGCTGGCAGAAGGCACCGCGACCAGTGGTAGGCGGAGACGGAGGCAAAGTGGGGGATTATACAGTCCGCACATGCACAAACACCTGCATAGAGGGATAGGGAAACACAAACATACACAGAGAGGCAGACAAGCTGTTTAATAGGACATGGTTCAGCTGTGGAATTCACCACCACAAGACGCAGCGCTACCTTACGTGGCTTTAAAAGGGGATTTGGTAATTTCCTGGAGATTTGGATGATCAATGGCTAGTGGCCAGGGAGGCTACACAGCACCAGAGGTAGGATGTCTCAGTTGCTGGGGAACATGAGATGAGGGGCTAAAGTTGCATTTGTGTCCTTCTGGTAGACTCTCCAAAGGGGTGCCTGGTTGAACAGAACACTGGCTCAACAGACCTGAGGACTGATCCAACATGACTCTTGCCTTCTTCTGTTATAAAGGACCAGACCAATAACCAGAAATTCTTCACTCGGCACGTAGGTGAACGGTGGAACTCACTGCCACAAGATGTAGTTCCAACCCGGCTTGCTTTAAATTAACCAAATCACGGAGGACAAGGGATTCAAAGGTTGCTGATCAGGGTGGCCATGTTTCACCACTGTGGTATCAAAGGCAATATGTCCGTGTGCATCCACTCACTGAAGAGTGTGAGATGCAGGACACGAATGCATTCATGGGGCAACCGATAGGCCATTGTGCAAAACAGAACGCTGGTGCAGAGAGGCCTTGTGTCGGATTCAATATGGCTGCTCTTATGTTCTCATGCAATGGTTTCCTTAGGGTAGCAATAAGGGGAGAGCTTTAATTTCCCCTTTTTCCCTCCCTCCCTCCTTCCTTCCTTCCTTCCGCTGGCTTTCCTCTCCACATTTAACAAGGAACGCATTGTGTTCTCTGCAGCACAGAATCCAAATTCGTTTCCAAACCACTCTTTTCTGGCCCAGTCTACAAGGCAAAGGGAGTACCCGTCACATTTCCCAAACAACCAGACTAACCACATCCCGATCTCCGGACCCCGAGGGCGTCTGTGTTCACCCTCGTTCTCTCTCTCTGGAGCAGTGCATGAAGCTGGAGGAGCATTTCTGTCCTGCCACTGAATGGCCGTTCTGTCATCTGATTATTAACCAAGGCAGGTATGAACCGATTCCAGCTACCTGGGACCTAATTAATCTCAGTCCCTGGGAGATGGCAGTTCAAAATAATTACCACTTGAATAAATAGCAACAGAGCTGCAAACGGGAGGCTTAGCCTCTGGTGTGATTGTACGGGTTTCAACCAACACGCCACTCACAAATGTCATTGTGACGCATCATTAAGTCCCCAAGGGCTTGTTGGTGTTTTTTAAGGGAAGATTTATATGTGTATGAGAGAAAATGGGGCGGGGAGAGAAAAGTCCCTTCTCTTTATTATTTTGGAAAAATCAAAGGAATAGCTGTTGGCATTAATATATTAAATATTAGATTTCTTTCCCAGCCTATATTAAAGGAGCTCAGGATGGTGTGCAAGCCAGTTCAATTTAAGCAGTTAAAGAGAGGGTATCAAACAATGTATCACATGAAAAGCAGCATTTGGAAATTAAAAATCATGCACTTGTATGTTTTGGGCATTTCCGCACTAGTCTGATATAGTGCTCTGATTCCACTTTCAACATCCTACGGAATCCCGGGGTTTGCAGGGGCCTCAAGGCCCCTCCCTAAACTGCAAACCCCAGGATTCCATAGGATGTTGAAAGTGGAATCATAGCACTACAAGTGTCTAGTGCAGAAATGGCCTCTGACTCTGCATCTTTTCATGGTACTTTAAAAAAGAAATTGCCCAACCTCTCTTGCATTACCTCATTGTAGTTCTGTTTGCAGCTCAGGTTGACTTGACAACTCCTCCTCTTTTTCCCCCTCTTGCATAATCTATTAATCTGCTAAATTGTGTAAGGAGATGAAAGCCCGTTGTGTTTATTAACAAGAGATTCCAGGTGAGATCCAGGTCTGTCTTGTTCTGGGCAGTCGGCAGCTCAGGGCTTGTGGGCATCTTTCTTTCCAAACGACAACTTCAGAGTCTTGTTTCCACCAGAGCAGGCAGTGCTGAATCCCTCCCCAAGACCTCGTTCCTGCATAGCATTTGCTGCAGAGGATTAAATAGCTATCGATCCCCAGTTCTAAGGAAACATTTTAAGTCGTCATTAATTGCTTGGCACTTTTCTCAGAACCTGAACAGACTTGCTTGGCAATGCTTCTTCTTCTGACACGACCGCTTTCACCCAGCGAGAACTAGTGAGAGGCAGCGCTGCCCTTGATTTGCCTTCATTCAAAGACAAATTTAGCAAAATAAATCCAGACGAAGGCTTGAGAAGATGAGATTCAGCCCTCCCCAACTCAGTGATGAACTTCACTGGGCCAGTCATCTTTTTACTCAGTTTGGCCCACCTTGCAGGGTTGTTGTGAGGAGAACATGGAAGGGGACCTGTACACTGTCATGAGCTTCTCAGAAGAGGGATGGGGTATAAATTGTAATAAAATCAGCAATACCAACTTCATGCAATTGTAGGAAGGAATACAGAGAACAAAGATGGGGAAATTGCTGGTGTGGCTGGGCTGAAATTTTACCTGTAAAGGTGAGAGATGAAGATGCCACCATAAGGAACGGTTTTGCTGTTGTGTCAATTAGGCTACATAGCACGATTCAACATGGCTCTTGTTCTGTTCCTAAAACGCAACAAGTTTGATGACAATGAAAGGAGCAGATATGCAACCTTTCTTGGAATTCTTCGTATTTTCCAGAGTATTTCGGACTTTGAGATGAAACTGTGGCCGACAGAATGAAAGACAGTTGCACAACTACTGTACAAGGAAACAAATTTGACTTGGACTTCATCCCACATTATGGTTGATCTGGCTCTTTTTGGTCTACGTCGAGTAAATCCTGGGAACACTAGAGCTAGTTTGGAAAGTTGAAACTGACAAAGGTGAGAGGATGTGAGTGAAGCCGTGGAAGGAATTTTGGTTAATTTCCAGAAGCTGGTACAGGAGACGAGTATGGAAACAAGGGGAGTGGAGAAGAATTTAAGATATTTTCACAGCAGGTGTGATGGAATTATTTTTTCAAAAAAAGCCAATCGGGAGAGAAAACAGGGGAAAGAATTTATATGCACAGTTATGCACAGAAACAACAAGGTCCCAGCTTTCTGATAAAGTTAAGTACCTCGGATGGGTTTTCCATTCTTCCATCTTCAAAGGCTGTCCTACCAATCTCTTCGTCTGAAAAAACAAGGCTGGTGCTATGTGACGAATGCAAACACACACCCCTTGAGGAAAGCCGCCAGGAGCTCCACGGAAAGGGTGTTGTTATAAACAATAGCAAGAATCCTGCTGGAAACTTACATCTTCATTAAGTGGACTTACATCTGCAGGAATTGGAATTAGGCAGTTTTATAAAGTTCTTGTCGGGTGCCTTCAAGTTGCTTCCGACCTATGGCAACCCTAACGCAAACCTAAAGGAGTATCCTGATGGGGCTTTCTGATGGCTGAGAGTGTGTGACACATGATCAAAGATCTTGGCCTCTAGTTTTATTAGCACCCAACCTGAACATAAATTTCAACTGCAGGCCTACTTCGTTTAACAAAACCTCTGATGAAGAAGTTTCTTTTTACGAAGGCTGTTCCTCCCCCCAACCAGCCTCCCTCAATCAGAATTCTACCCATCACCCACTTGCCCCCTTTTCCTTTTCTCTAGCTGGAAGATTTTTAGCAGCATCAGCATGCAGGGAGAATGGTAAAGGAGGGATGGGAAAATAGCCTTGCGGTGTTGTGCTTCAGCAGGGTATCTACACAAAAAAAGGTTGACCCAGAAAAGAATGGGGTTCTGTGCAACAGGCAAGGCAAACAGGCAAACAGCAGCTGCCTCCGGGGAGCCTTACTGAGTATGTATGATCAGCAAAACAGAGATAAAAAAGGAGAAAATCTGTAAGTCTCCCTCACCATATCCAAGTTCAGCATATCCAAAAGGCAAAACGGAAGTTGTAAGAAAAGTGGAGGCTAGCAGAAGAAAAAGATTTGGATGAAGCCATCAAGAAATCTCTATAAGGTTCAAAATATTTTTGTTTATTCATCTGAGACTTACCCAAGCTGTCTTCATTTCACACGTGTGTACTGTTAGTTTCGGATGAAATACTGGCTGAAACCTAGTGCCGCAGGTCTTAATCTTTCCTTTCCCAGGGACTCCTTTTAAAAATCTTTGGTTGCCGCAGACCACCAAGACTTAACTCAAGATTTGAAACCCTGAAGTGCATCGAATATTTAAAATTGCTTATCAAGGGTTTTCAAATAGGGAGAGAAGGAAGAAATAAGTAAACGCGGCTACTTCTATTACAACATTTTTATTGGAATGATTTTGGGACAGATTTATCTTTCATCCTTTCTTTCTATTTTAACCGTAAAAGCTCACAACATTTCTTCAAGCCTTTGTGGACCCCCGGTGAGGACATCGCAGACCCCAAGTCGAGAACCACCGATCTACTGAATTGGTCTTTTTTTCCCCCTCCGGTGCACATGTATTCTTATGGCTTTCTTGTTCTCTCCCATAAATGAATATACAGCATTTGTCCTTTTTCTGCGTGCAGGTCAGAACGGTTACATAAAATGTCCTGGCCCTCCTGCCTGTTCCCCTTTTCTTGAGACGCTCAAGTATGTAATGAGCCCATCGAGGCGCGCGTGGTTAATGGAAGCCGCTAAAAGCCGAGGGCGGAGCAGAGGCTGCCATCAGCAGCACGGCCAAGCCTTGCGCCCGGGGTTGGCCTTGGTCTCTGTGAAGTCCTCCTTCCAGAACCGCCCCCGCCCTCAGCCCAGTTTCCATCTGAAAAAAAGGGACTTTTTTGAAGATTTTGTGGCAAGCATAGTTTAAAAAGTCAGTCTGAATATTGTGTCTTTCCCGTTCAAAATACAGTTGGCCCTCCAAATTCGGCAGGGCGAAAGGTGCAAGACCCCTGCAAAAATGGGAAAAAATGCCAACATCAACATGTGCGCGTGTCTGTGAGAGGGGGGTGAGGCATGGTGGGGAGAACAGGCACCCGGGGTCCAAAGAAGGTCAGGGAAAGGAAAGGGGGTGGGTTGGCACAGCGGCCCTAGACTTCCTCTCTCTTCCCCACCTCCTTCTTTGGGCGGGCGGGCGGGGTCTCTGGGAGAGGGTTTGTGGTGCTGGGAAACTGGGCTGTGAACCATCCTCAGCTGGCCAAGTAGCAGCTGATGGAGGAGGAAGAGGAAGAGGGCCAGAGGAGGGTCTGCGCGGCTGGATTGGAGCTGCCAAAGGTTTCCCCGGAAAAGAAGTGCCTGGGATGGGGGGGGGTAGGAGTTGGAGAAACTCGCCAACGATCAAATCTGTGAAAGTCAAACCCGCAAATGTGGAGGGCCAACCACATTCCACCTTTGTGGTCCGGCTGTGAAGGCAGACAGGCCGCTTGCTTCCAAATTGCACCGGTTCTTCCTGGCTTCTGCTCCACAGCTGCAGTTGGTGCTATTTGCTCTTCATTGCCTTCTGGCGATAGATCTCTTCTGTGAAAGGCCTGGGAGAGGGAAGGAAGAAGGGCAAGGGAAGGAAGGAAGGAAGGAGGGAAGGAAGGACGGAAGGAAGGAAGGACGGACGGACCAATGATCAGAAGGAAGGTGGAATGGAAGAAAGGAAGGAAGGACCGACCAATGATCAGAGGGAGGGAGGGAGGGAGGGAGGGGAGGAAGGGAGGGAGGGAAGGAGGGAAGGAAGGAAGGAAGGAAGGAAGGAAGGAAGGAAGGAAGGAAGGAAGGAAGGAAGGAAGGAAGGAAGGAGCAATGATCAGAAGGAAGGTGGAATGAGTGGAGGGAAGGGAAGGGAGGAAAGACCAATGAACAGAAGGCAAAACAGATGGATGGAAGGAAGGAGGAAAGGAAGGAAGGACCAACCAATGAACAGAAGGCAAAATGGATGGAAAGAAAGGAAAGATCATTAGTGTTGTCTGGTGGTTTCCACGTCACTGAGGCACTCGTGAACCAGCTCTGAATTTTAGTCCAAACATTAAAGCAGCTGTCCAAGGTGCTGAAACAACCCTCTCCCCACCCACAAAGTTCAGCACCATGGGTAGTTCCTTTAACATTCAGACTGGGGCAGGTTCACCATTGCCCCACCAGCACGGAAGCCACCAGCGGCCCCTGCGCGTCCTTCAGAAGGTCCACCTCGTGGTCACTGCTTCTTACTAATACCAAATCTGCCCCATTCCAGCCCTCCGACGGCCATGCCCCTTCTCTCCAGGACTCCACTGTTTGGTGGCTTCCCCACTTTTGTACAGGCTCACTTCCCCCATTTTATAAAAAAAGACAAAATGCTTCTCTTTAGCCCTAGAGACTGGCAGGGAGCGAGAGCTCCAAGCCCAATTAATGCTGGTATTTTGGGCCCACCTCTTTGGCCCTGCCCACCGCTAGAACATGGTCCCCAAGACCTTCCTTAAAACTGAAGGGGGCCCTTGTTGCGATACACCCTTGAACCAAATGCAAATGGATAGGACAAGATGGAAGAGTGGGCACAAAATGTCATGGCATGAACTTCTCCCCACCACCCCACAACTCAGCAGGGTCTCTGTCCAATCTGAGGGTCTCGTGTCTGTTCCTGCTTGTCAGAAAGACAGAATATGCTGGCACGTAATTAAACCCACAAACCAACAGCACTTTGAGGCCTCTTTGAGGCGAAACAGAGATTAAAGGCTCCCCCTTTCTGTTGAATATCTCAACGGACTGAATGAACTGGAAACATTTCGAGCTGGCACTGTGTAATTAATGCAGGTGGGGAACCTTGTTTGGAGCGGATGTGTGGGTACCAGAGAGAAACACGTATGAGTACAAAATGTTTCTTTGCTGTGCTGCCTGCAGCACTCGGTATTAGGTTTAGGTTAGGACTTCTAAACAATCCGCCCCCTCCCCAAATTCAGATCAGGGTCACCTCTCTCTGTCGCTCTTCTGACACAGCTTGGAAAAGTTAATGCTTTGGGACTGCACCCTGGTGTTTGGCGGTGTCATTTGGGATGGCGAATCCACCCTGAGAGCGCTAGAGCCCTCTAGTGAGGAATTCTAAGTACACCAACAAACTGCACATCCCAGGATTCCACAAAGATGGAGCCGTAGAAGTGAAAAGCGGTATCAAAATGCTACAATCGGGCAGTGCAGATATACTCGCTGGCCAGCAACCTGTTTGCAACTTATCTGCACATAAATGCAGCTTGCACATTTGTAAGTCCCATTTTGGGTGGTGCATAAGAGGCAATTCTCTCGCCTTTGTTCTCAGTCCAAACGCCTCCCACTGTTCAGCAGCTGCCAGGTGCTGGCAGGGACCCCCTGTTGCTGTCTCTTACAGGCGGGACGTTGATTCAGACCATGAAAGTCTGGCTGCTCTAGGCTCTAAGGGGACGGAAAAGGCAAGTGCATTCTATTCAAGAGGGCACCCTCATTTCTTTCCCTCGCCGAGCTGAGACTAGATCCTTCTCTCCGGTCTGAATCACCTCCTCCTTCTTCCCAGCAGCAGGGACCCCTCCTGGGTGGTGGGAGATGTGGAACTGTGCATGTGCAACTATGCACAGATGTAGGATTTAAGTCTTATAGTGGGGGCGGGGGGAGAGAAATGCACGGAATTTCGGAAACAAGCAAATGAGCAAGTAATAGGCTATAACCCCCTTTGGAGTCCCAGGGGAGCAGATATGGATTCTAGCAAGGCCAGATTCGGCTCTAAGGCCTCAAGTTGCCCACCCCTGCAGCAGACGAGACGGACTGAGACGAACCATTACTGTGAACCGAGCAGGCAGCATTTTAAGTCACTGGGAAAACATATATGCATGCATGCACACAGAGGGTTACCCGGTGGGAAGACTGTCTTTCTTTGGCCCAATTCTCCGAAACTAAGGGACCATTTCTGATTATCTTGTTGGCTAAGTGCTAAAGTGACTCACCCTTCGTAGAGCAAAGCAATCGCGTAGCACAGCCCCAACACCACCGTCAAGACCAGACCGGCAGGGCTTGCGTGCCTGGTTGAGAAAGAGAGGAGACAACAGAGGAGGGGAAAGAGATAAGAATTTTCTCACTGCCATAGTCTGGCATGGTTTTATGTAATGTAGGAGCCTTCCAAACCATGTAATTATAGTGCCACGATTCCATCTTAACGGCCAGGGCAACATCCTATGAAATGCTGTGGTTTATATTTTGGGGAGCGGTATGGACAAGTCTCAGCGAGAGAGCTCTAGTGCCTCACCAAGTGACACATCCCACAATTCTGTAAGTTTTTGAGCACAAGTTAACCAGGACATGACATATACCTAAAAGGCTGAGAAACACTACACTTTAAAGTAAGATGTCACCCCCGAAAACCTGCATTCCTAAAAGCCGTTGCCTGCCGACAGAAGGATAGGAAGGAGCGGCTCATTCTAGCTTCTCCAGGGAAGGAGTTCCAAAGACAAGGGGCAGTCGCCGAGAAGACCCTCTCCCAGGTCCCCACCACCGCGAGGGTGGTGGGACCGAGACAGGGGGTCCAGGCAAGGCTCAAATGTGGAAATACCGTCTTTCGGATAGTCAGGATCCAAGCTGTGATCGAGGACAGCGTTCGTCAGCCTCTGGGCCTAATTGGGTCACCCTCCTTTTCTTTTCATGCTATGTTAAACAATAAGATGTCACTCGCTGAAGATGGACTGATGAGGCTTAGTTTGGAGATTATGTGGGCTACTTAGAAGCTGAAAAGATGGTTATATAAGACCAAGACAGAAGCGGTGAGAAAACTACCACCAGCCAGGGCAGAAATGTAGGCCAAACAGAGAGAGGGGAAGAAGCTTCACGGCATCACCACGCTGTTCTGGTTATGTAGGTCCAGAAGAAAGGCTAGGCTTGAACTGACCTCTCTCTTTTGCTATTACCGCCTCCCCATTCCATATCTTGCAATGAACTTCTAGCTATGAAATGATCACAACCTGGTTTTTGATAATTAAGGATGCTGGTGAGGGTTGTCTGAGCTTGGAAACAATTTTCTGATCAGTCATAGCAGCATAAGATGGTGTCGACGATGGTAGCAATAGCAAGAATGATGGCAAGAGGCAAAGCAAACCACGTTAGAGCCAGGAACATGGCTAGATCAAGTTCCAGCTGAAACAGGAAGTCTTTGTAGGCCTTCCCGTTGAAGGCAGGTAATGGCTAGCTTGGACGGACAGAGATTTCTGCTGTCAAGAGAGGTGCTCTCCAACCTTTCAGGGATGAAAAACAGGACGTGTTTGGCCATTCAACATCAGTGCATGTTTAGGATGGTGGAAGTTATAAATGAGCAAGAGCAGACAAGCTCGGAGAGGCTGCAGCAGTTTCCTTTTGCCAGAGCCGACTGGGCAGGACAAGATTCCACCTCTTCTCCAATTTCTTCTGAGGAGTCCACTGAATGCACACTATGTTGGCACACTGAGCACCATTTGCAGCGAGTGAAGTAAGCTGAGGACAAAGGGGGACAGTGGGAGGAGGAAAGAGAAACCAGGACATTTAAAAATCAAATGGAAAAATGAGATGAGAGAGGATTCATCAGGACTGTCCGTGCCAAACTAGAAGGGAAGGTAGGGAGGTGAGACAAACTGCCTTCCTAGCTGCTTGCTGTGTGTTATGGAGAAGGCCATGAATTCTCACAAAAGCATCTTCTGATATATTGATACACACCCTAAAGCAAGGAGTAGGGGACATTTTTTCCCCAAAGGACCTCCCAGAGACCATGGAGATTGCCAACAAACCACAAACATGGAAGTGGCTGCAAGTCCATCTCTAGGTTCTGAAAAACCCAGTTTTTACAAGTTACAGAAAAGCCGAAGCACAGAATGGAAATACGTAAGCACCCAAAAAATGTAGAGAGGGAAGTTTATTTGGGAAAAAGGATATATGATGAATATATAGGTAATTTATAGTAGCAAATCCAAGGAACTGGATTATAGAAAGATATAAGATGATACTATTTTGTATTACGTACTTATGCAACAAGCCCAAATGTTTTATTGAATTTATGGGTTTTAATATACATATACATACATATACATATACATACATATATATGTATGTATGTATGTATGTATGTATGTATATATATAAAACAAGAAAAACTGTTTCTAAAAAGATCCTAAAGAGAGTAGTGGTCATTTTATTGGAAGGGGGAGAAGGACAGATATGGAACAAGTTATTCTCACATTCTGACTTTCAAAAGTTTCATTTCAATGCAACATTTAATCTTGCTTTGATCAAAGGCTGGCTGATGTCAATGCTCAGATCTAAACCCACTCTTTGGATCTGATGAAATTCAATTTCGCCTCTCCTCCCTTTTGGCTTTGGCTGAGTTCTCCACTTCAGAAATAGGTCACAAACGCTGGTGACCTAGAAGAAGCCAGGTAGTCCTTGGCGACTGGCAAAGTTGCTGATGCAAGGAGAGGGACGGCGTACGAGTCGCGCACTAACGCTACACTGGGGTGTCACAAGATGCTGCGGAAGACAATTGCCAAGCATGTCAACACCGGGAACGGATAATAAGGCCAAGTCCCGGAAGCAAACACAGCCGGGCAAACAGCAGGTTTAAATGAGTTTAGAATACAAAGACGTGAGAGTCATCCTGCCGTCGGCTCTACCAGACCATAACGCAGGGCAACGGCATCCCAAAAGTAGGCTAAACCGAGGATGGTCGAGATTTTCCACACCTCAAGGTTAGAAGGTGCTCAGAGGTCATTGAGACTACGCCCACGCCAATGCACGAAACCCAATATTATAGCATCCTTGGTCCTTCCAGGAGGAGGAGGAGGAGGCCAACCACTAATGGAAAAAAAAAAAAACCTTGTTCCAATTAAGGCATGTCCAACAAATAAATTGGGCCAATGGTAAACATATGGCATTATAAGTGAACCTGTGGTATGACTCATTTTAACACATGTGTGTGTATATGTGTGTGTTCGCATGTCTTGGTTTTTAAAAAACTTCATCTTGAGTTGGATGACTGGTTTGAAAGAACATACAGCTCTCTCTCCACCTTTGCTAGGGTTAGGGGCACAGGACCCCCGTGAAAGTGGGAAAACCGTGAATAACTCGAGGCCCTCCCAAACCCTATTTGACACACAAGAAAGTATGATCACCATTATTCAATCCACTGCGGATCCCTTCGAGGCATCAGAGTTCCTTCCCAGGGCAGAAGTGGGGGCCCGGCGGGGCTTCCGGCCCCCTCCCCTGCTGCCCCACAGCATTTTTAAGAGGGACCTACAAGCCTTGTTCCCAGTTTCTCAGCCTCACGAGGTTTGCGGTCCCTATTAAAAATGGCCGAGGGAGGCAGCAGAGGGGACAGCAAAGAATCCGTGAATAATCAAGTCTGCAAAAGTGAAACCTGCAGATGTGGAGGGCTGACTATATACTTGTTGATGTAACAAAGCAGATGGACACCAATGTTTTGTTCTTTCAGAGTAACTGCCGATTCACCAGGAAGAAAGCAAAGAGAAAGAGAGAGAGAGAGAGAAGACGATTGTGCCAGACTGAACCTTTTCCCCCAATTTTGGAAGTGTGTGTAAGTGGGCAGAGCTGGGAGGGGGTAAGTGCTTTCTCTTTTTTTCTTCTATGTATCTAGCTGTATTTTTTTCCTTTTTCTTATATGCCTTTCAGTTCTCTTTTCTTTTTTGCAATGAGTCCAATTTCCTTTCCTTTTCTTACTGCTACTTGTCAAAAGTTTTGTTTGGTGATATGTTAAATATCATTACAAAATGTATCTTGAATGAACAACAACAAAAAAAAAAAAACTCTATCTGTTGTTCTCCAAAAAATAAAATAAAATAAAATAAAATGGGCAGACCTGGGGAAAATGGGTTCTTTGGATTTTCTTGTTGTTTGCATCCAGTCAACTTTGACCTATGTCATTTCTCCTCCTCCTACGTGATTTTTTAAAACATCTTTGCCTCATGAAGAAGCCAGGGATGCTTTGAAAGCTTGCATGGTCTGTTCCGTGCATTTTGGTTAGCTAATAAAGGTATCCTTCTTTTCTGGATTTTGGATTTTGTTGTATTTCGCTAAATGAGTTACACCTTAATATTAAGCAGACGAAGACTTAGGCCATTTCTGCACTACACTGCTACAGTGCTATTATTCCACTTTCAACAACATCCTGTGGAATTCTGGGCTTTGTAGTTTCCTAAGGCCAAAGAGCTCTCTGGCTGAGGATCCTAAAGGCCCCTCCCCAAACTGCAAACCCCAGGATTCCATAGAAGATTGAAAGTGGAATCACAGCGCTATAACAGTGTAGTGCAGAAATGGCCTCGGTAATGGACTCTGCAAAGGCCAAAGAACTTGGCGGCTATTGTTGCCTTACCTAGCAAAAAACCGAATTTTCTTTCCATCTCTAAGATGCAGAGAGAGCATGAAATATCTGGCCAGCCTCTGGCTGCAGTCAAAATCCAGCTGACATCACCTCTGCATCGAAGGGTGGAAAATATGACGTCTCCTCTCCAAGCCAACAAGCTTTGCTCTAGGCAAGTAGCTCCAGAAGAGCACTTAGACTCTCTTAAATTCTCACATTTTGTTTGCTCTGGAGGCCAAAGCGGTACTTGACCTTGGCAAGAGCTGCTGGAGGAGAAGAAAACCATCGATCTGTGGGGTAGCGAGGGGAGGCGGGTGAGCGGAAGTGCTACTTTGGCTGCCACGCTAGAAGCAAACTATTCTCAGAAGGTACTCTTAAGAGATTCGGGCAATTAGTCCTTGGACGGGCGTCTTCCCGGGTGCAATCTCCGTTTCAGATTGCTTCGGTAAGCGTTGGATGCTTTCTCTCTTAGAGAGAAAATATGAGCTGGGGGCAGGATACAGAAAAGAACACTCAATTTATTTCCCCTCTGGAGGTCGAAGGGAGAAAAAGGAGATTCATCAGGTGTCTGTCTGCTGCTTTATAGGCCTACCTTGGTCCAAGATAAGAGGTAAAGCAAAATAGGGAAGGGGTGGATCTTCTTTTCCAGCCACCAAGATAAAGCAAGATATCTAGGTGGTTAATACAGAATGCACGCCGGGGTGGACACATTGTGGCCCGCCAGCCACACAAGCCGCCAGCTCCACTTTTGTGGCCTCCAGAGTTCCTTTGAGGTCAAAAAAATCGAAGTTTTTTTTCCCAAAAAAATGGGGAAAAAAAGTTTTTGTTTTTTGTTTTGCCTGCAAATACTTTCTAGGGACGAGGGGAGAAATCGACACTTGCAAATCTGGCGGTAAACCTGTGGAATGCCTTATAGTCAATAGATAGTAATACTGGTTCTTTTCCTTCCTAGCTACTTTCCCCCTCCTTTGCAAAGTCTTCTGTGTTTTTTAAAACCAGAGTATTCTAAGCCTAAGCCTCAGAAATCAGATACGTTCCCCGAGTCCCTTTCATGAGGTCATCCAGAACATGTTCTCATGGCGTGGAAGGAAACAGCCTTGGTGTGCAGATGTCATGGAGACAGTGATGGAGCTGAGCTGCCACTGAAATGGGCAGGAGATGCTTGCTTGGCCTGTTTTGTAAGAGTCACAGATGATTAGAAATGGAAACAATATCTGAAAATATTTGAACATTTAAAAAGTGGGTGTTTGGGAACCATGGGGAGCAGAATACTGGGGGCGCTGAGAATCTTGGCACTTTTGCAACTTGTCGTGTGTGAAAAACTATATGGGTTTTTTGCACAGAACAGAAGGAAAAAAACCCACCACCCATTCATTCCAGGACTTATTCTTTGAAAAAACAAACAAACAAGTGGACATTTTTGCGCAGAAAACAAGTTCTCTGTGTAGAAAATACGTGTTGTAGCTAAGGATGGAAAGAAGATTGAAAAATGCTCGCAAAACGGTCAAAAACATCTTTTTTCAAACGATGAGAAACTCTGAAAAGAAGAATCCTGGACTGATGGGAATCTTCTGTGCAAAATTTGCCTGTGGTTGTTTCGTGCAGAAAACAGCACAGAGAACAGAAAATGCTGTGTTTGGGGAGGTTTATTCTACACCAAACTTGCACATGGTTGAGTTACATAGGAAACGTCTTCGGAGTCGGAAACAGCATTTCCTGTGCCAGAAATAATATTTCTGCCTAGAGGTGTTTTGCCTTCCTCCTCCTCTCTTTTTAAGTGGCCTCTTGATCTGGTTTTGAAGTCTCGATTTAGGATGTTTTGCATTCCGGAGCATGCATGCCTCCCTTCCGCTGGCGTTGAGGCCGCTCTAAGTCGGTGTGTTGGTGGCAAATCTGGCTGATATTATGCACTGGCGCTCTCTGGCACGCTTCTCCTCGGTTTTAATTGATTGCTAAGTGAGCTCTGGGGGCCAATAAGGCTAATAAATGACTCGTCATAAAAATGGAAATGGAAGCAGATGAAAGATCAAGGAGGGCCTGGGGCTGAGAGGAGCCAAAGGAGGGTCTCGTAAGGCCCCCCATCCTAAAGGCTGAGCAAAAGCCCAAAGCTTGTTGCGGGAAACCAAGAGGGGGAAGAAACAGTAAAGTTACACTAGCCGGGATTCTGCATTTTCCTCTTGTTCCAAAGCATGTTTCAGAGCAAGAAAGGTCATTACGTGTAGGCAGATTTTTTTTTTTCTGTGTGCATTACGTGTTTTGCAAGCAGTGATGCCACTATTGTTGGGTTTTTGGGTTAAGGTTGTGGTGATCTGTAATCAAACGCGCCACCCGGGCTCTTGCCTGTTATTCATAGAGTCACCATAATTTGAAGCTGATGGCAGTTAACAACAAGAAAGTAGTTAGGAAGGATATCCTAAGTCATTTTAAGATGTCATATCTGTTAACTAGAATCCCAACCATGTTTTCTTTTGCGTGCAAAAAAGCCAGGTGTTTTTCTTCCTCCTCCTCCTCCTCCTCCTAATAATAATAATAATGATGATGATGATGATGATGTAGAGGAAGAAGAGTATAGTAGTAGTAATAGTAATAACAACAACAACAACAACAACAACAATAATACTGCTATTGTATCCCACCTTTTTCTAATTTTGGGACTCAAAGCAGCTTACAACAAAAGATCACAGTTAAAAATGCACAAACTACAAATGTTAAAAAAGAGATTAAACTATCTAAAAAAAAAAATTAAAACCAAATTTTAAAACCTGCACATTTTCCCTCTTTCTCTTTCTCTCTCTCACACATCAGCACAATAATTAGCAAGATCCAGCAACACGGTTTAGGGTGAGACAGAGGAAATGGCAGAAAAATTCTTGCTGGCCCATTATTCGTTCCCTGTTGTCAAGAAATGTGTTCTTTTTCAATCGGGAACAAATAATTACCCCTATTTTTTTCGCCCCCTGCTCCCAGGTGGCTCTCTACGGTGAGATCAGGCTCCGAGGGTGACATCAGTTTGAAACTCTGCGTGTTGCATTCAGAAAATGACAGATAAAAAAGAAAGTCTGATCATTATCCACGGGGAACACATTAATGTGGGTCACGAAGTGTTAGAAAACAGTTCCACGAAGGGGAAAAATACTCTTTGCTTTCACAAGCGTGCTTGGTGGGGACTGGAATCATAACATGTGTGTGTGTAATAAAATTGGGAGCAGCAGAACAAATACTCGTAATACTGACTAGAACTGAGCTCCCGAATCCCTTGTTCCAGACCTGAGCATGCAGAAAACCAAATCCTCAGTACGGAGCTAGGAAGCACGGAGATTGCAATGGAAAGTACAGTTCCAAACTCCTTCCAAGTCCAAGGGGCTTAAATACCCTTCATTCTGTGCCGACTTGTAACAATTATTACATAAGATTCCTCTTTAAAGGTCGAAGACAACTCAGTTTTAACAACTCAACAAGTCAAATTATGAGAGAAATACTCATCACTACAATAGGAGGAGGTCATGACAAAGAGGGCTTGTGATGCTACGAAAGCAACTGGAAAAGAGGGGTAAACTATATTTCACCCCATTTTCAGGATGTTGGTTGTAGGGGTTCAACCACAAACCATCAGAAATGGAGGGCAGGTTATATGATCACTGCCATGTCTGCCTGAGCTCAGAAGGAATGAGCTACAAATAATATTTGTTACAGTGTGCCTTCGAGTTGTTTGCAATCTATGGAGACCCTAAAGTGATCCAATCAAGGGGTCTTCTTGGAAATATTTATTTGGAGGAGGTTTGCCATTGCCTTCCTCTGAGGCTGAGTGTGTGTGAATTGCCCAAGACTTCCGCGGGGAATTCAAATTCTGGCTCACCAGCTCTCTGCAAGTAATATAGCCATCTTTAAGGGTATGGACGTATCATACCAAAGTCAGAATCAGCAAGGCTGTAAGTATTTCTGATTTCTATGTATGGTTGCAAAAGCTGGGCAGGGGCGAAAGCTGAGATGTGAAGCTGGAGGAGAATTCTACAGATACCATGGGCTGCTAAATAGACACTTGAATGGTCCTTAGAGCAAATCAAGCCTGAACTCTACCTAGAAGAGAAGGTGTCCCGACTGAAGCTATTATACTTTGGATGTATCAGGAGCCGACGTGGCTCGCTGGAAAAGACGATAGCGTTTAATAAAGCGGGAGAGAGAGGAAAAGAGGAAGACTGCGTTACTGGTGGATTGATTCCGTCAAGGAAGCCAGGGCAGCCCTGACTTTCCAGGACCAGAGCAAGGCCGCTGACAACCAGTGCTCTTGGAGGTTTGCTATGAGTTGCAAATCGACAGCAAGTAACAACAAATACAGCAATTTTCTGCGCTACGTAAGTATTACACTACGATTCCACTTTAACCACCACGGCTGCCTCCTATGGAATCCTGGGGTTTGTACTCTTGGGAGGTACTGGAGCTCTCTGGCTGAGAATTCTAAATATTCCTCCCTAAACTGCAAATTCCCTGATTCCACAGAACAGAACCATGGCTGTTAAAGTGGAATCATGGTGCAATAGCTATGTCGTGCGGAAAGGTCCTTAGAATGAGTAACTTTTCTCAACAATGAGGACACAGTGAGTACTACTTCCTAAGAAATGTAAGGAGTGCGGTGACGGTTGGTTACTCTCAAGTGAGTTGGATGGTGAGTCTGTTCTGGAATCTACTCTGAAGTGTAAGGGCACTATCCAAGGTGCTGAAACCTATCACTAATTTGGCCAGCTCCTTTAAAGTTCAGACTGAAACACAGAGCAGATTCACGGACCCACAAGAATCAGCAGCTGGTGCCACAACGAGGAAGCTGTAGGTTGGCTGTAGTAAGCAGAGTCTTTTAGGTGATTAAGATGGGGAAAAGCAGTGGGGCACATGTGGGAGCTGGTGGCTTCTATATCAGGGGAGGGGTGGTTGGCGGAAAACCTTTTCTAGTTTTTAGTCTGAACTTTAAGGGAGATACCCAAGATAATACGCACAGTTTGAGGACAGAGTTCAGAACCTTGGATAGCTCCATCATGGACAAGCTTGCAGTGGATAGTCCCTTACGATACAGAGCAAATCAATGGGCATAAACTCCCGATGGCACCATCTGCAATTCTCTTGCATTATTAAAAAGATCTTGTGGATGGCAAAGAGTTGGGGCTGATCATTAATTTATTGACGGCAGCTAGGATTTCAATCGCGTCATCTTGGAAACAGGAGTGTGACTGGTCTGGCAGAGTATCGGATGTTTTCATTGTGATGAGATCGACCCGTTACATAAGATCCAGGGAGGACTTGATCTTGGAAAATGAATTCACTGAGAGACGGGGAACATTTTCTCACTGAAAGCTGGAGAAAAATCTCTCCCACATGTGTTGCTTTCCAAATTTGGCTGCTATAATGCATGTACATCATTGTACTAAATCTCATGGCTTTACTCTTACAGTATTCTGCATTGCAGGAGGCCAAGGCCTGGCTTTAAATAGCCTCCCAACGAAATTTTAGTGGTTTGGGACAATAGATCACATATACCTTCATAGCCCCAACATGGCAGCTTTCTGGAACACAGTAACTGATTCTTTTTTCTAAATAACTCACCAAGAGTTACATCTCAGAAAGGCATTATTAGTAGTCCCCACTTATCTGACAGGTTGAAACACCGGAGCAATGTCAGAAAACAGAATTGGTTGAAAAGTAGAACCCATGTACTGTACTCTAGGGAGCATGAAGGACTTAAGAGGGACTCATTTGTTACCAACTGACCACACGCTGTTTGCAAAGTCTCTCAGCCAGCTTAGGGCCTTTTCCCCGCTTCTCAGCTGGCTTTGCAAGTATAATCTCCATTTAAACGGTCCCAAGCGAGCCTCTGCAGGCAAGAAGAATCGATGAAAGAGCAGAACCGCTGTTGAATTAATGGGACTTGTCCTCAATTTAGAAGTGTCAAAAAAGCAAATCATCAGATAACAGGGTGTCAAAAGGTGGGAGCTTCCTGCAACCATTTTGGAAAGGCAAAATGCAACTGTTTTGCACAGACAGCTTTACTGCTATATTGCTGGGAACACAGGAAAACCTGGAAAACTCTGAAAGATCTTGCATTTCAGTGCAGGTTGGACCAGGCCCTGGGATCTGCTTCTGCAGAAAAATGGAATTTGTAGAATTTGAATGGCTGGAGAGAAATTGAAAAAAAGACATGCTTGCAACAGCCTGCTCTCCTTTTATTTCATAACTGAGCAAGAATCATTGTGCCAACAAACGTTTGGGGCTTCTCATCTCTTTAAAAGAATTAGGCTGCAAAAGAGATGTCATGTAATCATTTTTGGACCTCACAAAGGGATGACTCCCCAGTTTTGCCCTTGAAATCTCAGGGCTGGAGACGCTCCTGACTTGGTAATTCTAGCTTCACTCTGCCAGACAGTAGGGCACCACCCTAGCACTTTGCATGGGCCTGGGAAGCTCCCAGTGAGGACTTTCTGGACAACTGGACAGTGACAAAGGATAGCAAAAAATCACAGGACTCACATAAGAGACCAACCAAAGTAGACCGTTGTGCTGCCCCAGTACATGGGGTTGTCCATGACGCTGAAAGGAAAGGAGGTCACCTTTGCTTCCTTGAGAATGCCAAAGTAGTCACCTATAAGCAAAACAGAGAGGCAAGGATTTTGGTTCAGCAATGGGCACGTCTAGTTCTAGACTAAAGAGTCACCTAGAGCTTGGAAAAGTTAAGGAATCTGGACTTCAATTCTCAAAGTCCAACCCTCCTAACTTTCCCATGCTCAGGGTTAGGAATGTAAAGAATATTCAAAAGTGTTCACATAATAATCACAGAAGAAGTTTCTTGAGTGTCGAGGAACCTTGAGAAGAAGAATTCAGGATTGATGAGAATCTTTGTAGTTCAGGACTTATTCTGCGCAAAAT
Organism: Cyclura pinguis; assembly: GCA_030412105.1. Lineage (NCBI taxonomy): Eukaryota > Metazoa > Chordata > Lepidosauria > Squamata > Iguanidae > Cyclura > Cyclura pinguis. The sequence goes on along the minus strand of CM059609.1, from coordinate 2,687,533 downwards.
TTGCAATGTGGGTTTTTGTTTTTGTTTTTTTGTACAGGAAACAGCATATTGTCCACACAAAAATAATATTTCTATGAAGAAATATATTATTACTTGAACAGAAAAAGCTGTAATTGGAGGTGACACAGAATTCACATGTGGTTGATTTGCAAAGAAAACAACATTTTTGGCATAGCAAACAGCTTTTTCTGCACAGAAAAAGTATAGGAACATTATTTTCTGTACCAAAAATGCTGTTTGCTGTGCACAAAATGCTGTTTTATGTGCAAAGCAACCATGTGTGAATTTTGCCCAGGCTAAGTCCCAAATTGCGAATAAACTTTGGAAGTTTCTGAATAAAGTTTGAAAGATTTTGAAAACTTTCTTACAGCAAGAAAAAATTGCTAAAATTATTCATTGCTTCTTTCGAGAAGAAATTGAGTGAAGAATTATACTCCTACTTAGGGACCCTGGAGCGCCCACTAGCCTCACAACGGTCCCATTCTTAGAACCCCTAAGATGTCTATAAGCAGGGTGTGAGTGCCACACTCTCTGGACAAGGCTAAACCTCCAGCAGCAAGTGGTATCCTAAACCAGAGCTTGGAAAAGTCATTTTGGGGGGGAATTTACGCCAGAATTCCTCAGCCAGCATGGGCCATGTTATAGTCCAAGAGTTACATCTCCCCACCGCCAGTAATATTTCCTTTCCAAGATTTGAGATAGACTGCTTCTCAACACAGAAGTTCCATGGACTCCTCATGGCTCCTAAGCCATGGATCTGGCCCCCGTCTCCAGGGATTCGCCACAATCATCTTGACTAATGGAATTCAGTGACTTCAGGCCCTGACAGAATCACAGAGTTCGAAAGGAACCCGAGAGTCATCTTGTCCAACCTCCTGCCATGGGTGGCTGCGGTGAGCAGATGACTGACTCTTCGTTGTTCCCTACAAGGCTTGGTTTCCAGACCTCTGAGCGTCTTGGTCACACCTCTCCGGACACATTCCAGCTTGTCAATCTCCTTTTTGAACTGTGGAGCCCAGAACTGGACCTGGTATTCCAGGTGAGCTTTGACCCTTACGTTAAAACCAGAGGCATATCTGGGGTGCGGCAAGTAGGGTACGTGTCCTGGGCGCCAACGCCATGGGGTGCAACAAAAGCCGTGCCGGAAGATTTAGTGTCAGAGGAGGGAGCAGCCCTGGAGGAGGAGGAGGAAGGTTGCCCCAGGCGCTGTTTACGCTAGATACACCACTGGTTAAAACCCTTCTGTTTTTAACTGGCGAGCCAATGCAAAAGAGCATAAAGTGCTTTTCACTGATACTTGAAAACAAACCCCACTGGAAACAGTTGGATTTTTGCACTTGAACTGAACCCCACAATTGAACTGAACCCCACAGTTTTGCATTTGCAATTGATCCCCACAATTCTCACCCAGAAACCCACTCGCTTCTGAGCAGAATAGTTTGTGAAAACTCATACTGCCACTGGCTTGTGTAGCATTGCTATGCCCGATGCAAAATCCAACCCTTGCAAGGGTGAGTCAGCAGGCTGCCGCTGCCATTGCCTGGCAACGGAAGAAGAATCATTCCATCAGGCAAAACTTTTCTGCGGCGTCATTATCCCACTTAGCCAGTCGGGGATAAAAACAATCGGACGAGGGCCATTCATTCTTCGAAGTTCAAACCGGGTGGCTTTTTTGGGCACGGCGTGCGGCTGAAAAAATTGCAGATTGGCCCAGGTAGTAATGCTCATAAATTATAGCCTTTTGTTCTTTTTTCGCTCAGATCTCCAACTCCTTTGTGTCAGTGTCAGTTCCGACTCATGCGCAGCTTTGTCAAGGAGTGCCAACTTCACAGCACAAAACGTGGGGGTGGTGGGCGGCGGGACAAAGAAAACCCAAGTGGGGTCGTGTTATACGTGACTCACCCCCGTGACCATTATAATTTCGATAAGTACTTTCCAGGCCCAAAGCACTTTAGAATCTTTCAGGCCGTTTTTGTCTGTACAGCACACCTCCCGGGAGGTCGTTCATGAACGTCGCCCTAATAGCAGTTGAAAGGCCATGACTGTGGGTTTTTATAAACCACTCTTTCATCAGCCAGAGGCCCAAAGTGAGGAGAGTAAAAAACAAGAGGCAGAAAATGATACTTTGAAGTTATGTGCTGGAATTCAGGAAGGTTGGAGAGATTAGTAGCATGGTTGCATGGTCGCCGGCCGTGCCGGCTAGGGGATTCTGGGTGCCGTAGTCCAAAAAAAGGGAACATTTGCAAGTTTTGCAATTCAGGTATAGAATGATAGAATCGTAGAGCAGGAAGAGACCACTAGGGTCATCCAGTCCAACCCCATTCTGCTATGCAGGAATATACCCTCAAAGCTCTCCTGACAGAGGGTCATCCAGCATCTGTTTAAAAACCTCCAAAGAAAGAGGTAAGAGCTGTTCAGGCGTTGAATATGCTGCTGCCTGGGACTGTAGCCCTATGAGGAGAGGCTTAGGGAGCTGGATGTGTTTAGCCTACAGAAGAGAAGGTTAAGAAGCGACGTGAAAGCTTAAATGTTTGCAGGAATGTCATACGGAGGAGGGAGCAAGCCTGTTTCCTGCTGCTCCAGAGATTAGGACATGGAGCAATGGTTTCAAACTTCAGGAAAAGCAATTCCTTTTATATATTAGGAAGAGCTTCCTGATGGTAAGAACAGTTTGAGAGTGGAATATGCTGCCTGGGAACGTGGTGGAGTCTCCTCTTACTTTGGAGGTTTTGAAATAGAGGTTGGATGGGCTTCTGTCAGGAGTGCTTTGATTGTTTCTTCCTGCACGACAGAAGGGGATTGGAGTGGATGGCCCTTGGGGTCTCTTCCAACTCTACGACTGTATGAAATGGAATTGCGTCCACACGTGACCCACGGGCTACATTTTGCATCTCCATTTATCCATAGATATGTCCGCACGGCACTCTTATAGCGCGATGATTCCACTTTCAACCTCCTATGGAATCCTGGGGTTTGCAGTTCCGGGAGGGGCCAACGGAGGGACCATTACTCAATTTCACTGCAAGAAAATTGCCTCTTTTCTCCCCGAAATACTAACTGTACCTTCCTCTACACTCTCTGTGCGCAGACCGTGTTTCACAGAGGAGTGTTCCCCCTGCTTCTGTTTAGTGTATCAAGCATCTCTTATGTCCTGCTGAAATTCCTGGATGTAAAGCTACTAATATATGTGGTTCTTTTGATGTCGGATTGGCGTGGGGTGGGGAGATAAAAGGACAACTGAGCGTAGCCTGGTTAATCTTTGTTCTTTCCAAAAACTGCAGGCAGCTGCATTAGAAATGACGGTGGGGGAGAGCAGGGTGGGATTTCTAAAGTCAAAATAGCTTCCATTTCAGCCACAGAGGAGCATAAAGACATGAGCGAGCTTTTGAATTTGCTCAAACTCTACCCTCCGTCTGAAAATTATAGACAGAAAGGATCTAGCGATGCTATAAAACACGTAAGAGATTGAGAATCATATTTGGCAAGGATTGGTATATTATGTAATCTGGCTAGCAAGTCATTGTCACTCTCCAAGGTGAGAAAATAAAATACTGTTTATCATGACGTACGATGATGCAACGGCTTAGATGCTCAACAGGAACGTGGAAAGATAATGACTGGTCTTTTACTGCTAGATATATCAGCCTTAGGAAGAATGGAAATATTTTGGGCTGTTGAGAAATAACTTCATGGAGAATAGAAAGAAGGAGTTGTCGGGCTTCTATGGAGAGGCGAGAAATAATGTGAATGCTATATTTTGGTTGATAAGAAGAATGGAAGCCATCTTTTCCTTCATTCTTTTTTGTGCACAGGCAGGATTTTTACGTATTTGAAAACTTTCCATAAAAAGATAATTAAAAAAATGAAAATTAAATCAGCAAACAAACAAACAGGTGGGGGTGGAAGAGAGAGACAGGATGTTTGCAGCACAGTGAAAAGCCCAAGTCTGGTGTTGGCGCCAATCTTCTTAACGGCAAATTAAACAAAGACGGGCGAGCTCTGCGAATGGAGCTGTTCGCCTTGTAAATCCTGGCAAATAGCAGCCAAGGGAGGAGTTATTTCTCTCAATGAAAATCATGTCTCTCCCCTACCTCAGCTATTACTTGCCTTTACAGGGGGAAAAAGTATACGCATGCAGTTGGTATAAGGCACCAGTGAGCAAAGTGTGGCTTGCGGCCCACCGGATTCCTAAATGTGGCACTCAGGACGCCCCAAGAAGTGCCTCAAATAATTTTAAAAAATTAGACTGATGTTGGGGTGTGTTCCTTTGCTGCCCCAATGTCCCAAAACTGCCTTAAAAAGTAATAGTTTGCTCCCCTGAACTCTGTCCCCCTACATCCCCAAAATGTATGTGACGGATCCCTCCACCAAGCTGGCCCTACAGTTCCAGCCCGGGGTTCCTGTCACACGTCCCCTCCTGGTTGGGGTCCTCGGATCTCAGGGTGACCAGCCCCCCACCAAACTCAATATGAACAGGTGGAAAGAGTGGCCAAAAAAAACCAAAAAACAAGTGGAAGTTTATTAAGACATAGGGAATACTACCAGCCCTCGAACTTGAATGTTTAATGGCCAACACGGTGGATGGAAGTGACGTCCTGTCGACCCAGGCATGCTGAAATGGGCCGCTGTGGTCCACCAGGTGGCCACAGAAAGGAAAAATGGCCCGTGCTGTGTTTTCAGTCGCCCACACCCAACGGCTTCGGGGGGCCAAGGTCAGATTATGCGTAGGGCCATTGGAGGAAATGTTTCAGCATCCTGAGCGACTGGCGGTCCCATGCGGCTGCTCGCACCCACGTCACTTGTGCCATCGTGCTTGTCGACGGAGAAACGTTCCCAAAGAGAGGGGAGGCGCCGTCCTCCATCCCCGCCAGTGACTGGCAGCAGGGACTGCCGCTCCAGCCGGAATTAACCAAAAGGATTCAGGCCTCTGTCTCCACTGAGGTAGAAATCTGAGACTCCAGAACTTTCTCTTGGCGCTAATGTGTTACCAAGGAAATACGGAGCACTATGCAGACAGGGGTGGCTGCTGTGGCCACATGTGGCCTTCCACGGATGTCTTGTGGCCCTTCGTACCGCCAGAATGCCAAGAAAGACCTTTTTCTGGCCAAAAAATGAGGCTGAATTGATGTTCCCCAGTACCTCTGGATGCAACAATTTACAATAGATTTCAAAGCCTCTCTATTCTGTTTAAGATAAAAAACGCCCATTTTTTGAGAGCTTCCCATCCTTGGCGTAGATTTTTCCAGACGTTTCCAACCTCTCTGCTAAGCCGCTTGCTGAATTTTTTCTTTCTTTCCTTCCGTTTTTGTCCGCTCCCAGTAACAAGTTTTCAAGACAGAAATCTGCTGAAGTCACTGTGACATGAAATCTTGCTTCTATTGCATACGTGTTTATTTTTCCTCCCTTCCACTGAAGATAATCATTCTAATAGTGATAATAAAGCAGGCTCCGGAGGCACGGACTCGCATGTTTACCCTCCTCCTCTTGGCCTTCTTTCGACGAAAACCTCATTACTTCCTTCAAGGCATGAATCAACTGCATGGTAGAAAATAGGGCAAAACTTCTCAGGGAGAGAGAGAGAGAAAAATATACCTAGGCATTAAAAAGTAGGAATCTAAGGAGTGTCACAGCCCCGGCACAATGGGCCCGATTGTGGAAGAACAACAGGGACGGCGGACGCGGGTGTGCTGCCCTACTGACTTATCCCTCGGGCATGCAAAAATGAGTCAGTACTTAAGGGAAGAAAAACAGGCCTCCATCAGCTCACAGCGAGGAGACCCAACCGTTGAAAAGGACCAGCTGGAGACGCCCCTACTGGGAAGGAAATTGGGACGCCACGGAGAACTGGTTTCATTCAAGTGCTTAACTCTGTGCCGCTCTAAATTCTCAGCCCGCCTTTACGGGCTTAAAAAGACAAACCGACAACCCCAAAATGCCCAGGAGTTGCACCAGGACAATTTAATGACATTATCAAACAGGAGAACCCTAAGGAGAAAGGAGGAACTAATGGCCATATTCTAGCGGTTCCTTCTAGAAACTTCCACGGCTGCGGCCAGAGTCTCTGGGTTTGCCTCCTGTCGAGGAGGCGGGAGGGAAGTATCTCAAAAAAATTAGAGCGGGCAATGGGACTCAGTGGCAACTGGTGCCCCCCCCATTTTATGTATCCGCTCTGGGTTTTAGTCTGAAGTTTAAAGGAGCTAGCCCAGGTGTGAATCTAATTGGGGCAGGGGGCTAGGAAGAAATGAAGGGTAAACAAAAAGAGTTAGGATATGGGTATAAAATACATATGGCTATGTGTGTATACGTATGAATGTGTATATCCATATATGTGTGTGTGTGTGTGTGTGTGTAAAGGTTTATAACAGATACAATAAATCACTAAAATAATTATTAAAATTAACACTACACAGTCCACACTATAAATAGCAGCACGGGACAAGGTCCGTAGGGCATAAATCGTTTGTTGAAGGAAAGAAGTTGGCCCAAGGTCTCCTCTGATTATTCATCCAAACAGAAGCCAGTTGTGTTTCAACTACCGGTTTTCATCAGTGGTCAATGCAAATCCAATTATTTCCTCCAGACCAAAAAATGAGAGTAAAATTTATACAAAATAAAAATGCTTCTTCTACTTCACTCCCCAAAGCCTTAAGGGCAAGCAACTCGGATATTTCCCTTAGTCTTTGGATTAAAACCCAGAGGCGATTCCCCACTCCACTGACATGGAAGCCACGAGTTGCTGCTGTTCGGTCTCCAGCTCTAAGTGTTCCTCACCACTGGATCTGCCGGCAGATGGGACTTGGAGTCCAGCAACATCAGGAGCAGAGTTGCCTGACTAAAAACAAGGGAGGCCACCTGTCCCCTCACTGGTTGTGTCCAAGAGCGAATTCTGGCAGGTGTTCCTTGCCATACAATCAGGTAACCACCAATAATTGCTGAAATTCCTTCTTCGACACAACCATTACAGGCATGGAGAGCCTCTACATTTTTCAAACTGATCTGGAAGCTCCCATTTTGCCCACCCTCAGATTAAACATTTACAAAAAAAGTGCAAGTTTGTCTAGTACTTTCCCACTATCACTCGGCTGTGCGCATTAAACACATAAAGATCAAGATGCATTTGTGCATTATACTCTATAGTTAAAAGAACACATAGCCTTGTGGCTTAAGGACCAGCAAGTCTCTTCGGCATCAGCTTCGGTGGACTGCAGCCCATGACCTGAAGTAGCCAACGAAATGGGCTGGAGGCTGCAAAGGTAGAGAGAGTGTGACCCGGGGACTCCAACTTCTCCCATATCTTTCAATTGCACCATATTAGTTAACCCTCTGTTGGGTCATTTTAGGCCCGGGGAGGCCTTTTTTTTGTTGCAACAGGAAGTCAATTAGAAGGAATTCCAGTTGACCTCTTGTTACACCCAGGCTTCTCCTGGGCCCTAAAACGGCCCTGGGGTCTGTTGCTGCTGTGTGTTTTCAAGTCGTTTTGGACTTGCAGCACCTCAAAGGCAAACCTATCACAGGGTTTTCTGGGGCTGAGAGAGTGTGATGTGCCCAAGGTCACCCGTGGGGAATTGAACCCTGGTCTTTGGTGTCCAGTGCTCAAACCACTAGACCATGCTGGCTCCCTTTTTACTCCATTGCTGCAGGTGGATTTTTTTTATTTTTTTTTGTGGCATGGTTTCTAATGTCACTTCCTGTCTTCCACAACGGCCACGCTCACAAGCATCGCACAAATGCGTTTCACGGTAAGGCAGCACCGAAGAGAAGGTGACTCCACCTCAAAATGGGCCACCTTTCTAAGCCTCCTGACTCACCCGTTTTGTATGTCAGCAGAAATGACAAACAAGTCACACCAGCTGCAAAGGATGAATCAGCCCTTCCTTCCACAAACAGTATGAAAACCCTGCTAGGCTCGTCAAGAGAGCATCGTTAGAGACCCCCTGCTTTCACCCCCAAAAACTGACACGCAGAATGGAGAGGGGGAAGCCATGCGGCGACTTCCGTCCCCATTCCACCCCCCAGAAGATACCGCTTTGCGTAATAAAATGAAGAAAAAGCTCCCACAGCCATTTCAATCATTTTCCCAGTCACGGATCGAGCGGAGATCCAATCTCCCTCTGGACTGCTATCGCTTCATTTCTGTTTTATGAAGCCTTGTCACCACTCTGTGCAAACTGTTTTTGTCAGACAGCGCAAGCGAACCTTCTCGAAAAGAGAGGCTTCTGCCCGCCAAGAAGTTTATAATCCGAATTTTGATGCCGGTTGAGATGATGTTAGGCAAAGAAGAGGGCAAAAGGCAGTTGAAGGGAATCAACGCAGTTCTGCAAGGGTCTGGAGTTTGTCAGGAAGGAGTTAATGCCAAAGGCTTAACAGGGTGGGTGACTTGGTAATTTTGCTTAGATCTGGAAGAAAGGAGAGAGTCCCCCCCCCCCAATAACTTGGTTATTGTTAATTATTATTTTGATGGCCTCCTTTCCAAAGAAAAAGCATATTTTAAGTGAATGGAAATCATTCCACGAGGGGCTCCGTGTGTTAAGTGACAGGAAATGGTGGGTGGTAGTTTCCACGTCCGTGGGCTGCGGGGAAGGGTCTGCTCCGTAGGGATATAATTTGTCACCGATTTTCCCCTCAAAGGAAGCAACAAGCCATTTTAGCCGCTTTCTCACAACTTCCTGTCTGCCTCAAGGGCGCCATCTAGGCTGCAATACCAACCTGCCAGAACGTTCTGTCACCTGACTAGCTAAGAACCAATCCCTGACAACCAGGCCCTATAAAAAGCTCTCACCGCTGAACTGGCTCCTCAGTTTGAGGAACTGTCCTGGTGTGAGGGACTCTGCGGTTTTGGATCCTGGCTCCCGGCTCCCACCTGGTTTGGAGTGACAACAACCTGCTTCTGCCATACTTGGAGGGACAGACAACTCTAGATCTTTCCCTTCTTTGTGTCTTGACAATCAAAAGTCCAACTCTGGAACCTGAACCCTTTGTTGAAAGCCTGACCCCCGATCAGTATGATCCTCCACATTGGGTTGCACAAGGTTATTTTGACACTTACCCAAGAACGTCCCAAAGAAACCTAGGGCAAGGAAGCTGGAGATGACAAAGATGGAACCTACTGCCATGAATGCCATGCCAATGTAGTACCCAAGGAGGCAATCCAAAACTTCCAGCTTGGGCTGACTCTTCATTGCTTCTGTGAAACTGCAGTGGAAAGGAAAGGAGAAGCATTGATGTGGTTGCCCCATCCCATAAAACACTATCTGCTTTGGTGAGTCATTGTTATGGGATATGTTAAATGAGCTTGAACCAGTTCAAAATCTATCTTTCAAGACTTTCCTTCACTCTGCCATGAGGTTTTTAGGTACTCTTCTGCAAGCTGCTTTCTCTTGGGGGCCGTTCCACACTAGACTGTTGTAGTGCTTTGATTCCACTTTCACTTCCTATAGCTAACATCCAGTGGACTCATGGGATGTGTAACTTCTGGAGGCGCTAGAGCTCTCTGGCTTGGAATTCTAAACACCACTCCTTGAACTCCAAATCCTGGGATTCTATAAGATGGAACCATGGCAATTAAAGTGGAATCATAGTGCTATAATTCTAGAATGAAAGACCCCTGCCAGTCTCTCTTTAATTACCAGGGTTAGCAGCTGCTCTTACTCTGCCCACCCTCCTACCGAGCCCAGTGGGCTTCAGCTGCTGCTGAATATTTGAAAGGATGTCATATGGAGGATGGAGCAAGCTTGTTTTCTGCTGTTCCAATGACTAGGACACAGAGCAATGGATTCAAACTTCAGGAAAAGAGGTTCCATCTAAACATTAGGAAGAACTTCTTGATGGTAAAAGGAGTTCAACAGTGGAATACACTGGTGCTTCGGGGTGTAGTGGGGTCTCCTTATTTGGAGGTTTTTAAACAAAGGCTGCTTGGCCATCTGCTGGGAATGCTTTGATGGTTTCTTCTTGCATGGCAGGGGGTTGGACTAGATGGCCCTTGTGGTCTCTTCCAGCTCTATGATTCTATGATTCTGAATCTGGCAGGTTCGGGGCCCAGTTTTCTGCCTCTGAGATCCATTGCGAGTCTCAAGGACTCCCAAAGAGAAAAAAACAAAATCAGATGTAGCTGGAAACCTGCTTCTGCTTTTGAAAAACAGCGAGGTTTTTTATAATATGTTTAAGAGTGTATGTGTGTGTGGGTATAGGTTTGCGACCTATTTAAAAAGGTGAATCACCATTCTTGGAAGCTTCCAAGAATTACAGCACATTTCTTTTTATCAGAGATTTAAAAAACCAAAAAGAGGAGCCCAGGGGAATCTGTGAGGGCTCAAGGACATAAAAGCAGACTTGGTGTGGGGTGGTGGTGCTGGGACATGCAACCTTTGGGCTTGTTCAGGAGTAACCATTTTTCCTTTGGCTTAAGCCAGAAGTGAGAATCATGCAGGTTGTCTGAATCACAGAGTTGGAAAAGACCACAAGGGCCATCCAGTCCAAGGGAAGATTTGGGGGCCACCTTAGACCAGAGACTTGGCGTGCCATACACCCCTGGCACAAAAAACCCAATCGAATTTTTTGCCCCTTTGTATGGGAGCGTTTCACCATGGTTTTAGGTACCCCTTGGCCATTCGAGGTCCTGGAGAGGCCTTTTTTTTAACAACACGACATGAACCAGAAGTTATTTCTGGGTCACTTCATGTTTTGAAAAGGACTCTCCTGGGTATAAATTGGGCCAGAGGGGCAAAAATATGGCAAAAATACCCCCACATGTCACAGAGGGAATTTAGAGGGGCAAAAAATATCTTTAGGAAAAAAGGCCCCTATGGCATCCTGGCCCCCGGGTGGTCACATGCAGTCCGCAGTCTGTACTTTGCCTGCTCCCACTCTAATTAGAACTAACAAACGGGTTTGGACCATGGAAGGCAGCTCTACCGGTTTCCATAATCAAGCCTACGTTTGCTTTGTTCTGTCCCATCCTGAATGGATTTGTAGTAACAGTAAATGCAACAGGGTTATTGAAAACCTTATTATCAGCACCTACAGTAATTACTCCTGCTTTAGCCTTCATGCTCACATTGCATCAGGGCCTGTCATATGATCTGCTAATATAAATAGCAAATATTCTTACGCTGATGGCTTGGAACATTTGCAGCTCATTTGCTTAATAGTCTTATCCCGAACCCATTTAACTGGAGAGAGTAAATTCTACTGCATTCAACAGTTCCTACATCCAGGCAAGTGTGAATAAAGTTGAGGCAGCTTGCAGTTTGATTTTGAAACATGCAGCCTTTGGCTAGAAAGAAAGGTATATGTGTATAAGTTTAGAAAAGAGAAGACAGGGGGCTTAACAGCCATTTTGAAAGATATGAAAGGATGTCACATGGAAGATGGAGTGAGCCTGTTTTCTGCTGCTCCATAGACCAAAAGGCAAACCAGTGGGCTCAAACGATAAGAAAAGCATTTCTACCTAAATGTTAGGAACAGAATGCCTTTACTGCAAGAACTGTTCAAGCATAAGCTGGCAACGACTCAAAGCACCACACACATACATACGCACTTTTCCATTTTCTTTTTCCAGTGCGTAGTACAGTTAACACATTGCAACTGAAATAGTTTCAAAGTGTAAGCTAGCTTGTTCCTTTACCAAAACTCTTGGTCTGGTTTATCAGCTAAAGCATTTGTCCACCTTGTGGCCCTGCAGCTCTGCTAAAATCTGGGCTCGAGGCTCTGCAGCAGAATTGAGAGGTCTGGTAGCACGGTCTCGGTACCTGAGCAAATAAAGAGTTCACCCCCGTCAGCATTTTGTACCCGGCCACCTGGCACTTTAGCTACTGGGAAAAAGAAGAAAGCTGTTTGCAGATGGTAATGGGCCATCTTCTCCTGGGTAACGATTTATGGTTTCTTAAACAGAATTTTTATTTGTATAACACATGAACTCAGGTCCCCTTTATCCACTCTCAAATTGGGAAATGAACTTTACAAGCATTTACAGTCCTGTGCCATAACAAAGTATTGACTTCTTCAGATGATATAACACTTTCAGCATCTGAAGTCAATCTGGCTTCCAGCTGTTTTTTTTTTTAAGGGTCACCCAAGGTTTACCACTATCAATACAAACCTTGTCAGTGTAAGTAAGCACTTTCAGTTTTCAGGAAGTTGGAGGGGTTTTTTTTTTGGAAGTGGGGAACTATTGCTTAAAAGCATAAAATGGGCTTTGGAAAAAGTGGAATTTTTCAATAGACTGAAGAAACTTTCATCTAGGCTACTTAATGCATTGCATGTTGTATATATCATCCCTAATGTAAAATTAACATTTGTGGCACAAAACACCTTTGCTACTTAACCACATCCTGACAAAATTTGGGATAGGCTACTGCAATACGCTGTATGCATGGGGCATCCTTCAAGACTATACAGAAATAACAACTGGATCAGAACACAAGTAGGTAAGTTATTGACTGGGACGTGTTTGGAGGACCTTGAACAGCCTTTACTAACTGAACGGATTCTCCATTCCACTAACACAGAAGCAAAAAATGGGAAGAACATTTGCAAACACTCAAAATTAGTCAAAACCATGTTTTTCATGAACTGAGAAATTCCGATAAGCAGAATCTTGCACTGATAAGAATCTTCGTAATTCAGGAGTTATTCTGCGCAAAATTCACACACGGTTGCTTTGCCCAGAAAGCAGAATTTTCTGTGCAGGAAACAACATTTTCTTCACAGATGAGAATGTTTCTCTGCAAAAATATCAATTTCCGCCACAGAAAACTTTGTTTCCTACACAGAAAACACTGTTTTCTCAAAACATCCACATGTGAATTTTGCACAGAATGAATCCCGAATTGCGAATAGTCCTCGAAAACTGTGTGACTTTCAAAGACTATCTATCTGCATGCACACACACACATAAAATTTTCAAGGCAATGAGCTTGCTCTAAATTCCTCTTCTCCCCTTTTCTTAATTTCTTACCCACCTTTCCCCAAGGCTTGAGGCTGACTACAACATAAATTAAAATACAGCTAAAAACATATCACAGATTAAAAATGCACCGAAAACACATAAAACCATTTAAAATACATCAAAAAATTGACTAGGTAGGCTTGCCAGAAGAGATAGGCATTTAGTACTTCTTAAAATTCGGACAACGTATTTTGCTGTCGAATCTCTTCCAGCAGGCCCTCCCTCTGTCTAGGGGCGGCCGACGAAAAGGTCATCTAAGTGACCACTGCCAGTCTGGTCCCAGCTGGTTTAAGTAAATGGCCCCCAGAGGACCTGAGTGTATGGGGTGGATTGTATGGTGGAGCTGATCCCGCAGGTAACTTGGACCCAAACCGTGTAGGGCTTTAAATGTAATAACTAACCCTTTGTACTTCGCCCAGAAACTAATTGGCAGCCAGTGGAGTGATTTTAATATTGGTGTGATATGCTCACCCCTTGATGTACCTGTAACCAATTTGGCTGCCATATTTTGGACCGGTTGGTGTTTCCGAACTTGACACAAAGGTAGCCCAGTGCAGAACACCTTGCCCTCGAGACCAAAGGTAAGGGGCCAGGCTATATAGGTCTTTAACGCACTTTGAATTCTGCCTGGAAATGGATCGGCAGCCAGCAGAGCTGTTTCAGGAAGGGGGTTATTTGCTCCCTAGATGGCCCATGGGGTCTCTTTCAGCTCTTTAAGATCCTACCATTCTCTGATTCTGTGAACTGCCCTGGTGCCCTCGTTTGTGGAAACCACGTGACCCCACCCAGAGCCCCGCGGCTTCCGGACCGGAAAACCCACGATCACAACCCCGTCTTCTCCAGCTGGTGCCAAAGACTGACAGGGAGGTTTGGTCTTCTAGGTGTAAATTGGGCCAAGCGGGGAGGAGTCTTAAGGATCCAGCAGGGGGTTTTGGGTGGAGACGTTAACTGTGCCTTGACTGTTCTCCAACGGCTCTCCACCAGGAAGCGTTCGGCGCCAAGCATTTCGTAAGCCCAAGACGGGGAGCTTCATTTAGCGAAATCAGTCTCTCTCTCCTGCCAGGCCTCCCTGACAAGCTGTTCTCTCCCTTCACAGCATCGTCTGGCTGATAATAACACCATTTGTCTCTCAAGCCTCGTTGGCGCGTTATGTGTTATTTGGGTCAGTATGTAACCGTTATCTCAACCAACCTCCTTTCTTGGGCTCCAAAGCCTCCTTTTGACCCTATTTTGCCTTTGCTAAAATTATCTTTCTCTCTCTCATCCACTAGGCCCATGGTGTTCCCACTTCCGCCACTTCTTGTTTTCCAACTCAGTTAGAAAACTCTCTCAACTTAGCGCAGGGGACTAAGCCGCAGAGAGCCCGAGGGGCAAAGTTCTAGAGCTGGGCAACTGCAAGGGGAGCACAAGGAAACATTTGAGGGTCGCCTTCCCCACTGGGGAAAAAAGACTCCCAGTTTTTTTGTTTTGTTTTGTTTTTGCTCCCAAATATCCTCTAGGATGGACAGGGTCATTTTTGTTACGCTTTCAGCTTCTTCGGGCCATTTTAGGCCCGGGAGGAGCCTTTTATCAAACAGAAAGTGATTGGAGGTCATTGTTGGTTTACTTTCTGTTTTTAAAAGGGCCTCTCCTGGGCCTAAAATGGTTTAGGAGCTCTTGGCCAAAGTGGCCCCATGAGCCCTAGACGGTAACTGAGGCATTTGGGACAATTTATTTTGACTCCTCAAGTGGGTCCCGGAGGCCATGAAACACCCAAAGGGGTTGTACTTTGCCCATCTAGACGATCCATGGGCTGCGCTGGCTGGGTGGATGCTCTCAGGCCCCCAGTGTCACTTTTGGCCAAACCCAGTGCTAAGGTCAATCCCAGCTCCATGGGAAAATGTGAGATTTGCACCCAGGCAGTCGTACTTCTTAGCATGTTCTTCCATGGTTGTAGCCTGAGGCAGGCCACGCAAGCAGAGTTTCACCAGCATCACCGTGGCAGAAAGGGTTGCATTTTTGGAGCTGTTGTGCACGTATGTTCCTGAGCGCTTTTCTATTCACCAACCGGCATGCATATGGGTGTGATGCGAGCAGCACAATCAGTTGCGTAAGATACCACGGGCCACCCTTGGCATAGCTACCTTGGCATCACTTTGCATTACGCAACCCCTCCCTCGGATCGTGGCCAAGTCTCCTTCCAGAAGACCGAAGAGGCTTCGCTCAGACCTACTGATAAAAATACCAGCCCCATCCATTGCATTCAAGGAGCAAAATGCACAGGGGGTCCCTATTGAAAGCGGCAGAAAATATAAAAAGAAAGACAAGAGCGTCCTTCTCTCCGTCACTCCAGTCAGATTTTAGAAAGAGCAGCAGACGACGTAAATTAGCCGTACAGCTTAATGCGCAGCCTGCTTTTTATTTGGCTGGAGAGGAGGAAGAAGAGCAGCTGCGTTTCAGTTGGGAAAGCGTTTGGTGAGTCAGAAAATAAAAACGGGGAGAATAAGACAGGCAGGCCGATGGCAGAGAAAAGCCAGCCTGGGCTGCTCTGACGTAATCCAACACGCCAGCGTCCGAGCCCGCCTTAGCCACTTTGGACTCCCACCCTTCCATTTGGGCTGCTCTTTTCCCGCGACCGGCCAGGCGTTTGCGTACGCTCTGCCCGGACACAAAAGGCCACCGAAACGTGTGTCACTGCCTGCCGCTGCAGCATACAAAGGGACTGCTCAACGTGGTGGCAGAAAGTTTGCTACAGCCATCCCTTTCTCAGTGCAAAGGCCTCGAGATCTTAAGAAGAGGAGTGAGCACTTGATGAGACTCCCTCAGATCCACCAAATCCAGGTCTTGGGTCCCACCCTGGGCAACTGGACACCCCGGGGAAGCTCAAATGCAAGGCTTGTCATTTTGTGCCTTCGACGCCCTGAATGAGAGACTTCTGAGATACACCGTCACTCCTAGCCCTGTGCAAACTCAGGGTGGCCAAGTCTCCCCTGACGGATCCGAGCCACTCCTCCTGGGACCTTCCTCTTTTCCTGCTGCCTTCCACTTTATCAAACATGATCACTTCTTCTAACAAGTCCTGTCATCTCATGACATGGACAAAGTACGACAGCCTCGGTTTAATCCTTGTGGCTCTTCCCAGGATTTGAGCATCCCAAATCATTTGCACAGAAATTGTTTTGCACAGAAAAACGTGGCTTCCTGCACAGAAAGCAGGCAAAAAGCATATACTTCTATGTAGAATAATTCTCCAAGTACGTGCCTTAAAAACCATGCCAAAAATGAAGATTCACTAACAGTGGGTGTCGAATACCATGTAGATGATGTTGGGGAGGGACTGCATCTCCCAGCACTCCTCACTGCTTGCAAGTACTGGGTGTTGCAGTCTAAAAAATATCCTTAGGCTCCTGCAGTGCCCTTTTATTGTGTGCCTTCCAGTCCTTCCAACTTATGGTGACCCTAAGGTGACCCTCTGAGTTTCCTTGGCAAGATTTCTTCAGAGAGGGAGTCTGCCCTTAGCTTCCCCTGAGGCTGAGAGAGTGTGACTTGGCCAGTGGGTTTACATGGCTGAGTGGGAATTTGAACCCTGCTCTCGAGTAACAATGCAATGCTCTAACCACTATACCACCAGTGTCTCCCAACAGTGCCTCCCTCTGAGAAGTTTAATTGTGTTGGGAGCATCTTTCTTCAGAAAGTGAGTGTTAACATAGGGAAACAAACCCATGGATTGGTCCCTTCTGCAGCACACTTGCATTTCTTCCTAGACACAACTGGCTGCCGTCTCGGCCCTTCACAAGAACCTCACGGCCTCATTAGCCAGGTTAATGAGAGGGCTTTGTACACACATAGAGCCCTCTTTTTTCCCCTCTTTGTGTCTGGAATCAAATACCGGATGTACAAAGAGGGATGAGGATGGGAGGTGGAGAAACAAGAGCTAGTCCCCACCTCCCTGCAAAACCGCCTGCCAAGAAAGGTTAAAACTCAAACACACTTATCTCCCTATTACATAAGCCAAGCAGGGCTTGAGCTGGCAATTACTTTAGAAATCAATTCCGATCCATTTGCAACCTTTTACTACAGGGGTTCCAGGAAAAACACAGCAACCATTTTGAATAATAATAATAAAAAAAAAGAAAGCAAAATCAACAGCTGCGCCCACGGCCGGTTTCTGTTTTGAGGAAAAGTGACTCAAGACTCTGGGTTGTCAATGTTGCTGGTATCTGTCTTGGAAATCTGCAGATTTTCGCTGTCCTCCCCTTTCCCGTAAACACTACTATGATCAGAATGGAGAGCTCATCTAAGAACCTGCCCTGAGGAGGGAGGCTGTAGCTTGGTAGGAGAACACCCGGGTTCCCAGATCTCCAGACTTTGGGACTGATGCTTCTTCTTTGGAAGTTCCTTTTAACACGGTCTTTTTATGTCAACCCAGACCTCCTTTTCCTCTGTCTAGCTGGAAGGGTTTCAGCAGCATCAGCATTAGAAAGGCGGTGAGGCAGGACTGGAGAAACACAGACTTTTGGGGTCAGGTCTTGACTGCGTGTCCGCAGAAAACAACGCAACCAAGTTGGAGGTGGGAAAAAGAGTCCAGTTCTTCTCTCGCCAATCCCACTGCTGCTGTGCGTGCCTGCCCGCAACATACAAGGGAAACAGCAGCTGACCCCCAGAATCCGTTATTGCAGTGGTTCTCAAACTATGGGGCAGGACTCTAAGGGAGAGTGTAATAGTTGTTCATGGGGAAGGGTTGTACTAAGGAAAAGCCTGCAATGCAGCAAACGTGAAAAAGAAGAGCAAGCCCCATGTGTGTTTGGGTGTGTGTGCACATGCCACTGAGAACTGATTGCTCTCTGCAAAAGACAAAGCCTCTCCCCCTGCTATGCCTTCTTCCAGCTCAGACATAGCAAAAATTGGCTACCCTTCTCAGTGCTTTTCCCATCAGCTTCTCTGCAACTTACACAGAATGTCAATGCATCTTGTTGTGCAGTATTTATTCCCATTTCGCCTTTCACCAATGAGGAACAAAGTGGAAGGTGGCAAAAAGGACACATGTATCTACCCGTCTTGTTGAGATTTCAGCAGGCGCCTCTGAAACAGGGATTACCTGGCTCAGTTTTCTCGCAGCCTTGCAGAACTGAACCTTTTTCGGCTGAGCTGCCCAGGTGAGGTTTGGCTTAGACCAAGGTGAGGGTCTCCTCACCTTCTCGGCCTGACCCCATCTCACCTCATGAGCCCACCCACACGCCCAGCAGAGAGCAAATGGAGCCCCAAAGCCCCTGTGGAGGCCGAGGGAGGGCCACCTGAAAGCTAACCTTCTGTGGCTTGGATTACCTTCACTGCCCTGGGAACATCTAAGGACACTTTACCATAATGTACAGTACATCACTCACTGTGGATTACTAGTGAGTAGAGGAGGGGCAGGGAGAGGGGAGCATCAGAGATAAGAGAGTCAGAGCAACCTGCCAGCAAAACACACCGGTAATCCCAAAGGGCTTTGGAAAAACAGAGAATTCTGCAACGCTTAAAAACAAGCACGCCCAGGATTCAGTTCTCCTTTCATCCTTAAAGCGGCAAAAAATGGCATTCGGGACCACCTTGCAACTGTGTCGTTCACCAACAGAATTATGAATTGGTCTCACTATACACCAGGGTCCCCAGAACTGTTTTTAATTTGTTTTGTTTTGGCAGGGGAGAATCAACATTTGGCAAGCAGGTTGTTATGACTTTTGCCTCCTTTGCAGGAATGCTTTTATGAAACAACGACAACCACAGAATTCATTGTTATTGTGTGCCTTCAGGTCACTTCCAACTTATGTTGACCCTGAGATGAACCTTTCACACGGTTATCTGGGGCTGAGAGTGTGTGACACACCCAAGTCACGTAATGGGTTTCCAGGGCAGAGCAGAGAACTGAACCCCGCTCTCCAGGGTTGTAGTCCGGAGCTCCAACCACTACACCACGCTGCAGAATACACTGCATTAAAATCAGCAGCAGAAACAGGTCATAGCTAGGGTACGGCCAAATGATAAATGATCCAATACAAAACTGGGTAAATAAAAACGTTCCTGAACTATAAACACTTCTGCAAGCACAAAGTGTTCTTACAAATCCCCTTCACGTGTTCAGTGGAGCTTACTCTCGAGCAAGTGTGCACAGAAGAGATGGCAGGCAGACTTTGTTGTTGCTTGGGCAGCTCAGCAACAACCGTTGTGTTAATATTGCTCAGCAACTGATCACTAGCGGTTGGTGCTACTTGCCATCCTATCGACTTTGACTTATGGTAACTCTCTGAATGAGAGCTTTCCAAGACGCTCTATCATCCACAGCCCTGCCCGTGTCTTGCAAATGTGGGACGCTGTGGCTCCTTTGACGGAGGCACGTGGTCTCGTGGCCACGGTACAATAGCCTCCGTTTAGTCCTTGTGGCTTCTAAGGCAAGTTCAGACTTGATTGGTCTCGGTCTCATTTACCGCTTCCCTCTGTTTCTCAGATCTTCGCCGGAGATGTTATCTCTCAAATGAGGCTGTACTCAAGAGCTGCTTAGCATTAATTTGGAGGAGCGGTGCTCCAAATGAGGCAAAAACCATCGATTGAAAAGAGCAACAGAACAACCTTTGCGTTGTTTTCTTAAAAAGAGAAACGGCCTTTTACTAAAATACCATTCACTCCCTTGGAGGGAAGTGCGTGCCATTGGGAAAGGCATCTGGCATTCCTTGCAGAAGCAAGGAGAAGAGTACTTAGGGGGTTGGCTGCTAAATTTCAGTAACCAATTGCAAAGCGGGCTGGGAGGCAATACTTGCGTGTGCGTGTGCATGTATTCCTTCCTTCATTCATTCATTCCAGGCAGCCCTGGAGGACCACATAAAGTACTTTGGTTGCACTGTACCCACCCCTTCGCCATTTTCGCACTAGCCTGTTCTAGCGCTATGATTCCATCGGCCCCTCCCAAAACTGCAAACCCCAGGATTCCATAGGATGTTGCAAGTGGAATCATAGCGCTATAACAGGCTAATGCGGAAATGGCACTTGTCCTAGCAAAAGAGAGCTCAACCCAACAGGCCTCTTGTGGAGCTGTCCAAGATCTTGTTTTCAGCTGGACAGGAGACTCATAGAATCACGAGAGTTGAAAGGGACTACAAAGGCCATCTAGTTCTACTCCCTGCCATGTAGGCATACACTTCCAAAACACTCCTGAAAGATGGCTACTCATCCTCTGTTTAAAGACCTCCCAAGAGGCGGTCTGTTCCACTGCCAAACAGCTCTTGCAATCAAGTACTTCCTAATGTTTGGATGGAATCCTTTCTCTTGTCATTTGAATCCAATGCTCCATGTCCTGGTCTCTGGAACAGCAGAAAACATGCTGGCTCCATCTTCTATAGGGCGTCCCTTCAGATATTTAAAAACAGCTTTCACGTCACCTCTTAGTCTTCTCTTCTTCAGGCTGAAAACTCTGAGCTTCCTAAGCCATTCTTCCTAAGATGAGTTACCAAGCCTTATGTCCTTGCCTGTTCTTTGCCTATTTTGACTTCACTTGACCGGCTTGGCCGGGACTTTTCCCTTGATGGGACACCACTGGAGGCTACCAGCTTCCCCAAAGAGACTCAAATGCCGACACCCAACAAGACACTTACCAATGACTCCGTAGGAAATTAAGAAGCAAGACGACAGCACCCAGGCAGTAGCAAGCAATGTATGGAGAACGACAGATGCGTGTGAGTGACCGAGTCTTGTGCTCCCATCTTGCCACCTGATTGGACAAACGAAAATGCAACAAAAAAAGGGGTGGGGTTAGAGACAGGTAGGTCCGATCACAAAGGCCCCAACAAGCTGCCGTGTTTCCAACCTAGATGGCCCTTGGGGTCTCTTCCGATTTTATGATTCTGTGATCCATCCATCAATTGATCCATCTTTCATTTCCTTTATTTATATCCCGCCTTTCTCCTAGGCTGGGACTCAAGGCAGCTTACAGAAAGATTTCTCACACTGGATTGATTTTTATTTAAATCACATGCAACTTATCACACTAAACTCTGAATTCTAGGAATCCAGATCAATGCATATTTTCTCTATAAGCCAAAATGACCAAACTGAGGCTGTCTTACTTTGGACATGTCAAGAGACAACGGGACTCACTGGGAAAAAAATTGTCATGCTTGCTAAAGTGGGAGGCAGTAGGAAAAGAAGAAAACTGCACTACAGGTGGATGGATTCTATCCAGGAAGAAGACATGGCTGCAACCTTGAGTTTGCAAGATCTGAACGGGGTTCTTGCAAGTCTCTTGTTCACAGGGTCACCATAAATCAAAGGAAAAAAAACCCAAGGAGACCCCAATAAAATCAGCCAAAAACAGAAGAGGCATTTTAAGGTGCTCAGTGGATGAACGGTCGATTAATAAAAACACCAATGTGTTTCAGCTTGTATACAGTCCCAAAAGGGTTACATATAAAACCATAAATACAGACAAAAAGAGACAACCATTTATATATTAAACCACAAAGAGAGACAACCCATACATACGTAATAAAACAATGCATCGTTTTACAGTGTGTGAAACCATTCTTCCATTTGTACTTTGCCATGACTTTATACAGGGTCTCTAAAAATTATTTTTACCATTTTACTTCTATATGGAACTGAAATGGTGAAGATAACTTTCGGACACCCTGCACTGAGCACCTGGAGGTGTTTCGCTGTATGTCGAAGCCGACACGACGGTAATAAACCACAGCTTATCACACTCCAAGGAGAGGCACGGGTAAAACAACCGTACAGGTCTCACTCTTGACTTCTCGCGTCTCCCTTGGGGCTGGTCCAAAGGGTCAACCGCGCCCCCGACCCCCCTGGCTTCACAAGACTACTGAACCCGTGAGCCGCTTGTGAACTGTCTGTGAGCCACAACTGCTTTGCCACAAGCAAAGATCTCTGTTTCTTCCCTGGTATAAATAGCTTGCAGTAGTAAAATTCAATTTAAGGAAGAAAACAAATGCTAAAAACAACAACCAGCAGCTGTGCGTCAGCCGACTGCTATAATCGGAGCCGCGGGCAAGGGTTGGGGGTGAAGGCACGAGGGCGGGCCGAGTCCCTGCCACTTTGCGCCGTGACGGCAGGGTCCGATCCTCGCCCGTCCGCTGAGTCACAGGGATAATGGAGCTGCATATTATCAGAAAGACAGGCGGTAAACAGACTGTTACTGATGCCTTTTCACAGTTGCATGGAAAGATGGAGGCCGTCTGCAAGGAAACAAAATGCAATGCTTTGTCATGCAAACCTGGACGGCGGACTCCAGACAAATCCTATCTTCCCGATCCCCAAACTGTGAGGCGAGGAGTAGAGGCCACGGCTTTGTGGCTTCGAGGACACCCCTTTAAACACAAAGGATGCAGGATGAAGCCTTAAAGTGACTGATGGTTACACGGAGAGCAGAGGGGTTTTGAATGGCGGGCTAGGACTCCAGGAGACCATGGCCGTTTCCGCACTAGACTGTTACGGTGCTACTATTCCGCTTTCAACCTCCTATGGAATCCTGGGGTTTGCAGTTTAGGGAGTAGCATTTAGGATTCTCAGCCAGAGAGCTCTTGGGCCTCAGTAAACTACAAACCCCAGAATTCCACAGGAGGTTGAAAGTGGAATAATAGCACTACAACAGTCTAGTGCGGAAATGGCCTAGGACTCTGGGAGACCAGAGTTCAAATTCCCCCTTGGTTATGGAAACCCACCGAGTGGCCCTGGAGAAGCCACAGTCTCAGAGGAAGACCGTGACAACCTCCTCGAAACATATCTTGCCAAGAAAACCAAGTCAGAGTGGTGGGGTGGACCAGGAGGCTGGAAGACCAGGGTTCAAATCCTTACTCAGCCACGGAATCCCACCGGTTACCTGAGAGAGTCACACTCTCTCGGCCAAAGAGGAAGAGAATTGGCCATCCTCTTCTGAATAAACCGTGCAAGCAATCTTAGGTGAGCTGGAGTCAACCTGAAGATACATAAACAAAACCATGATTATAGGACCTAAGGGAAAACCTGACAGCATCTATGCACTGGAATGTCCTGGGTTCAAGTCCTTCTCTAGCCTGTTATCTTTTCTTTTAATTTTTATTTTTTTAATTAAGTCTCCAGCTCTCATGGCTGACTGTCCAGGGAGGAAAGAAGAGTAGCAAACTGCTCATACAGAGCAAAATCTGGAACCAGAGAAGACAACAACAAAGGATTTTTAGTGTGTCAGTGTGTCAGTATGTCAGAAGCAAGGTCATCCACACAATCCAGGGCAGTTTTGTAGGCATGAATGCTATTCATTAGTCCAGACGAAAACAGACCCTTTGAATCAATTGTTGAACGGAGAATTAAAATGACAGTAAATCCCCTTTGATTCCATAGGTCTCATCTATTTGGGACTAAATATAGAATCCGGGTCAATGACTGCTGAAGGCCCCAAGCCAGAATCAGATTTCTAGAGATCTGAGTGGCAGCTTTATCCCTGCCTGTCATTAAGCGAAGGATCACAAGCAAAATTAGAAGAACCTTCCAATGCACATTTGCTTGATTGGCAGGCTTAATGGAGGGAGCAGGATTTTCCCTGTAGAATTTTAAACTTCTTTGGATGTTGATAAAAATAACATTCTTATTTACAGAAAGGCTACCGACCCTATATTACACAGAAAGCCCTCCGCCTTTGGACATCCCATTATCTGACAGCTCATTCTTTTAATGCTTCCTAATTAACGACAAGTTCCTTTAATTCAACGGGGGTTCCATTCTTTCCTTAGTTTTTCTCGCCTACGAAGGCTCGCTTGGAAATAATTGCACATGTGCGCTGCTTGCAAAGGAAGCTGAGAAAAGGGGGGGGGCCGGCTGAGAGACTTGGCAAGCAACACACGTGCGGTCGGTTGGTCCCAAGAGAGCCTTCATAAATCCTTCACGTTCCCTAAAGTACAGTCCGTGGGTTCTGCTTTTCAGCCAATTCCATTTTCTGACTGTACTCCGGTCCTCAACCTGTCAGATGAGTGGAGGAAACCTGTAGAGATTCTGCTAATCAAACTAAGGTTCACCTGCTTGTAAAACATAAGCTGGACTTTTTCTTTTTCTTTTTTTTTGAACAACAAAAAAATAAGTTTTTGCTAGAATGGATTTTTCAAAAGAACTCCCAAAATGTTTTCTTAAAAAAATTTAGTGGCATTTTTTTCCTATACAGTGTCCCGATGTTTTGAGACTTCCTTCCTTGTCAAGAATGAAGACAATTGGGAGTGTTCTTTGCATCCTTACTAATGATTTTATCTCCATCTGTGAGACCGCCTGGCTTATAAGATCTTTGGCAGAGGGATGTTCCTCCATCCCACGACCATCACAAATGCACAGAGCCTTCTTGGTGGCTGCTCCCAAATGGTGAAATTCCCTTCTATGGGTGACTTGGTTGGCCCTTTCTCTACTCCCTTTCTGCTGGAAGGAAAATACCTTTATATTTAGGTATCCCTTTGGCTCTTAACTTACCATGACAGATTTTCCAGTGGGTTACCGTTTAATGGGTTACCATGACAAATCTTTTCATGGTCTATGGTCTGCTTTTATTCCCTTTACTATGTTTTAGAGCTGTTTTCATAGAATCGAAGAAGGACAGATCAGTGCTGCATCCCAGCATTGGAAGTCTGTGTTTCTTCGGCCCTCCTTCACCATCTCCCCAATGCTAAAGCTGCTAAAAGTTTCAGCTACACAGAGGATGAGCAGTAAAAGCAGGGCACTAATGGGACATAAGACAGCTTTGCAAAAATGAGCTTCTTTGTCAGAGGTTTCGTTAACTGAGACATGCCTGTATTACAGTGAACTTTCTGCAGGGTGAAAGGCAGAAGTCACCCACCAGCTATATCGGTTGCCAGTGAAATTTGAAAAGGAAATATGCTTTTGAACAGTGTGTGTAACTTATTTTCTGCAAAAACTTCATCTCAAGCGTGCAGACGCTTTACCCATTAGACACTATGATGAGCATGACCGTTGCTTTCCCCACCGCCTCGTTTCTTTTTTTAAACCTGCATGACCTCTTCAGTTTAATCAGTTGCAAATGCCACAGGGCGTGCTTTTATGCATGCTCCCCAGACCGCAGACCCTTGCCACTCCATTCATATTAAGTATTTGTTCCAGGGAGATGGGTATATGGTTTCTCCCTCATCCAAGCAAACCGGGTTTTTTTGACGTGTTGCATTTTAATTTCTGCAACCCTCGGCTTCGAAACCTGGCGCCCAGTTCTATTTTATGCCGTTCCATTTTTATCTCCAGCTTACCGCAAAGAGAAGGGGTCGTGCCAAGTACAGATCCATGGAGCCCAGGAAGAGTGTTACTCTTGGGCTACACTAATCTCCCCATCTAGGTCCTTACATGGCCCCGCGTCACCGGAGTCTGGGACCCCTTGGCAGGAAAGAACTATATTCTTTCTGGGCATACAAGTGTGCGAGAGGCACGGTGCAGAGAACAGCGTACGTTGCAAGGGTGCCAAAAAAAGATTCACCAAGTTTCTCATCCTCATTGAGAAAGACTGTACACCCAATTAGGCTTTGAACGCCAAAGTCCGGATCACTCACGCAACGGTATTTTTGATTTCTATGTATGGTTGTGAAAGCTGGACACTGAGGAAAGTTGACAGGAAGAAAAGCGACGTGTTTGCAGTGCTATTTCGGAAGAGAGTTCTATGGATGCAATGGACTCCCAAAAAGACAAGCACCTCGGCACGAGGGCAAATCGAGTCTGAACTCGCCCTGGAAACCCTAAGGACTAAACTGAGATTACTGGACTTTGGATATACCGTGAAGCAATGTAGCCCATTAGAAAAGACGATAATGCTTGGCAAATGGGAGATGGTCAGAAAATAATAAGAATACATTGCAGGTAGGCAGCCTTAATCAAGGAAGCCAGCGTTTGAGTTTGCAAGACCAGAACAGGGCTTTTCCTAACATCTTCCAACTCCTCAGGTGGAATCTTCTTCCTTGCAATTTAAATCCATTGGTTTCCATTCTAGTTTCTTCTAGAGTGTCAGAAAATAAGCTTCTCCGTCTTCTCCAGGACATCCCTTCAGATATTTAACGATAGCTATTGTGTCACCTCTCCGTCTTCTCCAAGCAAAACATACGCAGCTCATTCCTCATATAGTTTCTAGACTTTTGATAATCTTGGCCATCCTTCTCTGGATATGTCCTAGCTTTTCCCAGAAGGTTCAAAATGTTTTTGTTTACTTGTGCAAGGCTTCCCTTATCTGGTTCTTTCATTTCACACAGGCGTGTGATGAGTTTTGAGTACAGTGAGTCCTTCACTTTCGCAGGGATTTGGAATGCAACAGTCCCACAAAAGTGGGAGAAACATGAATAAAAATAAAAAACCTGAATCCCTTTTTTTAAAACCTAAGAACACTTCCCTAGGAATCTCTAGGTCCTCCAGCATGAGCCTATGGTCCGCTTCTGGTTGAAATGGGCCACAAAGTCATGCTGGAGGACCTAGGAATGCCTAGAGAAGTGTTCTCTCTAGGAATCTCTTGGTCTTCCAGTGGAACTCTATGGTCCACTTCACCCAGAAGAGGATCACAGAATTGCCCCAGAGGACCTAGAGATTACTAGAGAGAACATCATTTTTCTGTGGCGGGGCAAATAGAGTAAGGATTTCCTAAATAAATAAATAAAATAAAGTAACTCACGAATAATCAAATCGTGAACCTGCAAAAGTGAAGGACTTGCTGTAAAAACTTTGCTGAAACTTGTTGAATTATCCTTCTGTTTTATGGTGCAGGAATTTGTCCCTGTTCCTCCCATGTTATTTCTGCCTCTAGTAGCAAATCGTCTCATTAAGGAAGTAATGCCCAGGAATACATCAACTTTGCTAACTGAGGCACACAGCTGGAATTCAACATCTGGAGGGCTGCATGATTCCCAGCCCAGAGACAAGAGCTGTGTGTTACAGGAGTTCTATCAGAGACTCTGAATCTCTCCCTGAGCATCCTGTTTGGCATTTGTTGTTCATTACAACATGGGGAGACACAGGGCTCGAGAACACGTTCCCAGCCCAGACGATCAGATTGACGAGCATCGATTTTTGCGCGCAGGCTACCTTGAGGGAAATTGATTCTCCTTACCCACTCACCAGCTCCCAAGGATTTGCTGATCTGACATGCGGCTCCCTCGTATGGCCTCTGTAGCAAAAGAGGAAGAGGAATCCATTGCAAAACAGCCCACGTGTCTTGGCTTTCAAAACATTCCCTAATAATGCATTTGCAGGCAAGGAAACTCAACCGGACAGTGATTGCATACCTTCCAATATTTCAGAGATGGAAGACTGGACACATCTGGCCAAACTGGCAAAAATTATCAGCAAGGAAGAACACAGAAAGACAGGAGTGGCTGAAGCAGTTTGCTTTTGCCTGAGCCTACTGGGAAGGGCAAAATTCTGCCCCCTCCTCTCCTCTCTCTTTGGCTGACTTAATTGAGAGCAAACTACTTTTGCACCTCGAGCTCAGTTTACTGCAAGTGAAACAAGCTATGGAGAAAAGGGGAAGTTGGGAAGAGGGAAATCAGGACATTTTAAATGATAAATATTTCAGTACAAGAATATATTGTACGAATTTTGTGCAGAATAAGTCTCAAACTGCAAACAGTTTTCAAAACTGTGCCTTGTTTGAAGATTGTTTGGCAGGGGGAAGAAAATGGCTAGAATTATTTGTTGCTTTTTTATATATAAATTTGCAAAGAGTTATATCCTTAATAAACACATATCTTTTGAAGATCCTGTGACATTTTTCTAGTTTCTTTTGTGGATTCCACAGGACACTTCCCCTACCCCTGCGTAATTCTAGGAGTCAGCATTCCAGAAAGGAACTTTTACCAGGCTCTGCTTCTTCCGACTAAGTTATCTGGTGCAACAGAACTTGCATCTCTACAAATCCCAGCCAATAAGACCTTGTCACTGTAAGGCTTGACTATCAAAAAGCAACACAGCTGAAGTCAGACGCTAATATTATCCGGAAACTATCATAAAGCCGTGTTGTCTTCTTTTTTGTAGTGTTTTGTTTTGCCATCAAGATGACATCAATTCCAGCGCTATTCCAAGGGCGGATGAAGGATGAGACCGTCTGGTTTTCTACGGACGTCATTGGCTCCTGGGATATGGATGGGTTCTCACACAACCAGGTGCGTCGCAGAGAGGGGAAAGGAGAGGACAGAACGCAGCAAACAAGACAGACGGGGGTGTCACCTTAAGCACCTCCCTCCCCAGGTTTCAAGGTGACAGGAAGGACAGCCATGATTCACGGAGAAATGAAACGTGACCAAAAAAATGGTTCCACAATCAAGAGGTGCGTCATTTGCTCGGGGTGGGCAGAGGACAGCAAATCTTCTTGGCTGCAATCCACTGCGGCAGGGGTGAGAAAAATGGGGCCCCCAGGCCTCACAAAGTCCTTGGGACACCAAAGCGTGACCCTTGGAAACCTCTAAAGTCTCCAGATTCCAAAAGGACTCCAATTTTTTTCCCTCACCCAGATCTTTGGGTGATTTTTTGCACCCGAACTGGCTGCAGAATCTGACTGTTTCCCTTGTCCTCCCAAAGTCCCGGGCGGGGGGGACCCAAAAACTGTCCAAAATGGTGGCCAGAAGTGACATTACATAACTTCCCATGCACCAAAATGCAACAGCACAGCCCATCACAGGGGTGTGTGAGGGGGAACATAGTTGCCCCTCTGGAGCTGCCAGCCCCTCCATTACTGGCTTCCAGTATGTTTCCAGTCTGAATTCAAGGTGTTCGTGTGGATGTTTAAAGTCCTAAGTGGTTCGGAACACCTCTCCACATATACGCCTGCTTGAGATTTAGGTCTGCCGGAACTGCCTTCCTTTGTGTCCCATGAGTCAGGGCAATACCCTCAAGGAGGTCAACAGGAAGAACTTCCTGAAGGTAAGAGGAATTTGGCAATGGACTATGCTGCTACCCGGCAACGTGACGGAGTCTCTTTCTTTGGAGGCTTTTAAACAGAGGCTGGATGGCCATCTGTCAAAGGGAGGGCTTGGATTGTGTCTTCCTGCATGAAAGAAAGGGGCTGGACTGGATGGCCCGTGCGGGGGGGGGGTCCTCTTCCAACTCAAGGATGCTATGAAGCTTCAGAACTCAGGTGAGCAAAGGATAGCCCAAGGACCACTAACAGTCCCTTGGCCCCCTCCAGACTCCCTCCACTGTCCCTTTCCTGGCCAAACACAAGGGGCGAATTTATTATCCAAGAAGTTTCCAGGAATGGTAATTCTCCTTCTAAATAGGTTGCAGGGACCTCCTGCCTATTTTAACCTTTTAAAAATATCTATTTTAATACCTATAAAAATATCTATTTTTAAAAAACAGAAGTGGAACTCCGTCCAGCTCTGAATTGTCTCCATTTTCAGCCTCAGTTTGCTGGTCCGTGTGGCCCCCGGGAGTCCCAGGTTAGAAAACTGGCCCCTGGGCTCCCTCTCCTTGCTATTCCCTCTCCTCAGCTTATGATCACAAAGCTCAGTTGTGTCAGTAACTGATTTTATTGGTTTCTGATTTTATTCTTTCAGTTCTGTCTGTATCCTAAGACAGGCTTTCTTTCTTTCTTTTTTATAACGATTATGAAGTGGTGGGGAAACAGCACACAGACCCAGCATTATCCGCAGAACGAAATTAAATATGGTCGGCCGCATGCGAGGAAATGGAACACGCAGTACCTCACACCTGCCTTGGCCCAGCAAATTCCTAGAAAATGCCCATCTCCAAAGCTGCAGGGCATATAGATTCCACTTTGATAACAAGGTCGTTGCGTCTCTTGTGGTTGAAAACAAGCCGAGAAGCAACAGTGTTATGACTTGTGCAGGGACAAGGCAGGGTGAAAGAGATTCTTATCCCAATCCAGAGGTCCAAAGGAGCCACCAGAGTATGGCAGAGAGCAATTGAGACCGAGGCTTCAGCATCTGGGTTCCATAAGCAAATGTCAAGGAACTGGGGCCTGTTGGTGATCCCTGTGTTAGCCTAGATGCTCTTCAAGAACACTTCAGGAGAAGACTTCTCCTCTCACCATGCAGTACCTGCGAGTAGCCATCATCAGAAACGAGGAAGAGTTGCTTTCCGGACTACAGTTCCCAGAATTCCCCTCCACCAGTGAATCACGGAGCCCTGGTGGCGCAGCGGTTAAATGCTGGTACTGCAGCCACAACGTTGTGAGTTCGATCCTGCAGGGCTCCAGGTTGACTCAGCCTTCCATCCTTCTGTGCGTCACTAAAATGAGTACCCAGTTTGTTGGGGGCAATTAGCTTGAACACATTGCAAACCGCTTAGGGAGTGCTTTGCATTGATAAGCGGTATAGACATGTAACTGCTATTGCTGTCGGTATAGCAAAATGGCAGCTAGATCTCACAGCCAACCAAAGCTGCTCCTGCCTCCCCTCTGCTAGCCCTGTTCTTGTTGTTTGCTGCCAAGTTGACTTCAACTTATGGCGATCCTATGAAGGAGAGACCACCACGATCCCTGGTCTTCGACTACCCTGCTCAGGTTTTGCAGACTCGGGGACACGGCTTGGCCAAGGGACAAAGGAGCAGCCCAGCAAAGACCCTCCATGCCCAGCACACTCACTCCAGCCCTGCCAAAAACATGGAGGTGTCCCACCTAATGGGAAAGGATGGTGAACATGCCACCGTCCTCTCAGCTTCAGAGGAAGGCAAGGGCTCACCATTTCTGAAGAAATCTTTCAGAGAGGAGTTGGGTTTCAATAAGTCAGAGTCAACTCAAAGACACATAAGAACAACCAGGTACAGGGGGCTCTCAGTATCTGCTAGGGTTTGGTTCCAGGATTCTGCCATGGATACCAAAATTCATGGACGCTCAAGTCCCACTATGTACAATGGTGTAGTAAAATGGCGTCCCTTACATAAAACAGCAAAATCAAAGTTTGCTTTTTGGAATTTTTTTCAAGCTGTGGTCAGTTGAATCCGCGGATGCAGAATCTGCAGATACAGAGGGCCAACGAAAACACATGCAGAAGCGAAGTTTTAATTTATTTATGGCAGGTATCGGGGAGAGCTACCAATATCTGCCATAAGCGTCAAAATCAGGACCAGCCTTGGGTATATTCCAAAGGTTGGGTGATAAAGATACAGCATGTCCTAGCAAGTTCTATCCTCTTTGTTAAAAAGATAAACTTTGAAAAGGTTAATTTGCAGTTCTGCTTCTCAGACATAACCAGACTAAGTTTATCCTTCCCCGTAGGGTACAAGCGTGGCTTGTGTGATCTGGCATTTTCATTTGGGCTTAGCTCCATGCTCATTGAGCCTACATGGGAGATTTTCTCCCATATTTCTTTTTTTTAGATGCTAATTTGTATATCTAATGCACGTACACCACCTCCTTTAAATGCAGCCATGACCTCAAGACTGATTTAGCAATGCATGCACATGAACAGCACCGACCTCCCTTTGCAGATGCCACGTGATGGGCCTGGCAGAAGCTGGCCATGTGATTGTTTGCCCTGCAGGCAATGGGGGGAAAAAGAAGATTCAAAGTTGGCATGAGGAAATAGGACGAAGAGAGCATGCAGGCAACCATTTGGAGAAAGGAAGGAGTCCATGGCTATGTCAAAACTAACATAATGAATTTTGATGGGGATAAATGTGAGGGGCTACATCTAGGCAAAGAAGATGAAACACGCAAATGGAAGATTAAGGAAGACAACTGGCTCAAAAGCAGCACATGTAACAAGGATCTAGGGGTATTAGTAGACCACAGGCTGAACATGAGCAAAGAGTACGATGCAGCAACCAAAAAGGCCAATGCACTTCTGGGCTGCATCAATAAGAGTCAAGTGTCTGGGTCAAAGGAGGTGACAGTGCCACTCTGTCCTCCTTTGGTCGGTCCTCACCTGGCATCTGGGCACCACAGTTCAAGAAGGATAGGGGCAAGCTGGAACATGTCTATGAAAGGACGGCTGAGAGGTCTGGGGGCCAAGCTTTATGAGGAATGACTGAGGGAGCTGGAGGTGTGCCTAGCTTGGAGCAGACTGAGAAGTGGCATGATGGCAGCTTTAAATTTTCTGCCAGGAATGCTTTGATGGTGTATTCCTGCATGGCAGGGGTTGGACTCAATGGCCCTTGAGGTCTCTTCCAGCTATGAGAAATATGTGAAGGACAGTCACCTTGAAGACAGAGCCGGCTTGTTTTCTGCCGCTCGGGAGACCAGAACATGAACCAAAGAATTAAGTTTATATAAAAAAGACATTCCTCCTAAACATTAGGAAGAACATCTTGACTGTAAGGGCTGTTGGACAGAGGAAAAGACTGTCTTGAACTCTCCTCCCTTGGAGATCTTCAAAGAAAGATGGGTGTCCTTCAGGATTGCTTTTGCTGTGCATTCCTACATGGCAAAATAGGGTTAGACTGGATGGCCCTCGGGGTCCTTTCCAACTCTATAAGTCAGGACATCCAGGGCTGTTGTGATCAGTTGCGTTACAGATGAACCCACAAAGGTGACATTCCAAGTTGTTGTCTTCATCAGGGCCAGAGCTGAATACATCCTTTCTTTGTGGGCCGCAACTGGTTTCGCTGTACCACCATTCGGATCCCTGTTCCATCCGACGACAGGCGTTATTTCGATCGCCGGTGAAAAAAGTACCAGGAGGAGAGAAGCGGGAGAGCAGAGCAGGGGAACAGAACAACCCCCCTCGCTCTCCCCCGCCCGACGCTAATTAATTTGTACAAGCTGGCAATTAAGAGGAGACGATATTTGCATGAAACCTCTAATGAGCGTCTTTAAAAGATGTCCTACGTGTGGCGGGATCGTAGGAGAACGTTCAAGGTGTCTCTCCCGAGGAGGGAACGCCGAGCAGTCTTCAACAAACCAAGAGCCAATTAGGCGACGCTAATTAGGCTGCTTAAACAGTACTCAACTTGCTGCTAACAATTATCGACGCTCGTGCATCCCCTGTGCATCGTCGGGAGAACGTGCAACGAGGGAGCCGGGCTTTGCGAGTTATTTTTTTCCTCCCAGGCGCCCGTCTTTGAGAGAAACGTCTCTTTCTGGTGGGAAGACAGGAGGAAGAAGGGGGCCGAGTGGCATAGCAAGATTAAACGTGTGAGCACCAAGAGGGGGGAAAATCAGGGGAAAAAGTCTTTTTCTCATTTTTTCCAAAATTGGAGACTATTTTTCTCACTTTTCCCCAAAATTGGGAAACATGGTTTTTCTCATTTTTTTTCTAAAATTGGGGACATTTATTTTTTTTTGCATTTTCTCCAAAATGAGGAAATATGTCCCCCCCCCCATTTTTCCCGAGTATCTCGTTTTCACCAAGAAAAATGAGAATGACTTTCTCATTTGTTAAAAATTTATCAGGCTCTTCTTCAGATTCTTTGCAGGTTTTAAAAATAATTTTATATTTTTAAAACATTTCTAATTCTTTTAAATGTTTTATTAACGTTTTTAACTTTTTTTGGCAGCTGCCTTGGGTCCCACTCTAGAAGAGAGGCAGCATATAAGTATAATAAATAAATAAATATTTCCCCCAAATCAGGAACAAATAGCGGAACCACTGTATGATGCAACCCAGTAAAAAATATGGCGAAATACAGCACGAGGAAATGAAAGTTTGCTCTGCATCCCTTGTTCAGCCTTGAATCTCCTAAAACATCAATCTGTGGCTTGGGAACACAGGACAGAAAATTCGAGGGAAGGGACGTTTTAAGAAGAAATCGCAATCGAGTGAGGAGACGGCGCTTTGCCCAAATCCCATAAACACTATTAGAGAGATGAAATCCTTATCAGGTCGTTATATCATGCAAAGCTTGAAACGGAGGGCTGATGGCAAAATAATCTCTAGAGACAGGTGCAAAAGCAAAACAACTTCCTAGACCTCATGAAACCTACATCTGTTTATTTTCTCCGGACCCTTTTTTCCACCCTTCTTCCTTGATCCGAGTGCTCCGCAAAGCTGAGGATAAAAAAGTCAATTGAGTCTAATTGATTTCCTCCAGCATGCCTTTTTAGGGCGGCTTGACTCATGGATGGATAAGCCAAAGCCTTTGAGTATTAATTTACCTCCCAAAATCCGACAAAAATCAGAAATGAAGCTCCGTTTAAAGCAAACAAACAAACTGCCATGCGGTTGACCTGCAACAAAGGGAGCGAAGCAACCCAAAATGACCTCCCGGGCTTTCTTGGGTCGCTCCAGTCTTCACCTTGTATTCGTTTAGCTGCCATGGCTAGCAGCCAACAGTAGCTCGAGGTGGGGATTCATTAGCCATACCAGGTTGGGTGGGGTCTCCGTCCCTGTACATCCAACTATTAAACCATCTCAGTAGCCCAGAAAGTGAAGATGAACTGCACATATAAAGCGGTATTGGATAGCTGCATTGGTTAGACCTCATTTGGAATCCTGTGTCCAGTTCTGGGCACCTCAGTTCAAGGAGGATATGGACAAGCTGGAGTGTCTCCAGAGGAGGGCGACCAAAATGGTGGAGGGTCTGGAAGCCATGAAGCCCTATGAAGAGCGGCTGAGGGAACTGGGGATGTTTAGTCTGCATAAGAGGAGGTTAAGAGGGGACATGATAGCCATCTTTAAATATTTGAAGGGATGTCACGCCGAGGAGGGAGTGGGCTTGTTTTCCGCTGCTCCAGAGACCAGGACAAGGAGCAATGGATTCAAGCTGCAGGAAAGGAGATTCCGATTAAACCTCAGGAAGAACTTCCTGATGGTCAGAGCTGTCCAGCAGTGGAACATGCTGCTGCCTCAGTGGAGTGTGCTGGAGTCTCCTCCTTCTTTGGATGTTTTTAAGCAGAGGCTGGATGGCCGTCTGTCGGGACACCCAGCAGGGGGTTGGACTGGACGGCCCTTGGAGTCTCTTCTAGTTCTACAATTCTATGTGCTTTCAATCATATCCTCACAACCGTGGGAGCAAGGAATTTGATCTTTTTGAAAACGATAAAGATAAAGGAAGTCGAAACCTCAGGAATCTAAATCGATACCCAATACCACATTCTGCTGCCTTCCCTGGCACTCTCTCATGAAATCTCAGTACGCCCACCAGCCCTGATTCTCACCCGCCATCGTGCAGAGCATAAAACTCTTGGAACATCACGTCAGTTGCACATTTATGCCTAATTGGCTCTCAGAAAGCATTTCAAATATACCAAATATATGGCTGTGATGGTTAGCAGCCAACGGCAGCTTGAGCGCATTCATTGCTGAGTCCTTTTCCGCCAGATGAGCCTCTCCTCCTTTCCGATCTTGGAAGGGGGACGTTTTAATCTATCCAAACCACGCTCTCTCTCCCCCTCTGTTGAACTAAGTGCCGGTAATTACATGCAACGGGGCCCTAGTGGGTTTCATCAGCTAGGAACAGCGGATCGTCGTCCTCACAATTAATTCATGAGTTCTTTTTCCAAGGTTCTATTTTTGTCCACCATCAAAATAACCCCCTGCCATGTGCCACAGGGCAACGTGGAAGTTGGGAACTGCCATGTGCCGCACAGTGCTTTGGCACTCCGCTGGGCCCTGACACACCCCTCACAGAGGAAGTTATTAAATAATGTTCAATAGGAACACAGTCCATCAGCGGGATTTGCATAGAACAGCTTCTTTGGCACACCAAGATCCTGATTGCAGGGGGTCCACATTGATCAGGAAGCCTTTGGAAAATATTAAACAACAGCACAGAAATCTATAACGACTAAAGGATGAGCATGTGTCTGTCTCTGTTGTAGCTCCCTGACTCTTAAACTTAGCCATCTGGAACTTGGCATTAATAGCGCTCACAATTATTTTGTTTTTAAACTTCAGTGAGTTCAGCTGTCTGCAGTACCATCTTCAGACACCAGGTGGCAGACCTTCTCTAACCAGTAGACACAAAGTTGAGACAGATCTACAAGATCCATTTCTTTGGAGGGATTTGCGACAATTCTGTATAGTTCTTTTCTCTGTAGGAATCCACACATTTCTCAAATTCTTGAGAAACGGGAAGAAGAGAAAGAGAGTGAGGGGCATGCAGTGAAGATCTGCTTGCAGCCGGAAGGAGACTGAGCAGAGGGAAGAAGCATGGGAGTGGAGGGAGAGAAAGACCAATTGAAAAGAAAGGGGGGAATAGAAAAAGCAGAAGAGAGAAAAGACAATGAGGTAAGATAGAGTGAGATGGGCAATGAGTTATCGACTCATTCAATGGTGGTGCTTGAGCCAGTGTGCAATCTAAACAGCAATACTTCCCACAACTTTTGCTGTTGTTGTGTGTCTTCAGGTAAACTCTGACTTCTAGCAACCAATTTAGTAGCCTTCACTAGCAGGATTTCTTTAGAGGAGGTTTGCCTTTGCCTTCTTCTGAGAGAGTGTGACTTGCCCAAGGTCACCCAGTGGATTTCCACGGCCAAGAAGAGATTCAAACCTGGACATCTCGGAACATGTCCAGAGGAAGGTAACCAAAATGGTAGAAGGCCTGGAAACCATGAAGTCCTATGAGCAGAGGCTTAGGGAGCTGGGGATGTTTAGTTTGCAGAAGAGAAGGTTAAGAGGCGACATGATAGCTTAAATATCTGGAGGGATATCACATGGTGGATGGAGCAAGCCTGTTTTCTGCTGTTCCACAGACTAGGACATGGAGCAATGGCTTCAAACTTCAAACTTCAGGAAAAGAGATTCCTTCTAAACATTAGGAAGAACTTCCTGATGGTCAGAACTGTCTGGCAGTGGAATATATTGCCTCAGAGTGTGGTAGAGTTTCCTTCTTTGGAGATTTTTAAACAAAGGTTGGATGGCCATCTGTCAGGAAGGCTTTGATGGTCTATTCCTGCTTGGCAGGGGGTTGGACTCAATGCCCCTTGAGGTCTCTTCCAACTCTAGGTGGACCACTGAAAAACAGGGCATGCCTGTAATCATCATCGTCGTCGTCGTCGTCGTCGTCGTCGTCGTCGTCATCATCATGATGTCATTGTTGGATAATCAATAAAGTAATGCTAATGGGAGTAATATTGATTAGCCAACAATGATATGATGATAACTGAATAACAACTACTACTTCTACTATAAAAAAAAAAATTAGTTGGGACAGAGAACAGATTGCAGTGGATTCCCGGACCTGCCAAACATGCCCCCGGCCCCAGATTTAGACTATTAACTCCTTGAAGGCCTATGTATATATTTTGTTCATGTCACTCTTCAAAGCCCCATGTGCAATTTATTGGGACAAGGACATCCCGGGTGTTTGCACAAATGCTGCGGATGCCCAGCTTCCCCCGCCGCAAGTGCAGTAGTGTGAAATCATCCCCATTACTGGCTTTGCACATCTTTGGGTTTTTTGTTCACCTGCCCTCCCGCTGCCCTTGCAAACACAGTAACGCCCCTGACCGACTAAAACAAGGCTTGGAATTAGGCTCCGTCGGTCTCATCCATTCTGCAATCAGGAAAAGCCACGGGATGCTGTCTTTGTTGTGCCAGAGCAGAAGATGTGCTAATGGGGAACATTAGGTACCTTCTTAAGGGTGGGTAGGACCACAGGTTTGTTTACGAGTGCGCGTGGCCTCCGGTCGTCGGCAGCAGACTGGCGCATAGAGACAGCCGCTGCGTCGCCGCTTCCCACTGGTCCTTTTCAGCAGCGGAGATGTTTTGTCGGCTGGTCCGTTCAGGATGCGGCTGGATTATTTTTTCATTAAGACTCCATTAATCACTGACCACCATGTGAGTCTTTTGTCGAGATAGGCCGGGGAGGAAAACAATCGCAGCGTGGTTTCGATTTGTCTTTAGCAGGGCCGTTAACAGAGCGGGCGATCCAGATTTAGTATCTGGTATGGCTGTGGACTTAATGAGAAGGGCAGGGCTGGAATCTACGCCGCACAATTAAGCAGGACAAGAAGGGGAGAAGAGTTTGGATGACGGGAAGGAGGTGTGTGAAATAACCGCTCCCACCCTCCACACGCATACCGGGATGATGGTTTAGTTTATGAAGTTTCATTGTCGCTGCTGTTGTTAATGGCTGTCAAGTTGACTTTGACTTATGGCAACCCTATAGATGAAAGCTGCCTAAGCCACTTTTTATCATCAACCGCCTTGCTCAGGTTTTGCAGATTCAGGGACGTCTCTTCCTCGATCAGTAATGCCACCGTCTTCTTTTCCTACTGCTTTCCACCTTACCAAGCAGTACTGTCTTTTCTTGCGGGCCAGGCCTTCTCCTCGCCATGAAGTCCACTTTGACTTATGGTGACCCTATGAATTAGAGACTTCCAAGAGGCCTGTCATCTGCTTGCCCTGCTCTGCTCTTGCAAGCCCAGGGTCATGGTTTCTGCTACTAAAATCTGGCCCATCCATACCTCTTTTGGTAACTTTTGGCCTAGAAAGCTGAATGGCTCCTCCGTGGATACTGGTGGCAACGGTCTCGAGAATACAGGGAGAAAGGCATCACTTACGTACTTTGCTTCTTTGCTTCATGGAAAGAGTGTCATTTTTCAAATTGCAAACCCCAAGTGGGTGGCCTAGGATTTTGCTCTGACTAGCAGAACCATCATTTATGAATTGTTGCTGCTCTTTGCTGTCAGGTTGGCTTCGACTTGTGGCAATCCTCTGAATGAGGGACCACCAACAGATCCCATTATTTAGGGGTCCTCCAAAACTCAGGGTAGCTGCAGCTTCTCTCTCGCTCTCTTTTTCACCACTGCGACTGTTCAAAAACAAAATCTCATTCCAAATTAGCGGTATATTGCTTGGAAGCTTACTATTGTGTGTTTGTAATACTGAAGTATCTGCTTTAAGGCCATTTCCGCACTAGACTGTTATAGTGCTTTGATTCCACATTCAACAGCCTATGGAATCCTGGGGTTTGCAGCTCCGGGAGGGGCCGACTGGCCCCTCCCGGAACTGCAAACCCCAGGATTCCATAGGCTGTTGAATGTGGAATCAAAGCACTATAACAGTCTAGTGCAGAAATGGCCTAAATCTAAATAAAAGTTTATATTTTACTTTTTAAAAAAGTACCAAGAGGAATGCCCATGCATATCACTATTGAACTTGCCCCTTGGGATGAATGAGCTTTTCCACCCTGGCCCCAGAATCCTCCACGGACTCAACATAGCCTGAAAAGCCTGAGGTTAAGTTGTCAAAATAAGTCTCCTCTTCTCCTCTAGCGCGATCGCTTCCAAAGCAGCCATCTCCTCAGGTCACAGCCTGTTGCTACGATCGCAGGGAACACGGGTGGGGAAGTTACATTTTCCCCATCCCCTCCCAGGCCATTTGCAAACATTCAACGAGTGCCAACTGCCTGACGGCTTCCAAGAACCCTAACAGACAGGCTTTATTTAACATGTCCAGCTACCCAGTTCTGTGCCTGGCCCTTTATTTGCAAAAAGAAGAAGCAGAGCAAAGTGTAATTTTGTTGTCTTGGAACTGCAAGCACTGGGCAGGAAAGTGTGAGCATCCAAGATGGATGGGTAGATAGAAACACACACACCTCTATACTCAACAGGAACATCCATCACACCTTAGAAGGGAAACTAGAAAGAGATCTATGTTGCTCTTCCAGTGCTCTCTACTGGCCATTTTTTAAAATGACACAAAGATTAATCCCAATAAGCAGGATGGGAAGGGGACCATAAGGAGAGCCTTGTTGGAAGAGACCAAAAGGCATAGATTCCTAGAGTTGGAGGAGACTCCAAGGGCCATCCAGTCCAACCCCATTCTGCCATGTGGGAATATGCAACCAAAGCACTCTTGAGAAATGACCATCCAGCCTCTGTTTCAAAACCTCAGCTTACTTCAGCGGCTGCAAACTGAGTTCAAAGTGCAGAAAAGTAGCATGTGTCCAGTTAACACGGCAAGAGTGCAATGAGAGGAACCTTCTCTGTAGGGTCAAGCAAAAGCTAACCGCTGCAGTCTCTTCTAGCTTGTCTGTTCCTGTGCATTAATAACTTTTGTCATCTTGATCCCGCTCCAATGTGCTTTGAATCTTAGAATCATAACACTGGAAAGGACCACAAGAGACCCTCTAGTCCAACTTCCTGCCATGCAGTAATAGACAACTGGAACAGCCCTGAAAGTTGCCCGTCCAGTCTTTGCTTAAAGATCTCCAAAGATGGGGAGTCCATCCCTTGCCCCAAAGCAGTCTATCCGCTGTCAAACAACCCTTACAGTAAAAAAGTTCTTCCTAATGTTTAGGTGGGATCTGCTCCTTTACAATTGGAATCTATTTAATCTCAGAGTTGAAGGAAACCCCAAGAGCCATCCAGTCCGACACCCTTCTGCCATGTGGAAAGGCACAATCAAAGCACTCCTGGCAAGTGGCCATCCAGCCGGTGCTTAAAAACCTCCAAAGACGGAGACTCCACCACACTCCCAGGCAGGAGCAGATTCCACTCTCAGACTGCTCTTAGCCACCTAGAGTCCCACACTGGGGGGAAGAGAGGATGATGAGAAGGATGATAGATGTGAGAGCTAGCATGGTGCAGTGAGCATTGGACTATGACCCTAGTGATCAGGTGACCTTGGGCGTGTCACACACTCTCAGCCCCAGAAAACTCTGTGATAGCTTCATCTCAGGGTTGCCATAAGTCGGAAACAACTTGAAGGCAGACAACAAAGTAGTAGATGTAATAGGAAGCGAGGCCACAAAGCCCACAAGAAGCAACTCCATGCCTTCTGTCGGGGATGCTTTGACGGTGCGTTTCGGCAGGGCGGGGGGTTGGACTTGATGGCCCGTGTGGTCTCTTCCAACTCTATGATTCTATGCCTTCACAGCACTTTGGATAACAACT
The DNA here is from genome assembly GCA_030412105.1 of Cyclura pinguis. Taxonomy (NCBI): domain Eukaryota; kingdom Metazoa; phylum Chordata; class Lepidosauria; order Squamata; family Iguanidae; genus Cyclura; species Cyclura pinguis. Next base: position 2,646,884 of record CM059609.1, on the reverse strand, counting down.
CCTATCAGCCCCAGTCTGTCGGGGTTTATCCAAGCTGCAGCCCAGAACAATCCGTCATCCCAATCTACACAACGCTCATTTTTCCAAAGATTTTCTCTCTTCCCTGCATCCAAATTCACACTTGAGCTTCACAGGCCAGGGAGCGGGCTGCAAATCTGGATGGAGCGTTTTTGCGCAGTTCTGCTGGGAATGATGCAAGACGCACCCCGCACTTTGCAGAGACATCGAACCTCTGCTGACCCAGTTTTTTGGCGCCTTTGTGCCCGGCGATCTAAATTTAGCCGCTTGCACTGTTCCCATCTGTCATCATCCCCACCAGGTGTTGGAAGTTACATGTCAGCCTATTTAAACCTTTGTCACTTCCCCACCAGACAGATGAGACAGTCAGGAGTGGCAATCGATGCCTGTTTGCTTGAAAAGAACACCTCAGCTGCCAACAATGCTTCCCTTCTGGCTTCAACACCCTCCCTTTCTCCGGTCAGTGCTGTTTCCAGCATCTCAATTTGTTGGACGGAACTGTGCAAGAGACAAAGGCCACCATTGTCACTACAAATTAGGGCAGTTGGTCACCAGCAATCTCCAACTGTCCTCTGTGCACAAAGAGATGGGAAAGGCATTGATATTCCTGCTGGGCAAGGGAGGATGGAATGAAGCAGAGGAGAAACAGACAGCACTTCCACCCAAAAACACAGATAGAGGCCAAGAGGTGCCCAATTCCGGCTGTACAAAATGCTCCCATTTGAACTATCCGCTCAGGACTTCAATCTTTGCTGGCATTTAATTCCAGAATGGGAAATACATCTGTATCAAGATGCTATTTTCAATAAAACGTATTAATTGATTTAAATTACAGAATCTCAGAGGTGGGAGGGACCACAAGAGCCTACCTTCCCCCACGCAGGAACCCACAACTAAAGCATTCCTGAAAGAGGTTCATGAAGACTTCCAGAGATGGGGAGTCCACCATCAGGGTTTTCTTGGTAAGATATATTCAGAGGAGGTTTGTCCTTGCCCTCCTCTGACGCTGAGAGAGTGTGACTTGCCCAAGGCCACCCAGGGGGTTTTCCATGGCCATGCAGGAATTTGAACCCTGGTCTTGTGAAGGCCTAGTCCTACGTGTTTTCAAAATGGAAGGTCCAACTTTGCTGCTTTCCCTGCTTTCACTTAACCTTGGGGCTACACTTTGGGGAATGCCACTAGACCATATTTGCTTTCATGCTAGTTACTTAGAATTATAGAATCGCAGAGTTGGAAGGGACTCCAAGGGCCATCCAGTCCAGCCCCTTTCTGCCATGCAGGAAGACACCATCCAAGCATTCCCAACAAATGGCCATCCAGCCTCTGTTTAAAAATCTCCAAAGAAGGGGACTCCACCACACTCCGTTGAGGCAGCAGCGTATTCCACTGTCCACTGCTAGTCTGCTAAAAGAAGGCTGATTCCTAACAGTTTTAGCTTTCATAGAATTTCCCCCACAGGGCTAACACCCTGGAAAACTCTAACTCCCAACAGCAAATACCCCAGAAGACAGGCCCAGAACGCAAAATGACCAAGACCAGATTGGAGAGCTGAGCCGAAACTAGCCAAATGAATCTCGGCAGGGATCCACGTGGGATATCCGAAGCGACGTCATGGAGAAGACAAGAGCAAATTTGTTTCTTGCCGCTCCTGAACCAATCGATCCCAAGATGAAGAAAAGAGATTCTGCTTAAACATTAGGAAGAATGCCTTGACTCATTGGCAGTGGAATAGGCTGCCTTGGATGGTGGTGAAGTCTCCTTATTATTGTTATTCTCACTTTGAATTAGAGTGCTTGTTTTAAATAAATAATCTTTTTAAAAGCTTTGGGGAAAAAAGGTTTGGGAGGTCTAGGGGTTTTGTTCAGGGGACACGAATTGGGGCCATAAGGGTGCAGGGGCTATACTCTGTTGACTCCTGACAAATAAACCCAACAGAGTACAAGCCATAGATCGTACCTTCCTCCTATACATTCCAAGCAATAAAAAGGCTATCAGGAGGCACACAGTCTTTCAGCTGTCAGAGGGAGAAAGAAAAAAGATCCGTCTCCTACTGAATGAAATTGTTAAGAAACAAACCGCTAATTTGGAACTAAGCCACAGAGGGGTTGCCACCCCACAGTGACTGGACCCGTCATAAAGTCGAGAAATAAAACAGCAGTGGATGAGCTGGTAATTAAAAAAAAGGAGACAGTACACACCAGATTCCAGAAAAGTGGGTTAAAGGCAATGCAAAGGACAGCTGTCACAAAGCTGGAGTCGGTCAGGTCCACGTAATCAGAGATGAGAGTCATGACTGAGAGATCAACCTGTAAAAAATGCCAGACGTTAGCGCAAAAACAGCCCCGTGCCGCTCACACACTGAGAGTGTCCACCCACCGGTTGTTTTAGACGAAACGCCAAACCTACCTGCTCTAGACTGCAAACCAAGGAGGGGAACCTTCATTCTCACATGCAAGAATGAAGTTTTGGAGCAGAGACATTTTGCAACAAATGGCAGAGACCCCGAAGCAAAGAAAGATCTGCTTGCTTTGCTATCGCGCTGGAAAAATTCGGCAACTTCGGCTATGCTTCGTATCCTTCAGGTGGGCACAGACGACTTGGGCATTTGACCTCCTCCGGTATGACCACAGAGGAGATCTGTAGGAAGACATCTTTCAAAAATGTTTTCCAAGCATTTCCAAGCATTAAAGTATTGCAGTGAGAGCCACCTTGGTGTAATGGTTCGAGCACTGCAGTACAAGGGTTGATTCCCTGTTTGGCCACGGAAACACACTGGGCTGCCCTGGGGGCATCACACTCTCAACCCCAGAAAACTTCCTGATAGAGTCACCTTAGGATTGCCATAAGTCAGAAGGAACCTGAAGGTGCAAAACAACATCATCAAGGTATAGTAATACCTTCATGGTTATAAGAACTTCAGTGCCTACGGTGGTGTGGGAGTCAGGACAGAGCTTGAGACCAGAATTGCAGTTTGAGTGGAACATTTCGCTGTTTGAAACAACTTTCAGTTTATATAATCAGGAGATTATAGCGGAAAGGGTACGTTTCCCTTTCATCACTTAACACAGTGGTGGAGCACAATTATGTTTTGATGCACCACAGGGAGACTGGCTGGTGTTGCAATGTCTCTTTTGTGGCTGCTAAAATGACAGGTTACCAGAGTTGTCAGGGAACTGGGGGACTGAATTGCAACCAGTTTTATGCCTGGCTCAGAAATAAGCACCAACTGGGGTACCAGACGTGGCAGGTGACAGAGAACTTCTTTCCCTTCTTCCCTGTCCTCCCCCACAAACCCTCATTTCAGATCCTGAATAAACTGTTATCCAGGCCAAAACCTCACTTTGAAACATTGGCACCATCCTCATGAGCCACCAGCTTCAGAATAAAAGTGACGCCCGTTGGCATAACCCGTCCCCATTGGCTGAGCTGCTGTGATGTCACAGAATGTTTGCTCTCTTTCTAACCCTGTCTCCCTCTCCTTGTTTTTCTCTCTTCTCCATTTCCCCCTCTCCAACTGTACCTATTTATATCTCCCTGGATTTATATTTTTGGAATACAAATCCGGACATCTCAGGCTTGGAGAATTCATTGTCTCTTGGTCCTTAAACATAACATCGTGCAAAGTAGAGAGAAGTCAACCGTTCTATTAAAAGATCTACGGAAAAGCAAAGGAGGAACCAGTGTCAAGCAGATTGTAAAAGCAACATAATCCAGCTACTCCCTTGCAACGGTGACAAGACCAACAGTTTCGGTTCTACCCAAACAGTCACTGAAGGAAAAATCAATCACAGTGCTTTGCCCTTTTCATCTTTCACAAGTTGTTTGACCTTAACACGGTTGAGAGACCAGTATGGCCTCTGGGCACCACTGCTGATCCCATTTGCTTGCAATGAGCTTCAATTAGCCTTTGTTCCCACAAAGAGACCCATAGAAAAGATACAGGATGCTCAGTCCCGGGCAGGATGAGCTCCACTAACTTTGCAAAAGAAACAACCACCCCTCGCTCACATGCCTTCCGAAGAGAGAAGCTACGTAGCTTCCAAATATCCTGACCTGACAGGAACAGTCCTGATTAACCCTCTGCCACCCCATTCTTTCTTCCAGCTGCTTTCAAAATGTCCCAGTTTCTCTCTCCTCCTCCCACTTTCCCCCTTTTGTCCTCAATTTTGCAGGAATGGACATAAGCTAAGGACAAAGAGGAAGGAGGAGAAAGAACTTAGGACATTTTAGAAGCAACCAGTTTGCACTAAATTAAAACTCAGCAAAGAAGGGGAGGAGGGGCATTTCCCAGGAGGCTCAGGCAAAAGCAAACTGCTGCAGCCTCTCCTAGCTTCTGTGCTCTTCCTCATTAATCCCTTTTGCCATCTTGACCATGCTCGGACATCGCCTGGCCGCACACGTCCTGGGTTTCATCTGTGAAATGTTGGAGGGTATAAACCCCTCTAAAACTCTATTCTGCTTTGGTCAGAGGCCAAATGGAATCCTGCATCCAGTTCTGGGCAGCACAGTTCAGGAATAATATTGAGAAGCTGGTACAAATCCAGAAGAGGGTGAGCAAAATGGTAAAAAGACCAGAAACCATGAAACCCTATGAGGAATGGTTTAGGGAGCTGAGCACGTTTAGCCCAGAGAAGAGAAGGTTAAAAGGTGAAATGATAGCTATGTTTAAATGTTTGAAGGGATGTCATATGGAGGATGGAGCAAGCCTGTTTTCTGCTGCTCCAGAGACTAGGACATGGTGCAATGGGCTCAAACGACAAGAAAAGAGATTTCATCTAAACACTGGGAAGTACTTCCTGGGGATAAGAGCAGTTCAACAGTGGTATCTGCTGCTGCCTGGGAATCTGGTCGAGTCTCCTTCTTTGGAGGTTTTTCAACAGAGGCTGGATGGCCATCTTTCAGGAATGCTTTGATTGTGTCTTCCCTGCATGGCAGGATGGGGTTGGACTAGATGGCCTTGGGACTCCTTCCATCTCTATGATTCTATGATTCTAAGTTAGGAAAATTGGCAAGTGGATTGCGGGATGGGGTATGGAAGAGAAAAAAGAACTCCAACCAAACCGTCCAAGCAGAAAGTGGACCACTGGAAATGAAGAGAATTGTTATCGCAGTGCCGGTTTTGGTACCTTAAAAGGCATCATCTCTGAAAGAAGTTGCCAAGAAGGAAAAAAAAAAGTAAATCCATCTACCCCTTTCCTGTAGAAAACGGCTTCTTGGAACTGATTTTACAAACTTAACTTGGCACATCCCAATGTTTGTGCTCAGTGAAATCTTAGGCAAGGACAAAAATCAGTGAAAAAGAAAAAAAAACCCCCCACCACCCACCCACACTCTTCTCCCCTGGATTATAAAACAACTTCACCGTAAGTAAACTTTTCCTGTAGAGATAATGGGTGACTGCAAGGCATGGAAGGGAAAATTATCAGAAAGGGAACGTTACAGGGTGTTGCAACAGGGGAAAATAATGCTCACTGCCAACATCTCATACCTTCTCACATTTCACAGATTAGCCCCCAAACACGTGTGGCCAAGCGACATCAGAGGGTGGACAAGCTGGTAAAAAGTTATTATTGAGGAAGATCATACAGGCTCGGAGAGGCTGCAGAGGTTTGCTTTTGCCTGAGCCTACGGGGAAGCGCAAGATTCTGGCCATTGCCATATTATACTGTTATAGTGCTATTATTCCACTTTCAACATCCTACCGAATCCTGGGGTTTGCAGTTGAGGGCGGGGCCTTTGAGGATGGCCTTTAAGGCCCCTCCCTAAACTGCAAACCCCAGGATTCCGTAGGATGTTGAAGGTGGAATAATAGCACTATAACAGTCTAGTGCAGAAATGGTCTCTGTCTCCTCTCTCCTCTGCTAACTGAATGCAAACTACTTTTGCAATCTGGATTCACTTTGCAGCAACTGAAAGTATGCTGAGAACAAAAGGGGACAGTGAGAGGAAGCGAAGGAAACTGCGACGTTTTTAAAGCAGCTGGAAAAGTTGGATGGGAGAGAATTAACTGGAATAGTTATCGCCAAACTGGAATAATTGGAGAGTATGACATCTTAACTTGGGGGGGGGCGGTGTGGGGAGAGGTATTCTTTTACTGACATAGAGAGTCAAAACTTCCACCCAGATCTATTTTAGTTTTTATTTCTGTTTTGGTGTGTTTAATCTTTAGGAAAGCAAAACAAAACAGGGAAAGAACTGGGGTTATCGTAGGCTCTGTTGCTAGCTAAGTTCTGCTCTAAGGATTCGCAGCTTTTCCCCAAACCTACTTCTGGAAACATTTCTTGCAAAACCAGTATTTATAAATAAGCGTTGAGACACACAAACACAAATATCTACCTTGCTATAATCCACATTACTCAGTCCTTCACAGCAATCCAAAGGAGGCAGCCAGGGATGCATTCACGACATGCACCCCAGATCTAATTCGAGCATCTTATTATTTCCAAAATATAAAAAGGGGGGTCCAAAAGCGCTTCCCAGCCCCCCACTTTTGCTCAACGGATGCAAAGCAAATTGCAAAACAAAACAAAAAAATCTCCTGCTTCCTGATGAGTCATCACTTACAAATCTCTCCCAAAGCACGCTGGGAAATGTAGTTGTCTTCCCTTGATCTTTAGCAGCTTAGTCGTTTGCAGAGAGGTGGAAGGACGGTTGAGATGAACTTACCCTGACTTTCCCTTGGCAGGGAGTTCCACAGGCAAGGGGATGCTGCTGCGGTCCCCCCAGAACTAACTCTCCAAGCTCCTGCAATCTCCCAAAAAGTAACAATCCAAGCTCTGACCTCTTCCTTCCTTCCTTTCCTTTTTCAAAGTCTCTGTCTAGCAAACAGCATATAAACAAAGTTGCAAAACCACCGAAGGAGAGGGGTGAGCGAGATTCAGATTTCCAGGGGTGCCACTCACCTTTCCGGGGTTCTTAGGTCCTGGGATATGGGAGTTCTGGACGGTCAAGGGAACAATTGAGTGAGTCAAGCTGATTTCTGGAAAGTCTGGACTTTGCACTGTACACAGGTAGAGACAGGGAGGAAGCTGGTGACTGGCGCAAGCAAGGAACTGACCTTTCCTGACCAGCAGAAAGAAATAGGGGTTGGGTGACCCGGTTGAAGATACCACGTGGATTTTCTGGTTTATTTGCAATTACTAGAGGGAGAGAGAGAAAGTGCAGGAACTGCTACGTTTTGGTGGGCAGAAGATCAGACCTGACCTGAGATCACCCAGCACTCAGCCACAAAACATTCCGGGAAAATTTGGCCCTGTAAGGATGCGGCCGGGAAATATTATTGTTCGCTCCCAAGACAAAAAAGTGGGTTTTCCAACAACAATCTGGAAACAGGAAGAATGACAGATGAGCAACAATTGTGTGCAATTTTCTCCCGAGGTCCCAAAGCGTTGCTGGAGGAAAACACACGGGCTTCAATTCAATAAGCCCTTGTTGATGATGATGTGTGCCTTTCAGGTGCTTCTGACTTATGGCAACCCCATCATGGGATTTTCTGGGGCTGAGAGTCTGTGACACACCCAAGGTTGCCTAATGGGTTTCCATGGCTGAGCAGGGAATGGAACCCAAGCCCTTAGGTCGTTGAGGGTTTCTTTGCAAAACAGAACAAAACCCTTCATTTCTGTGCAGGAAAAAGTCCTGTGCAACCCACCCATCCACCCTCATTTTCTGTACAGCAAATATTTTTGTTCTGCATAGATTTTTTTTTCTTTCTGCAGAAAAAAACTGTTTCTCTATGCAGAATAGCTGCTCAGCAGTATTTGGGGATGTTTGAACACAGGGGCAATACAGCAGTGGAATAGCCATTTCGACCCTGCTGCCAAAATTATTTGCGTGCAAGGATGAAACTGACCTGTCATTTTCCCCAGCACTGCCTACCTCGCAGGGTTGTACTGAAGATGGGGTGTGTGAAAATGGGAACCACATACCGTGGCTTGGAAAAATAGATTTTCTTCCCCCAAAACTGTTTCCTTGACTTGTCTTTTCTTTCGCTTGCCTGTTGCCTTTGAACTTTTGGCCCAAGAGTTTCATCAGGTGACTACATTTTTGTATAATGAGCAAAATCACCCTTGGTTCTCGCTGCTCCCCATGCATCATCTCATAAACCTCTATCACGAGTCCTTTTAATTATCCTTATTTTCCCCTCTTTGATTTTTTTTTAAAGCCTGAAACAGTTGGGCTTTTCCACATTTTGCCCTGTTTGACGTGTTTTTCTGGGTCACTGCTCGCCCCTGGGATCATGTATTTCTTATGGGCATTGGCAAGAAATAAAACCCCAAACAGAAGCAAAAGGAAAAGTCTTGTGAGCGATTCTTGAACCCTTCTTGGCGACCGGTTTGCAACCTGGGGTTGCTTTCCTTTCCATGATGTTAGCAGGATGAGTGGTTTTGTTTCCATGATCCAAAGTGACAGCAAAGGTGAATGAGGACTGGTTTGCTTACTAGGAAACTTAATTTATTTCATACCTTCCAACTTGCCTCTGCCATGCAGCAATATACAACCAAAGCATTCCTGACAGATGGCCATCCAGCCTCTGTTTCTTTGGAGAAGGAGACTCCACCACACTCCATGTAGGCAACATATTCCACTGTCAAACTACCATTACCATTCCTAATGTTTAGATGGAGTCTCTTCTCGCCATTAGTCCATGTCCTAGTCTCTGGAGCAGCAGAAAACAAGCTTGCTCCATCTTTCATATGACATCACATGACTATCATGTCATCCTTTGATCTTCTCTTCACCACCTGCCTAAGCCACTCCTCACAGGACATGGTTTCCAGCGTTTTGGTTGCCCTTCTCTGGACACATTCCAGCTTGTCCCTATCCTTCTTGAACTGTGGTGCCTGGAACTGGACACAGGACTCCAGGAAAAGTCTGACCAAAGCAGAATACAGTGGTACTATTTCTTTGCTAGACCTAGATGGCATACTCTTATTGATGCAGGGTAGAATCACATTGGCTTTCGTAGCTGCCACATCACGTTGTTGAGTCACGTTCAGTGCCAGCAAGCTAAGCGCTGCACTCTGGTGGATGCAACCTAAAATTGCATCAGCCTTGAGTTGCATCAGCCTTTTTTCCCTCCCATTGCTTGTCCTGGAAGGCTTTTGTTTGGGTTGAGCCAACCATGCGGTGTGGTGACCCACATATGCTCATGAGGTCCCTGTCCATCAGGACCTTCTGGGTCAACTGAGCCTGCACCTTTAGGGGGCTGGCTGTACAGTGGGGCTGTGGGGGGGGGCCTCCCCTTTCCCCTGGGGTCCCCTTGATTGGCTTTGAGGTCTCTTGACATGGTCTGCCCTTCCGTGCCAGTCATCTCGAGGGAGTTCTGGGTCGACCTCCAAAGAGGATTTCATCCAGCAGAGACACGAAAGGAAGGAACACAGGCAAGTGACGAAAATCCTCTCCGAAACTGGAACAAAATAAAAGCTTGCCCAGGAAATATTCTACTGAGATCTCCCTCATCCCAGCCGAACTGTGAAAGGCTCTCCGCAAAATCCACCCGATGCATTTGCATATTAAAAGGAGAAATGTAACCTTATGTAAGTATACAAGCGCTATTCTTTCGTCTTTCTTTCTTTTCATCCCAAGAGGAAATAAAGGCGTCCTTAGCTCACCGGAAAGTACAAAAAGCGAATTCTTGACTGGAGAGCCTCTCTGAATAGGCCAAACAGCTTCTCCAGGGGTTTTATGAGGCCAAAATCACTGCCAGAGAAAGCTGTGAAGAGCACCCGACTTCAGAAGTCCTCACTTCACCACCAAAACAGATCTCTTCAATTTATTCCAAAGCTTTAAAAACATTTTTTTTTCTCCTCAGACGGTCAACACGGTACCTTGAATAGCTTTCACTTCCTGTCATACCCTCCAACTGTCCCATTTGGCAGGAACAGTCCTGATTAATTCTCTACTGTCCCACTTTTCCAAGCAGCTTTTAAAATGTCCCAGTTTCTCTGCCCTCCTCCGGCTTCCCCCCTTTGCCCTCAGCTTATTTGTTGCTGTTGTATGCCTTCAAATTGTTTCTCAGTTACGGCGACCCTAAGGCGACCCTATCACGGGGTTTTCTTGGAAAGATTTGTGCAGCAGAGTTTTGCCGTTGCCTTCCTCTTAGGCTGAGAGTATGACTTGCCCAAGATCACCCAGCAGGGTTTCTGTGGTTGAATAAGGATTTCAGCCCTCCTGTCCGGAGTTGTAGTCTGGTGTTCAAACCACTATACTATGCTGGCTTTTTTGCATTGCTTCAAAGAGCAAAAGTTGTTTATCCCCTGTCAACTCAGCAAGGGGGAGAGGAGAGTAGGGGGCAAAATCTTGCCCTTCCTAGAAGGCTCAGGCACAAGCAAACTGCTGCAAATCCGCTTGGCTTGTGTAGCCTTGCTCATTAATAACTCCTGTCATCTTGACCGCAGTTGGATGTTGCTTGAATCCACATGTCCCTGTTTTCATTTTTTTGGTTACTTTTCAAACGATCTGGGGACAGTGGAGGCCATTTCGTTTCCAAGAAGGTGTAAAAAATAATTAAAAACAGCACAACCAACGGACCGAAATTGGGCTAATGCATACTAACAAGCGGCTTCCGGAAAGCACCGAGCCTGGGGGAAAGATGTCCTGCCAAAAAAAAATAAGAGGAATAGTTTCTCACCCCCCCCCCCTCTCTGCTGCTCCCTCGCAACAGAGCCTTGGCCGTTTTTCACAGGAACGAACCAGACCAGGCGACACGTGAGGCTCGGCGCAGAAGGCCGCGTAGGATCCCAAGCGAAGCAGCAACAGCAAAGCCGTGCAGACTCTTTGGAGCTCATTAAAACCGGAGCTTGTCAAGAGATCAGCTGGGAACACGAGGGGAAAGGCAGCCCAGCTGGAGCTAATTTTTGTGCCTCACTGTCACGGTCCCCGGGTTGCTCCTCGGGTTGCAGCCGCAATGGACCCGCTGCCAGCTTTTTGTCGGCGGGTTTGGAGATTGTGCATGCACACGCACCAAACTCAGAGCTTGGGTTGCAGTTCCCACTGCCTCAGAAGTTATGGCTGGAATCCCATACGGTGAAAAATTCTCCCTGAAATCCACTCTCTGCCTTTGCACATTGAACGGGAAAATGTAACCTTCTGTAAGCATTGGGGCTGCTCTTTCATCTTTCTTTCTTTTCGTCACGAGGGGAAATAAAAGCATTCTTAATTTGCCAGGGAGCGCAAAAAGCGGATTCTTGACTGGAGAGCCTTTCTGAATGTTCTGAATAGTGTCACCAGGGGTTTCATGAGGCCGAGGCCCCGGGGTATCAGCTACCAGAGGCCATGAGTTCTCCTCACATGGGACACCCTCCGTGGAAGCGTGGACTCTCCTTCCTGCACACGCTGGGGCCTCTGTACCTGCCGCCACCGGAAACCCAGAGAGCCATGCGTGGGGCGGCTGACCCTCCAGCTTTGGATTCGAAACACAGGCTGCTTTTGTGCCCAGCTGCCACCGCTTTGATGGATTTCTCAAGCTCAGCATCACGTTTTCCTTTTCCAATGGGGGAGAGGATTGCTGCGAGGGATCAGAGGGGCAGGTGGGGTGGGGCGGCAGACCATCAAGACCATGAAAATGGGCCTGGAAGGAACTACACACTGGAAAGAGTTGTTTGTTTTCTTCTCTCTCCACTTTATTTTAAAACGGGGGGCAACTACCATGGTTGCGTGTACACAGATGCGCGAGAGAACAAGACTCCTGCAGTTTTACTCGGTACACAAAAGATGGCGGCTTACATCCCGCCCAGCGTTCCACAGATGAAATCTGGGACATGGACGGCCAAGCCACATCAGAGCATGGCAACGATGGCAAAAGTTACCAGTGAGGAAGAGCGCACAAGCTAGGAGAGGCTGCAACAGTTGGCTTCTGCCCGCATCTACGGGGAACGATTCTGCCTCTTCCTCTCCCTGCTGCGGAGTGAATGGGGTGCAAACTGCTTTTTGCGCTTTGAATTTAGTTTGCAGAAACTGAAGTAAGCTGAGGACAAAGGCGAAAGGTGGGAGAAAGAGTGAGAAACTGGGACAGTGTCTTAGAAGCAGTAACACCACAAATTTGCATGTGTGAGGCCCTTATTTGCCAGCTGATTAAAAGAACCCCTTTTCCCAGGCTGGCTTTCCACCCAGAAATATCCTGGCTTTGTTTTGCATTGATCTCTTCCTTATCAAGGTCCATTATATCGAGGCACCTTCCTCCCAAAACACTGTTGTTGTTTTTCTCATTCTGTTCCCACCGTCCCCTCCCACCTCTTTTACATGGCATGGCGCAACCCGTATTACACAGAGTCAGACAGCAAAACTGTACAAGCACTATCTGGCAGCACACAGCAAATGATCTGCTTTGATAGTGTATGGTGAAGTACTGGGCTATTATGTGAAAGCAAATAGCAAACTGCTATGTGCCGTTAGGATAGCATTATCATGGCAGGGAGAGCCAAGCGACCTGACGTGATCGCATCCATGCCAGCTTTGAGGACTTCCAGAGGAAGGAATTCATCCAACTCCACAGTTGATAGACTCCATGATTTGAAAGCTTCTCCCACTAACTCTTCCTCTGCTCCTCTGACCTGATATGACAGTGTAAGGTGAAGTACAGGGTGTTATATGAAAGCAGACCTCAAAACACTACATGCCATTAGATTGGCATTAGGATATCGTGGCAGGGAGGGCAAAGCTACCTGACATTCAGGGCAGCCATGGCTTTACTGGTACAATCAGGCCCCCACATTTGTGGGTTTGACCTTCATGGATTTGATTATTTGCAAGTTTCTCCAACCCCTGTCCCACCATCTCAGGCACTTCTTCTCCAGGGGAACCTTCCCTCTTGGCAGCTCTGATCAGGCTGTGCAGACCTTTCAAAAACCACATCTGGTCCTCCTCCTCCTCCGCCAGCCACTGTTGGCCCGCTAAGGATGGCTTGCAGCCTAACTTCTCTGCACCTCAAACCTCTCCAGATGCCTCCCCCCAACTAAAGAGATGTGAAAAAAATGAAGTATGGGCTCTGCAGTTTCAACTGCAAACCCCAGGATTCCAGAGGATGTTGAAAGTGGAATCATCGCGCTATAACAGGGTAGTGCGGAAATGGCCCCACTCTCCCCACCATGCCTTGGCCCTCTTCCCACAGACACACAAACACCCCTGTCGATATTTGCAATTTTTCCACTTTTGCCAGGGTCCGGCACCCCTAACCCTAGCAAATGTGGAGGTCTGACTGTAAACATAAATACCTTCAACACTAAAGCTTTCGAAAAAGTTGTTTAAAACCCTCTAAGCTCAGCCTAAAACCTAATGTGGATCCACCATCCCTACTGGAGTGGGAGTCGTTGGCTTGCACTGGACAAGGGAATGCTAACAAAGCGACATGTACCGAAAGTGTTTATGTTAGAATTCTCCTTTTTAAAGAAAATGGGTTAACCCCCCCCCCGAAAAAGTCATTTCCCCACCACCACGCAAAATAAAATAAAATATCCTTGTTTGTCATAGAGGAGCCAAGGGCACCACCCCATCCTTCTTTCATAAATATTTGGACTCATGAATCTTTACTGTCATGTTCCTGTGTTTGTTTGCTCTGGATTTCTTCTTGCTTTTCTACATTTGTCAACTGAGAGCTTGTAAAAGCTGAAGAAATATTAAGACAGCGAACTATGGCTTCCAAAGTAAACCTTCCAGGCAAACTAACTCACTTCCCATGAAGCGGGAAGGCCAGCGCAAGAACCAAGGTATGCGGGAAATAATATACAGCACGTCCACACATTTTGGCTGCGACAGACTGGTTGTTGTAAATACCTGCCACGCACCACATGCAAAATTTAACAACGGGCGTTGGGTGAGATCTTCAGAGAGGAAATTTTCCAAAATCCTAAATCTGAGGAATAAACATTAGATGACACACACACACAGCATGTGTTTAGAAACAGTGCAGCTTCAAATGGCGAAAGATGTCTGATTGTCCTAGCACAACCTTTTCCTCACTTTCTCTGTCTTGCACATAACTCAATTTGGCCTGGATGCCCATAGCAAAGAGCACTAGGAGTATAGATTTTGGAACACAGCAAAGCACAATAACACTTCCGTGCGAGACCTGATTCACAATTTTGCTGGGAGTGGCAATTACATTATTAACACGGTCCTTTGACAAAACTGTTGCAGACCGAGAGAAGGGTCTCCCCAGCAGATATCAAAACACAGGTAGGTTCATAAGAGAGAACGTTGCTGTTTTTGTATGCCTTCAAGTTGTTTCCAACTTATGGCAACCCACAAGTGAAATTATCATGGAGTTTTCTGAGGGCTGAGAGTGTGTGACACGCCCAAGGTCACCCAGTGGGTTAACATGGCCAAGCAGGGAATCAAACTTTGGTCTCCAGAGTTTTAGTTCAGTGCTCAAACCAGTACACAAAGGAAAATACAGTCCTTCAAACAACCTAGACTCAAGCCATATAGGGCTTTATAGGTCATTACTAGCACTTTGAATTCTACCTAGAAACAAATGGGCAACCAATGGATCTGCTGCAACATTTTCCTCGTAACATCTAGTTAGTGGCATTAGCCATGCAAGCTGGCTATTTTTTTTTTTTTTTTTTTGATAGCCAAATCTTTCCCTCCTCCTGCAACCCACTGCGTTTGCAAAAACTGACTTCAGGCAAGCGTGAACGATGAATAATGTTATATCCTGTCACACCCCTGGGATCCAAAAGGAAGTTGCTTTTGCACCTCAGAAGTGGCAAAGCAAAACAGAGCGTCAGGGAAAAAGTGAAAGTCAGAATTCAGCCAGTGCTTCCTTTCGACCCGACCGGAAGCTGGCCAGCCACACCTGACGATTAGAAATAGCAGCCATCTTAATTCCGGTCACCTTTCCATTCACAGTGAGAGGGTATTAATAGAGTGGAGGGGCTGCCACGTGAGAGTCAGCCACAAAGAGGCCTGTGAGATTCAGGAACAATACAAGTCGGTCTTCCCCAACCAAAGAGTCCACGTCACAAGTTTTCTGCTTCGGTTTAGCTCTTTATAATTGAGCGTTCAGACTTAAACCCAGAGCGGGTTTGCCGTCAGCTGCCTCTGAGGATGCGTATCCCGGGGAACAAAGATGGGGTAGCATCTGAGCCAAACACCGGTGCCACAAGATATCTTGCAATGCTGTCAGTTGTGGCCATTGTCTCACCGGTGGCATGGCAGAGACCAGAAAATCCCAGCATAAGAACCAGGGACAAAGCAAGACATCTCGCCTGCCCAGCTTTCTGCTTCAGCCCACATTCCTACATTTCTGATTTCCAATACAAACAATCTCTTCTGCTCTTATGGCACGGTTGCCAGAGAGCTTTTGACAAAGGCACAGATGTGGCAAGCAGGCAGCATTTTTTAAACTGTCATGCTGACCTCCGCTTGTTCCACTTGTGCATGGATGGCAATTGCTTTGGCAAATGCGTCTCTGTTGGCTTTCTCCTCCCGATGAAAAGAAGCAGCAGCCTTGTTCCAGGCTGAGAGCTCTCCAATTTGCAGAGGCTGCTTCTCGCGAGGTCCCTGTGCATTTTGACATCTGAAGGATGTTCTTCCCCGTTGCGGGCAAGTGAGTCAGATGAAGAGCCTCTCTCCGCTTTCCTAGGAATCCAACTAACTAGCCATATCGCTAGGGATGAGGGGTAAAATTGCACCCCTCCAAGCAAGCATTCTGCCTGCCAGTGACATTTTCCTTCAGCCCTCAAATTTCTAGCATTGCAGGAACCCAAAACTTCAGCTGAGCCTTTAGAAATATAGCTTAGGAATCCAAAGAAAAGGGGCAACAGGCATGAAACCAAGGGAATGCAGGCAGAGCCAAGAGGAGAGATTTAGGTATGAACAATTTTCAATGTCTCGCTCTCTGCAAGGCCAGAAACGTGGGAGCAGAAGGAAAATGTCAATGGGGGGGGGGGGAGTATATCTCTTACTGTGGGGTTATACCCCCATTTTGCTCCTCCTGTAGCCACCCCCTGAAACCCAGCATCTCAAGAAGGGAAACAGAGCGTACCCTCCAGATTTGGCAGGAAGAATCCCAGTTAATCCTCTCCCATCCCACTTTTTCAGCCGCTCTTCAAATATCCCGG
Organism: Cyclura pinguis; assembly: GCA_030412105.1. Lineage (NCBI taxonomy): Eukaryota > Metazoa > Chordata > Lepidosauria > Squamata > Iguanidae > Cyclura > Cyclura pinguis. The sequence continues at coordinate 2,630,805 of CM059609.1, read as the reverse complement.
TTTCTTTCTCCCTCTCCCAGTTTTCCCCTTTGTCCTCAGCTTTGCTGCAAACTGACTTCAAAGTGCCAAAATAGTTTGCACTCCATTAACTCAGTTAAAGATGGAGAGGAGAGGACCAAGAAGAACCTTGCCTTTCCCAGTAACCTCGGGCAAAAGCAAGCTGCTGCAGTCTCACATCGCTTGTCTGTTCTCTCTCATTAACTTTTGCCATCTTGACTGCGCTCCGGAGTGTTTTGAAAACAGCAGAAAAAGTGGGACAATGGAGTATTAATCAAGGGTTTCCCTGCCAAATGGGGAGAGCTGGAAGGCCACCAATGAGACACAATATGAAGACAGCAGGTCAGTTCTTCTAGAGGACTACTCCTCAATCTTCTCTCCTTTAAACATGCCCAGGTCTCTAAGTCATTCCTTGTAAGGCTTGGTTTCTAGACTTCTGGTCGTCTTGGTTTCTAGACTTCTGATCATCTTGGTTGCCCTTCCCTGGACATATTGCAGCTTGTCAATCCCCTTTTTGAACTCTTGGGTGCCCAGAACTGGACACAGGATTCCAGCTGAGGTCAGACTAAGATGCAGAATAAAGTGGCACTGCTACGTCCCTTAATCTAGACACTGTTGATGCAACCCAGAATTGCATTGAGGGGATTTTTTTTCCTCCCCAAAAAGCAAATCGCATTGGCTTTTTTTGGCCGCTGTTCTGGAAATCGAGCTGCGGCAAGAAAGACGTGGGCCCAGAGAGACGGAATGTGACTGTGGTTGCTTCCCAAGTCTTTGGTCATGCGGAGAACCATCCCTCCGGTGACACATGGCTCGGGTGTGTGAGGATAGCTGGTTGGGAGAGAATTGCCCGCGGGGTGTTTATTATATCCTTTGAGGATGATATTGATCTGTTCATGCCAGGCTGAAACAGGAACGCAGGGGAAGAGAGAGCATTCCTGGGCCGAAACATGAGAAGGTGTTTTTTCCCTAATAACCTCCTCCAGAAGACTTTCGCAAAAGGCAAAACAGAGGGAGCGTCAGCAGGCAACTTCAAGGAACACTGTGGCTTCCGGGCAAGAAGGGGGTAATAGTATCCCAGAGTTGCAAACAGCGGCAGCCTCCCTGGCTGTTTATTTGATTAAAATGGACATCTGGCAAAAGCCCTCCTTTGCATTTGGCAGGCAAGCAAATTCATATGTGCAACGAGGGCCAAGCACCCCCACGAGAGGGGGGAACAGACATGCTCCTTCCCTTAAAGGAGGGGTGGGCATACGGTGGCCCCTGGGCCCTACTTTTGTGACCCTTAGAGTCCCCACCACTTCCCCAAAGCCCCCAACTCTCCCAGATCCTCAGTTCAATTTTGGACAACTTTTTCCTCCAAGCAACACACTGACCGTCCTCCCAAATGCAACAAGACATTAAAAATTAAAGTTAAATTAACACTAAGAATTAAAAATTAATTACAAATTAGAAAATCATCATCATCCCAACTTTCCCCCTTTTTAAATCTTTTAAACTTTTCTCCATAGTGGGAGATGTTCCACTGACCTGGTCATTTTGTTTGCCTTTCAAAGCTTGGGAAAGTTACTTTTTGCGGGGGGATGACTGACTAGAGAATTCTGGGAGACACAGGCCAAAAAACGTAGCTCCCCCCTCCATCCGGCTCAGTTTTTCTTTTCCCCCCCGCACGTTCCCCACTAGCTGCAACCCTCTCCCCTCTTTAAGGCATGGAAAACTGTACGTAGTCCAAGTTCTCTAGGTGGCCTGGCCTCTGACCACCTTTCCAAGCTGCACCCCCCCTGCCCTTTCGATACGGCGGAAGAGCTGTGCCAGCGATGTTCTGCCGCGGCTCCGCGGCTGCACGTTTCATGAGACGCAGGAGCGGAGGGCTGTGGCCGCCTTTGAAACAAAGCTCCGACTGATCTGCTCCCACGCCCATCAGGTCGCTTACACGGAGGGCTTGGCTCATTGGACCGTAGAACCAGGTGCCTTCTAGACACAGTTCCCTGGTGCAAAAGAAGGCAGGGATCCTGTCTTTCGAAATCGCTGCATAGATTTCGGATGGAGCATTGCGTTCAATTCTGGGTGCCTCATTTTAAGGATGATTTTAATTTTAATTAATTTTAAGGATGGGGACGCGTGGCTGGATAACAGTACGTGTGAAAGGGACCTAGGAGTCTTGGTAGGTCACAAGCTGAACATGAGTCAGCAGTGTGATGCAGCAGCCAAGAAAGCCAACGTGATTCTTGGTTGCATCAATAGGAATATGATGTCTCAATCGAGGGAGGTAATGGTACCCCTCTATTCTGCATTGGTTAGACCTCATTTGGAACACTGTCTCCAGTTCTGGGCACCTCAGTTCAAGAAGGATATTGACAAGCGGAGTGTGTCCAGAGGAGGGCGACTAAAATGGTGGAGGGTCTGGAAGCCACAAAGCCCTCTGAGGAGCAGCTTAGGGAGCTGTGGATGTTTAGTCTGCAGAAGAGAAGGTTAAGAGAAGACATGAGAGCCATGTTTAAATCTTGGAAGGGATGTCATGTCGAAGAGGGAGCAGGCTTGTTTTTCACTGCTTCAGAGACTAGGACAAGGAGGAATGGATTCAAGCTGGACGAAAGGAGATTCTGCTTGAACCTCAGGAAGACTTCCTGACACTCAGAGCTGTCTGGCAGTGGAATCTGCGGTTGCCTCCATGGAGTGTGGTGGCGTCTCCTCCTTCTTTGGAGGTATTTAAGCAGAGGCTGGATGGCCATTTGTTGGGAATGCTTCAATGTGGATTCCTGCATGGAAGAAGGGGGTCGGACTGGATGGCCCCTGGGGTCTCTTCCAACTCTGTGATTCTATGATTCTAAGAGGGACGTAGACAGGCTGGAGGCAGTTCACAGAAGGGCAACAAAGATGATAAGGGGTACAGAGAACAAAACCTATAAGGAAAAGTCGAGGGAGCCGGGCACGTTCGGCCTGATGAAGACGAGACCGAGAAGTGACGTGATGGCCCTCTCTAAATACCTCAAGGTCTATCACAGAGAGGAGGAAGCTGGTTTGTTCTCTGCTGTCCCAGAAGGTAGGACCAGGTCTAACCATAGGAGGTGAGAAGTTGGTCGAACATCAGAAGGAACTTTTTGACAGAAGGACCGGTTCAGCAGTGGAACCAATGACCCAGAGAGGTGGTGGGGTCTTTTTCAAGATGTCCTCAAAAGGAGGCTGGACATCTATGTGCCGCTGGGGGCGCTCTAGCTGGAGTTTCCTGCACTGAGTGGGGAGGCTTGGACTCAGTGGTCTCCAGAGACCCTTCTAGCTCCATGATTCTGTGATTCTATGATGTTAATTTAGGAATTTGACTGCTTAAAAAAAAAGGCATGAGCAATTTATTACTCAAATATATCCTGAAGGTACCAGATCTTATCTGGTCTTGGAAGTTAACGAAGGTCAACTCTGATTAGTACTTGGATGGGAGCCTGTCAATGAAGACCTGGTGATCAAGGCTGTATTTCAGAGGAAGGAACTGGCAAAATCACCTCTGAGGATTCCTTGTCTAAGGAAACCCTATGAAATTTACGGGGTCACCATATGTCAACAGGCAACTTGAAGGCACACATACACACACACACAAGGCACCAGATCCTGTCTGATCTTTGAAGCTAAGCAGGGTCAGCCCTGGTTAGTATTTGGAATGGGAGACCATCAGCAAATACCTGTCACTGTAGGGCATATTTCAGAGGAAAGAACTGGTAAAATCACCTCTGTGGACTCCTTGCCTAGGAAAACCCAATGGAATTCATGAGGTCACCATACATCAACTTGAAGGCAAAGCTGCTTCACCCAGCATTTACGAAGGTTACTTTTGGGGGACTACAAACCCCAAAATTCCAAAGCGGTTGGGGGATTCTGAAAAGTTCTAGTCCCCCTCCCCCCGCATAACTTCCGTAAATTTGGACTTCACTATCTCTTGTTGTTGTGTGCCTTCAAGTCCTGTCTGACTTATGGAGACCCTATGTGAAACATGCTCCTTTTGTGGTGAAATATGTCCATCAGTGTGGGCCGCTCCAGAACTCAAATTGTATCTGGCCCAAGGAGAGCCTGGGAAGAGAGAACCCAATGAATTCTCAGTGGGGAAAGATTCTGCAAGAACTTTTCTCATTCCTACATGTCAGCTGGTTGGTCACCAAAAGAGAGTCAAGAGTTCCCTCTAGTGACCAAATTCTGAATAGCACAACAGGCATCATCTGTTGTCTGGGAGAGAGACTTGGGAAATACAGTCAGCTCTCCACATCTGCAGGTTTAACATTCACAAATGTGATTATTTGTGGATTATTTGCTACCCCTTCTGTTGCTGCCCTATGCTATTTTGAAAAAGGACCTACAAGTCTTGCCTCGTGTTCACAGTCTCTTTGCAAGCCTGGCGAGACCGAAGGAGATTGCAAACACGAGATGAGGCTTGTAAGTCCCTATTTTAAAAGGCAAAGGGCAGCAGCTGAGGAGGCGGCAAGTCCTGCCAGCTGCCAGCTTCTGCCTTGCGAAGGAACCCTGCTGCCTCAAAGACAGAATTGGGTGGCTGGCTTGTTCCCACCACGGCCTATAGATAGTCACCGTTTTTCTACTTTTGTGGGGACCCTGCACACCTAACCCCCAAAAATGCGGAGGGATGATGACAACGGCCAAGGAAGGCTTAGGAAATAAAATGGCATGATGTGGGGAGGTACATTTTTCTGGATTCTTTGGGAACATCTATAATTGGATATTGCAAACACAAGCACAATTCAAGCCCATATATGTATATCTGTCCATCCATCCATCTATCTCAATGTGGGCCACTCCACATTATGCATCAGAACATCTTGCTTCCGTCCTGTTACTCATCTTTGCAATTCAACCACAGGATTTCTTGGTGCCTCTGCTGTCTTTAACAACAATACAACCAAACCGTATGTTAAAATGTTATATATCTGCACTGTCCCAAAAATTCCATCTATTTGATGAGGAGCAGTGCAAGATTTGACTGCAAGACTCTTCTGCCTGTGCTGCTGGATAGTATAGCAGCATTTGGATGCAATCTTAAAGCCCTAAATTAGAAAAAATGCAAAATAGGTGCAAATGCAATCTAAAATGGACACTTAGGCCATTTCCTCACTAGACTGTTATAGTGCTATTATTCCACTTTCAACTTCCTATGGAATCCTGAAGTTTAGGGGAAGGCATTTACAATTCTCAGCCAGAAAGCTCTTTGGCCTCAGAAAACTACAAACCCCAGAATTCCAGAGGATGTTGAAAGTGGAATAATAGCACTGTAACAGCTTAGGGCAGAAATGGCCTTAGAATCATATAACCATAGCATTGGAAGAGGCCTCCTGGACCATCAAATTCAACCCCTTGCTCAATGTAGAAAGTGACATACACTGTGACTGAGGATTCCCACCATTTCTGCCTTTCCAAGCATTGCTGTCACCCTGAGATTCTTCCCTCACACAGTGAGGCATAGAGAAAAGGGGCCAGGCCCTGAGATCTGACAAACCTAAATGACACCCTCTTTAGAGGTGTCCTTTGTTCCCACAGTGCTCGAGGGCGCGTTGCAAAAGCCAGGAAACAAACAGCTGGTTCTAGGAAAGCATCTGGTGGTACCAGTCACACAGCCGACGGGCAATCTGTTTCACACCGGCGGGGCTTTTTGGAGAGAAATGCTAACAAGGTGAGCTATTCAAAGCCGGGGGTGTTGGCATCATGTCGACTTCCTTCTCTTTTCAACAGGAACATTCCACAGAACCCAAAAGAAACTTCAACAACAAGGACCTTTTCTCCCCACAAAAAGATTTGCAGGTAGGAAGGCAGCACTTACCAAACAATGTGCCAAACGCTTGGAGTGCGGAGGAGCCCCGTGGAACCCCGGCTGCACGTGTAGCCCGCCTTAAGGAAACGTGAATTCTACCTCGGTTGCTGTTTTGGAGGAAATGACAAGAATGAAGGAAGCACGCCCTCCAACTTTTTGGATGTGGCCAAGCAGGATACGCCATCTTGAAATAGCTGAAGGGAGGCCACCTAGGAGACAGAGCAAGCTGGTTTTCTGTGGCTCCATAGACTAGAATGAAAACCAATGACCTCACTTGGACTCCTGTGTCCAGTTCTGGGCACCATAATTCAAGAAGGATATGGACAAACTGGAATATGACCAGAAGAGGGCAACTAAAATGGTTACAGGTCTGGAAATGGCTTGTAGGCACGCGACAGCGACAAAGGCCCTTTCCACACTAGACTGTTATAGCTTTATTATTCCACTTTCAACATCCTATGGAATCCTGGGGTTTGCAACTCCAAACCCCAGGATTCCATAGGTTGTTGAAAGGGGAATAATAGCGCTATAACAGTCTAGGGTGGAAATGGCTCAACTCTCTCTTTGTTAATAGTTTACGACCTACCGTTCTCATCAGTCCCCATCATTAGTCTGGTTGGCAGGGTTGATGGACACCAGAAACAGAGGGGTGCCACAGATGCCCTGACTCTGAAATGCAGGAGCATCCCATACGTGGCTGGTAAAGGGGGCACCCACCTCTTCTCCCCTTCTCCCAGCCCCTTTCGTCCACCAAAATTCACAGAAATGACTTGTTTCCAAAAATACCCTGGGAACCAAGGAAGACAAAATGGCAGCAGTGAGAGCCATTTTGTCTTGGTCTTGACTTGGATCAAAACGTTTAACCTCCGCGGCCCCCCTCCTGGAAACTCTCTCTAATGATCTCCCTGCTTCTTCCTCCTCTTTCTTCTCTCTTGAGGTTGGAGCTATTTGCAGAGGTCGAGAAACAGCACAGTCCTCCAGTCTAATAGAAATAATGATCAGGCTGTTCTGGCAGCCAGAGGAGGAGGACTGGATGACATTTCCAGAGCCACATAGCACTGCCTGTTCCAAGGCTTTTGTTGAAAGGGATGGAGCCAGCTGTGTGCCTGGGCCCACTCAAAGCCCTGTGCTTTTTTTCCTTCTACGCTGGACTTCCCTCTCTCGGCCGCCTTCGTTCCGCAAGGCCAACAAGCATTCCTGAGAGAGCAGAATTACAGCCGGCCGTGGGCTCTCCACGCTGCCCGAACAGGTCAAAATGTTCAAGAGGAGGTGATATGCCAGGAAACAGATCGCAGAGGGCTTCCTTTTCATCTCACTTTCCCCCCTCTTTTATTAAGTCTTTCTCAACTTCTACGAAAAGGCAGAGCTTCCAACGGGCATCTTAACCTCCTTGTTCCATCCGCAACCTGGAACAATCCAGCAACAAGGCATACCGGCTTCAGAGCAGCTGGATGAGAACATTGGCCAATTATATTTACGATTGATTCCTTTTTTTTCTTAACTACCCGCTTTTGCCATTTTTCAGAAAGGAGAGTTGGGGAAGGGATTCACAATTTTCATCTATATGTTTTTCTTTTCATTTCCTTCTTTTTGGTTTCCTTTGTAGCTGGGGGGAGAATTCTGCTTCCCTCCCCCCCATGAAATTTTCCTTCATTCTGCAAATTTCTAGTATTGCAGTAACTTAAACCTGCAGTTGAGCATTTAGAAATAGAGTTTAGGCACCCAAAAGAAAGGAACAGCCAAAGCAACCCAGAGAATGCAGACACAGCAAATAGAAGAGTTGTGGGATGGACAGGATTTTCAACATCTTCGTCTCTGCAATGCCAGAAATTTGGGGAAGAGAAAAAATTGAGGAGGGGTTATTTCAGGAAGAAATACTCTCTTATTCCCCTCCCTTAGCTGCACCCTGGTTCCTTTCCTTTGCTGAAGTTGCAATATTTTTTCTTCTTCTTCTTCACGTGTTATTTCACCATCTTCTTTATTGGAACCATTCAGTGCTAGAAAATGTCATTTTTTAAAAAAGAAAAGACTAAAATCCAAGGGGTTTGCCGGGATGAGCAAAGTACAGTCCCCCCAGGGTTGTTCGGTTAGTATTAATAGGACTTAATTGTGATTTAGGGGTCCTTAAAAGTGATGGTGAGAGCACCAGTGTGACGTAGCAGACCGAGGACTGGAGTAGGACTCCAGGAGAATTTCAGGAGAGAAAATTTACTCCCTGGGGATGGGGATTAGAAAGGAAGCGATCTGGGGAATCTGGAGTAGTTGAGGGCCACAAAAACCAGCTTCAGGGGCCACTGTGGCCCATGACTCACCCCTGGAGTATGAGAGTTGGGAATCTTTTCCATAGGCAAAAGTCAGTGGAAATGGCCCGCTCTGCACACAGAGGTGTCACACGCTGTAGGACTCCTTGTGGAGTCAACAATGCCCCCGCGATCTTTGGCACGCTGGATTTATTTTTAGCTAGCACCTGCTTCTCAGTATAGACACGCAGGCCCTTCTAAAAATAGTCTCATCGACGCAGTGAGGAAGAGGCCTCGTTCTACTCACCCGCAGCCCTCCCGCCAGCGCTCTGTGTCGCTCGGCGGCTGTTTAATTTATGCCCCAGGAACCTGATGGCGGTGGAAGCTGGGCTTAGGCAGATATGCACTCCTTGGGCAGATTGCAAATGCCGCCGAAGTGGAAGAGGAAAAGAAAGATCATAAAAATTTGTTCCTGGGAAGGTGGAGTGGAGGAAATGTGAATACAGCTAGCTCTTCGTATCTGTGGATTCTGCATCCACGGATTCAACCAACCATGGCTCGAAAATATTACAAAATAAATAAATAAATAAACCCCAAAAGGCGAACTTTGATTTTGCTGTTTTATATATTCCAAGAAGCAGTTTTCTACAGGAAAGGGGAAAGTGGGTCTTCTTTCTCTTTCCTTCTTGGCAACTTCTTTTAGAGATGGTGTATTTTATGGCATCAAAACCAGGGTTGTGATAATGACTCTCTTGATTTCCAGTGGTCCAGATTTCTGCTTGGACAGTTCTTTTTCCTCTTCCATAACCTACCCCGCAACCCACTTGCCAAATTTCCTAACTTAGAATCGTAGAATCATAGAGATGGAAGAGACCTCCAAGGGCCATCCAGTCCAACCCCATCATGCAGAAATAGACAATCAAAGCACTCCCAACAGAGGGACATCTTGACAGAGAAGGCCTCCGAAAAAGGGGACTCCACCACACCCCCAGGCAGCAGCGTTTTCCACTGCTGAACTGCTCTTGCCACCAGGAAGTTCTTCCTAAGGTTCAGACGGAATCTCTTTCCCTGAAGTTTGAAGCCATTGCTCCACGTCCTGGTCTCTGGAGCTACAGAAAACAGGCTTGCTCCATCCTCCATATGGCATCCCTTCAAATGTTTAAACGTGGCAATGATGTCTCACCTCTTAACCTTGCCCAGCTCCCTCAGCTGTTCCTCACAGGGCTTCGTGGTTTCCAGGCCTTTGACCATTTTGGTTGCCCTCCTCTGGACACGTTCCAGTACTGTGCCCAAACACAGACTGGCGGCCAGTGGAGCTATTGCAGGAAGGGAATTGGGTGCTCCTTGTAGCCAGCCCCCAGTCAATTATCTGGCTGCAGCTTTTTGGGCCCATTGAGTCAAGTTATTTATCCTATTCCAAGATCTTCCCTCTTTTGTAGGAACATAGCAAGAGACTGCTCACAGCCAGGAGCTGAGTTTCTCCAGTTCACATTTTGCCTGTGTGATCCACCTGAGAGGCTCTAGAAGTTAAACATTTTTCTCTCTTTCCTTTCAAAGCCCCCCCCTCCCCAAAATCAGGAAAGTCCCTTGAACATCAACCATCAAAAGCATGGACTCCTTTTGTCTCTCTTCCCAATTATGTGTTTGTGTTTCTTTTTGCTGCTTTGCAAACACTTGCCTACACTGCCACCCACTGCTGCTGAGTTTGCATTGCACTGTACCCCAGAGAAACAGACATCAGTTCCGCACTAGACTGTTACAGTGCTGTTATTCCACTTTCAACATCCTATGGATTCCCTCTGGTTTGCTTTTTAGGGAGGGGCCTTTGAGGCCGCTCCCTAAACAGCAAACCCCAGGATTCCACAGGATGTTGAAAGTGGAATAACAGCACTATAACAGTCTAGTGCGGAAATGGCCAGAGATGAACGACATCTTCATTAGAATGAGCTGAAGGGCTGCAAAAATGGGCAATGTACCCTCCAACATTTCACAGATGCAACTAGGACACATGCAGCCAAGCAACATCAGCGTCCGGTCGAGACTGCAAGAAAGCAGAACGCACAAGTTTAGGAGAGGCTGCTGCAGTCTGCTTTTGCCTGAGCCTACTGGGAAGGGCCCCATCTCTCCTCTCCCTCCTTCTGGGTGAATTGAATGCAAATAATTTTTGCACTTTGCAGCAACTGAAGCTAGCCCAGGACAAAAGCAGAAAGTGGTAGGAGGAGGAGAAACAAACGGGGGCATTTTAAAGCTGAAAAAGTGGGATGACAGGGAATTAACGAGAACTATCTCTGCCAAATCGGGGCAATCTGAAAGTATGCAAAGTGCATCCCTGAGGGATGTATGTGGCCCCCAAAGTCTGTTCTGTGGCCCTTGACTGCTCCAGACTCCCTTCACCAGCCTTTTTCTGGAGGGAAAAAAAGAAGCGTATCTCTCACAACCCTCTCAAAGGAGCAATTCACCTTTCAAATGGGTCAGCCTCTCGTGCACGGTTTAACATCAATGCATGCTAGGGTTGCCAAGTCAGGCTGCCCCAGGCCTTGAGATGTGGTCAGCCTCAAAATCTGAGACCTTGGGACGAGCCCTTGTGAGGTCATAGGAGATCGGCCCAGGTGATGCTATAAAGGGAAGCCCCGATGATGTCATTAAGCAGGATCCGTTCAGCGTCCGTCACAGTTGCATAAAGTACGCCATGCAAGCAAGAAACACGATGCCTAACAAATAGGGAAATCTAAACAGGCTGCCAAAATGCTAGTGACTAGATGTGTTTCATAGTTTGGATTTTTTTGGGGGGGAGGGATTTTGGTATATCTGGGCATTTCCACACTACACTGTTACAGTGCTCTTATTCCACTTTCAACATCCTGTGGAATTCTGGGTTTTGTAGTTTCCTGAGGCCCAAGAGCTCTCTGGCTGAGAATTCTAAAGGCCCCTCCCTAACCTGCAAACCCCAGGATTCCACAGGAGGTTAAAAGTGGAACGATAGCACTATAACAGTCTAGTGTGGAAATGCCCCCTGTCTTTGTCATATATGTAAAATACGGTACTGTACGGGAGACATCTGGGGAGCTGGTGAATGAAACAGTGAGCACCACAGTGGGCCCTAGGTTATAGCATTCCCCCTATTTCACAAATCCTCATGTCTCTCTCCAGTCTTGTGTCTCATTTGTTCCCTACTTGTGTTGTGTACGAGACGCAAGGCTGCAGAGAGATTGAGGATTTGCGAGACAGGTGAGCAGGGGCACCACAGCCGCCGTCTCGAAGGCAGAAGTGGGCGCTGGCAGCAAAAAGAGAGAGACTGAGGACCTGAGAGATAAATGAGCAGGAGCACTGCAGCCCCAAAAGCAGAAGCAGGTGGCTAGCAGCAAAAAGTCCTGCATGGCAGAATGGGGTTGGACTGGATGTCCTTTGGGGTTTCTTCAAGCCCCGGAATTCTGTGATCCTACGGAGCTGGCACTGATTGAAAAACCGCTTCGTTGAGTGGCACCGTCCTTGAGCACAAGGCCCTGAGGATGTGGAAGGAAAAGAATGATGAGAAATAACCCGGGAGGAAAGAGAGAGAAAGCAATCAGTGATATATATATATTCAGAGACCTCATCTGGCTCTTGAATGCCGCAGAAGGTCAGAACTAGGAGCGGCAAGGAGAGCTGAAGTGATCGACGGCACCATTTCCTTTCTGTTAAACCTGACAGTGGGTAGAGAAGGGAATGTCCTCTCATGAGCAAGTGCAGCTCCCTCTCTCTGTTTGTTTGCCCATAGATGGGGCCTGCGTGCTCCGAACAGCTCGCCCCGCACCCTTGAGAAAGATGCTCCGGAGAAGGCCGGCTGAGTCACAAAGAGGCTGAATTTAACTCGGAGGCAGTGGGCAGGGTGAAAAAAAAATAGATCTGGCTTTTGTTGAAAGAAGACTTCGGACCTTGAGCTTGTTTGGCGGTTCTAGCAGGGGAGCGCAGCTATCGTATACCCTTGACCGAAGAACGGTACGCTCCTTCAATCTGGGATGGTCGTCCTCTTCCACCGAGCGCGCAGCTTCGGGAGGGACGCGCGCGGAGGGGTGAGGGAGGAAGGGTACACCCGCCTAGCCGGCCAGATCAGCCGAACCAACCCTGGCGATCAATGGGGCGACAGATGTCGCAGCCAGATCGCCCTCACATCCAGGACCAGGAGAGCTGAGGACTGGACTTGAGAGCTGGGTTGGGACACCGTTTCCTCCTGAAACAAACACGGTGGTCGGTCATGCAGCACAAGAGGCATTAAAAAAGGGCTTCTCCACTGGAGGGCTGGTCCGCCCCTTAAGATTTAGGCCATTTCCGCACTACACTGTTGTAGCGCTATTATTCCACTTTCAACACCCTGTGGAATTCTGGGGTTTGTAGTTTCCTGAGGCCAAAGAGTTCTCTGGCTGAGAATTCTCAATGCACCTCCCTAAACTGCAAACCCCAGGACTCCATAGGAGGTTGAAAGTGGAATAATAGCACTATAACGATGTAGTATAGAAATAGCCTTATTGACCTGTTAAGCCCAGCATCCTGTGAGTGATATCCATAGATATAAGTTGTGTTACCCTTCTGGAGTATTTTGTTTGGCCATTGCTCGATAGCCCCTTACTGACGGAAACAGAAGCCGAAGGATACCCAACTGTCCCAGTTTGGCAGAGACAGTTCTGATTATACCTCTGTTGTCTCACTTTTCCAGCTGCTTTTAAAATGTTCCAGTTCCTCTCTCCTCCTCCCACTTTCTCCCTTCATCCTCAGCTTAACTTCAGCTGTTGCAAACTGAGCTCAAAATGCAAAAGTAGTTTTTGCTCAGTTAACTCGGCAAGAGGGAGAGGCGAAGAGGGGGCCAAACCCCTTCCTGGGAGGCTCAGGGCAAAAGCAAACTGCTGCAGGCTCTCCTGGGTCGTGCATTCCTCCTTGTTCATAGCTTTTGCCATCCCGATCTCACTCTGATGTCGTTCGGCCGCACAGTTTTCATCGGTGAACGGCTTAGAGGATATACGCATGTGCAGATGTGCGATTGTGTAGGTCGTGGTGGAAAGGAGGCAGTGTTTTGCGGTGCTGTTGGTTGCATCCCGCCCCGGCATTGCAGAGCTGCAGGGGCAGGAGGAGACGGTGATCAAAGTGAGCTCTCTTCCCGCCGACTGCCATAGAGTAACACCGGATGCCTCTGTAGTGCTTGGCCTCGCTTTATCAGCCGTGACTTTCCTGACAGCGATGGATGGAGAACATTTTATCTCCTTCCCCGGGCTGCTGTATCCTTGAAACGCTTCTGATTTTGGTTACTATGGTGACACGGCTGGGGCTTATTGCGGGCAGGCTCGGTGGCTTGTTGTTGCTACTGCTGCTGCTGCAGCTGCTTCACAAAATTAACACATGCAAATATTAGGCTAGTGGCTAGCAAAAAGCGGCACCCACCGGCCCTCCCTAGGTCATCCACTGTTTCTCCAAGAATCCATACAATTTCACAAGCATTTCCACACACACACACACACACACACAACAGGGCTCCATCCTATGGAATCCTGGAAATTGTAGGTTGGGGAGGCACTAGAGCTCTCTGGCTGAGAACTCGAAGTCCCTTTCCTTAAGCTGAAAATCCCAAGATTCCATGGGACCGAACCATGAGAATCAAAGTGGAATCATAGTGCTAAAACTGTATAATGTGAATGGACTTCTGGATCTTTCAGGAGTGGTGGTTCCTACAATCCTTCCCCTTCTGCTGTTTAACGGTAAAAATTATTCAATTTTCCATATTGGAGGTGGACTGCTCACTATTTTCTTTAATTGCTTGCTTCCTTCTTCCTTTCTTTTATTTTTGGCAGTTTGGGTGGCCCCCAGAGAGCCCAAGGGAGAGAAAAAATGCCCTCTGGATGTACCAAAGCTGGTCACCGCAACACTACCCCTCTTTTGCTAGAGTCAAAAATTGTCCGGGGCGGTTTCCTACCCTCCCCATCTCTTACACCAGTTAAGTAGATCCAGGACTTTGTAACTTCAAATGGAATTTGGCTCTTTGTCAGATTCCCACAGAAGTCGCTAAAGTTGCAGAATCAGGGTCAGGAGGGAAAACTATAAATCACTCGCCACCCGGGGACCTTGGGCTCTGTGAATCAGTGACCTCACCATTTCAGCCACTAAATATACCGCTTGACCTTTAAAAATGCTAAGAGGAAGCAGTTTTAAGTCTTGTAATACATTATTAAGCCTGTGACCTGAATTACAACATTAATTGCATTTAAGAAAAAAAAAATTGCAAGAGTGAGGGAAACCGAAAGATGTTTCAGAGTATATGTGTATAAGGTAGGGGCCTGGTTCTTTGCTAATTTTCTCCTCAAGGGAAACAGAAGTAGTTTGAGCAATATTTCATCCAGTTATGAGAAAGTCTTCGGAAACCGTACAGTTTGCAAAGCCGATTCACAATTCGAGACTTCTTTTGTGCAAAATTCACATGCAGTGGTTTTGCACAGACAACAGATTTTCTGCACAGAAATAATATGTGCACAGAGAACATTTCTTCAGAAATACTAATTTTTGCACAGAAAAACTGTTTCTTGCAAGAAATTACTGTTTTCTGTGCAAATCAGCCACATGCGTATTTTGTGCACGACAAGCCCTGAACTGCGAAGAATTCTCATCAGTCCAGGATTTTTCTGGTCAGAGTTTCTCGACATTCAAAAAATCCCATGATTTTCAATCATTCTAAAAATATTCTCAAATATCTCTCCATCCTTAATGTAGGGGAAACCAAGTGCTCCAACGTTACTCTTTTCTTTCATTCCCCAAGAGAAAGGGATGGAGATATTGCAAGGGGGTGGAGCTTGTTATTTACGTGAAGATGCCAATGATCACGTGGCCATTCCAGCAGTCACATGACAACCTCAATAACCTTTGAAGGTGCTTCTTCAATGTCTTGGAAAACGGCTTTGCCCTAATGGTACCTTTGGTGTCCTCTGCGACTTTCCAAAAAGCAAAATCTCAACGAGGCCCATTGAGTCTAGCTTGAGAGGTATGACCCATTATGCTTTTCCCCCAAACATTTAACCATTTTAGCAAATAAATAAATACAATACAATACAATACAATACAATAACCTTCCCACTTGAGGGGAGAACAGCTTATGCTAGCACTCTTCTTTATGTACCTCCCTTATCTAAAACAGAAAAAGACAATTTTAGAACCTATTAGTAGTTGTAGTCCTTTCTCTTTTTAAATTGCTATTTCTCTCATATGAGACAAAAAAAATATAGAAAAATAAATTAGCAGAGGGCTTTTTCTACCTAAGCATTTCAGCATCATATAACAATTAATAAACATATAACCATGTATATTAATCTTTATGTATATATGTATGTGCATATATAGTTATGTATATGTGTGTGTGTGTGTATATAACAGTCATGTACACTCTGCCTCTCTCTCTCTTTCTATATATTAACACACACCCATACACATAGTTATTAGATAGACATATTTATCCTGATTATAACAAGACAATTTAATAGTTCCTTCAATACACACACACACACACACACACACACATATCTACTCTGGACTTTAGTATGAACTTTAAAGGAATTTGGCAAGGTGGCAAACTGAAGAGGAATATACAGTACCACAAACCTTACTCCTGAAAAAATTCAGCACCTTGGATAGTGCTTTTAAAGTTCAGACTGAAATCCAGAGCAGATTCACAGCTCCATTGATTGCATTACTCCACTAAAACTCCTGCAGCCCCTGCCCCCCCAGCCAACCAGGCCAGGTTGGCTTAAGGATGCCTGGAGTCGAAGTTCAAAAAGAAAAAACAACTTTCCCAAACTCTGGGTCAGCTTGAAAGAAAGGGGGTGGCCTCATTATGTCCTTGTCCTCAGACAGCAGAATGTTTGGGGTCACCCTGCAGAACAGATAATGGCTTTCCCACAACATCCTCCAAGTCATAACAGTGGAAGCTGGTCGCTTACACGTCAGTGGGGCTGTGAAACCATTGCAAGCTACAGTCCAGGTTTTAAAGAACCTCTGCAAGGTCTTCAACCCTACTCACCAAGTAAGTGCAACCTGCTGGATGGCCCCTTTAAGGCTCCCAAGAAAATTTGGGATAGACTCTCCACCCCACTGACCTGGAACCCGTGTCTAAGGTTCTTTTCATGACAACCCAGTACCTAGATAGCCCTTTGGTCCACTGCCACCGCCTTCGTTTCTCCTTCTTCTTGTGTACGTTTAGTTATTAACTGCATTAATAATATCTGATAAATACTGAACTCTTTTGACTGTGAAATTCAGAGAACTGCCATTTGACCTGATCTTAACACTCCACTTCTAAAACTTCTTATCAGTTGCGATTGCAGCCAGTCGGTCCCGTTCTCCAATTATGATTTCAATGGAATTACATTCCAGTTCCTACTCAGATCCCCAATGCTGCTGAAATCGTCTTTGTCTCTCAGGTTATTTCTTTGAACTTTGGATGCTGCAAGATAAGGCCAAAAAAAGACGAGGCCGCCTTTTATTTTTATCCCTGGAATCTAAAAGCATCGGCGTACCTAAATTCTGCCTTTTTCCTCTAGACCTGTCCTTATCTACCTCTTTTAAAACTAGGGAAAGGGCAGCTGGATGTGTCTTTGCTTGCTTTCCCACCAGTATTTCATTCTCTTTTAAAGAAACCTTGAATCCCTTTCTATCAAATTGAATGTCTGGGTGCTGAATAACAGGGAGACTAGAGCCATTTCCGCACTAGACTTTTATAGCGCGATGATTCCACTTTCAACATCCTATGGAATCCTGGGGTTTGCAGTTTCGGGAGGGGCCGCCTGGCCCCTCCCGAAACTGCAAACCCCAGGATTCCATAGGATGTTGAAAGTGGAATCATCGCGCTATAAAAGTCTAGTGTGGAAATGGCCTGAAATGCTATTTATCCAGTCCTAGGTGCATGCTAGCCACCAGTACCCGCTTGGGCTGCTGAGAGGGACCCGGTGGCGGCGGCGGATGAAGTCTTCCATGTCAGCGTGGAAGTGAATCCGCTGCCAGGCTTTCAAAGAGCTCTCCAAGAAACATCTTGCCTTCAAGAAACCTCTCTTGAAATTGCACATAGAAGTCACCTGATGGCAGCGAGGAATGTTCACATCACATGTAATCGCTCCAGTCTTGGCTACGGAAATATAGGTGGCTGCCTTCCTGTGGTGGGAGCATTCTCGAATTTGCGACAACCAGAAATCTCACGATGCCTTAATTCGCGCCTATGGGTTCCTAGGAGATTCCAGTGCGGATTATTTAGTTGGATCTATAATAGAATAATAATAATAATAATAATAATAATAATAATAATAATAATATCTTCTTTCATTACAGTTTGGCTTGGTGGGGGTCAAATTAGTGTTTCCGATTGGTGGTTGGATTTTAATGTCTGTTCTTTTCTGCTTTGTACTTCAAGGTATGGGATTGTTTGTGTTAAACTTAACAAATCAGTAATTTAAAAAAGCGGAGTAGGAGGAAGAGCCACTTTCTCCCTGGCCATTTCCACGCTAGACTGTTATAGTTCTAAGACTCCACTTTCAACCTCTTGTGGGATCCTGGGATTTGTAGTTTAGGGAGGGGCCTGCCTAAACTGCAAGCCCCAGGATTCCATAGGAGCTCGGAAGTGGAATCATAGCGCTATAACAGTCCAGTGCGGAGAGGGCCCCTCTCTCCCCCGCCCAGTGGGAGTCCCTCCCTCCCTCCCACGCCCCCCGGACGGCGGCGGCGGCGCTGCCGCGAGGCGCCCAGCAGGGGGCGCTGTTGCCCCGGGCAAACGCAGCTGGATCCCGGACTCGCGATCCTTCCTCCCAGCCCTCGGGTTTCTCCGGTGCGTGCGTGTGAGTGTGTGCGCGGCGCGGGGGGGGGTGGAAATTCGAGAGCGCGCTTCCGAGGGCTCCCAGTCCTGCCCCTGAGGTCCCCCTCCTTCCCTCCGTCGCTCCCTCCCTCCCTCCTCGGCTCGGCTTCTCCTCTTTCGCTGCGCCGCGCAGGGGCGCATTCGTTTCCACGCGCGATGGCCGGCAGCGGCAGCGGCGGCGACGGCTCGGCTCTCGGCAAAGCCCCCGGCTAGGAAGCCCGACCTCCCGCTGCAGCCCGGGCAGCCGCGACCCTCCGGCCTCCTGAGCCGGCCTCCCCGCTGCCCCGGTCCGCGGTTCCCGGCGGCTCGCCCGGGGATCCTCCCCGCCCCGCCTGCCTGTTCGCTTGCCAGCCCGGGAGCGCCTCGGAGCCTCTTCTGGAGCGGCGCGGCGCGCGGATCCCGCGGGACGGACGCCCCTCGGATGGATGGGCGCCGGAAGAAGCCGCCGGCGGCCACGGGGGGAGTCGGGGGCGCACGCCGGGGCTGGCGTTCCTTCGCCCGTTGAGGGGGAGCGGCGGCGAGGAAGGCGAGGTAAGGCCGAAGGGGCCGGGACCCTCCTTTCTCTCGCGGGGGGGGGGCCCTCTTTGTCCTCCGCTCTGCTTCGCCCCCGTTGTCAGCGCTCCCCTCGGAGGAGCCCCGTCGGGCGCAGGGGATTTACCTCCGTGTCGGCTCAGCGCCGGACGGGAGGTTAGGGGGGAAAGCCACCGGGGCGGAGAGGCGGGGCCCCGGCCGGTGTTTGCGGCGGAGGATCGGGGCCTCCCTGCCCCAGAGGCGGCGCGGGGACGCATCCCCCGCGCGTGGAAGTGGGTGCGTCGTTGCGGCGGGGGGAGAAGGACGCGCCGTGGCTCCGGGCGAGGAGGAGGAGGAGAGGAGGTGCGTGGTCCTCCCCCTTTCTCTCGTGGCCCCCGGGAGGGCGTGTTGACCCGTTCAGACGTTCCTCCCTCCCGCGCTCCCTCCCGGCCGCTCCAGACGAGGGCCGGACGGGGGAGTCTCGCTGGAGCCGAACCAGGAATGCGGGAGGCAGCGCGGGGACCTGGCGGCCTGCCTTTTCTGGACATTTTTGGGGGGGCGGAGGGAGGTGAGGTAGGGGGCAGGCGGGGCCCCCCTTTCTGGCCTCCAGCCCACGCCTCCCCAGGGCTGTTTTGTTTTGTTTTTTAATCCTCCCGCTTCGGTTTTGTGTGAATTTGCGCTCTGAGTGAGGGGGGCAGAATGGAAACAGGCTAAAAATAGGAAAACCACACCTAATTCGGGGGGGAATTTTTAAAAAAGTTGGTTTTGGGGTGCAGATCTCTGGCCTCGTAGTTAGCTTGCAAAAGCAGAATATGGACGGTTCCTCTTTAAGCCAGCGTTGCCCGTCCTGGCTAGTGGTGGCCCCTGGTGAGAGATGCTAGCCAGGGTTTCCTTTGTAGCTCAGAGGGGCCTTCTCTCTGCCACACCCTCCCCCCAGCTCCAATTCCGCCCCCGACTGGAGTAGACGCTGGCGGGGATAGAACCAGCGCCTCTCGCCTGGGAAAGAGGTGCTCCAGGGCTGAGCTAGGGCCCTCCCCTTCTCCTGGGCTGGGGAGGAGGAAGGAAAGGGGGGGCCGACGAGGAGGAGGAGGAGGAGGAGGCCACAGCAGAAAGTGAACTGTCTGAGGCCAGGCTGGGCCTCGCCCTCTCCCTCAGAATGGGGGAAACGTCTGCCTGCACTTTGCACGCGCACAGGGGAAAGAGGAGAAGGAAGGAAGGAAAGAAAGAGCTCCAATCCTCCCTCCCCTTCCTGTTTGCTGGAAGGAGGGGTGTCTTTGAGGGCCATGCCGGCCCTCTGTGGGGAAGGGGGTGCCATGCTGAGGAGACATGTGGGGGATGTAAAAAGAAACGTGGCACTTGGGGAAGATGAGATAGGAGGAGAAGGGGGTACACGCAGAGTTCACATGCTCTCGGGGATTCTTTGGGGAGCAAGAAGGGGATACGTGGAAGGTATCATGTTCGAGTTTCTTGTGTTTGCAGTGGAAAGTCTGAGGGGGAGCGCGCAAATGAGATGGTACCATCCTTGGGGGGATACTGGTCTTGGAAGCTAAGCAGGGTCAGCCCAGGTTAGGACTTGGATGGGAGACTCCCAGTGAATCACAGGTGCTGGAGGCTCTATTTCAGGGAAAGGAACCTACAAAACCACCTCTGGGGAGTTCTGGCCAAAGAAAATGCTGTGGAAATCGTGGGGTCTCCATACATTGACAGGCAACTTGAAGATGCGTGCGCACAAATGAGGGGGTGCCGTGCTTGGAGGGGCAGGGGAGGTAGGAAGAGAAAAAGGACACGTGAAAGATTAACAGAGTGGATTCTCTGGAGGATGAAAAGGGGACCCGTATTTGGGGGATGTGAATAGAAGGGGAGATGTGAAGGGGAACCATGTTTGAGGGGGTCTGTGTCGGGTGGGATGTGGAAGTTGCACGCGAGAGGGGTGTCGTGCTTATGGGGGTTCTGGAGGTGAGAGGGATGTACCGTATTTGAGGGGGACTCCGTGTGGGGTGGGAAGCAAAAGAGGGGTACCCAAGAGGGTACCACGTTTACTGGAATTTTGTGGCGTGGAGGGGTGCCGTGCTCAGAGGGGTCCCTGTGTGGGGTTGGAAGCGGAAGGGGGGGCAAACAAAGCAGGACGCAAGCGATGCACTTCCTTCCCCCTCGGGAAAGGAAGCCAGGCTTGGTTTCTTGTTCTCCATTTCCTGTGGCAGCGGCGTGGCGGGGGAGTGTTTTTGTGCGCCGCCAGCATCTGGTTGTGGTGCTGGTTGTCACGCGCTCCCCGCCTCCTCCTCCGCCGCTCCACCAGACGAACCCAAGGACCCCACGGTGAAGCCGAGCCGAGGGTTGTGGTTCCCTTCCCCGCCCCCCCCCCGCTCTCCCTGGGTAGGCCGGTTAGCTGGCTGGCCGGCCGGCTGGCCGGCCGCTGGCTAACATCACGGCCCAAACAGGAGTGCACAAAGGACAAACGAGTCCCCTCGGAGGTGAACGGTGGGGTGGGCAGCGGTGTGAGCTCCCCTGCCTTTGGCCACCCAGGGTCACTGGATGGCAGCGAGAGATGGCACTGTGTGAGGACCCCCACTTAATGGGAAAAGAAAGATGAGTTTCTTTTAAGGTAAAGCTGGAGCGGGATTCATTCAGGCCTCCAGATATCATTGAACTGCGTCTCCCAGCGTTCCTGGGAGACATTGTTACATGCCCGCAAATCAGCTCTCACCTACAGCACCCCATTTTGTTATTGTTGGTTTATGCATTGTTTTCTCTGAGGCTGAGAATGTGTGATTCGTGCAAGGTCCCCCACTGGGTTTCCACGGCTAAGCAAGGATTCGAATCCCAGACTGCACATCCAAGATACCCTAAGTGCTTCAAATCAAATGAACCAAATATATTTTGTGCTCCATCAGTCTAAGCAGCTTGATGATTCACCAGGTGGTGATGAAATGCCTGGGGCTCCCTTTTTACTACAGTCACTTCGTTCTTGTGGTTGTGTGCCTTCAGGTTGTTTTGGACTTGTGAGAACCCTGAGGTGATCTTTCGCTGAGGGATTTCTTGGCAATATTCCTTTCGAGGAGGTTCCCCGTGTCCCTTCCTCTGAGGCATACAAGGTATGACCCAGTGGACTTCTGTGGCTGGGCAGGGATTCAAACCCAGGACTCCTAGAGTCCTCATCCAGCATTCAAACCACTACACAATGCTGGTACAAGGTTCCTCTGCTCTTGGTTTTTGTGCTGTGTCGAGTTTGTCTTATCCTAGCGTTCTGTTGGCAAGATTTCTTCAGAAGAGGCTTGCTGTTGCTGTCCTCTGAGGCTGAGAGAGTGTGACCCACAGAGTTTCCATGGCTGAGCAAAGATTTGAACTCTGGCCTCCTGGCGTTCTAGTTCAACACTCAAACTACTACGCCACATTGGCATAACATTGAGAGGGCCACGTAATTCCCACCGTCACAGTAAGGAGGTTTCTTTTTTATTTCCAGTGCTGAATTAAAATCTCTCAAGAGGAAGAGAGCCTCTCTTAGAAAGACGGGAGGTCAGGTTTGAAGGGAGAGTTTCCCCTCTCCATGGGGAGGCCTCGGGGTTTCTGAGATGGAGTGGATTCCCTCTGAAACAAGTAATAGCCTTCTTTCCAAAATGAAATTTGGGGATAGACAAAGCTCTGGAAGTTACTTTCAAGTCCGGATGTAAAGAACACCCCTACCTTTTTTTTCTTGTCTTCGAGGAGAAGGGATATCAGGCAATCTAATGTACATTGAAATACCCCATTTTAAAATCTGATCAGCTACCATGAGATTTTTCGTATTTGGGGACTCTGCAATTATTATTGTTATTGTTATTGTTGTTATTGTTATTATTGTTATTATTATTATTTTACAAATAATTCCTTTCCCACAAATGTCCCAAAATGTAAAATGCGTGCGGGGGTTCTATAACCTTTGCCAGTGGGGATGAAGGTTACGTCCCTGCTTCCAAGTTCATTTGGAAGTCCCAAATTCTGTGACTTGTAATAGTGGCAGCGGTAAATAAGCCGGACCTTGGAAAAATTAAGGTTTTTGGACGACAGCTCCCCAAATCCCTCAGCCAGCATTTGTTGGCAAAAGAAGGAACTACCAGGTGATGGTATATAAATAAGGGCGATGGTGACTAGAGTGCGTATGGCGTTTTGCTTAACCGTATTACCTCTCTCTGTAAGCTCTCACATCACTCCTGTAAGGAAGGCCAGTGGGAGGACCCTGGAGATGAAGGAAAGGAAGCTGGAAACAGAAGACGGAGGCCATTTCCGCACTAGACTGTTCTAGCGCTATCATTCCACTTGCAACGTCCTATGGAATCCTGGGGTTTGCAGTTTCGGGAGGGGCCGACTGGCCCCTCCCGAAACTGCAAACCCCAGGATTCCATAGGACGTTGCAAGTGGAATGATAGCGCTAGAACAGTCTAGTGCGGAAATGGCCTGAGGGTGTTGAATGAGTTCAGCCGTAAATCGAGATCTCTGAGCTGGGACGTTGCTGGCCCGCACAGCTAAACTTTGCCTCCTTGTAATTACTGTGATTAGCAGTGTGCCGGGTGTCTCTTTCACTAGGAGCAGAGTGTGTGTCCTTTGCTCCTGTGGGTCGGTTTACTCATCGTGCGGGTCCTGTATTGCAACAGCCATTTGTCTGTGTGTTTTATTGTGTGTGGACGTGTTATTGTGTGCCTTCTTGTCATCTCCCACTTATGCTAGCATGGTGCTTGTTCAGAGGGTTTTGCCATGGCCTTCCTCTGAGGCAGAGAAAGTGTGACTTCCCTACAGTCAGCCAGTACGTTTCTGTGGCTGAGCGGGAATTCAACGCGGGTCTCCTGATTCCCAGTCCAGCCTCCAGATTCCCAGTCCAACTACTGCACCGTACTGGGTCTAAAAAAAATTGGGTTTTCTGGACACAATTCATTCAAAGGAGGTTTGTCACCATTGCCTTCCTCTGAGGCTGAGAGAGCGCGACTGGCCTGAGGTCACCTGGGGGTGTAGGGGGCCGAGCAGGGATTCGAATCCTGGTCTCCCAAAGTTCTGGTGGAACATTCAACACTATACTGGCTCTCTTTGCTGTGTACATCCAGGTGGGCCGAGTATCAATTTCCATTCCCAAGAACTTCCAACAGCAGCCATTTTAAAATAAGGTGCAATGGTATGGGAAGTAGATGTCTGTGTAACTCTGGGGTTCAATTTTTCTCCCCATTTCACTGAATTTGCAGGTTAGTGTGGCCCATAGTGGGTCCTGGGGATGGGAAATTGGCTCCGCATCCTGAGATCTTGCCCATCCCTGGTGTACGTGAATTGCAAAGATATTTGGCCATGGCTTCTCAGGACGTGTGTGTAACTTGCATGTTGGTAGGTGTCCTGCTGCAATTTTTGTCTGTTGCATGGAAGTTTGGCTTTCAGGGTTACTTCATACACGGCAGAGCCTTTCTGTGCAAGTAATTCTGTGTAACTGCTTCTGCTAAGTAATGTAGCAAAGGATTGGAATGTATGGTTTCTATTGTAAGTTTAACTCAACGGTTGGAAACAATATTTTTGGGGAGGAGACTAAAATTCCCCAAATCCCCTAACTCAACCTGTACATTCTGATTCTGAGAACTGCAGTAGCTATCTAGGGTTATAGATCCGTGGTAGAGAAGCTGGTTTGCATCTAGAAGTGCTGATGAATCAATTCATTATTTGTTCAATCCATGTTACCCTCTCTGCAACCTTGTCTCAAAATGGCATACAGAAAGAAGTAGAAACAGTTTCTTTAAAACTAAATAAGGAAAGGAAGAGAACCAGACAAATATTGGGATACAAAACGTCAAACAAAAATAGACAGAATGAAAACATGAAGTAACAAAGGTTCTTGGTTCAGTCTCCCAGGAAACAAATCATCAAGTAGAAAGATATTTGTCTGCAAAGCCTAACTGTGGAATTCATTGCAACTGGAGACGGCATGCTGACTGACAACTCTGGATGGCTTTAGAAAGGCATTAGAGAAATGCATGGAAATTAGGGCCATCCAGCATCTCCAGTATCAGAGGGAATATATCTCTGTATGCCAATAGGTGGGAATTTTGGGAGAAAGGATACAGTTGGATTCAGATCTTACTGATGGGCTTCCCAGTCAGTAGGCAACTGGTTGGCCACAGTGTTAGGTGAATCAGGACTCGAGAGGCCCATGGCCTCCTCTCTCGTGACTTTTCTAAACTTACCTTCTTTGTCAGAGACTGCTGGTCATCAGAGAGCCGGAAGAGACCCCAAAGGCCATCCAGTCCAGCCCCACTCTGCAATGCGGAAATATGCAATCAAAGCACTCCCAACAGATGGCCACCCAGCCTCTGTTGAAAAACCTTCAAAGAAGGAGACTCCACCACAGTCCTGTGTAGCAATGTTCATTCTGTTGAACTGCTCTTACCGTCAGGAAGTTCTTCCTAATGTTTAGGTGGAATCTCTTTTCCTAAAGTGCGAAGCCATTGCTCCATGTCCTAGTCTCTGGCACAGCAGAAAATAAGCTTATCCTATCTTCCACATGACATCCCTTCAAATATTTAAACATGGCCATCATGTCCCCTCTTAACCTTCTCTTCTCCAGGCTAAACAGCCCCAGCTCCCTAAGCTGCTCCTCAGAGGGCTTCATGGTTTCCAGGCCTTTGACCATTTTGAATGTTTTCCAGCTTGTCAATATCTTTCTTGAACTGTGGTACCCAGAACTGAACGCGGTACATTGCAGTAATAATTGACAGTAGATAGCATGAAGCAACCCACATTAGTATAAGACCGCTCCTTAGATTTCTAACTATTCATCTAAAAATAGAGCAGTGCTTTTGTGAGGACCTGGTGGGTTTTTTGCTGTTAGACTACTCCTTGAGAGCCAGCCTGGTACAGTGTTGGGCTGGGAACCTTGAAGGCCAAGATTCAAATCCCTCTTGGCCATGGAAACCCCTTCGGCCAGTTATACAGAGGAATGCAACTGGAAGCCTGCTCTGAATAAACCTTTCCAAGAAGACCTTAAGTTACAGAAGCCGTAAGTTGGACTTACCTACCTGGTGGAGAAAAGCACTTCTGTCAGTTTCTGTCTGTGGCTGGGGATGATAGAAATGATAGCTGAGCACACCTGAAGATGCATGGAAGAACTTGCACACTTGCATGGAAGAACAGCTGACAATCCAAGTGTTTGTGTGTATGTTTTGGGCGGGGCGGATTCCTTTAGCTCATGTGCCTCCTTCGCGTGAACTTCATATCTTAGAATTCTTTTTTAAAAAAGAAATCTTTGATGGGGGGCAAAATGTGGCCCTCAGGCTACTTTTGTGGCCCTTAGCACCCTTTTCCAAGTCCCTGGTTAAAAAAAGGTGGCAGAAAGCCTCTCTTGGACGCTTCTGGGAGAGGCCATTTGCCTCCAAACAGATTGAACCTCTCCCTGTACCATTCTAGCATTTAAAAAACCACCCTCTGTTTTTCAGAACCAGAAGTGGGCCACCTTCCACCCACTCCCACCGCATTTTTGGGACATTCCCTAGTTCCTGGGGAGTCTCAGGAGCATAAAATTGGACTGCAACCGTCTCCCCTTCTGTCTTGCCTCCCGTCCAAGCCTTTGCCAGAATGAGATGGCCTTGAAAATCCTCCTCGTAGTTTTGCCGTTGGAGTGTTCTAAGCGTTTGCTTCTGACGTTTGTCTCTTTCCATCCTACCCCGTGGGAGCAAAGCCATTAGCATCCATCTCATACCTTCAGCCGTAGCTTTCTATTCTAAGGGGCAGCTTTGCCTACAGCATGAACAGCTGCAGCAAGGTGACAATTTCGGTCTGAATTGGCTGGCTGCTTGAGCTTACCTGAACGCGCTGCTGCTGGTTCAGTGGGCGTTTGAAACAGAACGATAAGAGGACAGCCTCTGAATATTGAGGGCTGGCAGAGATGTTGGAGAGCAGTCAATGATTGCCCACAGATCTCTGAGCCAGTTTTGATTTCTGCTGCTTCTGTTTGTGGGCTGGTTCTTCGCACGTTTGCTCAGTTGTTGCCTTTTGCAGATTTCTAAGGAAAGTGTCTTTTTAAAGGGCATTTTGGAAATTCAGGTGGCTCTTGCTTTGCCTGTGTTTTCCCCATGTTTTCTCGCTCTTAGTTTGCACTCGAGGCCTCGGATGTTTTCAAGCTCATGCATTTGCTTACAGGCCCACACCTCGTGGAATGTGAGCCTTCTCGTTGTGTGTTTGCAGCAGTTCTGGATGCTGTATTATGGATTTTGTAGTATTAAACCTGTGTGCCTGTTCAGTGCATGTGCGTTTGCTTTTAAATATTCTTAATATTTCAAGATCTTGTGGGGTCATGGTAGGTGGTTTAGCAAGAGAACGTCACGACACCATGAAAATGCAGATGGTTTTGCAGAAAAATGTTGAAATACTTTCTCCTTCTGCTTACAGATGTGCAGATTTCCCCTCAAAAATAACCAGTGCATGTCAATAACCACATGTCAGTGATGAAATTTTTCTGGGTTGGTGAGTTTGTTTTTGGTTAAAAGCAGCTTTTCTTGCAGCTGTGGAATTTTCAAAGGAGGCTCCACATGGCAGGAAGCACAACCCAAACTCAGTATTTGACTAATTTGAGATGAATTTGGGGGACTGTTCACTCACTTACTGCAGTTGTTTTCGTACTTTATACCGCTGAGAAATTAGCTCTGCATTGCCTTCTCTGCAGCACACCTCTAAAGGTCTCCGATGGAGGGTTTGTGCATTGCAGAAGGTTTGTGTGTTAAATACCAGTGTGTTTCTGGGCACAGTTCAAAAGTGTTGGTTATGACCTATAAAGATCTTATGTGGCTCAGATCCAGCTTATGTGAAGGATTGTTTTGCCCCATATGAACCTGCCCATATTTTGAGAGTTGCAGAAGAGACTCCTCTCTGCTGCTTCACCCTCACAGGACGCATCTGATGGGAACATGGGAGACAGGGCCTTCTCCGTGGCTGCTCCCAGGTACTAGAAATCCCTTCCTGAAGAGGTTAGAATGGTGTCCTCTTAGTGGAAGGCAAGGGATTTTTCTTGCAGGTGGCCCTTGGGAACTTACATTTAACTGCTTTAGAATCTGTTCTTAGGAGAATTATATTTTTTAGCACTGCATTTCAAAGGAGTTGATATTTTCCTGTCTACGTTCTTCTCTGTCCAGCTTTCACACCCAAAGAGGCATGTAAACATGTGTTTCTTTCTTCAACACAAGAATAAATAATTTCCAAAACTTCCCCGGATGGGAAGTTTATAGGAGGGTTTTCACTTTTTTTTTTTCAAAGATTTTCGTATTTCAGGATTTCCTTTGTGAAAAATTCGTCTGTGCAAAAGAATTTATTTTCTTGGTTTTTGTGCTGGTTATTTGATTCAAAAAATGGATGCTCGGCACAGATAAGAATCTGTTTCGCACAATGTGCTTTTCTGTGCAAAGCATTGTTGATTGTACAAGGTGGGTTTTTTGTGCATGAATTTTTCACAAAAACTGTTCTGAAATGCGAAAAAAACTCTCATGACCATTGACTGTTTTCTCTACAAGGTGTTTGAATGTGTCACAACATTCTTTATTTTCCATGAGAGCCAGAAACTTGTGAGCATTCTTTATGCCCCCACTCAAGATTTGCAAAAGCACAGTAAATATTCAAGGGATGAAAACTCCTAAGCAGAGGTATTCTAAGACAGCTCACGGGGGACTGAATGTGCATTGTGACACCAGATTGTGACTGACAGGAGGCAGGAAGGAAAACAAGGTGGGAAGAATGTAGAATGGAGTATTGTAGAAAAGGGATGGCTGAGTGACTGGGGTAACAGCTTCATGTTGTAACCTTTTCCCACTTGTTGCCTCCTGAGTGAGAGAAGCAAAATTGAAGGGTATACCCTGAATTGAGTAGTGCATAACAGAATTTCCATATTGTTTCCCATCCCTTTGAATGGGATGCTTCGTAAGTTGTGGCTTCATGAATTGAGGAGTAATCGGATGAGAATACAAGCTATGGACCAGCAGATACATGTTTGAGATGTTTTATTCTGACACATGCCTTTGGTCCAGCTCGCTCAGAAGCGGCTATTCTTGCTACTGGTGCCTTTCTCCAAGGTTCCAGTCAGCCTGCTTGAACTGGAGATCTTGGCAATTGAACCTGCAGTTTTCTCTTTGCAAAGCCATGTGTTCTACCGCCAAGTTATGGGCCTATTAGAAGATGAGGAGAAGATAGGAGTAGGACAGCAAAGAAATATATTCCTTGCACCTCCAGTTCATAGAATCATAGAATCTTGGAGTTGGAAGGGGTCACGAGGACCATCTAGTCCACCCTCCTGCCATGCAGGAATACGCAACTGAAACAGTCCTGAAAGAGGTCCATCCAGGCTCTGTTTACTGACCTCCAAAGAAGGAGAGAGTCCATCACCCCTGAGATAATCCATTCTATGTTGGAACAGCTCTTATATTCAATAAGTTCTTCCTCATATTTAGGTGGAATCTCTTCTCTTGTAAATTAAATCCATTGTTTTCTGTCCTTGTTTCTGGAGCAGCAGAAAACAAGTTTGCTTCATCTTCTACGTGATGTTCCTTCAGCTATTTAAAGATGTCTATCATGTCACCTAGGAAACATATTCAGGGGTAACCGTGTTGGCCGTGCAGCAAAAATGCAACACAATCCACAAAAGAGCAATCCCTTTCGAACTGGAGATTTGAAAGCTTTGCACGATGTGTTTTGTGCATTCTGGTTGGCCAGTAAAGGTGGATTCTTTTGTGGATTTTGTTGTATCATACCTTCTCCATGTCTTCTCTCAGTCATTCCTCACTGGGCTTCATTTCCAGATCTTCGATTATCTTGGTTGCCCTTCTTTGAATGTGTTCCATCTTGTTGATATCCTGTTTGAATTGCGGGTGCCAAGACCTGAACACAGGGCTCCTCCTGGTGAATTCTGACCAAAGCACAACACAGTAGGACTGTGACTTCCCTTGATCTGGACACTTCGGCTGGATCCTTCCAATTTGGCACGGGCTTTTTATCCCTGCCTCAGTGTTGAGCTTCAAGTGTTCCTTTCAGTGGTGGAAGGAGAGCAGAGAAAGGGGTGGAAAGGAACTACCTGAGCCCCCAGGAGGTGTCAGGAGGACTTCTTCTTTCTCTGAGGCAATCTGGTGTGAAGAGAGAGAAAGAGCCCCCCTGGGCTCTGGGGGGAGAGATGGAGATTAAATGGCAAGCGAGCTGTGAGGCTGAGGTTGCTCCAGGCAAAGATCAGGACAGAGAGAACGAGGAGAGGTGGAGAGGGGGAGCAAGAGGGAAAGAGACGAAAAAAGACAGACGGCAGAAAGAGAAAAATGGAGGTAGCAACTAAACACACATTTCTTCTGCATCTCGCCCCTGTTCCCCGGTCCAAGATTTCTAAGCCCTCTAAATCTAGCCAGCTTCAATCCCTTATCTTCTAGGAGCAGAAACAATTGGCCTACAGTAAGAAGGAAGGGAAAGGGAGGGAGAGGGTGGAAAAGAGAGAGAAGCAATCTGTTTGATTGACAAACAAAACGAGGGGAAAAAGGAGGGAGAGAATGAAAGAAGAAAAAAATGGAAAACACTCCACCCTGTAATTTTTTATTTTCTGTGTGCATGGGGAGGGGGGCAGGTTGAGGCAGCAGCAGCTGGCTGGCTGGCACTTTGGCGTTGACACCTCCCTCCGCCCCCCGCCCGCTTCCCATGGAGAGGGGGTCTCCGCCTGCGCGACTATTCCTGCTGCCAGCGAGATGTTCTGACTGGCTGAGTTCAATGTCAGACACGCGCGGCAGCAAATGCCATCGACAAAACCTGCTGTCTCCAGCTGTGGCGGAGCTGGAACCAGCCCCAGATATATTTTTTCCCCCTTTCTTTTTACCGCAACACACATCAGGGCGGCAAATGCAGCATCTCAAAGCAAAGGAGGAGAAAAAAAGGCGGCGGGGTGAACAGGCGTGGAACACCCCCTCGCTTTTAAAATCTCCCGGCCCTGCCCGAAGGTTTGGTTCTGTCCTTTCCAAAAGCCCCAGGAGCCAACCTTGTTTTCATTAGGGACAGGAAGGATGGAGAGAAGCGAGCTTGGCGTGGCTGCTCACCTCGTGACCTGGATGAATGTTCCATCTGCCGGCAGCTGGATGAGGATGGAATGCCAGGGAATGGGGCTTTGTCTCCAGCACGGTTTTGATCTCCTCCTTCCCCATCTGTCCACCTCACCATCCCTGACACATGTGGGAGCCCCAGCTGTTCTTGTGAATGTTGTGTACCACGTCAGCAAAGATCATAGTCACATCGTAGGGTTGGAAGAGACAAAAAAAAAATCCTCTTCTTGTTGCTGCTCCCTAGAATCATAGGATCTTAGAGTTTGAAGGGACCCCCAGAACGGTACACAAAGGACCACGAGGCACGGCACCTGAGAGTCAAAGAGGGCTGTTAACCTAGGGTTGCCAGTTTGGGCTCATCTTGGGCCCTGAAGTTTCCGGGCCAAAACCTGAGATCTAGGGATTGCCCCTGGTGAAGCCATTAAGCATTATGCGCGAGGTACCAACCACAGTTAGAACCACAGAGTTGGAAGCGACCACAAGGGCCTCCTGATCCAAACCCCTGCCATGGGGCAGCTGAGAGTCTCCTCTGAACAAAAGGACAGAGCCTTCCTTAAAAAATAAGAGCTAAAGTTTTCTGTGGGGTTCTCAAAACCAGTTCCTCCTGGTTTGAAAAGAAAATGCAAAACAAAAAAAGAGGGGGGAATGCAGGGGGTACCCCCACTATCTGCCAAAATTGCCCTCCCCTGGACTAAATGATTGTTTATAAGCCGCCATGATAGATAGATAGGCAGGCAGATTGTTGTTGTTGTTGTTGTATGCCATCAAGTCATTTCCAACTTATGGTGACCCTAAGACTATCCCGCCACAGGGTTTTCTGTGGCTGAGAGTGTGTCCACCGTCTCCAGGGTTGTAACCCCTCTTCCTTTATGTGGGCTCTCTGAACAACAAAGACATTATGGTTAAAAACTAAGTAAGCAACCTGTTAAATGTGTAGCCCAGGAAGGTCTCTCTTTGCAAGTATGTTTAAAAAAAAGTTGCACACATCGTCCTTGGAATGGGAGAGGGGCAGGACCCAGAACCTGCCTAAACTACATTGCCCAGAATGCCGTGCTCTGCCTTCTCGTCAGCATCTGGTGCTTGGATCCAGTGGAATTTTCCAAGCCCGCATCCTGTCATTTCCCCTCCTCCCCCCCACTTCTCCCTGTCCGCCTCCCCCTCCCCAAACAATTTGACTTCCCTATCAAAGGGAGGAGGAGAGCAGGGAGGCCGTCCAGAGTTTCCCGTGGCTGCCCTTTGAGGTGACCTCCTGCCCCCTTGCCCTCTCTCTCCCTCCCCTTCAAGGAAACCGTGGGGCCGCCTGGGTGGCGCTGCTCAGTGGAGCCAATCAGGAGAGGCCACCGCTGGGCCTTTCATCTTTTGTGGGGAAGCGGCAGTGGCACCGCGGCCGGCCTCTTCCTCTCCTCCGGCAGCAGGGAGGCTGGCTGGGAAGGGCAGAATGAGCCGCCTTGAAAAGGCAGCCTTCCCTAAAATGGATGACACCTGCGAGTCAAAGACAGCTGATGCCTACGGTTGCCAGTTTAGGATGCCTCGATATCTGTAGGCCAAAACCTGAGGTCTAAGGATGGCCCTTGGTGAGGTCGTTAAGTATTATGAACCAAGCACCAACCACAGTTAGAAACTCAGAGTGGGAAGAGATCCAAGGGGATCCATCCAGTCCAACCCCGTTCTGCCGTGCAGGGAGACACAACTAAAGCACTCCCAAAAGATACCCATCCGACCTCTGTTTAAAGACGGAGAGTCCACCACCTTCCAAGGCCGTACGTCCCACTCCCGAACTGCTTTCACAGCTGAGAAGTTCTTCCTAACATTTTGTTGGAACCTCTTTTCTTGGAGTTTGAATTCATTGGTTCTCAACTTGATTCTCTGGAATGGCAGAAAACAAGCTCGCTCCATCTCTGCGATACCCGTTCTGTATGATATTCCTTCAGATGTTCAAAGATGGCTATATGGATTTTCATGGTGTAGAGATTTGAGCGTTGGATTACAGACCCTGGATTCTGTGCTCGGCCGTGGATACCCACTAGGTGACCTTGGGTGCTCTGTGCACCCTCAGCCCCAGAAAACTCCGTGACCAGGGCTGGGCTGCCGGTTTGTGGCCGAATGAAGAAAGCGGCCTTCTTTGCGTGGAGATGGCTCCTCCTCCTTCCAAAACCCCCAACGTCTGCCTTCCTGTTGGTTGATCGACATCTGAGCACAGAGTTCAGATATGAGAGTATGCTAGAGCAGTCAACAGTGGAAGAGTAGCAGGGTAGCAGGGCAAATGAGCAAATTAGCAACCCCTGGAGACCTCGGAGGGCTGCACACACCCCACTACACCTGCTCCTGAAAAAAGAACTCATGATCGAGCCCCTCCAAATTCCTCCAGACACCCTCTAACAGACATGAGTTTTTACCATGTTTTTGGGCCCTTTGGGGCCATTTTTAGGCCCAGGAGAGGCCTTTTTCAACAACAGGAAGTGAGTGTAAGTCACTTCCTGTTTCCAGAAAAACCCTCTCCTAGGTCAACATTGGGCCGGGGGAAACAAAACGTGGTGGAAATGCCTTCCGTATCCCTTCGAGGACGTTTTTGAGAAAAAAAAATTGGCTGTGGTGGGTTCTGGTGGCCACACGCAGCTGCTGGGCCCAAACTTTGCCCACACCTGGAGTAGATGTTCCCTACCTTTTTCGAAAGCCTCAGTTTTGTTTCTCCTCCTCGCGGAAACTCAGAAACGCCGCCGAGCCCAAAGCAGCAGCGTTGTGCCAGCAAAATGGGATTTTTTTCCCTCCCCCCTGCTGCAGATTGACAGACGGTCCTTTTCACAGCCTCCCGCTGATGCCTGATAGGCCCTCTCTCTCTCCTTCGCACGGCTCTCCTTTGAGCGATTTCGCTGCCAGCTTCATTGGCGGCTGTCCGAGTGCCTCCAGATAAGTCTCCCGTGAGCTACTATCCGCTGCGGGCCCTGGCACGCATTGCTGGCAGCTTAATCTCAGCTGGAAGAGGAGGGGAGGGGTGGCGGGGAGGCTGGGCCGTGGCCGACGCTCTGGGCAAGCAGAAGCCTGGAAGGAAGAAAAAAAATCCCTAATTTTTTTAGTTCTAACTAGAAGGAGAACCCTTGAACCAGGGGAGCATATGTTGGCAGTTAGGGCTGCCAGTTTCAGATTGTCTCTGGATTCTGGAATGAGCCTTCAGGTGATCTCTGTGTGCCCTCAAATTGACCCTAAGGAAAACCCGTCGTGGGGTTATCCGAGTCTGAGAGTGTGTGACGCACCCAAGGTCACCCCGTGGTCTCTAGGAGGTGCAAAAGTGGGATTTTACTCTAGTCAGTCCTACTGCAGCTGTGCATGCCTCTTTGCAACAGGAAAGGAAAACAGCAGCTCCCTCAAAAATCTCTTACTCAGCACGCATGAAATGTAAAAAGGGGAGAGCAGACAGGCCTGTCTTACCAGGTACCCCACAGTATGTTAAAAAAGAGAGCAAGCATAGATCTGTTAGCTGGGTCTCCAGAACAGAAATCATAAGAAAAGTAGAGACTGTTGGAGAAAAAGAAATCGTCCCTGGATGTATTTTGGAAGAAGTTTCGAAGTACGGGAAGCCTTTCAGTGCTGCCCTTCAATACTCCATTAGCTGACGACTCACTCTTTTGATACTTCTACATAAAGGACAAGTTCTATTAATTTAACAGGGTTTGGCTTTTTTATCAGTTCTTCTTGCCTGTGGGAGGCTTGTTTGGGATTGCACATGCTGCTTGCAAAGTGAACTGAGGGGAAAGAAGAGACACTAAGCCAGCTGAGAGACTTTGCAAGCTGCACGCGCACGGTCAGTCCCAAGTGAGCCTCCATAAGTCCTTCATGCTCCCTAAGGTACAGAAAACGGGTTCCACTTTTCAACCAATTCTGTTTTCTGACACTGCTCTGCTCCCTAACTTGTCAGATAAGTTTGGGAAGCCTGTAGTTCCCCAGAAGGTTGGAAATATGTTTGTTTGCTTACGCTAGGCTTACGTAACTGGGTAATTTCATTTCACAAATGTGCATGTGGTGACTTTTGAATGAAAAGTTTGCTAAAATATCTCAAACTGCTCTTTTTATTTTTTGTGGGGTAGGAATTTCTCCCTATTCTTTCCCTATTATTTGTGCCCCAGCACCACATTTTTCTGAAGCAATGCCCAGCAACACATCTGCTTCCCCCACTGAGGTTTACCTGTAAGATCAACTTGTGGGGCAGGTTTTCTAGCTCTGCAGCCAAAGGATGTGGTTAGCATTCTCTCTCTCCACATCGGAGGCGCCTGCGCACCAAATACCTCTTTCCCTCTGAAGAAAAGAAGCAATCAGCCAACCCGTTTGCACTACCCACCCACCCACCCACCCACCCGAGGTGCAGCAGGGAAAGAAGCTTTAAACTGCCAGAGAGAAAGAGAGAGGGAGAGAGAGGGAGTCGAGGCACGCCGTTAATCATATCCCCTTAACAGGTTTATTTGCTCATTAAACATTTAAGACTTGTTTCGCTTTATCAATAGCGTGGAGGCGTGAAGGCCCCCAGTGCCAAGATTTATGCTGTGCACAATAGGATTGCTTGGGTGTTTCTTCTCCTTGCCCCGCCTCTTCCCTCTTCCCCAAACCGTTTCCCCTCTAAGATGGGCCTAAGAGGCTGTTTAGAAGTTAGCCTTTTACCCAGCAGCAATGGAAGAGAAGATTTCTTTTCTCTTCCTCAGCCATCCACCCACATGGCCTCTTCAGTGTTTCTTTCCTTGTATTTCAAGGGGGGAGGGAAGGTATTGTGTGGCCCTCCAGCTAGTCTGAGGTTGCAACTCCTGGCATTTCTCACCGGTGTGTACACTGGCTACCTTGGGAGGTTTTTAAACAGAGATCCTTCTCTGGAGGTTTTTAAAGAGAGGTCCTTCTTTGGAGGTTTTTAAATGGAGGCTGGATGGCCATCTGTTGGGAATGCTTTGATGGTATGTTCTTGCATAGCAAGGGTTGGACTCGATGGCCATTGGGGTCTCTTCCAACTCTATGATTTTCCACTGTAATCCAACAGCATTGGGAGATTTGTGCTGTTTCTTCTTGGGATAGAAAAAGATGAGTCAAAAACTATTCCGAAAGAAATGGTTGGAAAATGTGCTTCTTGACTGTTCAGAAGACTCATAGGCTGATGAGAATTTTCACAGTTTGGGATCTGTTCTGTGCAAAATTTACCCGTGGTTGTTTTGTGCGGAAAATAGTATGTTTGGTGATTTATGCGCGGAAATATCACTTTCTGCACGGAAGATGCTGGCTGGCATTTTGCTTGGGATATACATCTCAGTAATTAGCTTTGCATGTGAGCGAAATTGAATTGAGGAATTTTGCAATATCCAGGGGTTGCTGCGATGTTGCCGCATGCAGGTGTCTGTCCCACGGTGGTGAAGTGACTGATGCACAATTGGTTGATGTGCAGTGGGTGGCGACGTTCACTGGAGCATTCCCTACTGCATATCTGGACACTGGCAAGGAAGTGCTAGAGCATAATTGGAGGGCCCAGGGCGCATCAGAAGGGCCTGATGAACCTCAGAGGTGCTTGATGTACATTGGAACCCTCCTGCCGGTATCGAGAGATACATCTTTGCAACTTCCTGATAGAGTTTTTGTTGCGTTTCTGCAACACAGCTACGGATTCGTAAAGTCACAAAACGTAGATTGTGATGAGGAGGCTCCCGGCCCTAGTTTTTGCATTTTAAAAGTGTGATTTTTATTGCACAGAATTAAGTCCCTAACTGTGCAGAGTCTTTGAAAACTGCAGAGTTTTTGAAGGCTCTCTCACAGCAGGAAGGAAATGGGTGAAACTACTCCATGCTTCTTTCAAGAAGTCCAGAACAGAATTCCACCCTTAGTTCCTTCTTCTGTTCTGTATCCATTCACAGCCAGGTTTTCCCCCTAAGCGGAAGCTGAGGGTTCAAAGCTCCCCTACTTTTTGGGCAAACCTCTCTGGCATGGAAGGCGAGCATCTGCCTTCCTCCTGTTTCCACCCCCCCCCCCGCTTTTCCACCGAGTCTCTTCCCTTCCTGTGGGAGTCAAGAGCGAAGGAAGTGCCTCTTTCCAAACAGCGTTCAGGCCAAAGAGGAGATTTCTGTGGAGCACACGCCCGGCCTTTCCCTGGCTTCTCCTTTCACAGGCTGCCAAAGCCCGTGGCGATGACAGGCCCCGGCCTGCGATGCTTAGCCGGGATCCCTGCGTAGATCAAAAAGAAGCTTCTCGTGTCGGGACCTGCTGTCAAGTCGAGCCCTGACTTGGCTGTGGCAGCTGGCTTCGTCTTGTTGATAGGTGACTCGCGAGACGTTCCACCACCCAGGCCCCAGGCTTGGCCTTGTTGGGGCAAGATCTAGGCCAAGGGTGGAGAATTTCAGGCCCTGGGGCCAGATCTGGGCCTCTGGTGTCCTCGTGTGCCCATCCGGGGACCCTCTGGGCATCCCCAGAGAGCCACGTACCCCCATCCACAATACATGAACGTCTGATGGCTTCCTAGCTCCCCAAGGGGGTCCTCCTGCCCCCCACTTGTGAAAGGATGAACCCCTAAGGCTGAGTTCCTGGCACTTAAAGCTGTGAGCGAAAATTGTATATTTGGCCCTGCCCCTTTTCTCTGAGGCCCCACCCGCCAGTGGAACACAGCCCGTGAGAAACCTCTCCAAATTGAATGTGGCCCTCAGGGTGAAAAAGGTTCCCCACCCTCGATCTTGGATTTCAAGGAGTCAACTGGCAGATAAAATGACAAGGATATCAAGAAGTTGGGCCGAAGATACGGGGATGTAAATCTATGTAAATTTTGTTCTCGCAGGCAAAACCAAATGAAGTTACCATTTTTCTCCTCACTCTCAGGAAGGCGTTGAAAACTTCTGAAAGTGACCCATGGTTTGGGACTTATTCTGTGCAATGCAATGCATGGTGTCCTTTTGTGCAGAAAACAGCACATTCTGTGGAGAAAACAGCACTTTTCCTGCAAAAAAACAAGCTTCCTATAGAAAACATGGCACTTTCTGCACAGAAAGCAACATTTCTGTGAGAGGAAAAAGCCAAATTTGCTGCCTAGAAAACAGCATTTTGTGCACAGGAAACATCTTTTCTATACAAAAATGTCATTTTCTGAGCAGAAACTTTGTTTTCTGCACAGGAAGTTTTCTGCACAAAAACCATTTCTGTACAGCATTTGTTTTTGCAACTTTCTGCCCAGCTACAAAGCTCCCTAGAGGAGCCAGATGAGGCCAGAACTGTGGTGAAAGGTCACAGGTAGCTTTGGGGCCTTGCTTTGCCCCTCATTGAGGGCAACAGAATCAAAGGAGTTGGTAAAAAAAAAAAAAAAAAGACAAATTTACCAAATTTCTAGATTTGGCACTGCTGACGAGGCTTCTTAAAACTTGGCATAGCTTAGCATGTCTTCATCTGGCCAAGCTTGTATCTTCAAAGCCTCTGGTAGGGGCAAGGTTAGAGACTGACGATTTTGTGTAATACTGGAGGCCCCTGTGTTTGCAAGGTGAGATCTCATTATCTTAAGGACATGCCCAGCCAAGCCAGGCTTTTCCAAACAGACCATACCTTCCAACTTTTTATGTATGAAAACTAGAACGTGGGAAGCCCAGCAACATCAAAAGGGGGGCAAAATGGCAAGAAGTACTAATGACGGAGAACACACGAGCTAGGAGAGGCTGTAGCTGTTTGCTTTTGCTTGAGCCTACTGGGAAGGGCAAGATTCTGCCTTCTTTTCTCCTCTTCCCCTTCTGCTGAGTGAATTTAATTGAGCCTGAACTACTTTGAACTTGATTTGCAGCAATTGAATAAACTATGGTGGAAAGTTGGAGGAGGAGAGAGAAACTGGGACTTTTTAAAACCAGATGAGAAAGTGGGAATTAATTGAGGTGGTTCCCTAGCAAATTGGGACAATTGGAGCACGCTGACAGATTGATTCCAGACTCTGTAGTCCACTCTGGAGTCTTTTAGCTCCATAAAACAGATCCATGGCCTGCTCTGCCCAAACTTTTATTTTCTTGGATCCGGACCAAGCGGTTCTGCTCATCCCTTATCATGGCCGGCTCGACAGGCGGTGGCAGCAGCAGCAACAGCTGCTAACAGGCTGGCCAATTCTTCTTGCCAAGAAAGAGTAGCTCCATTGCTTCATGAAAAGCTCCCAAGATTCGGAGGAGGGCTTCTGCTCCTCAGATGTCTGTTTCTTCCTTTCTTTGGCCTTGGCTTTGCTCTTGTTTGTTGCTGTACGCCTTCACTTTGCTTCTAATTCGCGGCAACCTTAAGCTGAAACCATTACAGAGCTTTCTTGCTAAGATTTGTTCAGAGGAGGTTTGCCCTGGCTTTCCTCTGAGGCTGAGAGAATGTGACTTGCCCCAAACCGGACGCAGGACTTCCCCTTCACCTCCTGTTCCCCAAGAGATCTCCCTCTCTTCCCTTTAACTGACTGACAAACCCAATTCTCTCCTCCTCTTCTGGTGTGGTGGCCAACTGTGAAGTGCAGCCCCTCCAAAGGACATTTTGTACTGCAACAACCCCACAGACAGTCCAAAGGCCCCTCCCTAAACTGCATATCCCAGGTTTCCATAGGATGTTGAAAGTGGAATAATAGCGCTGTAACAGGCTAGTGTGGAAGTGGCAACACTCTCCCTCTAGCAAAACTGAGTCAACCAAAAAGGGCAGTGTGGAGGGAGGAAGGCTGGAGAGGAAGAAGAGGAGCAGCCGAAGCAGCAATAATCTCTCTGCGCCGGAAGAGCTGGCTGCTCCTTCTGTGATCCCGGCCAGTAATGACAAAGGAGGCCGGTCGGTGCCAGAGCGAGAACCGGGCCCCTCGGGCACTACGGCAAAGTCACTGCTCTGGGGGTAGCACGGCTGCAGGAGGGAGTCTGGCTTCCAAGATGCCGGGTAATAGCATCCAGGAGTCATTGATTGCTGTCAGATCTCTCCACCGCTCTTTCCAGTTGTCCCTTCCCAAGCCTGTATCTCATCTCTCTCTCCCCTCTCTGCACACACGCTCTCCCAGGCTTCCTCTCTCGATGCTTCCCTGTCCTTCTCCCGTTCCTTTGCCATTGAAACGGCTTACAACAAAAACCCCGGTGCTCAGACGTGTCTGCTCAGATGTTCTCGACAGCACAATAGGCAGAGACCTGCAAACGCTACAGGCGGCTCGCTTGGCCTTTTAGGATGAAGAGAGGAAAGAGCCTTTCTCCTTCCCTCCCTGGCTGTCTTTCCCCTGCTTCGCCTCTCCGCTCCTGCGGCTGCCATCCTGGCTAATTGCAATTGCAGAAAAACAAAAAGCCAAAAGCGAGAGGAATAGGCTGGTGCAAGCTAGTTCATTGAGAGTCCTTGCCCACATCCATCTATGGGGGTGGAAAGGTGTCGGTTTTCAGCCTGATCTGGCTGCTGCTGCATTACGAGGGATGGGTAGAATCCAAGTGTGGACTGTTTTTAATGTGTATGGTTTTAAAAGATGTGTGTGCACATGGGAGGAGAAGAGGGGAACCGGAACATTTTAAAAAGCACTGAAAAAGAGAGACGACAGAGGGTTAAGTGGGACTCTTGCTTGCTTGCACCTCCTCCTCTCCTCTCCCTGTGCTGGGTGAAGTGCAAACTCCTTCCGCACTTTGCTGCAAGCTAACAGAAGTAAGCTGAGGACAAAGGGAGAAGGAGAGAGGAGGGGAAAGAAACTGGTACATTTTAAAAGCAGCTGAAAAACTGGGATGACAGAGTATTAATTGGAACTGTCAGACTGGGACAGTTGGAGAGTATGAGGTCTGTAGGAACATCTAGGTACCTCTGTGACCATTTCAAGTACAGCTGACTGTGGCCACATTCCTTCCGGGAAGAAATGCATGCATGCATGCAGGGGTAGAAGTCTGGGGGCACCCTTGCATGCTGTCCCAACCTTGAGACAGTTTCACGACCTCTGAACTGAACCTTTTGTGCCTCATCCTTGCCAAGCCAAGGTTCAGCATGATGAAGACAGGGGCTTCGAAGTACATAGCACACCAGCTTGTTATGTAGCGCATGTTTGGCCAGAGACTAGACCACAAACCAGTGGATTCAAATGACACGAAACCAGGACACAATTGAGTGGATTCAAATGACAAGAAAGGAGATTCCACCTAAACATCAGGAAGAACTTAGTGATTGTACGAGCTGTTCGACAGTGGGGAAGACTGCCTCGGAGGATGGACGTGAAGACCTCCATTTTTGGAGGCTTCAAACAGAGGTTGGGTGGACATTTTTCAGGAGTGTTGGTATCTGAGGTGCCCAAAAGCAGCCTTGGGTGCCATGTGTTTGTGGCTTGTGGAGAGGGAAGTCCCTTCGTTCTGTCAACTCCTTCTCTCACGTAGACCAGTGTCTTGAAAAACAGGGTGCTTATCCCATTTTTTTACCCTTTCCGACTGCCAGAGCAGGGGCCATTTTGATTTCAGGTCTTCAAGAACGTCATTGCCTCTTTTTCCCATCCACCTCCTTCCTTTCGGTGGCTCGGCTTCACTTGTTCGTCACCTTCTCTTTTTTAGAAAAATAACCCTGCCTAAAGTGCTTAACAGCATCCTTAATGGAAAGTGCTTCTTTGTTTGCGTCGGGGAGAGTCTCACATAATACGTCCCAATATGGCGGAATCCAACCAGACAGGAGTCCTTTGTTGGAGGTGCCTTGGGCCCCGACTCGTAACGGCTGGGCATTGTCTCTGCTTTCTTGGAGGCACTGTGACAAAGGGGACACTGAAGTTCGGTGTATTCAGTGAGTTCATCGTTTTAATAGTTCTCCTAATTGCCTTAAAAGCAGAATAGTCCAGGACGCCCAGCCTTCGTTGGTGGCAAGGCGAGGGCAAAGGTGGTGGTCGTTGCTCCGCAGAGGTTGCCGTCTGGCTGATTGGGCCCCACCAGGAGATTGCAGGGCTGGACTCCTTCTCTTCCCATCTTGCATGTCCATCTCTCTCTCTTTCTCTCTCTCTCTCTCTCCAGTGGGGTTTCCCTCCCCTCATCAAAGCCTCCTTCCCGTTCTTATGCTAATGAGGTGCATTAATGCTTAATGACTGTGAACAGGGTTGGTTAATTGCACCTATCTGTGCAGGAGGCACGTTGACGGGTAAAGAGGGAACGACCGCACGAAGCAGCTGCGTGCCCTCCTGGACAGTCTTAATTACACGGAAAACTAATGTGATCTAAACCGCCAGGACGGCGATTAACGGAATGAGGCAGGTGGCGTGCCATGCTGAAAACTGGGGAGCGAAAGCGAGCGGCGGCGGTGTGGGGGGGAAGGACGGCATCGGAGGAGGTGGGGGGGAGCAGAAGGGGACCAGATTCCCGAGGTCTAAGCGTAGAAGGGGAGAGAAAGTGGCCTGCCCGTGTCAGCCGCAGCTTCGCACATCCTCGGGTGGGGACGACGGGTGCGGCGCAGCCGATTAATTTAATTAATTTATTGCAGTTAGTTTGGCAAAGGCATTATCCGCCGTCTGGAGTGGAATACTGAGCAGGCCCATTAATGCGCCGCCAGTAAATCCTTTGCGGAAAGACAGGAGACGCAAGGCTCTTCTGCTTTCTGCTGTGTTATCTCTCCGGTGCCGTTTGAACATGGCTGATTGTCTCAGCTCCAAAGAGCTCGTTCTCTCTCTCTCTCTCTCTCTCCCTCCCTCCCTCTTTCTTTCTTTTCCCTCCTCCCCGCATTCCCCAGCCTCTCTCCTCTTCTTCTTCTTTTTTTTGCAAAGGCACAACCATCCCAGTTTGGCACCCGTTCCTCCTTTAATGCCTCCGCACAAACTGTCCCCAGCTGCTGATGGACCCAGTCCCTGTTCAGCCGGCTGGGGCGTTGGGACATCCTTGAAGCCCAAGACTGTTTGTGGGGGGAGGGAGGTGCAACTGCAGGTACGCAGCTACCTGTCACGCATCGCCATCTGCTGCTAATTAATGACGCTTGCCTGCCTGCAGTTGTTTGGCTTTGATGCACCAGGAAGGGAATCTGGTTCCTTCATCCAACAGAGAGAGAGAGAGAAAGAGAAATAAAGAGAGAGAGCATTTTTTTGTGGGAGGAGTGGAGAAGTACCTGCACCCAGGCTGTTGTGAAGAGTGGCGATGATGGCGTTGAGAAGAAAGTGATAGAAACTCAAGGGAAAAGAGCACAGGACTGGAATCTGGTGGGTGCTCTGTGCTGGTGTGACGAAGCTGGCAGGTGGAGCGCGTTCTTGTGGTCGGCCTTCAAGTCATTTCCAATTTAAGATTGTCTAAGGTGAACCCGCTGTGAGGTTTTCTTGGCAGGATTCATTGGGAAGAGGTTTGCCGTGGCCTCCTCTGAGGCAGAGGGAAGAGTTGGACTTCTCCAAGGCCATCGAGTGGGTTTGCATGGCCGAGCAGGGATTCCGAGTCTGGTCTCCCAAAGCCCTAGTCCGACATTCCAACCACTACACCACACTGGAACATGGATGGTAGTGGTAGGAGCACAACGTCCACGAAAGAAGCCAGGCATTGGAGAAACAGACTGCCCAGAGGAGGCACATTTTGTTCATTGGTGGTGGAGACCTCCACCAGTGCGCTTTTGTTCAGCGTCTCCTTCCACCCCCATGCGCAACCTCAGTTTGAGCCACTGGGTTGCAGCCCCATAGTGGCCAGGGGAGTGGAGAATCTGCTGTACACCCCAGGAAAAAGGAAGAGCCATGGAACCTCCCCAAAATGTCCTCCTAGGCACTTCCTTTCTCCAGGCTGCAAAATGCCAGCCAGAGGGTGCTTGGGGGCCTCTTTTACCCCAATCACTCATTACTCATGTGGGATGCCTCCCCTCCAGCAAACTGGGTCATGCTCCTGGGGGAACAGGATACCTCTTTCTGCAACAACCTCGGCAGGCGTAATGGGAAGTTGTGCCTGTGTGGGTCTGCAACCACATTCCAATC
This sequence comes from Cyclura pinguis, assembly GCA_030412105.1. NCBI lineage: Eukaryota > Metazoa > Chordata > Lepidosauria > Squamata > Iguanidae > Cyclura > Cyclura pinguis. Next base: position 2,587,490 of record CM059609.1, on the reverse strand, counting down.
TTTGTCTGGTACCACTGACACCATTTAGCTGTCCTAGGTTTTCTCGATCCTGCCCAAACGTACCTTTTCTTTCCTCTACTTTCACTTGCATCACAGCAATCCCAACATTCAGCAATGTCCTACCTTGTTTGCTTAGTTATGTCAGTAACATTTCCTGATCCACCCCCCCCCCGAAACCTACCTTAAGAGCGAGCAGCTGCATTGAGTGATGGGGTAATGGAAATCCACGAATGATTGGAGTTTGGGAGGATGCAGTTTCCAGCCCCTTCCCCCTGCCTCTGATTGTCACAGCCCTGTACACTGACAAGAGGGGGCTGGAAACATCATAGCCTTGTGTTCCAGTCACCTGCAAAATAGACCTCCATCACTTGATACGGCTGCTGGCTGTTAAGGTGGGCTGGGGGTGTCACTTAGAAAAGTGATGCGATCGTGAATACATAAGTATTGGTGAATACAGAAGAGTTATGGATCTGTATCTCTAGGTTACAACAGATCTTTAACAGCAATATTCAATGCCAATCAATGTCAGCTAAGAGTGAAAATCTAGGAAATACAGAAGTTCACAACTTTAGTTGCAAAACCCCCTCTGCTGTTGGTTCTGTGGCTTTGGCTTCTATGGACCCTCATTGGCTTTGCACTAAAGACGAATCAAAAAGGGTTAAGGTGGTACAGGCCTGGCTTGATGGTATCACTTTGGTCTGACAAAGAAGGTTGGGATGTATTTGAAGGTTCACAAAGCATCACCCCGCATGCAGAAATGTAGCATAAGGGAGAGAATCCACCTTCCTGATGCAGAGGATGAAGAAATCCTCTATGGATACAGGATGGAAAATGCTTCTAGGGGCCCACATGTGCTCCCCTAGGCTTCCATTTCCCAACCTCCTGGCCTCCACATAGATCAGCTCTGAACTTAAGCCCTCGGCCAGCAAAAAACCAAGACCCGTCCGTCTGACCACCCAGGCAAGGAAGAGCCAGCCAATAGCAATCAATTGCAGATGTATCGATCAGCTATCAAGGTTAACAGAAACCCAGGCTGACGATCTCCTGGAAGGATTTCAAGAGAGGCTTGTTGTTGCCGTTTTCCTTGGCTTGTGACTCAACAGTATGACCTTTTGGGTGTCTTGCCCCCTGCGTGATGGGACAAGATGCACATTTTTGCTGATGTGATGCTTATTTGCTTGGAAGAAATTTGTCCTCAAAAGCTTCTCTCTTGTCACCCTCCTGAGGGCTTGGCGTATGTGTGAATTCGTCACGGGGAAGGGAAGGGAAGGCTTCTGGAAAGCTGGATGTTGGTAGAAAAAGGGGACCCTCCCCTGACCTCCAACTTGGCCACCGAATCTTGGGGAACCGCGGGGAGAGCTGGTGGTGGCACCCATTGAAGTGTGAATAGAAATATTGGTGCCCATCTTTTTGACTCAAGAGCAGGAGGCAGGGTAGGAACTCATAAGACGGTGGGAAGAAAGATGCCTCTCTCTCTCTCTCTCTGCAAATCTCTTTGCCTTGTTAAAAAAAAAATTAACCGCTGGGCTGCCAAGTGCATTTCAAGGAAAGTCTGGGAGGCTTCTGTTTGTTACTCTTGGATGCTGTGTGGGCCACACACGTCGAAGGAATAAACACACATTGCCATCGCAACGGCAGGAGGTTTGACTTTGCTTGAAAAGTGAAGGGAAGCAAATTTCCCCAGGAAGCAGCGTTACCCAACCAGTGTTAAGCCAGTCTCTGAACCTCGTCGTCAACTCCTTCCCTCTGTTTTGCTCTCTCAGCCTTGGGTGGGAATCATGTGGCCATGGGGATGGCACAGCATGCTGGGAGTTGCCATCCAACAACATCTGGAGGGCTGGATGATTCCCGCTACGAATGACAGTTCTCGGTGCTTTCACTTTCGCATGTGCGGATGGGTAATTACAGTAGTTTTATGCCGGCTAAAACAGAAGAGGAATATTCTTCCATGGTATTCTCCCTGTAGTCAAACATCCCGAAATATTGCTGAGGAATTATTTCTGCAGAGAAAAACATAGGTTTTGTGTGTGTGTGTGTGTGTGTGTGTGTATACAACATAAAAACAAAAACTTTTTTTTTTTGGTGCAAAAGTCCCCTTTTTTTTCCTCTCTATGGAGTAATCTCTTCACAATGTTTCAGGACAACTTGAGTAACAGGAGGAAATGGTGTAAAATTCTCTCCAGTCTCTTATTCTGTAGAATGAGGTTTTTCTGACTGCTGGGAAACCCATTTTTTCAACCTGGGAACAAACAATAGCAAATATTGTTTGCATTCCTAACTCCTACCCTCTGTTCTAAGCCACTTCCAAGACATTCTGCCACAGCCTACTTGCTGTTCTTGTGTGCCTTCGGCCCGTTTCCGGCTTATGGTGACACTAAGGTGACCCTATCACTAGGTTTTCCTGGGGCTGAGTGTGTGTGAGACATGGCCGAGTTTTTCTTGGGTCTGGAAAGACCCCACGGAGAGGGGAAGAAACAGGGAAAATCGTTCTCTACAACCCCAGGGGCATCTGGGAGGGAAGTTGTGTGTCTCCCATGGATTTCCGTGGCCAAGTGGGGAATCAGGATCCTAAACCATTTCTGCACTACACTGTTATAGTGCTATCATTCCACTTTCAGCACCCTGTGGGATCCTGGGATTTGAGGGAAGGGCCTTTCAAATTCTCAGGCGGAGAGCTCTTTGAACTCGGGAAACTACAAACCCCAGAATTCCACAGGAGGTTGAAAGTGGAATAATAGCACTATAACAGTGTAGTGTGGAAATGACCATAGTCTTAATGCTCAAACCACTACACCAAGCTGGCTTGGCACAGCGCTTTGCCCCTCCAAAATTTCCCTCCCAGGTGCTTCTGGGTTGTAGAGGACGATTTCCCCTGTTTCTTCCCCTCTCCGTGGGGTCTTTCTAGACCCAAGAAAAACTTCTGTTCAGCAGGAAGTGGAGCAGAGGCTTACCGTGTCTCACACTGCAGGAGGAAGCTGTTGCATTATACATTTGAAAGCATATTTTCTGATAAGGAAACCAGTACCTTTTTAAATGCCCGTTACCTGGCCACTTGATGTTTCCAAATCAGGGACAAGTTCCATTCGTTTTACTGGGGTTCTGCTCTATGATAGAATCGTAGAGTTGGAAGAGATCCCAGGGGCCATCGAGTCCAACTCCCTGCTATCATCGGTTCCTTTTGCCTACGGAGGCTCACTTGGGACCGGTTGCACACACGTGCTGCTTGCAAAGCGGGCTGAGAGTGGGGAAAAGCTCCAAGGCAGCTGAGAGACTTTGCGGGCAGCGCATGATCAGTGGGTCCAAAGGGAGCCTCCATAAGTCCTTCATGCGCCCTAGAATACAACACATGGGTTGCGCTTTTCAACCAATTCTCTTTTCTGACGGTGCTCCAGTCCCCAGCCTTTCGGATAAGTGGGAGAAACCTGGATATGCCTGCCTAAGAACTGGGATCTACTGGAAGAGCCCTTGTCAGCAGAGGAAATTGTGGAAGGATATCGGAGAGGGGGTTTTCTGTGGCGGCACTCCAGTTGTGGAATTCCTTCCCCATGGAAGCCCAGCCGGCACCAGCATTGGAATCATTTTGGCACCAAGTCCATTTTTGCACTAGCCTGTTATAGTGCTATTATTCCACTTTCAACACCCTATGGAATCGTGGCGTTTGCAGTTTAGGGAAGGGGCCTCAAAAGCCATCCTCAATGCCCCTTCCTAAACTTCAAACCCCAGGATTCCATAGGATGTTGAAAGTGGAATAGTAGCACTATAGCAGGCTAGTGTGGAAATGCTCCAAGACAAAACTTGGCTTTTTGTTAAAGCCTTCAGGCCTCATAGATTTTTTATCCAGGCTGCCCATATCTTATGGTGGTATGATATAAAATGGTTTTAACTGATTTTGAATTGTCTGGTTTTTAACTGATAAGACTATTTAACGTATTTTAAATCTTTTTTTAAACAGTGGTTGTTGTTTATTGTTTTGAACTGATTTTATTGTAAGCTTCCCTGAGATATGAATATTTTAAGTAAATAAATAAAATAGTCAGTTGGGGTGGATTTTTGCCTTTGTTCAAATGTGCGTCCCTGAATTTCACAACTAGGTTGAAGTAAGAGATGGGCATTGCAGCTCTGAGAAATCTCCTGAAGCTTGGAATGAAGGCATAAAAGAGCTCTGTACATGCCCAGAGGATGCTTTTCAGCTTCACTAGACTAGACCTTCAATTTTCACCACGGGAAAACATTTCCCAGTTTGCACCGCCTTCAATCCAAAGCCTCCCCCCCCCCCCATTGAGTGGTGTGAAATTTATTAGCCAAAACACCAGTTGTGAGTGATGGGAGTTAATACTGTTCAGGATATGGAATCATCAAGTCGAAAGAAGCTTAGAGGTTTTATTTTAAAAAAATAATTACAGGAACACTGACAATAAATACGTGGATTGTCTTGGGACTGAGGAAAGGAGGAAGGGGAGAGATATTCATCCATCTACGAAAAGTCTTCTGTTCATATTTTTTTTATTAGCATCATTTTATATGTATATATATATATAGAGAGAGAGAGAGAGAGAGGGATTGGAGCTCCAATAACCTTCATTTTCCTTGCATGCTGTTCTCTAGATTTCTGCCAAGTCCCCTAAACCACATGGATTGAGAGCCAGACTTGAAGGGTTCTTTTTAATTAAATTAATTTTTTTTTTTTGCCTTCCCTATCTCGCCTCCGTCCCTCCGTCCGCCTCTCTCTCCCCCCCTTTCTCTCCCCCCGTTGTCTCTCACTTGCTGCGTCCCCAAGCTAATGACTTCTAAGTACTATGACATTTCCACACAGACTGCCTCTAACAGAGCGCATTACATGCCAGTACATAAATTGGCCGTGAAAGCTCACCAGTCCCCGTAGAAGGTTCCCCCACCGGATATTACTCTCCTAGGTGAATCGCTGGCACGCTAATGGGCCCAGATTCATTAAGGCTCTTCTGAGGTGCTTGCCGTTGCTTCTCGCGTGGCGCTGCCGAGGGATTGGACCAAAGCTAACAAAATGAATTTCAATGGGGAGAAATGTAAGGTCCTGCACTTAGGCAGAAAAAATGGAAGGCGCAAATATAGGACGGGGGACACGTGGATGGATAACGGTGCCTGTGAAAGGGATCTAGGAGTCTTGGTGGACCACAAGCTGGACATGAGCCAGCAGTGTGATGCGGCAGCCAAGAAAGCCGACGTGATTCTTGGTTGCATCAATAGGAGTATGGTGTCTAGATCGAGGGAGGTAATGGTACCCCTCTATTCTGCATTGGTTAGACCTCATCTGGAGCACTGTGTCCAGTTCTGGGCATTGCGTTTCAAAAAGGATATGGACAAGTTGGAGTGTGTCCGGAGGAGGGCGACCAAAATGGTGAAGGGTCTGAAAACCATGAAGCCCTATGAGGAGTGGTTTAGGTCGCTGTGGGTGCTTAGTCTGCAGAAGAGAAGGTTAAGAGGGGACACGGTAGCCATGTTTAAATATTTGAAGAGCTGTCATGTCGAGGAGGAAGCAGGTTTGTTTTCCGCTGCTCCAGAGACTAGGACGAGGAGCAATGGCTTCAAGCTGGAGGAAAGGAGATTCCATCTGAACCTCAGGAAGAACTTCCTGACAGTCAGAGCTGTCTGGCAGTGGAATATGGGTTTGCCTTAATGGAGTCTGGTGGAGTCTCCTCCTTTGGAGCTTTTTAAGCAGAGGCTGGATGGGCATATGGCAGAATGGCGTTGGACTGGATGGCCCCTGGAGGTCTCTTCCAACTTGATTCTGTGATTCTATTATTGTTTTACTCTCTCATTTCCAGCTCTGACACACAGCTGTTAGCAGGGAGGTGCCACTGTATGGGTGCCATGCCTTCCAACTGTCCCAGTTTGGCAAAGACTGTCCCAGTTATCTGTCATCTCACTTTTTTCTTTAGCTGATCTGGTTTCCTTCTCCTCCTCCCACTTTCCCTTTTTGTTCTCAGCTGACTTCAGCTGCTACAAACTGAGTTCAAAGTACAAAAGTAATTTGTTTTCCATGAACCCATCCGGTGGGGGAGAGGAGAGGAGCAGATGGCTGAATCTTGCCTTTCCTAGTTGGTTCGTGCAAAAGCAAACCGCTGCAACCCCTCCTAGCTCGGCTGCTTTTCCTCATTAACAACTTTTGCCGTCTTGGCACACTCTGGTGTTGTGTGGTCACGCATGTCCCTGTTTTCATCTCTGGAACATTCGAGGGGATGGAAGGCCGAAGGGGATCTCATTGTATTTTTAAAGTAATACCACTATTAATGGTATAGTAGTCTCAATTTTACTCTTGTTGTTATTTACCACTAAGTTGACTTTGATTTATGAATGAGAGGCTTCTAAGATCCCCAGGTCTTGCAAAATCATAACTACCTCTATTAAATGCATCCATCTTCTCATCCGTCCATCTGTCCATCCATCTCTTTATAATAATTGGCCCAGAAAGCCAAATGGATCCTCCATGGATAGTGGCAGTGTTTTTGAGAACACTGGGAGTCAGGGTAGGTGAATCATCACTTCTACACTTTGCTTGTGTGCTTCATGGAAAGAGTGTGATTTTCAACCTAGAAACCGCAGATTGGTGGGCTAGGTGGGATTTAGATCTGGCTAGTGGAACAAAAAAATGTATGCGTTGCTGCTGTTTGTTGGCTCACAGCTGGGTTGACTTTGACTTGTGGAGACCTATGAAGTGAGAGACCTTGAAGAGCTCCAGATCATCTACTGTCTTGCTCAGGTCTTGGAAACTCAAGGCAGCCATGGCTTCCTTGATTGTATCTATCCACCTGTTGGGCGATCTTCCTCTTTTCCTCCTGTTGTTGTGTGCCTTCAAGAAGTTGCCAACTTACGGTGACCCTAGCACAGGGTTTTCTCTGCAAGATTGGTTCAGAAGGGGTTTACCGTTGCCTTCCTCTGAGGCTGAGAGAGTGCGACTTGGCCAAGGTCACCCAATGGACTTCCATGGCCAACTGAGGATTCAAGCCCTGGCTTCCTGGTCCAAGACTCAAACTATTATGTCACACTGGCTCTCTAACTCCCTCTTTACTGCACGTTATAGTCTTTTCCAGTGAGTCGTATGGTCTCATGGTCTGTCCAAAGCACAGCAGGCTCGGTTTAGTCACCTTGGCTTCTACGAAGGTTCATTGTCTGCCAGAGATTATTGACTGTAGTTTTGGAGCATCGTTGATTCAGATTCTATCTGAGAGCTGATGAACTAGAGAGGCACCATTGGAGAATGTGGCATTCCTACTGCTACTGGTTTTATTGTTAGTATGACTGTTACTGTTGATGCCCCAATAATCAAAGATCCTAAACTGTACCTTGCCTAGCTTGTGCATAAATCTGGCGCTTTATACTGCAGCAGAACAACTGATATCATCCTGCATACGGAAGACTGGCAGAGTTGGAGGACATTCATGAAGGCTCAGCTTTCGTGAATTGCTAGGAATGGAAAAGTGCATTTCTTTAGACCAAAGGCATGCTGCCAAAATTTTCCTCAAACCAATCTGTGAAGATTTTCATACGTCCACCTTCTCTCCTACCCGTGCACCCCTGTGTGGCTACATGTTTCTGTCTGCATTTCTACTAATGTGTGCTGCTTTGCCCAACACGCACATTTTTGGCAAGCTGTTTTTTCCTTATATCCTACATTTTTTTTGTATGTTCTCACCATAAATATGCATATTTTTATGTGCAGCTCTCCCAAATAGCGTTTTTCATAGCTTTTATTTTGGCGGCGGAGGGGGGAGGACAGGGAGGTTGGAGCATTGCACTGCCAAGTTGTAAGAAGTGTGAATGCTCGAAGGTAACTTCATTCCACTTTGCATATTGATTCAGCAAGTGCAAATTTGGTAAGTCCTTGTCAAAATGCAGACTGAAGGCAATTCGTACCCATTTCTAGCTGACACTGGCAGCTATTCCATGTCTATCCGTGCCTGCTCAACGTGGAACCTGTAATCTAATCTCAGGCCATTTCCGCACTAAGCTGTTATAGTGCTATTATTCCACTTTCAACCTTCTATGGAAACCTGGGGTTTGCAGTTTAGGGAGGGACATTTAGGATTCTCAGCCGGGGAGGTCTTTGGCCTCAGGAAACTACAAACCCTAGACTTCCACAGGAGATTGAAAGTGGAATGATAGCACTATAACACAGGAATGCAGAAATGGCCTCAGTTTGATTTGCTGCTGCTCATCTGTAAAGCTCATCGTATAGCAATGCTGGTATGAGCGTAGCAGAATTCCCCCTGCTTATGATGCATTAAGGAAAGATAGACGTGATAAAAACATAGGAAATAAATAGCGATAATATGATCATTTGGGAGATTATTCTGTAGCTTTCTCCCCCTCTCTTTTTTTGCATTTGTTAACACACCAGTGTTGGCGTTTGTTCCAAAAGCCCTCACCTACGTTATTCCATCTCAGGTAGGAACATAGCAATTACAAATCAAAATACAATCAGGTGCCACATTAAAAGGCAGTGCAAATTTGGACCCTTGCTTTCCTTGGTGCAGAATTTGAATGCGGATGGGGTGGAGCAAAGGAGAGACCCTTCCCTGAAAAGCAAGGCCATATGACTGGGCTTCCATGCGATTCTATACAGATGCCATAGAAAGCAACATATGGAGATTCAGCCCTACTGCTAGACTCCCAGACGCACCGTGGCAGTTCCTCTCCTGCTGGTTTCGTTTAGCCTCTCAGGGACGTCACATTCTCTGGCCCAAAGAATTGCATGTAGAATAGGCCGCCCTGTATTTTTGTTTTTTAAAAAAGTGTACTTCTAAAAAACAGATGGATATTTCTAGAAGCCAAAATTGAGGAGGAAGGCTTAATTTAGGTGCTTCACGCAATGGATGTTTCCTCCTGGCAGCCAAATGTTGGAACAAGCTGGATCCCTTTGAGGGGGGAGGCCAGAAATTCAGGCAGTGTGGTCTTTGAGTCCTGGACGCACTCCTCAGTCAACAAATTCTGAATTTTGAGTTTGTTTCTCTGCATTTGGAGAAGGGTTGGTGTCAGATGGAGCTGGCTGAAAAGTACTAATAAGCTCCCGGAAATTTTAAGATGCGCACACACATTCACTGTTCCATATGATGTTCAAGTTGCCTCAAGGACAGCGGTTGTGCATCAAAGGCACTTCTGAAAAGAAAGTCACACAGAGAGAAAGAGAGGCCTGGTCTCCATTTTTTTCTTTGTTGCAGAGCAACACCGGGGGGCTTTGGGGAGAGGCTTGGCCTGTGCGTGGTGGGGGGTCAGCCCTTGCAGCTTTGGGGACTATACGGAAGAGTTTTCTGGATTCTTCCCAGGTAGTTTTTGTTTCGTTTATGGCAGGGGTGGTTAACTGCGTGAAGAGCAGGAGCCCATTTCCCACCACACCACCCCTCCCAGCCACACGCTTCTACAGACAGCAAATGTTGGTTTTCCTTTGCGATCCTTCTCAAAATGGCAACAGGAAGTGACATTGCATCACTTCCTGTTGCCATTTTGAGAGGGGCTGTGGAAGAAAATACGTTTATTTAGGGATAATACAGTAAATATGAAAGCCAGAGTAGTATGGTGATTCGAGAATTAGACTGTGACCCTAGAGACCAGGGTTCATTTCCCCGCTTGGCCACGGAAACCCACTGGGGGACCTTGGATGTGTCACACACTCTCAGCCCCAGAAAACCTCACGATAGGTTTGCGTTAGAGTGGTCATAAGTTGGAAACAACTTGAAAGCACAACAAGATGGTATTTTGGGCTTCAAGGATCCTTGCAGGGGTGGAGTAAAGCTATTTTCTTGTATTTTCACAAGTTTGGAGTTCTTTCTGCAATTTTCCTGCCCAAAAATTAGAACAGTTTTTTTTTCCAGAAAATTGGAAGGCTTCAAGGTTAGGAGAGAAGACAAAGGCATTGCCACCCTATGAGAATTCATCCTTTCCCCAATGAAATTTTTCTTCACGTCTCAAATTTCTAGTGTTGCAGCAACTTAAAGCTTCAGTTGAGTCTTTAGAAATACTGTTTACGAATCCAAAGAATCCAAAGAAAAGTGCCCGAGTGGAGGCAAACACAATAAATAGAAGAAGAGTTCCAAGTGGGAAAGCAGGTACAAGAATTCTAGGTGTGAACAATTTTTGACATTTCACTCTGCAATGCTAGAAATTTGGGGGTTGAAGGAAAATTGCTTTTCTGGGGTGGAGTACTTGTTTTGGGAGCCATGCCCTCATTTCACCACCCACCCTGCACTTCACCAAGAAAGCTATCAAACTCTGCAAAATTTTTCGTATTTGCAGATCTTTTCTGCACAAAAATATCATGTTTGTGCAAAAGGCAAAGTTTTCATTCAGAAAAGAGGATTAAAAACACAAATGTGCCCAAACAAACCTGGATTGTTAGAAGCTGTAAACCAGAGTTCATTGTTGGCGTGCTATTCCTCATTTGTTTTGGTGCATAATCCTTAGTTTGAAATGTCATGCAAAACTATTGCCTTCCTGGTTTGTTTATCGCTTTACGTAATGTGGAGGAAAGAACCAGAAGCAAACAGAAGGCTAACGTGGAGCGTGATACCATTGCATCCGATTAAGCCAAGATTCTTGGTTTGTTGTGACAAGCGAATGCTCCTGGTATGGGGAAGTATGTTGACATGATCAACTTTTTTGGGAAACCGAACAGAGTTATAAAAGCTGAGTGTTATATGGCTCAAAGTCTGGTACATTAAAAAAACGGGGAGAAGATCCCACTGGGACAATGCCAAGCCCTTGGGTGTAACTAAAGTAGCTGCTTGGATCCTGGCCCACATTGTTGCTGGGTGAGTGGAAATTTTACACTTCTAAAATGTTCCCTTTTTTGAAGGCAGCTAACCAGCGTGACTTGCCCATAGTCACTCAGTGGGTTTCCATGGTTGAACAGGGATTCGAACCCAGGTCTTCCAGAATCCTGGTCCAATTATCAAACCATTGCGTCGTGCTGGCTGTTTCATAATCTTATAACTGGTGAGAAGAGTATGTTTCTCTGCCATACCATGAGCGTAGGTTGCTCAATGCAATTGGTGGATTATAGATTAAGTATAGACCAAAGGAATATTTTCTTTGTACAAGGCGCAATGTGCTTACGGGATTTTCTGCCAGAGGGTTTGGTGATGACTCATTGCTGAAATGGTGTTAAAAGTGAATTAGACCCAATTGTGATGGGCAAGGAGGAGGTCTAGCAATGGATGCTAATCACGGTGCCATTGACTCATTGGAACATAAATGTTCAGGGATATTGTATCTGCTAAGTACCAGTTGTTGCCTGGGAGCAGCCAAAGAATGGCAGTTACTGTCTTGTCCTATTTATAAGTTTTCTTAAATTCATGGACACTGGTAATATCTCTATACTGAGTTAAGCTATTGGTTCATCTGCTTCAGTATTGTCTATTCTGATTGGCAGAAGCTATCGAGCAAAGGTCTTTCCCATTCCCATTTTAAAATGTCCTGAGTTCTTTCTCCACTTCTCCCTTTGTTCTCAGCTGACTTCAGTTGCTGCAAACCGAGTTCAAAGTGCAAGAGTAATTTGCACTCCATAAGCGGGAGAGGAGAGTAACAGCCGAATCTCACCTTTCCCAGTTGGCTTAAGCAAAAGCAAACTACTGGACCCTCTCCTACCGTGTATGTGCTTCTCACCAATAGCATTTGCCATCTTGATGTTACTCACGTGTCCCGTTTTTCATCTGTGGAAGGGTGTGTTCGGGCCGGTCATCGCCCATGCACAACTTGAGCTTGCAGGGTGAGATTCCGGTTCCTGCTTGCGCATGGTGGTGCACGTCCCTGTTCCAGCCAGTGTTCAGCCAGGTTGTGGCTGACTGGCGGAGGAGGAAAAAAGAATCTCCCCAGTGATTCAAGGGGGGGGGGAATCCCAGGGGTGCATCGGTGATGGAGAGAGTGCCAACTTTTTGGCTGGTTGCTTGATGAGGTTGGAAACAAGGAGAGGAAGGCTCTGTGCTCGGATGCCCCGGGGCCTTTTCTGCTTCTGTGCATTGCTCTAAACAGAAGGTGGGTTGGTGCCAACAGACCGCTGCTACTGCGGCTGTTTCTGGAGCTTTACTGCTGGCGTGCGTGTGCGCTGAGCCCCCCTTCCCCATTTCTCCTCTCCAATCGCATCTCTTTCTGGCTGTCTCCTCCTTCCCCCTCAACCCCTACTCGAAACTCCCCAATGGGCCTTCCTTCTTCCCTTTGATGGATCCCGTCTTCTCTTCTGCTGCGTGCTCTGCTTTGCGGCTCCTTGCTAATTGCTCGCTGCGCCGTGCTTGGAATAAAAGAGGCAGAACCCTTTGCGCCTCTCCTGTCGGAAGGGGAAAAGGAACTGAAGACTCTCCGGTTGTTGGATGGGGAGAGAGGGAACGGGATTAAAAATAAGGAAGGCGTGCTTTTGGAGATGTCATTGGTGCCAAATCTGGCATTCTGCTTTCTTCGATCCCTGGGCCAAAGCGAGGACAGGAGGAAACACGATGCTACTGTAACATAGAAGCATAGGTTTTTACTTTCTAAAGATCCGTATTCAAATAACCTACTTCATGATAGATTTTACGTTAAATGTACTTCTGATTCTTTCCTTTTTTTTGGGAAAGGATCGTGCTAAGTAGCCCTGTGTGTTAATGGTGGATCTTCATCTGTTGTTAAGTCTGCTGCCTAGAATATAAACAGATTCCATATTTCTGCAAAGTTGTCTTTTATTGTTTCTCCCCTTGCCAGTCGAGCTCCCATTGTCAATTTTTCAGCTAGAGCGGTCTACCAAAGCACGTCCAGCCGGCGTCAGAGAGATAATCCTGCTGTGTTTTTCCAGGACCTTGCTATTTTGGCTCTGGCAGCTGGAATCATAATTGAAATCAAATCTTTATGTGGCAGTTCTGCATTTTTCCACATCAAAAACTCACGATACTAACAAAGATTCTGAGAAAGAAAGATTTTGCCTTATTGTTTGATTTAACTAGTTTGATCCACATGTGTTGCAAGGTGCTACTTTTGCGTAGGTGTGCATGTTTGCCATCGCTCTTTATGGGCTTGTGTGTGCCATCACTCTTTATAGACTCATGTGTGCCATCACTCTTTAGGGGCTTTCTGAATAATGCTAAGGTGAGCATACACGTTTTGCTTAGATCTGTATTTGTTACTCAACTGTAACAGCAGATCTAGGCCTGTTTCTGCAGCAAGGATGGAACAAATATGGGTAAATATTCAAATTGCAGATCAAAAGAGGGGTTCCTTAGTATCAGAAACCCTGATGAAGAAAATCCTTCATGAAAGAGAGTCTTCACAGATGAGGGCCTGTTCTGTGTGGAAAATGCCTGGAGTGTTTTGTGGAGAAAATGCTATTTTCAACCCAGAAACCACATTTTCAGCATAGAATGCATGTTTCCTGTACAGAAATAAAGTTTTCTGCAAATAAAATAACATTTCTACATAGAAACGCTATGTAGAATTATTTAAATTTTCTTGTTTTCCTCTGGAGTTGTTTTAAACTGTTTGCGTGCTGAGAGGAGGGGACAGATAATTTTAATAGCTAGAATAATAGAGCTGGTAATGACCACAAGGACCATGGAGTTCAATGCCCTTCTGCCGTGCAGAAAGACACCATCAAAGCACTCCTGACAGCTGGGCATCCAGCCTCCGTTTAAAAACCTCCAAAGAAGGAGACTCCACCACACTCCCAGGGAATGTATTCCACTGTCAGACTGCTCTTACCATCGGGAAGTTCTTCCTAATGTTTAGATGGAATCTCTTTTCCTGAAGTTTGAAGCCATTACTCCGTGTCCTAGTCCCTGGAGCAGCAGAGAACAGGCTGGCTCTGTCCTCCATATGACATCCCTTCAAATATTTAAACATACCTATCACATCACCTCTTTTCCTGAAGTTTGAAGTCATTGCTCTGTCTCCTAGTCTCTAAAGCGGCAGAAAACAGGCTTGCTCCATCCTCCATATGACATCCCTTTAAATATTTAAACATGGCTATCATGACACCTCTTAACCTTCTCTTCTCCAGGCTAGAGAAACCCAGCTCCCGAAGCCACTCCTCAGAGGGCTTCATGGTTTCCAGACCTTCTACCGTTTTGGTTGCCCTCCTCTGGACGTGTTCCAGCTTGTCCACATCCTTCCTGAACTGTAGCGCCCAGGTAAAATAAATCTCCACCACCTCGGGCAGGGAGATGTCTTAGGTCTGCCCTGGGAGTAAGAGGGAGGAATCTACGATGGTAGCTGTAGGCCGGACAAAGGGTTCATCGGGAGCAGAAACGAAGCAAGGAGGAAAGCAAGAAGATGGAGAAGGAGAAGAAGGACCATGAATAAACCGGGATCATTAGAGGTGGATTTGGAGGCCGGGGTCCTGAAAGCCTGTCCGAAACCTACGGCGGCTTCTTGCAGCCGATGTTTCAGCACGCTGCCGTTGGCACGGGGCCAGAGAGGTCCCTGTGCCAGGCCGGAGTTACAGCTCTGCCATTGTAAGTTGTTTCCTTTGCCCAAGATGGAACAGATGGCGAGAAGAGCAAAAGGTCTTGTTGTCATGGCGAAAAAGTCCTTGCATAAGAGAGAATGGTAGAGGAGGAGGAATTGGGCAGGAGGGGCTGCCATACCTGCCACACACCTGGACCCATCTGTCACACACACACACACACACACACACTCCCACAACACTTCACGGGGGAAAACCGGGACTCGGGTGGCCAGGCAACATCAAAGCGCGACTGAGAAGGCGGGAGTTATTTACGAGGACGAGCGCCCAAACTAGGAGAGGCTGCCGCAGTTTGCTTTTGCCTGAGCCTCCTGGGAGTGGGAAGATCCCACCGCTCCCCTTTTGTCCCCTCCCCAGATTGACTGAGCTCAAGCTCCCTTTGTGCTTTGAACTCCGTTTGCAGCAACTGGTGATGTGAGGACCGCGGGGGAAAGTGGGAGGAAGGGAGAGGACCGGGGCCGTTTTAAAAGCAGCTGGGAAAAGGGGACGACAGAGAATTGATCTGGATCGTCCCTGCCGAATCAGGACGGCCGGAGGGGGTGCTACCACCCGCAAGGCAATGTTTGTGGGCAGGCAGATGTATCTGTTGAAAGAAAAGAGAGCAATCTCAAGCCTGTCTCCTTAGGATCTTCTTAATGTTTCTGTGGCCATTTCCGCACTTCATTCTTACAGCGCGATTATCCCGCTTTCAACATCCTATGGAATCCTGGGGTTTGCAATTTCGGGAGGGGCCGGCCGGCCCCTCCCGAAATTGCAAACCCCAGGATTCCATAGGATGTTGAAAGCGGGATAATCGCGCTGTAAGAGTGTAGTGCGGAAATTGCTAAAGTCTGTTCACACTACAGAGTTACAGCACGATGGTTCTGCTTTAACTGCTCTGGCTACGTGCTGTGGGATCTTGGGATTTATAGTTTAGGAATGGCTGTTTGGAATCAGCACCTTGTATCCCTTGCCAGTCTCCTGTTCACATACTAACCAGGGCAGACCTTGCTTAGCTTCCAGGCTCAGACAGTATCTACTGCCTGATGACTTAATGAGGCAGGAAGGAGGGGTGGTGGTCTCATGAATTCCGTAGGGTTTTCTTAGGCAAGAAATCCTCAGGGATGGTTTTGCCAGTTCCTTCCTCTGAAATATTGTCTCCGGCACCTGGTATTCCTTGCCGGTGTCCCATTCAAATACTAACCAGGGCAGACCTTGCTTAGCTTCCAGGATCAGACGGGATCTGGTAGGAGGAGACCGGCAAGGGGTACAAGGTGCTGAATAGGAGACCAGCAAGGGATACAAGGTGGAGATTTTAGCACTGTTTTACATGGCTCCATCCTTCCATCTGCATTTCTCTCTTTCTCTGTCTCCTTTTTTCTCTCTCTCTCTCATGCTCTGTTTGGTCTTCCAAATCCCTCCGGCTCCACGTCTTCTACTCAGCCCTTTGGCCCGATGCTTAAGAGTCCCCGGTGGAAATCAAGCTTAACGCCTTATCGACCGCCTTCTTCACCTATTCCCCTTGTTACTCCTGCCTCTCCTTTTCCCTTTGATTCTTTGTCTAACCTCGCTCCCCCTCCCCAGCTTTGCCGGTAAAGGCAGATTGCATGCTCCTCAAGGGCGGGGAACTGTTCCCCCTAGAGCTCTGGCCGTCCCGCAAAGTAGTACGTCTGTTGTGCTGCTTATGACCCTCGCTGGTTCAGCCCTTGCCGGCGTACGTTCCGCAGTTTGTGAAAGAGACGTGTTTCTTAGGTCATTTCCACACTGGATTGTCGTAGTGCTATTATTCCACTTTCAACATCCTAGGGAATCCTGGGGCTTGCAGTTTAGGGAGGCGTTTGGGAAGTCAAAGAGACCTTTGAGGCCCCTCGCTGAACTGCAAACCCCAGGAATCCCTAGGATGTTGAAAGCGGAATAATAGTGCTGTAACAGTCTAGTGTGGAAATGGCCCCAGTAAGAGGGAGCAAAAGGAGAAAGCAGTGGGAAAAGGCAAGTGAATTAGGCCAGGACTATGGTGAACTGGTTTTTAGAAAACCAGCATGGTGTGGTGGTTCGAACATGGGATTACAACCCTGGAGGCCAGAGTTCCGCACCCTGCTCGGCCATGGAGAGACCCACTGGGTGACCTTGCACGTGTCACACACTCTCAGCCCCCAGAAAACCCCCTGATAGGTTTGCCTTAGGGTCATCCTGAATCAGAAGCAACATGAAGGCTCACAACAACAACTGAGTTTTTGGAATGAATTGGTAGGGCTGAGTTGTAGCTGTGGGGCAGAATGAGAGCATTGACCACCCAAATAAGAATTCTGCCCCCAATAAAATTTCTCCCTCGCTCCCCAAATTTCTAGCCTTGCAGAGAAAGAGACTTTGCAAATCATTCGCACCCAGAACCCTTCTGTTTGTTGTGTCCCCATTCCCAGGGTCCCTTTGTCTGCATTTCTAAAAACCTGAATGCAGTTTTAAGTTAATGCAACTGCTAGAAATTAGAGGAAATTTCATGGGTCTGGGGTGCAGAATTTGGGGTTGCGTTGCCTCCATTTTTACTACCACCCCCCATAGCTACACTCCTGTGTGGGTCTCTCCTCACATCTGTTAAAAATAAAAGGTTCATTTCCCTTCACGCTTTAGCCCTCTGAACGAAATGGGGTAGGCATCTGCGGAAGGGAAGGGACCAGCAATCTGTCCGGTCTCTCTCTCTCTCTCTCTTTTGTGTGTTTTGGATTTTGTTTTATTTTGCTGTATGCACAACACGGCTAACCCTGGATATGTGTCCTGTCTGGAAATATATCCTGAGATACCCCCACGCCGCTCCCGCCGCCGCCTTCTCTTCCACACCTCCTTCCCCCGGCTGTGCCTCGAGGTTTCCTTCCTCATCTTCCCATGGGTTCCATTAGGCCCGTATTAAAGCTTCCTCTCCTGCCTCCACTCGACTGCCCTCCCTTGGAATAAAAGGAATTGTAATTCCGCCGGGAAGGAGTCACCATTCATTCTTTCCATGGAAACCGGAGAGAGAAAGGGGCCGCTATGGAGGGAGAACTCCACTCGATGTGGCCGAGGTCACCCCGGGAGGCTCCTTGTGGAAGGGCAGGGGAGGCGATTTCGGTCAAGGGGGTTAAGAGAGGAAGCTTTGGAAAGAGAGAGAGAAGCTTAGTTCATGGAATTGTAGAGTTGGAATAGAGCACAAGGACCGTTTGAGTCCAACCCCTTCTGCCGTGCAGGAAGACACAGTCAAAGCGTTCTCAACAGTTGGCCATCCAACCTCCATTTAAAAACCTCCAAAGAAGGAGGAGACTCCACCACACTCCGAGGGAAAGTATTCCACTGTCAAACTGCTCTTGCCATCAGGAAGTTCTTCCTAATGGTTAAGTGGAATCTCTTTTCCTGAAGTTTGACGCCATTGCTCCGTGTCCTAGTCTCTGGAGCAGCAGAAAACAGGCTAGCTCCGTCCTCCATATGACCTCCCTTCAAATATTTAAACATACCTATCACATCGCCTCTTAAACTTCTCTTCTCCAGGCCAAACATCCCCAGCTCACTAAGCCATAAGGCTTCTCGGTTTCCAGGCTTTCTACCGTTTTGGTCACCCTCCTCTGGACATGTTCCAGCTTGTCCGTATCCTTCTTTAATTGTGGTGCCCAGAACTGGACACAGGAGAGGACTGACCATAGCAAAATAGAGTGGTACTGTCACTTCTTTTGACCTAGACACTTTTCATTCTTTTCCTTCTTGGGCAATGGGGACGCCAGGTTGGGTGGAAAATGGGTGGAAAATTTCACTGTATGAAAACCAGGACCCATGTGGCTAAACAGAGTGTCACCAAGATGGCAAAACCTTTCAGGGAGAAGGAAGAACAAACAAAGTGTGCACCAGTTTGCTTTGACCTGAGCCGACGGAACGGGCAAGATTCTGCCCTCTTCTCCCCACTATTGAGCTATTTGAGTCCAAACTACTTGTGCATTTTGAACTCACTCAGTTTGCAGGCGCGGAACTAAGCTGAGGACAGAGTGGAAGGAGAAGAGAGAAACTGGGACATTTTCAACGGAGCTGGAAAAGTGGGATGGTAGATGATTAATCAGAGCTGTCCCTGCAAAAAAAACTGGAGAGAATGAAGGAAAGGACTCAGCTCAGAGTCTTGGAAAGAGAACGTTAAAAAGTAACAAGGTTTTCAAAAAAACCACAACATTGTTTTGTGAACAACAATGTGGGAAACAATGTTGAAATTAACATGACGGCTCTTCGTTTGGGATGGAGGTCATGGTTAAAGTGTGTTCATTAAATCCAAAACATGTTTTTGTTTCATTTTGCAATTTTTTTGGACTCCATTTAGGACCATTCTCTTCTTAAGTGTTTTTTAAAACTTAAAAATAACATGTCGGGCCCGGTTAGTACTCAGATGGGCTACCGCCAAGGAACACCAAGTGCTGTGGGGTGTTTTTCTGAGGAAGGCAATGGCAAAACCACTCAAAAGTCTCCTTGCTTCAGAAACCCCCTGGGAAATTGATAAATAGCCCCAAGTTTGACAGATAAGAGTTTCTGCATGTATGTCTTCAAGTTAAGTCAGTGATAGCTTACAAATATGAGCTAAAAGTGCGTATTATAATGGATAATGTGCATTTAAAAAAGTTAGGTAAAGGTATTGCTGATCACTGCTTTCTTAACATGTTGAAATACAATTGGCCCTCCCCATTTGCAGGTTTAAGGCCGTTTCCGCACTAGCCTGTTACAGTGCTATTATTCCACTTGCAACATCCTAGGGAGTCCTGGGGTTTGCAGTTTAGGGAGGGGTCTTGAGATACGGCAACGTGGATATTGAACGTGGAATAATAGCACTGTAACAGGCTAATGTGGAAATGGCTTAACTTTCGTGGATTAGATTATTTGTGAGTTTCTCCAACTGCTGCCCCCCAGCTGAGGTGCTTCTTTTCTGGGGGAACCTTCCCTCCCAGCAACTGCAACCAGGCCTGGCAGTCCTTTAAAAACCCTCCTCTGGTCCTCCTCCCCCTCCTCCAGCCTCTGTCTGGCTACCTAAGGATGGCTGACACCCCAGTTTCTCAGTCCCACAAGCCTTCTCCGGATGCTCTGCAACGCCCAAGGAAAGAGGTGGGTGAGAAAGAGAGGAAGTCTAGGGCCACCGTGCCAACCCTCCCCACCTTTCTCCTTTCCCTTAGCTAGTTTGGAGCCTGGGGACCCATTCTCCCCACCGCGTCTCAGAACTTGAGGTCTCCTTCCCTCCCAGTCTCTCCTGCCTTGCTGGGTCAATTCGTCATCCATTCAAGCCAATCCTCCATTTCGGTCCTCCAAATGTTTTGGATTTCCTGCAAGCCCCAGCCCGCATGGCAAACAGTCAGTAGGGTTGCCATATCTCAGGGCCTGGCCCATCTCCTCCGGTCCTCAGGGGGGCAGGTAAGAAATCTCAGGGTGAGAGCAACGCCTTGAAAGGTGCGTAGATATATAACCCTTATCAGTAGTTTCACTTGCCATGGTTTTAGTTCCCTGCGGTCCACCACTGCCTGGAAATATTAAATGGGAAGCTCCAGAAATGAACAATTAGTAAGTTTTAAATTGCATGCTTTTCTGAGTACTGAATCATTCCTTTGTCCAGTGTATCCACGTGGTATGCACTACCTGGGCATTACTCACTGAGCAGCTGTCTTGGTTATTGGATCGACTGTCATGGTATCACAGCATTTGCGTTCAAGTAACCCTTATTTTACTTATGAATGTTTTACTTACAACCAGCATTGTCTAGGGCTTTGAGGGTTGGACTGTGACCCTGGAGACCAGAGTTCGATCCCCTGCTCGGCCCTGGAAACCTCCTGGGTGACTTTAGGTGTGTCATACTCTCTCAGCCTCAAAAAACCATAAATCAGGAGTGACTTGAAGGCATACAACAAGAGTGCACAGCTTTTGAATTGAATTGATAGGACAGAGGTATAGCTGTGGGGCAGAAGAACAGCACTGCCCACCCAAATAAGAATTCTGCCCCCAGTAATTATTCCCTCACTCCCCAAATTTCTAGCCTTGCAGAGAATGAGGCTTTGCCAACCATTCGCACCCAGAGCCCTGCTATTTGCTGTGCTCACATTCCCTGGGTCCCTTTGCTTGCCTGCTTTGCTTTGGAGGTCAAAACCCCATTTCTAAAAAGCTCAAATGCAGTTTTAAGTTACTGCAGTGGTAGAAATTTGAGGCAATTTCACGGGGATGGGGTGCAAGAGATGACTTGAAGGTACACAACAACAAAGATGTGTGTGTGGAAAAAATAGTTTATATGGTGTTGGATACTATTTGCAGTTTCAGGCACTCACTGGGGGTCTTGGAACATATCCCCTATGGATAATGGGGGACTATTGTATTTTCCCCGTTTGTAAGATTTGGTGTTTTTTATTTGAATATTCCAATTGTGGTTGACACTTGATGTTATCGTCCTGCCTAATGACATCACTAGGGACTTCACACGTGGGAGGTCTTCCCGAGGTTTGGGCCCTAAAATCCTAGACCCTGGGCCAGTCCTGGCCTCACCATCCTATGCAGAAGTGAGAGAGTGGCGTCCTATATTCCTGAACATTTCCGCACGACACTCTTACAGCGTGATGATTGCACTTTCAACCTCCTATGGAATCCTGGGGTTTGCAGTTCCGGGAGGGGCCAGCCGGCCCCTCCCGGAACTGCAAACCCCAGGATTCCATAGGAGGTTGAAAGTGCAATCATCGCGCTGTAAGAGTGCCGTGCGGAAATGGCCCCGTCTGGGCATGGGGTCCCCCTGACCTGCCAACCCAAACTGTCAGGGATGCTGAGAGCTGGCCTTCCAAAACGTCTGGAAGGCCGATGGAGGGCCGTTGACCTGAGAGCGGTGTTTCTGCCTACACCACAACCAAAAGTCTTGGGCGTGCAGCTACCCTCATCCTCCGCTGGCAGGTGGATGGCATTTGGATGTGGACAGCTGGTGTACTAGAGTCAAGGAGCTTCAGGTTGCCGGCCAGGAAAGAAAGCTGGGGAGGGAAAGAGAAATCGGTTGGTTGCTATTGACGGATTGATTATTACATTTGGTTGTTCTTAGCTCCCCTGCGCGCGTCCGTTCTCAGTTCTTTGGGTACCGGGCGCCTGGGTTTCACCCGCTCAGCACCTTTTGCTTAGTTAAAAAAAACCCCAAACAGCAGCAACGGGAGGAGGGTGACTCCGATTGTGTCGGGGGGAAGAGAAGGAAGCCTTCTTTGTTAGAATCCCTTCCTTTGAGTCTTTCTCCTCCTCCTCCTCCCCCTGCGCTCCCTAACCCAGCCGTGGCGCAAAGGGAAATCAAAAACGATTGACTCTCATTTGCCACGACGCACCGGGTGCGTAACGGCTCCCCAAGCGCCCGGCAACATCTCCACGCGGAGCCCCCGACGTCTCTCCCCTCCCTGCTGTGTCAGTCCTTGCTTCGGCTGCAGCTGCTGCCCGCGAGGAGATGCTCCAGGTGCGAGAGATGCCCACCACCCCCCGCATCGCCGCCGTCGTCCCGTCTCATCTCCCTCCCCGCCCAGTTCCCACGGTTACCTTTGCTCCCCCGGACCCTCGCCTCGAGCATCTGCTTTCAAGCCGCCGAGCACTTTCGGCTTCTTTGTATGCATGTGGTGTGTTCCATATGTGTGTGTGTGTGTATTTCTGGATTTGTGTCTGCGTGTCTCTGTGTGTGTGTGTGTGTGTGTGTGTGTGTGTGTTTCCCCTGCAATTGTATTTCGAGAGGTGAAACAGACCAATAAAAGAAAGGGAGAGAAAAATGACTTCTCTTCTTCTCTCTCTCTCTTCTGCTCTTTTGATGTTTTTTATTCCTCTTTGTCTTATTTATTTATTTACTATGTCCTCACCATCTTATCATACTCCTCCCCCTTTTTAAAAAAAAATATTTTGGGGTTTATGTCTGTTTCTCCCCGTCTCCGCCTTCCTTTCCCCCCTCTCCTTTGCTTTTTTCCTTTTTGGAAAAAAAAATATTATTTATTGAAGTCTGCAGCTTTTCTCGACTCCCTCCCCCCCATTTTTTTTTTTTTTTTATTTTCCGGCTCCGTAGGCTGCCACCTCTTGTTTCTGATTGCTATTCTTGACACAAACACACCGCTCGCCCATCGCGCGCTCCGGCGCACGGCTGCCACCCACTCGACAACACAAAAAAGAGCGAGGAAGAGAGAGAGGGAGGTTGCGTGTGAGAGAGAGAGAGAGAGGGAGGGAGGATGCTGGTGGCAGTCCTTTTGCTGCCACCGGTCCCTCCGTCTCCTTGGACATCCTGATGTCTTTATAGCGCCGGAGGGGAAAATCCGAAACCACTCCCTCCACATCCTTCCTCTCGAGCGCTCACCTCTCCCGTCTCTCCGTTCCCGCCCTCCCCTTTTGGGGCTTTTTAGCAGCCTGCGGCCAACCGAAGAGCCGCCCCCCCCCCCATACACACACACACGCATGTCCACCCCTCTTACCACCGGCATTAAATTTTCAGACTGGATGCTGCGGGAGGGCTCTTCCTAATTACCTCCTATCCCCTAGTGGTCCATGAATAATGGCTACTGAAGGAGCTCCGAAGGCTTGCTGAGAAAAAGGAGGCGAGAGAAAGAGAACACAGAAGGGAAAGAAAGAAAGAAAGAAAGAAAGAAAGAAAGAAAGAAAGAAAGAAAGAAAAAGGATTGTGCTGTATGCCTATTTATTTTATTTTTTTACTCCCGCCTCTCTCTCTCTCCACATTTCCACCCCCACCCCTCTTCCGAAGGATCTAAATCGGTGACCCATCTGCCTTGGAAGGACGGGAAGGAAACCAGCCAGAGACAGAGAGGGAGCATCAGGCACGCGGACGGGAGAGAGAAAGAGACCGAGAGGGAGAAAGGAGAGGTCGGGGACAAGCGTGCAGGTATGGTGGAACCGTTTGTGGTTTTTTTTCCATCTCTCTTTTGGATGTTTTGATGTTTCGTCAGTGGAAGAAGGGCTGCGGAAGGAGCTCTCACCGTTCATTCATGGGCACCTTCGCCTCTTTTCCCACCCAGTCCTCCCCTCTCCCCTCCTCGCTGGTTTTCTGCCTCTGCTTACGCTCCGTGGGGTGCTCCGGTCCGAGCGGGAGGCAAACAAGAGGTATAGAGGCTCAGGTCAGTCGCCTTTAGCCTTTTGACAGTGTGGGCGAGTGTGAATTTCCATTTCTGAGCAGTTTTGTTTGTGGAAAAGATTTCTGAATTTCTCAGGAGGCGAGTTGCGTTGCTTTCTTCCTAGATCTGGTGGGGTCCCTCCCCGGGCATGTGTCCTTAAAGTTTGCTTCTTTCCGGGAGGTATAGAGCACCTGGGGAGGTTTTCTGTCGTATAAAACATTGCGGACTGTTCAAAGGGGGCTCAGACTGTGGTGGATGGTGAAGAGACAGTGCAAAGCTTATTTCGAAATATGCCTGATTGGGACCTATAAAAGAAAAAGTTGGAGAGTCGAACGCCCCCCATCCTGTTTCTCCTGCCAGGGCTTCAGTGCGTACCCAGGACTGCTGTGTCTTTCCTTGTTTGGGTTCTTTGAGGCAAAGAGGATGAGTCTGTTCCTCCAGCCTCGAGGAACTGGCATCTCTTTGCTCGTGTTTGCACTGTAGAGGGGGTGATGGTGCATCTGGGAACCCCCTGAAGTGAGCACCATTGCTCCACAGCCTCTCTGCTGTTTGCTTTTTTCCCATGACCAATGTGGTCTCCTCCCACCACCGCCCCCCAACCTGGCAAACCACCAATAAATAAACTGCTCCTTTAGACCCTTGCATGGACGCAACAGCCAGCCCTGGGGAAGGACCCTCCCTGTGATCGTTCTGGGCTGTTGTCATGGGATGTAAATGCTGAGGAAGGGCTGTAAAACCTCTGCCCTTCCGCTGAAATCTGGTTGCAGAAGGGGGAACATGAGATTCTCAGGGGTCTGGGAGAGACCCTCACGGATTCCTGGCCAGAAAAGGAGCATCTCGCGAACTGGTGAGCGGAGTGTGTCCGTGAGTGCGGTTCAGGTGTGGCGGCACAGATCTGCCAGGGAAGCGTTGGAATCCAGAGTGGTTCTGTTGGAATTGCCCGAGCGCAACGGGTCGTGGGTTGCAGCAGGGATGCGCCAGTGGGCGCCTTTGACACCCCTGGAGTGCCTAATGCACGGTGTGCATCATTAAAACAAACAAACCGGTATTGCCCTCTTGTTGCGAAGAAGAGGCACAAGGCAAGCGGAGTTTGGAGGGGAGCGCCTCCGAGTTGTTGCTGGGTGAAGGAACCGTGGGGGGCACATGAGAACAGTCCTGTCGATGGTTTCCGACAATGAAGTGTGCAGTAGTGGGAAGATTTCAAGAGGGAAGGTTCAGGGCAGTGGTGTGGATGGAGTTGGGGTCGGGTGTGCTGTTTTCTACAAAGAGAGGTCTGCAAACTGCCTTCCCCTAATGCTGTATTTCGGTCCGTGCACGATCTGGTGACTCTTGAGAACAACAAGGCCCTAAAAACATACCAACTCGGCAGTTGCTCCTTCCAAGCTGGGATCTGCAGTTTGGTGGAGAGGCAGAGAATTCTCTACTGCACTCCCCTGAACTACAGCATCAGAGCTCTCTGGCAGAGGATTCAAAGCCCCTCCCCAAACTATAAATCTCAAGGTTCCGTAGGGTGGAGCCATGGCAGTCAAAGTGGAATCGTACTGCTATAAAGTGTGTCATGCAGACACACAGTAAGTCACTTCAGTTTAACTTCTCCTGTCTCGCAGGTTGTTCTGAGCAGGATGATGGGTTATGACATCACTGTCCCATGTGGCATCTTGGGGAGAACGAGCAGGATCAGAATGAGTGAGTGTGTGAGAGAAAGAGAGGAGGGGGGCTCATATTGGGTCAATTCTGAGGCAGGGGGAGTAGTCACAATCATGATCAGAACTGGGAAATGTTAATTTTTTGGACTACAGTTCCCAGTATCGCCAGCCAGCATGGTCACTGGCTGGGGGATTCTGGTCCTTGCGGTTGGAAATAGATAGTTTTTCCAAACTATGGTTGTGGTATTATTTATTTGGGTACTTCGGGGAGCTTTGGATGATGTAGATAGTGGGTTGTGTCAGTTCGACCCTCACAACAATCCTGTAAGGTAGGTCAGGTGGAGGAAGTGAGAAAAAGGGGGATCCAGAGCTGCCCCACTTGGGCTGAAGGGGGAGTGGGACCCAAGCCACACCGCTGTGACCTGCTGCATGTGATGCTCTGGTTTGTAATCATGAGAGAACGCTGAAAACCATCTATATCTAGGTCTATAAATATAAATATGGACTCAGTGCTTTTTCTTCCTTCCTCCCTTTTTTTGAAAAAGGAAATTCTAAAGTAATCATCCTCACCATCACCATCATCTGACTTAGCCCTCCTGCTTTTGGGTGGCACTAACAGACTCCCCAAAGACTAGTAAAATGTGTGAGAATCGAATGAGGGAAAAGCATGTTCACTGTATTACCTGGCTGGCTGGAGACCTTTGGGGATTTGTAGTCCAAAAGAAAGGAACTTGTCTAAGCCCTGATTCATCCTGTGTTTTGTTTTGCTGTTCCGCTTTGCAGTTCTCTAGGAATGAAGGTTGATTTTAAACGGCTAACGTATGTACAAAGGGTCTCCAGGAGTCCCTGTTGCTTGCACTGACTGGCACGATCTCTTAATCTCCCCACTTAAGAATGCCAGGATTTGAATCAGGGACTTTCAGCGTGCAAATCAGGTGTTCTACTGTGAGTTGCAAAGCTCTCTTCCAAGCTATGAAACCATGCAGGCCGTTGATACCTTCGAGAGATGTTTGAGGTGAAGGAACAAGTACATAGAATAATTGCTGGGGATCTTATAGAAACCCACAGGAAAGGAACATGTCCAGAGAAGGGCGACCAAGACGATAAAAAGTCTGGAAACCAAGCCTTAGGAGGGAACGACTTAGGGAGATGGGTAGGTTTAGTTAAAAGAAAAGAAGATTGAGAGATGATGTGACAGCCATCTTTAAATATCTGAAGGGATGTCATGTTGGAGATGGGGCCAGCTTGTTTTCTGCTGCTCCAGAGACTAGGACAAGGAGCAATGGATTCATATTACAAGAGAGGCGATTCCAGCTAAACATTAGGAAGAACTTCTTGACTGTAAGAGCTGCTCAACAGTGGAATAGATTGTCTCACAGGGCAATCTCCACTTTTGGGGATCTTTAAACAGATGCTGGAGAGGCTTCTCTCAGGGGTGCTTATTTGTGCATTTCTGCATAGCAGAATTGGGTTGGGATAGATGACCCGTGGGATCCCTTCCACCTCTAAAAATTCCGTGATTCTATGCACACTGGGGGAACTACAGGCCCCAAACACCTCTCTTTGTACCATAAATCGACTTCCTTCTTTCTTCGTTCGAAAAGAACAAACCACCATCGCAGATTAAGGACTTTATCACATGATATGTTTGTTGCACAGTTGCGCTGGCTTAGTTCTGTGTTTGATCGGTCCTTATCACTCGATGTCGTGACTCTTCTGCTCTTGCGTTGCGATCCTGTTGTTACTGGATGGCCTCTTTTTCATTGACGAGAAGAACCCATTAAGGGCTCTGCTGTTCAACTATTGCTTTTTGGCGGGACTGTTTTGTTCCACTACAGTTCCAAAATGGTGGCCCCCAGCTTCACAAGAAGTGGCGAAACGGTGCAATTGTGTCCAGAAACAAAAACAAAACCAACCACCAGTGCACATGAGCTGTATAGCGCAGACAAGAGGGTTGGCTGTTTGACTATTGCTTTTTGGCGGGATCGTTTTGTTCCACTGCAGTTCCAAAATGGCGGCAGCCGGCTTTGCAAGAAGCGGCGAAATTGCGCAATTGTGGCCAAAAAGAAAAAAGTGTGCGTGCACTATAAAGTGCAGGCAAGGGGGCTGGCGAGGCGATGCGTTTGACTGTGGCAACAGGCATCACCGAAGCGGCACCGTAGTGCTACGGCAGAGAAGATGCGAAACCGATTGTTTCCATAGCGGCATGTTTCCGCCTGCTTAAAGAACGAGATTGCTGCGAGAGAGAGCAGCCGGGTGTGATAAAGCCCTAAACCGAGGTCTTTGCTATCCGAGGAGCCAATCCTTGAGCGTGGGAGTAGCAGAGGTTGCTTCCTTTAATGACATTGTTTGCTGTTGTTCTCCCGCGTCCAAGACAGGCGAGGCTGTGGGGGCGGAGAGACAATTTAAATTGGCCTTAATGGATTCCCCAGAGAACTCTTTGAGATGAAAGTCAAAATAAGACTGAATCTCAGCAGACCTGACTCGTGCATTAAAGATGCAGGCTTCCTCGTTCAAACCTCCCTCCCTTCGCCGCCTCCTTTTTTCCTTCTTCAAGGAAAGGGAGAAGGAGAGAGAGGGAGTCGTGTCTTATGTGCAGAGATGACAGGATGGCGTTTCCGAGTCTTCTAATGAGGATCCTAATTGAAGATCTTAAAGGCTCTTGATATCTCTCCTGTCCACTGGTGGCAGCCGCTTTTGTTGTTCGGATTTGGGTCTGGGTTGGTTTTTTGGTTTTGGTTTTGCAAGGGGAGAGATTTGAACCCAGCGTCCCTCCTCCGGGGTCCTGCAACCGGTTCTGGGCACTGCGGTCTGAGAAGGAGGCTGGGTTGGGCCGGGACGCTGGCCGGCTAGGGTTCGAATTCCCACCTGGACACGGAAACCCACTGGGTGACTTGGGCAAGTCACATTCGCTCGCAAGCAAACTCCCTCTGAATAAATTTTGCCAATGTTAGGTTCGCCTTAGGGTCTGCAGAAAAGACTTGAAGCCGCACGGCAACAACAGCGGAGAGGTTATAGACTGTGTTTTGATGTGGGAGTAAGCTTTTTTGTCAGTTCTTCTCCTCTTGCCTACTTCCTGTCGGGAACATGAGGGAATTGTGGGGTCTCGCTTGGGACCGTACGGTCCCAAGCGAGACCCCACAATTCCCTCATGTTCCCGACAGGAAGAAGACTGGGTCCTGCTTTTCAAAACATTGAGATTTTGGAGCATTTCAGATTTTCAGATTTAACCCGTAATAACACATTAGTAATAACAAAATGGTCGTGCAAGGCCTATCATCCCCACCACCTGAATCCTCAGGCTGCCTAGATTGTTGCGGTTGTTGTTTCGCGCCTTCGGTTGTTTCCAGCTTGTGCGACCCGTGGCCGAGCGGAGAATTGAACTCTGGTCTCCAGGGTTGTCGTACAACACTCAAACCACTCCGCGGTACTGGCTCTCTACTTAGATTGGCAGAACGTGAAATATATTTATCTAGTGAAAACTTTCCCAAATTCCTATGGAAGTCAATAGGCAACAAACCAGGCACCTAACCTGACAGGCTTTTATTTTGAAACCAGAGCTGGGAGTCGGTAGGTTTGCACCGACTCCCAATTCCACCCGAAATTGCTTCCAGTTCCACAAACCTGGCAGGAACGGGAGGTTCAGACCTTTGAAAGTGGAGGTTGCTTCGGTAAGAGCCCACATGCTTCCGTCTTTCAAAGGCTCTCCCTGCTGGGAAGGAGAAGAGCAGGTCCCACTCCGCCACAGCAGGGAGAGAGAGTGTGCTCCTCCCAAACTTACCTTGCGGCGGGAAGATGCATCCGAATGAGTCTTTCTCCATCCAGCCTCCCTGGTTACAGTCCTGATGCTGCACCTTCCCCAATGGGGTAGGAACAAGGCTTTGGGAGAGTTTCTTTTTTTGGACTGCACGTCCCAGAATCCCCAAGCCAGCTCAAAAAAAAGAAGTAGTAGAAGAGCTCTGCTTAAGCTTTGAAGGAGGCACCGAATGGTCTTTCTCAAATATTATAAAGTCAGAAATTTTGTAGCGGGGAAGGGAGAGCTAGGAATTTGCCAGATGACTCTCCCAGGGCGTGAGATTTTAGGGCCGAAAACCTTAGATGTAGGGAGGACCCGTTGGGATGCCGTAGGGGCAGTCTCTGAGCATGGTGCATTTAAGCATTGACCACAGCTGCACAGAGTAGGCCATTCAAATAAAAAAAAGCCAAGCCTTACAAATGAGGATGCACATGTGCACATGCATGGACACCCCTCTCAAGGCAGTGCTCTCACCTTGAGATTCTTCCCCTGTGCTCTGAGGACTGGAAAACATGGGCCAGGCCCTAAGATCTGGCAACTGTAGTCTGCAGTAACTGCTCCAAAGCAGCCTGAAGCCATGGAGAGCCTCTAGCACAGATCGATAGATACATAGAGCAAATGGATCGTTTTCAAGGTGATGCACTCACCCTGAGCTTCTTCCCCTTTGCTTTGAAGACACCAGGCATCCAGGCCCTGAGATCTGGCAACCCTAGTCTGCAATAGCTGCTCCAAAGC
This sequence comes from Cyclura pinguis, assembly GCA_030412105.1. Classification (NCBI taxonomy): domain Eukaryota; kingdom Metazoa; phylum Chordata; class Lepidosauria; order Squamata; family Iguanidae; genus Cyclura; species Cyclura pinguis. Next base: position 2,557,781 of record CM059609.1, on the reverse strand, counting down.
CGCTGGAAACCATGGAGACCCTATAGCACAGATTGATGGATAGATGGAGCAGGTAGACAGGTCATTTACAAGATAATGCACTCATCCTGAGCTTCTTCCCCTTTGCCTTGAGGACCCCAAAGCATCCAGGCCCTGAGACTTGGCGACTCTAGTCTGCAGTAGTTTCTCCAGTGCAGCACCGCAGGGAGCCTGTAGCCTAGATGGATAGACAGAGCAGCTAGATAGATCATTTTCAAGGTGACGCACTCACCCTGATCTTCTCCCGCTTTGCTTTGAAGTCTCCCGGCGTCCAAACCCTGAGACCTGGCAGCCTTCCCGCGTCTCCGAGTGACAAGCTGCCTTCAGCTTTCCTCCAGAAGGGAGCAGAGAACTCTCCCACCCACCCTCCAGTCCCCCCCCCCGCTCCCTTTTTAAATGATCGTCATTAAAGTCCTCAGCCTTGCCGATTTATATTGCTTTCTGTCTGGCTCAGCCACTGGCAGACGGGAGTGTTTGAAGGAGAGAGAGGGAGGGAGGAAGGGACAGACACTGTGCTGCACACGGAAGGGAAATGAGCCCGGGGAATGGAGAGGAAGAGGGAGCATTTGCGGTAGGCCATTCATCAATCCGCCGTGGCAGCCGTGGCCTTCAGAGCTCTCTCTCTCTCTCTCCCCGCCAGGCCTTCCTTTCCAGAAGGGATCCTTGCCCGGCATCTGGAGGTGGGGCCGGGGAGACAGGAAAGGACAGCCGGCAGCTGGGGAGGGTGATGGATTTTGCCGGCCCGTGGGCATCTTTGGACTTCCTACCAGCCGGCCTTTGCCCGTCTTGCTGGCTCGAGGTGGACCAGCCGGGGACCCTGGAGAATTACCTAAGCGGGTATAGGCAGGTGCCCTCCGGGTCCCTGCCCACTTAAGGGGAGCCCATGCACTTCGTAGAGTTTTCCTAGGTAAGGAATAATCAGAGGTGGTTAAAAAAGATTTGATAACTTTGCACTTTTATCATTGTTAAGGATATGACACCTGGAAGAAGCATAATATGTGGCTGTCATGAAAGAGGATCGGTTATGTTGGAACATAATTGCTGAGAAGAAAGTTGGAAGTCACCTTTCTTTTTTTTTCTCTTGATTTTCTGTATTTCTACTTTATTTCTGCATTTTACCCTTCTCTTTTTTCTCTGTTTTTATATTTGTAGTTTTTAGTGTATTTGGAAAAAAAAAACTGGTCATAAAAATGATGCTCAAAACAAAAAGGAAGACTCAGAGCTTACAGCACTTAATGTTCAGTGGTGGTCTCTCATCCAAGGACCATCCAGGGCTGACCCTGCTTAGCTTCCAAGATCAGATGGGATCTGGGGCCTTGGGGTAGTCAGGCATTGTTGTTGTTGCTGTACTTGTGGTAGTGATGGTTGTGTGCCTTCAGGTTGTTTCTGGCTTATGGCAAGCCTAAAGCTTCTTGGAATTTTCTGTGGCTCAGAGTGTGCGATGTGCTGAAGTTCACCCCATAGGTTTCCATGGCTGAGCAGGGAATCAAACCCTGGAAATTCATCTCTAGAGGGGGCAGAAGAAGGCAAGGCAGACAGTCTGGAGGAACCAAGGGCCACAAAAGGGGTCCCTGGAGGCTACATGTGGCCCCAGGGCCACATTTTGCCCACCCTTGCTCTAGGACTAAATCTGAGACTGGAGAGCAAATGTGTCTTCTTGGGGGCTCGTGAGCTCCGGAGGAGTGTGCTCTTTGCAACCTGCCATTTTATGCACGCTGCAGCCGCATCTGCCGAGAGCTTGCTTTTCCTTTTTAACCTGTTGTAGGACAATTCTACATTTAAGTAAAGGAGCAATCTGCCGCCCGGGTTTTAAATCACAAGGAGACATGCAATTACGGAGTAAATGAAGCCGGCGTACAGATGGCAGGGGAGAGCTTTCTGCAGTAAGAATGATGTAGGGACATAAGGAGCTGGCTTATACTGAGGTGGGAATGCTGGGTTGGGAATTGGGCAGCCAAAAGCCGTTGTGGCATCCCAGTTCGAGCGTTCAGCTTGGAGTCCAGGGTTCAAATCCCCACTCAGCCATTGAAACCCCCTCGGGTGACCTGGGGCAAATGACCGTCTCTCAGCCTCGGAGGAAGGCAAAGAGAAACATCTTGCCAGGAAAATCCAGTGGTAGTTCACTTTAGGATTGCCGTAGACTGGAAACAACTTCAGGGCCCCCAAGAACACCGACGTGGTTCTAAGAGCAATGTGGTTAAATGCTCGTGTGTAAAGTTGTCTGTTGGTTTACGGTGACCCCATCTATTTCAGTGGGGTTTTTCTTAGGCGAGGAATACTCAGAGGTGATTTAGGCAGTTCCTTCCTCTGAAATGTAGCTTACAGCATCTGGCGTTCATGGACTAAAATTAGATTCTGGTTAAATTGGAAGGAGGGGAGGGAAAAACATAACACATCTAAGGGACTGAGGCCATTTCCGCACTAGACTGTTAATAGCACTATGATTCCACTTTCAACATTCTATGGAATCCTGGGGTTTGCAGTTTTGGGAGGGACCGGCTGGCCCCTCCCGAAACTGCAAACCCCAGGATTCCATAGGATGTTGAAAGTGGAATCATAGCGCTATTAACAGTCTAGTGCGGAAATGACCTAAGTGAAGAACTTGGCCCTGTAACTGGACGCAGCAACCAAGATCAGGTTCCGTGAACAGCCCCTGTTTTGGTGCTTTCATTCCGTTGGATGAATCAAGTTTACGAAATGGTTACATGGTTTCTTTGAGACCCCATGTAATTAATGATGCAGACTCTACCGCTCAAGGGTGATGAGAAATCACTTTGTGTGGTTCACATTTTAATGCAAAGTCGTGTAAGCTCCCGCTTTCAGCCCGATATACAGACTTCCAAAATTCACATGGCTCCTAATTTTGGGTTTTCCAATTCGAAAGTGTCTACACAAATGCTTACTCTGTGGCAAAGTGCGCACAAAAAGGCATGTGCTGCTGAAAACAATATTTAAAACGCATTACTGTTACTTCCCTTGACCTAGAAACTGTACTCCGGTTGATGCAGCCTGGAAGGCCCGTACGGTTCCAGGCGGCATCAATAGGAGTAGTGTCTAGGTCTTGAGAAGGATGAGTCCCCCTCTGTTCTGCTTTGGTGAGACCCCGCCTGGAATACTGTGTCCAGTTCTGGGCACCACAGTTCAGGAAGAATATTGACAAGCTGGAATGTGTCTAGAGGAGGGCAACCAAAATGGTAGAAGATCTGGAAACCCTGAAGCCCTCTGAGGAATGGCTTAGGAAGCTGGGGATGTTTATCCTGGAAAAGAGAAGGTTAAGAGGTGATATGATGGCTATGTTTAAATATTTGAAGGGATATCATATGGAGGATGGAGCAAGCCCGTTTTCTGCTGCTCCAGCGACTAGGACGTGGAGCAGTGGCTTGCATCTCCAGGAAAAGAGATTGTATCTAAACATTAGGAAGAAATTCCAGATGGTAAGAGAAGTTCAACAGTGGAACACACTGCCTTGGAGCATGGTAGAGTCTCCTTTTCTGGAGGTTTTAAAGAGAGACTGGATGGCCATCTGTCAGGAGGAGGGCTTTGATTGTGTCTTCCTGCATGGCAGGATGGGGTTGGGTTGGATGGCCCTTGAGGCCTCTTCCAGCTCTGTGATTGTATTATGAAAATTGCTTAGAAAAGCATTATATTTGGCAAAGCTTAGGTGAGAGAGTGTGGGTTAGCAGAAATGCATATTATGACGTGAATAAATTTTCATGCGAACTTTTGTATGGGGAGGGAATTATTCTCAAAATTCAGGAAGAACCCAGTTTAAAATGGAACGAAATGAAAAACAGAGAGATACCAGTCTGGACTGCATTTATCTGTTCTTGCTGCAGCTGATGGACATTGTCTGTGTATAGTTGAACCCCTGGGTGATAAACAAGAACCCTTAAGACAATTTTGTCCTTTCATTTGAATTCGGAGTCACGGAGCGATGCGTCCTGGCTCCAACCTCAAGATGGATAAAAGTGCTTTTGGGAAGCGTAGGACAGCTAAAGGTCTGGGGGTTGCAGTTCTCTTTTCGGTAGACCTGATGCAAGAAAAGCAGATGGGAGCCCAGATGCGCTAAATATACACAGATATATATTTTCCTCCATTGTTCCAATACAGTTTATGTACTCTGTATCTAAACCAACTTCCCGTCTTCCTTTGCATTTAACAAGCTCTTTTAGCTGACATATGGAAGGAATGTAGATATTCCCATAACCTTTCAAGAAAGTGACAAACAAGCATAAAAAGAGTTCCCAGGAGGAAATCGAGTTTTCAAGCGCCGTATATTGGCCTGGGAGAGTGTGGAATGCCAATGCTCTTGGTTCTGAAAGTGAAGGTATCCAGTTATAAATTGCTCCCTGTGCAACTTTTCTCATCTTGGAGGGTCAATTTAGGGTTGACAGTTGATCAGACGGCAGATGCTTTTTTAGAAAATGTAAGTGCGTTGTTGGAGCCATGATCCAACAAGATCTTTCTGCTGCTGGAAGAAAGCTATCAATGGATCTTGGCGAAAGAGATTTATTCCAGTTCTGGCATCCCTTCGTGAACACGATGGGACTCTGTCCTTCACTTCATCCTGCTCCCTCCCTCTGCACCAGTCAAAACCCTCTTCAGGGTTTTCCAGCTCCCCAGAACAGATGCCACAGATTCTCAGGGATTTCGTGAAGAGACGAGATCCTCCTCTCAGATCTGCTGATGGGATTCTTCTATCAGTTCAAGGAACAAATGTGATTTGGGCTCAAGGGTCCATTGGATCCATCTGATTCCCTTCCATAGTCAGCCAGGTCCTACTGACTCTTGATAACAACCCATCAGCCACATTCCGGACCAGTAGAAGTTTCTGTACTAAGGGCCGCCCCAAGCTGAGCATTTTATAGCGGTCCAATTAGGACGTGCATGATTGCAGCTAGATTGGAATGGATGAAGAGACAGGAATAACAGAAGGGTGCAAAAAACAAAAACCAGCATGCCCCAACACTTGTTTTCCAGATATTAAAAGTTATTGGGGTGGGGGAATATTGAGCTCCATAGAGCAATGGTTTATCCCAGTCAAAGGCACCTCTTTGAACCCCAGTGCAGATGATGAGGTGTCTGAAGTCCAAGAAAACTTAGGATGAGATGCCTCAGCTCGCCTCAAAGGCATGGAGTGTAGCGATAGGGAGGGAGCAAAATGAGGGCTTCCCCCCTCTGAATGCTAAACCAACTAACATGGTTATTTCCTTGAAACTGCTTGGAACTGTGTGACTTAGGGAAACTGTACAAATGGAGTCCTTCGTGTCCTCAGGGAGTGTGAATCCAGTCACACCTGAAACCTTGAACAGATATCAATCAAAGGGGGGTGGGGGGAGGTGGGTGGGTGAGGGGATGGATGGGCGGACGGGTAGATAGATGAATGGACGGACGGACGGACGGACGGGCAGGTAGGCAGACAGACAGACAGACAGAGAGGCAGATAAGCAGATAGGTAGGTAGGCAGGCAGAGAGCTGAATGGACAGACGCACAGACATTCTTCTGTGTTTTCAGGAAAAAGATGGTGTGTCAAGCTTGCTCTTTGCAGGAAGCCTAGAAAGGGAGGTGCAGGAGAATGAGGAAGGGAAGGCGGAGAGGAAGAGGGAGAGAGATGTGATGCAGCCAGGGACTGGGTATTCAGCCGGATTGATTGATCTGGAGGCGAGGAGGAGCGAGCATTCTCCAGCAGAAGGAGACCTGCCAGTTGGCGTCGGAGATAACACCGGTGGGGCTGCTCAGAACGGGACAAGGCCGATGGCACAGGGGGAAGAGCTTGAGTGGTCGCCTTCCCGTCGGTTTGGCGATCTGGGAAGGAAACGGGGTGTGTTCCTCTGCAGCCTTGAGGGCTCCGTTCCTTCCCCCTGTTTCCATCTTCCTCTCCCTCCTTCCCCTCGGCTCCCCTCCCCGAGCCATCTGAGCCTGGCTAGTGGCTGCTCAGAAGACCAGGGGATCGTTAGCTGGAAGACGGAACAGATGAGCCCGCGCTCTTAAAAGGATTGTCTGATTCCTCCATTGATTGGTTTGATTTAGAAGGAGGAGTGGGTCAGGGGGTCATAACTTATCATTTGGGTCTGGGGAGTGGGCAGCAGGGAGTGGCCAGAGGGAGAAGAGGAGGTGCCTCTCGTTTAGCTGCAGGCCTGACGGGGAGGGCTGGTCTGGGGTGCGCGGTGACGGTTGTCCATTTTAAGTTGCGTCTTGATGGAGGTGGGAAAGACCTGACTTGGGCACAGCTTTCCCCAAGGAAAGCCTCCTTGTTTCTTTCACGGAGCTGAAATAATCCTATTTTAGGGGTAGCTTTGAGCGGCCGCATTTCCAGGTCGTCCAAACTTTTATCCTCTCCTTCTCCGGTGCAGAATCAAATGCAAGTCCAAGCTTGCCTCCCATTGATAACCCTCCTGTATTTTCCCACTGCTTTGTCCAAATTTTTTACCCCTTACCGGAAAGAAAAACAGTGATAAGGAGGGAAGCAGTTGTCTAGTGATTGTTGATGGCAAGAGCCCTCTGTCTGGAAGAGCGTTCCAGCTCAGAGGTGGGGAAGCTCAGGCCGTAGGGCCAAATCTGGCCCTCCTGACATTTTATTTTGACTAGGATTACCATATTGAGAGCCGGCTGGTGTAGTGGTTTGAGCTCTGGACTCCAAGACTCTGGACCTGGCCTCCTGCAAGTGCTCCCTCTTCCTCTCCATTCCCAGGGCTCCCAGTTACAAGATGAACTACTGGAGAAAGCAGATGTATTTGGGACTAGTACAGGGGATCTGGTGTGGTTTTGGGGGGTTGGATGGTGGCATTTTCATGTGTTTTTATACATTTGTGGTCTTTATGTGTTTTGAGGGCACAAATTGCCTCGGTTGGGGAACGGGCAGGAGGATTTAGGGGGACAAAGTTTGCCCACCCCATGGCGCAAGATATTTCTCCTTGCCTCAGTGCATGGGTACGAGGAAAACGCTCTGTCTCGGCCCTGACTTGGTTAGCAGACATCCTTGGGTAGGCATCTCTTGGATAGCACAATGCAGACAGCGTATCAAAAGCCTTTCTGGAAAAATTGACTTGGGAACCCTTTCTTAACATTTCTGGGGGCCGAACCTGCGGCTTTGACCCCAGGATCGGAGATGTTTCCACCTCCAGAAACACCTTGCTTTCCCAGTCCTGAACACCTGCTGCCTTGCTGGTAATTATTTCTCTTCCTTAATTGAAAATTTCGGCCTCAGCGATTTGCTCGAAACGTGCAAGGGATGGGAGGCCGAGACCGAGCGTGACACCGTCGGAGCGCCCGTCGGAGCACCGCGTCGTGGGCCAAGCGGGAGAGTGGATTTATGGTTGATTCTACAGGTTGGCAAATGATCTCATAACTCAAGCGAGGGCACAGCCACAGCGGGATCGCTCAGCAGCCGTTCACGCCCGCTGCTTCTTCTTCCCCCAACCCCCAGGGAGCAAAACCACCCTCCTGCTGCTGAGACTACAGAGAATGGATTTCCTCACCCACCGGTGCGGGTGGCTTTTTGACGTGCCACCCTTTTATTAGATTAATGACTGTTATTATGGATGCACCCTCTTTGGACACTTTGGGACGGGTCCTATAGGTCTGCGTCTGCCTCTCTGTTTGGAAATGAAGGCCGATTAAACAAAATTAGCACGGGAGGGTGAACGGATGATGCCACCTCAAAGACATCCCTTAATCAAGGTCAGTCGCAAACGAGTGATAAGTGCAATGGAGATATAAACGATGCTCGTTCCATTCAAGCGCGCGTCACCCACTTTGTTTGCTAAGATTCACAGGATGAGGCCCGGCGGTGCAGATTGGGGAGGAGGTGCCCATCTCTGTGCCGGGGAGAAGCAGAGGGGACAAGAGTCTGGCATCACCGGGGCCCTGCTGGGGAAAGCTGATTGGCATTAATAACTGAAATCGTGCAGGATTAGTGCCTGCCCATAATCAAATAAAATGCCCGTAGCTTTTGGAAAAGAGGATGGTGGCATCCGTCATTGGATAGGCTGCTTATCGTGTCTCCTGCTAACTTACTTGTCCTTTTTTTTAAATGAAAAGCCTCCCAAATGGGTTGGGCATTCTGGATAGGGAGAGGGCCGTAGCCTTCCTAATGATTTCAGCATGTTTTCGAGCTCTGCAGCGTCCTTTTCTGAGAGAGGGCGACCGGAGCTGCGCAGATGTTAAGTCTCGAGGCCAAATCTGACATGATGTTAATTGTGCAAATGCAATTAACGTGCCAGGGCTTTGTTATGTAAATAGCAGCCACGGGGAAATTGGATCACTCTTGGACCTTGGAGGTGGTATGGAGAAGGGGAATTTAACTCTCCCTCTTCCTATCAGGACCCTGTTTTGTTTTGTTTTTAACAAAAAAAAAAGTCTCCCTGAAGTTGCCTTTAGCATCTCAAGGGATAGTCTTGTTGGCACTAATTGAGGCGTATCTTGAAATACAAATAGCTCCAGAGAAATGAGAGGAAGAGAAAGAGTTAAAGTCCCACCATGATCGCAATTCCAGGGCTGTACACCTACAGACATATGTGCACAAAAACATGCAGGTGTGTGTTAGGTTCATAACCCATCTTTCTTCCAGTGAGGTTAATAATAATAAATTTTTACTTCTTACCTGCCTCTCCTGAAGGCTGAAAGCAGGATACGACATAAATTAACATGCAAACAAAAACACACCATAGATTGAAATACACTAAAAACCCATAAAACTGTTTAAAATACAACAGTTTAAAATTCATATTTAAAGGTGACTGGGTAGGCCTGCTGGAAGAGACAGGTCTTTAGTATTATTTAAAATTCAAACAGTGTATTTTGCTGTTGTAGCTCCTCCGGCAGGTCATTCCACAGTTGAGGGGCGGCCGAGAAAAACGATCCTCTGTGTGACCGTTGCCACACTAGTCCTGGCTGGTTTGAGGAAATGGCCCCTGGGGGACCTCAGTGTAGAAGGCGGATTGTACAGGAGGAGGCAATCCTGCAGGTAACTTGGACCCAAACCATGTAGGGCTTTAAAGGGAATAACCAACACTTTGTGCTTTGTACCCGTAACCAATCTGGCTGCCATATTTTGGACCGGTTAGAGTTGCCAAACTTGGTACAAAAGTATCTCAATGTACAATGCATTTCAAAAGTCCAACCTTGTGCACTACCATCTTTAGGTTTAGGTTTAGATAAAAGTACTGTGCATGGGTCTCCTCCTCCTCCCCACTTTTCTTTCCACTTCACAACAACCCAGTGAGGTAGGTCAGGCTGAGAGGGACCGGCCCAAGCTCTCCAAGTGAGTTTACTGACAAAATGGGGGCTGGATCTCTCAAGAACCTGCCTGACACTCTGAACCGTTACTCGCCACTGGCTCAACCACCTGAGCCCTAAACACAGACACCCATTGAATGAGGAGCATAAGATGTTTCCATGCAGATGTGCTCCAGAGGTGACCAAAAGGCAGGCAACAGCCTCACAGGCAGGCGGAACCTGGCAAAGATGAGCGTCGTCTCTGGATGATGGTGGGCAACCACTTTGGAAAGGTTTGGGTCTGGATTTGGGTGGAAGAGCTAAGCAATCTCTGTTTTTGACCAACCTCCTCAGCGCTTCCTCGTCTCACAACTGAGGAGCTGCATGTGGCAAAAGCGATGTGCTAAAAATAGGCTCGACGAACTCGTAACCACGTTGGCAGCCACAGAGGTGAAGTCAGCACATCCCAGTAAGACGTTTAGGAGGGGAAAAATTCATTTCACCTTACAAGCTTTTCCTCTCCTCTGCCGGTGTCGTTTGCTTGAACTCCGCGCAGAAACCTGGGGCTGTTGGTCTGGCACTGAACCGTACCGGTAAGGCTAGAAAGCAGTCGCTTTGGACAACCTGGTTCAAAGGGTGGCCACCCAGCCCAAAGCAGCACACAAAGCTCACTCCTCGTAACAGCTCACAGCATTTGCTGGCTCTTCTCTGGAGATGTAAATCTCTGCTTATGTCGTACTTACACAGGAGGATGAGAAGCATTCACAGGTTTTCTCTCTGTTAGGAAAGACTGTGAGACTTTTCTTTGACTCTTTGGATGATTCTCTTTGGGATAATTCAAGACATGTTTGCAAAAATTTTGTTTCTTGGGTGACGAACCATACGTTTGTATAGAAGACAATGTACTTTGTGTACACTCCAACATTCTCTGGAGGAAAAAAATCTATAGTTTGAATTAAAAAAAGGATGGCCTATATTGTACTTCAACTGCTTAGTTATGTATGTTACTGAGTGAGACCTCCTGAACCAATCCCCCTCCTCTAGTATATTCTGTTCTAGCAAATACTGTTTCCTGTGCACAAAATGCTCTTTTCTTCACAATTAGGCCCCGTGCAAATTCTGCACAGAATAAGTCCCAAACGGCGAATAGTTTTCGAAAACTGCACAGTTCCAAAGACTGTCTCATGGCAGGAAGAAAATAGCTAAATGCACTGATTGCTTTCTTGGAGAAGAAAATTAGTGAAGGGATAATATTAGCCCTAATTGTGAGGCTGTATCATTTGGGGAGATGGAGAAAGCTGGGTGGCGATGGCCCTTCTGGATTGGCAGTTGGAAAGAGAGTCTCTCTCTTTCTTTCTCGCTCTCTCATTTAATCTCTCTCTCTCTCTCTCTCTCTGGCTGCTTCCTTCCTCCCCTCTTCATCCCCCATTAAATGTGCGCTCCTCAGGAAGGCGAATTAAGATCAGAAGCACGTACGGCGAGACCCTGTCTAACAGCTCTGTGAGCTGCGCCTGATTTGTCTAGAGGCTGAGAGGGGAAGCTGGCCCCAGCATTAGAACCTCCTCGCTGGAGGAACGGTGAGAGGGAAGGAGTCACACGCACGCTGTTCGGGGAAAGCAGAAGCGGCCCAGGCGCGGGGAGGGGGGCAGGACCAAACAGGTCAGCGCCGGGGAAGCGGGGAGCAGGGCGGGGAATGAAGATCGGGTGTAAATGAAAATCCAATACCTCATTTGCACTCCATTTGCTTAGCAGGGCTGCAGGGCTGCTGCCTTGCCTTGGTGCGGCGGGGAGGAGGGGGGACGAGGGAGGGGAACGGTGAGGGATGGCAGAAGGGAAGCGTCCCGCAGGTTGTCCAGGTGAACCGGGGGAGGTGCGGCCTTGGAGGGAAAGGAGGGAAAGGGAGAATCCCATCCTGTCCTCTTTCAGCCGCACGCTGCTCACTGGAGTTGCTTCCTGGTTAGTCGTCTTCGTCTGCGGTGCTGAGAAACCAGGCTGCGGTGCATTCTTAGCTGGCCGAGCAGTGGCTGGTGGAGGAGGAGGAGGACCAGAGGTGGGCTTTTAAAGGGTTGCATGGCCTGACTGGCGTCGCTGAGAGTGAAGGTTCCTCCGGAAAAGAACAGGGGGAGGTGGGAGGAGGCAGGGCTTGCAGGAACTTGCAAATCGTGAAAGTCCAACCTGCAGATGTGGAGGGCTGACTATAGTGTCTCAGTGCAAAATCAGTGAGTTAAAAAAACTTAGATAATCTATCAACTAAGACTGGACTAATCAGGTAACACCCTGTATGCCCAATACATTCTACTAATTTCTCCCATCCGGAATCTTTTATTTTAAAGAAGGCAAAACATGCTTAGAAGTCCATGCTTTGTAGGGTTTCTCTTTTTTAAAAAAAATATTATTATTACAACCCTTATGCTGAAAACGATTTTTTATCTCTCTCTTTCCTGTCTATGGCCATTTCCACACTGGACTGTTATAGCGCTATGATTCCACTTGCAACATCCTATGGAATCCTGGGGTTTGCAGTTTCGGGAGGGGCCAGACTACAAACCCCAGGGTTCCATAGGATGTTGCAAGTGGAATCATAGCACTATAACAGTCCAGTGTGGAAATGGCCTATGTGTGCTTCACAAGTCCCTGGGTTGGAGAGCTCTGGTGTTGGTCTGAGATCCCTGAGATTCTGCGATAAAAGGCCAGATTCCGCAATTCAGTCTCTGGTGATACTTCCGCAGGATCTGCCAGAACAACCCACAGCTTGGAAAGTTATTTTCTAAAAGTGATTCATTCCCATTACTCATTATAGCGCACTGTGGAGTTTTGTACACAGGGTTTTCCATTTGCCTGGAGCGGAGCCCACCAAAACGGAGTAATTTGCATCCTCGTCTGACAGCTTGGAGATGACCCATGAGAGTCGGGGCAAGGCCTAGAGATCTGGCAACTCTACCCAGAGACGGCACTTTCCACCTGTGCCATAAACAAAGAAGAAGAAGAAAGATATTTTCAGAAGAAAGGGGTCTGTGCACCGCCTGCTTCCCGTTTCCTGACTCTTCTTCCCACTTCCTGCCCCTGAAGGGGGTCTTAATAGCTCAGGCCATCCTAGGGATGCAGCTCCGATCTTGCAAAGAAGGAGACAAAGGTATCTCGGCTAACCTGCGACACAGTATGGCGTGCATCAGAAACCCGCGTCCACCCTCCTCTCTGGAGGGATTGCTCTTCAGTTCCATTAAGCTCCCCGGGTAGATCAGAGAGAGTGGCATTGTTATTACCGTGAGCTGCGCAAAACCGAGGCAGAGAAAAGAACAAGCTTTTAGACGTGTCTTCCAAACCTGAGAGGCTGATGGTTGCCAAGAAAGAGACAGACATTAAAGCGGGGAGAGAGGTGGGGAGAGAGAGAGAGAAAGAAAGAAAGAAAGAAAATTAGATTCCTCGGGTTACCTTAGTTACGCAGTTTCTAATGACTCTGGCCTCTGGGCCCCATCACCTTGCCGGTGTAAAGATTCTCTGGAGATAGCCCTGCTAATAAGAGAAAGTCCCCTTGTCCATGATTTTTCTGCCAAAGAGAGGGAAGGGATGGGTGCTTTCTCGGGTGGGGGGGTGGGGGGAGATCTCCCCGGGAGATTTTTTAATTCTCTCTTTGTGTGTGTGTGTGTGTGTGTGTGTGTGTGTGTGTGTGTGTGCAATGACCGGAAGGGAGGGGGATAATCTATATCTCTCTCGGCCGGTAATTACCTCTTCTCTTACCTGTCTTCCTGTAATTGCCTGTGCAGCTCCCACGAAGGTTTCGGGGTGATATTTTGGAGAAGCCGCTGTCAGCGTTTACCCGAACGCCGTAGATTATCGAGGACAAGGAAGAAGGAGTTGTCCTTCAGGGTTGTGAAGCAAAATATGATTTGGGGCGGGTGAGAGAGAAAGGGGGGGCATTACTGAGTTGCAGCAGAGAGACCTTCAGCGCTGGTAAAGTGAGAAAGCAAATCTGTGCCGTCTTGGGTTCATCCACACGCAGGCACGGCTGCCAGTTCTCAAGGTCTGGTCTGAATTCTCTGTTTTTTGTGGGTCGTCTCCAGGTGGGAGAAGTGAAGGGTACAAATTCTCCAGTTTGTGGGGGCTTAGCTCCGGACGCAAGGAAAGGGTGGTGTGGAAATCTCCGACTTGGCTGGTAGCGCGGCACCTTCCTACAGCGTGCAAGGCTTCGCTGAGTTGTGGCTGCAGTTCACAAAGTCTGTTGAGAGGGTCTATGATAATCAATAATTTTATAGCCCTCAATCGCCCACTTTACACCATTTAGCTTTTCTTTTCTTTTTTAAATAGCCTTTTCCAAAACCAGAGGTTGATTTCTGGTAAGTCTACATTGTTGTTGCCGTACTGTGGCATTTTTGGCACTGTACAGTCTCTGCTGTCTCCTGGGGCAGAAGATTGGCCACCGTTCCCTGTCTCTCCATTAAAGCTGCCGATAGAGGAGATGCAAGGCAAGACCCTCTCCTGCTCAGAACGGTAAGCCAGGATTCGTGGTTACTGGAGAATTCTGGCTTAATGTGATGCGTAGAAACCATTTCCGCCCGCTTGGCTGCTCCTTGTGGCATGGCTGCTAAACATTTGCTTAATGGGTCATTCAAACCAAGCATCCTGATTTTTTGCCTCCCTCGAGAGGAGAGAATCACCAGAGTTCTTTCTTGGGATGCTTTCAGAGGATGCGTTTATTATTTTGCTGTTATTTCTGACTTATGGTGACCCTAAGGCAACATGATGTGAGAGACAGGATTGCGCAGTGGTTTAAGCATTGGGTTACAGCCCCAGAGAGCAGCATTCAAGTCCTCAGCCAGCCATGGAAACCCACTGGGTGACCTTGGATGTGTCACACACTCTCAGCCCCAGAAAACCCCTGGATAAGCTCACCTTAGGGTTGGCCTAATTTGGAAATTACTTGAAGGCACACGTTATCAACGAAGCAAAAGTATCGTGAGGTTTTCTTGGCAAGCTTTATTAAGAGGAGCTTTGCCATTGTCTTCCTCTGAGGGTGAGAGAGTGTGATTTACCCAAGGTCACCCAGTGAGTTTCCGTGGCTGAGTGACGATACAAACCCTAGTCTCCTAATTTCCCAGTCCAACACTGAGATTGCTATACTGTGCTGCTTCTTAAAAATTAGGGTTTTCTTGGCAAGATTTCTTCAAAAGAGGTTTGCCATTGCCTTTTTCGGAGCCTGAGAGAGTGTGACTTGCCTGAGATCACCCACAGTGGGCTTCTGTCCCCGAACAGGGATTTGAACCCCGGCTAGAACTCTGGAACTCAAACCACTACAGCTTGCTGGGTCCTTTTCTCATTTGTTTTAATTAAAATATTTCTGTCTTGCTCTCTGTCTGAGGATCTCCAGGTGGCATACGATAAAGTCGGTTTTGGATAATAAATAACAATAGCAATAATTTTTCAAAAGACAAAAAAGATATTAAATCATTTATCACTTAAAAACCAGACAACTTAAAACTAGTTAGAACAATTTCCAAATAATGCTGACCATAGCACATGTGCAAATTGGATGAAATCAATTAGGCACCGAAGGCTTTAATAAAGATCATGCTGTCGTCCAATCTCGTTTGCAGGATTTTATGGGGAGTCCTGGCCTCATCATCATCATCTTGTATTCCCCTCCAAATTGCTCCTACCTTTATTTTTTCTGCAAAAAAAAGGGGGGAGGACAGAATAGCTACAAACTCCGTTGTAATTACACCATTGTAAGTGGTAGCAGAAGGCTGAAGTCTGTGGGTACAGCAGCCTTCCCTCCAAAAAACTGTCCCAATTTGGCAAAGGCAGTCCTGATTAATTCTTCGCCATCCCACTTTTCCAGCTGCTTTTAAAATGTCTCAGTTTCACTCTCTTCCTTCTACTTTTGTCCTCAGCTTACTTCCAGGGCTGGAAACTGAGTTCAAAGTGAAAAAAGGAGTTTGCACTGAATTCACTCTGGCCATTTCCGCATTAGACTGTTACAGCGCTATTATTCCACTTTCAACATCCTAAGGAATCCTGGGGTTTGCAGTTTAGGGAGGGGCCTCGGAGATCAGATCAGGCCTTTGAGGCCCCTCCCTAAACTGCAAACCCTAGGATTCTGTAGGATGTTGAAAGTGGAATAATAGCGCTATAGCAATCTAGTGCAGAAATGGCCTCAGTGGCATGGAGTAAGAGAGGAGGGGGCAGAGTCTTTACAACGTCCCAGTTTCTCACTCTTTCTCCCGCTTTACCCCGTTACTATTCCCTACCACTCCTCCTACGAGATATACGATTTTCATAAATTGGACTTATTAATGACTGGAGAACACGGTCAGGGTCACACTGACCAGAGATGTTTTTGGAATCTTGAAAGTTCATATCGGATTATCCAGAAAACCCTGACGCTGAAGAGTTCGTGCTAATCCCTTCAAGCTCTCAGCATCTTTGAATACAACGAAAGACAAACTGCCCAGGTTGGTGGGCAGTCAGAGACCATCCCTTGATCTTACCGTATGGAGATCTTCCTATACGCCCTGCCTGGCTGAACATTAGGAGATTGTCATGATTCCCATCAATGTTTTGTCACTCCAGAGTTAAGCAATCAGCCAGTTCCAGGCCCCTTTGTCAGTCCTGTGGGAAAGCTATTACGGCTTGTCAACACAGGAAGGAAGGAATTGGAGAAATAGGATTCTGGAAGCTGGAGGATTTTGTGTGCCTTCCCTTGCCACCTCTGCCTGATGCTTGTATAAAGCTTTGTACAGCTCAGGTTATCTGAAGGAACTTACTCTCCCGTATGAACTTGCCTGTGTCGTGAGATCGCTGGGGAGGCCCTTTTCTCCGTCACACCAGCCCTACAGGGAGATGCAGGAGAGCCTTCTTGGTGGCTGCTCCCGGCCCTGGAACTCCCTCCCTGGACAAGTCAGGCGTCTGTCCCCCTTGCTGTCCTTCCTTAGACAGGTGAAGACTTCTCTGTTTTGGCAGGCCTTTGGCAGCTGATGCCTCGTGGGGAAAGGCCCATGAATAACATGCCGTGTTGTCTATCTCCACTGCCTGTATTTCTTTTTGATGGCCGTGCTCCTAACCGCTTTCGGATCTATTGGTAGAATCATAGAATCATAGAGTTGAAAGAGATCACAACGGCCATGAAGTCCAACCCTCTTCTGCCATACAGGAACACACAGTCAAAGCAGTCCCAGCATCCGGCCTCTCCTTAAAAACCTCCAAAGAAGGAGGAGACTCCACCACACTCCACTGAGGCAGCAGCAGATTCCACTGTTGAATGGCGCTTTCCATCAGGAAGTTCTTGCTGATGTTTCGGTGAAATCTCTTTCCCTGTAGTTTGAATCCATTGCTCCGTGTCCTAATCTCTGGAGCAGCAGAAAACTGGCTTGCTCCGTCTTCAGCATGACATCTCTTCAAATATTTTAAACATGGCTATCACGCCCCCTCCTCACCTTTTTTTCCATCAGGCTAAACATCCCCGGGTCCCTAAGCCGCTCCTCAGAGGGCTTCATGGCTCACAGACCCTTCACCATTTTGGTCGCCCTCCTCTGGACACGTTCCAGCTTGTCCTTACCCTTCCTGAACTGTAGCACCCAGAACTGGACACAGGATTCCAGGTGAGGTTGAAATCGTTCAATTATATTTCTTAACTTCTGATGCGAAAGGTTAGTTGCATCTGGCAGCATAGCGTAGCAGCTTGACCGCCGGAGTAGGATACTGGGAGACCAAGGTTCAAATCTCCACTCCACCTCAGAAACCCATTGGGAAGGTCACACTCTCTCAGCCTCAGGGAACACCCCAAAACCCTGAACAAATTCTGCCAGGAAAATCCTGTGACAGGGTCACCTTAAGATGGCCTTAAGTCAGAAATGACTTGAAGGCACACAGCAACAAAAATGTTTTTTAACCTTCCTAAACCCCTTGAGTCCCAGACTCTTTTGCACGGGCATGTGTGCATGCGTGTGCTTCGGTGGCAATGGTGGCCTTTGTCCATCCCAACCAGCTCTCCTCCCACCCCCATCCACAGTGACCAATCGCTGGGCGTTTTATAAGGACGGGTAATCAGTTTGAGAAGAGCTCCCCTGGGAGCCCAAAACCTGTCTCTCCAAACTAATTAGCAAACAACTCTGGGCCAACCCATCGGTGGGTGGAAATTAGAATCCCCGGGAAAGCGAGGTGGCTAAATGGCAGGGTAATTTATTCCCCTGTGAATAATTTGGCCGGTGTCCCTTGAAAACCCTCTGGCCATTGGGAAAAAAAAATACGTATATATACATATTTTCCGAGCGCAGAGCAGTTTTCCAGCCCCTGTCTGTTCTTATCCCTTCCTACTCACCTTTTCCTCCACGGGGAGCGAGGCAAGCGATTGTAGCCAGAAGCAATTCCCACATCTGGGAGCCGGCGATGCTTAGTTGTTGCTCTGCCTTGTATTATTTTCTTTTTCTCTCAGAAGGGGGGGGGGGGCAAATGTGCAATTGAACTTCAAGCTTAATACCTCCCGTTCCTGCGCCAGAAGAAAAAAAGAAGACCGCTTGCAAACAAAATGAATTCCTTCTCTGATTCTTTCCCCCCCCACATCGTCATCTTTCACTCTTGCTCCCCAGATGCTGCTACCCAGAGGTTCCGGCGTTCTCAAAGTGCTCCATTAAAAAAAAAAATGGAAAAGGGAAAACGTGGCGCGTGATGACGGGGAAGGGCTGCCTTTTTGCCCGTGGCTGTCGGGTTTTAAAATGAGGTCCCAGGTAGCCATGGTTACCTTTCCTCTTTGAGAGGAGATGGTTTGGTCCCCCGTGCGGCGTCGGCTTTTTCTGGGTTTGCGCATTTTTCGGACCGAAGGGTTCTCCGCCACTGGAACTAACAATCGCGGGAAGGATGGAGAGGCGCGGACGAGGAAAGGGAGGCGAGTGTCAGGATGACCCTCTGGGGTCAGCTGAGGGTCGAGGAAGTTCATTTCAATTTGGTATTTATTTGTTTTAACTGGAGATGCAAACGTACCAATTTGTAACCACAGAATAAGAAAAAGAAATGAGAGAAAAGACACAAACGTTATCGTTGCATGCCTTTAAGTCGTTTCCTATCAGCTGGACTCAAAAATCAGCTCCAGGTTCTCATTCACCGCAGAAGGTCATATTGATCATTTGGAAAATGTTACCTTTTGGGTAACCTTTTTGGGAATACACGTCCCAGAATCCTCTTAGCCAGCAGGGCCTCAGGATGTGCTGGCTGGAGGACTGCAGGAAACATAGGGCCTCAATAATGGTATATTGCAAAGTAGTGGGAAATATTTGAAGGGATGTCCCGTGGAGGATGGAGCAAGCCTGTTTGCTGCTGCTCCAAAGACTCGGCCATGGAGCAGTGGATTCAGGCTACAGCAAAAGCGATTCCACCTAAACATGAAGAACAACTTCCTGATGGTCACAGATGTTTGACAATGAAACAGGCTGCTGCCTGGGAGTGTGGTGGAGTCTTCTTCTTTGGTGGAAGTTTCTGAACAGAGGCTGGATGGCTGTTTGGAGTTCTGATCCTTGCTGATCCCCAAAAGGAGACAAACGCTATCCCCTGCTCCCCCAGGTTATGAAAAAGGTTTCAAAGGCACAGCCGCCCTACTCCGACCCCCAGCGCAAAAGGTTTTCCATGGTGGTAGCTGAGGATGCCAAAGACCTCTTGTTCCTAAGGGGTGGAGAGAATTTACCCCCACTCGAAAAAGAATTGCAAGTGGGGTGAGGGGAGAGATTGAGAGAGAGAGAGAAAAAAAATGTCAGTCTTCTTCCCTCCCACGTGTGCTCATTCTCCAAGCAGTGATCCTGGAGGAACGGAGCTTTGATCTTTCATCAATCACAGCCGAAAGGCGCAGGCATGCAAGCACACCGCAAGACCTTGTAGTGCCTCTCTCTTCCTCTCCCTCGCTTTCCAAGAGGCTTAAAGCTGGAAGGAAGGGGAGGGGGCAGCAATTCCCAGAATCCCTCAGCCAACATGGCCAATGGGGTATTCTGGGAGTTATTGTCCCCCTCCCCCAAGCTTAACGTATGGTTTTCCAGATTACAGTTACCCCGGGATGAAAGATTTCTGGGCCAAAACCCGAGACATAGGCCATTTCCGCACTAGACTGTTATAGCGCTATTATTCCACTTTCAACATCCTATGGAATCCTGGGGTTTGCAAACTGCAAACCCCAGGATTCCATAGGATGTTGAAAGTGGAATAATAGTGCTCTAACAGTCTAGTGCGGAAATGGCCACAGGGAAGATTTTGATGATGTCTCTGTGCATGGGCCCTGGTGAGGTCATAGCAGTGATGTCATAGCAGTGGGCCTTGGAGCTATCCTTAAACACAGTACGTTAGACCATAAATCACTGCTCTGCAGCGCATACCATGTAAATTAAAAAAAACCAAGTCTAATAAATGAGGAAATTATATATACACATGCTTTTAATTGTGTTTTAATTCTTTAATTGTCCTTTAATTGTGTTTTAATTGTTTCATTGTCTTTCTGTTTTTTTTTTTCAAATTGTGTTTTAATTGTCTTTTAAATAACTTTTATATTCGTACTTTGCTTGAAGCTTCCCTATAGTTTTTAATCTGTATTTTGTTTTCTAAATAAGTCGTAGGCTGCTTTGGGTCCCATGGTCGGGAGAAAGGTGGGACAGAAACGGAGGCATTGCTCTTGCCCTGAGATTCCCACGGCTCTCCTAACTGAGCTGGAGGTCGGCCCCTTCCCTCTTACCTGGAGCTGAGCCCCCCAAAACTGGGGGGATTTACATCCTCGTCTGCTGTCTAGAGATGACTCACAAAAACTGGAGACTCAGGGCCAGACCCAGAGATCTGGCAACCCTACTCCCATAACCCAGCAAAACAAGGAGAAAGGAAACACCCTCCCTTTGGATACCGTCCGTGACTTCAGTTGCGTAGGGACGTAGGGGGGTGATTTGCTGCGGGCGGCGATGTTTTTGGGGTGTCGTGGCCCATGGCCATGCCCCCGCCTGCCCTGGCCACACCCTCACACACCCTGGCCACGTCCCCTGCGCCCTGGCCACGTCCCCGCATGGCCTGGCCACACCCCCACACACCGCAGCCACGCCCCCCACAGTGTCCACGCCCCCATTTGTAGCTCCACCCCTTCCTGCCCCCCCTCCACACACTCCAAGCTCTGCCGCTGCTTGACTTTAGGATCCTGAATCATCTCCCTGTTTCTGTCGGTGTCAGGATGCAAGGCAGGCCTGGAGAGTTTCTTAAAATCATCATCATCACCACCATCATCATCATGGTAGATTATAAATAACTGTGGCCCAATAAGAACAACAATACAGTGGCCCCTTCTGCGATGCCTACTAATCATAATTAGTAATTGATGATAGACAGATAGATACCGTATTTCCCAGTGTATAAGATGCACCGGTGCATAAGACGCACCTCATTTATATGCCAGCAGATACTATTTGCTGACGTATAAGATACACCGTCATATAAGATGCATCGCATTTTCAAACAATATTTTTTGGGGAGAAAGTGAGTCTTGTACTCCATCAAATACAATAGGTAGATAGATAGATAGATAGATAGACAGATAGATAGTGGATAGATAGATGATGAATGGCTGGGTAGATAGGCAGGCCCCTTCTGCATATGCCTCTGGTTCCAATAATAACTGTCACCATAATATCACACACACACACACACACACACACGCACACACACACCCTGCCTTGCCTTCTGCCCCAGCCCTGCCGCCCGCTCGCCGTCTCTCTTTCGTCCGTGGGCTCAGCGGCTCCCAACCTTTCCTGCCTTCCACCGTTGGCACACCAGGCAGAATGAGCTTTTCTCAGCCAGCACGAACTAATTTGCAAAATTAAGCGGATGACTGGCGGAGAGACCGCCTCTGCCGTGTGAGGCTGGGCTCTCAGCCGCAGTGGCTTCGGAGCCGCCGTTTCCTGGGAGCGGCCCAGCCCAGCGGATCAGGAAGCCTGGCGTGTCGAGCGAGCCGCACCTGGATTTTCCCTGGTTCTGTTTACGTTTCTAGCCAGGGCTGGTTTGGGGATAGGGCTTGGCTTCGTTGACTTTCCCGAGCAAGGAGGAGATTCTGAGGGATTCTGGTGTGGGAAGCCAGAGGGGGACGAAGAATTATGAGGAGGTGGTGATATTTTTGGAGCAGGGGACAAGTCCTTTTCAAATGGAGCAAAATATAAGAGAGAATTGCGTTTACACTCTGGGGCTTTTCATTTTCTCAGGGTAACACAGCGTTGGAGATAAAAACATTCCTTCTTGCATCCGGGACCCGATAGTCTGTAACTGCAATACAGGAGGAGTTGTTCCTTCCAACTCCACAGAGTTGAAGGAACCCTAACGGCCCACAGCAAGGCACACTGTAATTCAACTGGGGCTATTATCAGCCTTGGCAGGTTGAAACTCTGCTTAGGGTTGAGATACTGCCTGAGTCCATCCAGCCAAGCATCTTGATTCTAAGTGGGTCCAGCCGGGGGCTCGTACAATGCTCCGCAGTGCCAACTTCAACGGGGCGGTGTGCATATATAATCATACATTTATGGAATTGTACAGTTGGATGGGATCCCAACGGCCATCTAGTCTAACCCCCGCCGTGCAAGAATCCACAGGTGAGACAACCCCAAAGATACGGCTATCCAACCTCTATCAAAAAACCTCCAGCCGTGGAGAGTCCATTGCTTTCTGAGACAGCCTTTCTGAGGTCTCTCACCCTCAGGAGGTTTTTCCTAATGTTGGCTCAAAGGGCTTACCAAATTTTAAGGTAAAAGTGTGGGAGTCCAGTGACTCCCAAATACCAAATAATGTGCTCCTTCGTGAGATCAGTGGCTTGTACCCCCGTTGGAATCTATGGCTGATAAGGACATCAAAGAATTTTTTAAAACAACTAAGAGCCAAATGGACACCCACTCAGGGCTTTTGGACATCCAAAGGGATGGCTGAGAAGGGAATTGGGCCCTGCAGTATCTCACAGAGGCCTTTGCCCGTGCCTGTGCCTAAGCTTACATAGGAGAGATGGGGACAGCATCTTACGGAGCCCTTGGCCTGTATCTCGGCTTGCATAAGAGTATGGCTTACTCAGGCCTTTGCCTGTGCTTTAGCTTGCCTAGGAGGAGTGCAGTGGTGTCTTACAGAGCCCTTGCGTGTGCCTCAACGTGCACAAGAGCATGCGTCACAGAGTCCTTTACCTGTGCCTCCGCTTGCATAGGTGAAGCAGGGGCAGGGTTTCACAGAGCCCTTTGGCTGTACCTTAGCTTGCAGAAGAGCGTGGGTTAAAGAGCCCTTTGCTAGTATCTCAGCCTGTACTGGAAAAAATGGAGCAGCGACTCGCGGGGCCTTTGTTTACGTGGCAGACCGTATGGGAATAATGGAAGCCTTGGCTTGCCGAGCCTGACCTAGGAGAAATGGGTGCAGTGCCTTATGGAAAGCCCTTCGCTTGCCTGGGAGTAATTGGAAGAAGCTGCTTAAAGAGCCCTTTGCGATTCACATGGGATAAAGCAGGCAACCGAAAAGAGGGATCTCCTCCATACGGAGGGCAGGTGACAAGCCTCGGGGAGGCAGATTTGGCCCTGGGGGCCTCTTCTCTCCACTACCTGTCGCAGGGAGGGGAAGAGAGCTATTCCTCAACCTGAGAGAAGCCAAGGGAGCCGTTTGCAGCCGCACAAAGCGGGCTAGCCTTTTGAGAGAGGGAAGAGCGGTTGGTTGGATGCCTTCTGTGCGGAGCCCATAAAGGGAGCGATTAATGGCGGTGCAAGGCGGTGCGTGAGCCAAGGCCCCCGTGGGTGCAGTGCGAGCTTTCCAGTCCTGCCGAGGTAAACAGCAGCAGAAGCGACCGGGCCCACTTGTGTGGGGGGGTGCGTGTGTCTGTCTCTCTCTGCATGCCTGTGCGTGTGTGGGAGAGGGAGGGGATGTCAACTCCTGCGGCCGCTTGGCGAGAGGCTCATGCACGCTGACACCTTCCTCCCCGCCGAGGCCGAAGCCGGCAACAAGCTCCCCTCCCGGGCTACACGCATCTGCTTTTACCTGGCTTTCCTGACGTCTCCCCGGGGTGTCAGCTGGCTGTGTCGTTACAGCAGCTGACGGGGGGGGGGCGGGCGAGGCAGGGAACCTGCCGTGGCAGAAGGCGGCGGCGGCGGCTGGCTGCCGAATGAGCAGCCCTAGGCAGGCGCGATGGATGCGCGGCCCTGCGAGGCTGGCCCCGGGGAGGGGGAGCTGGAGAGAAAGAAGGGGCGCAGAGAGAAAGGGGAGAGGAGGAGCAGGGGCAGGTGTGGGGAAGGGGAGCCCCGGAGCTGAGGGAAATGCAGTTGGAGGGCAGGGGACGCGGCTGCTCGGTAGTTGGAACCCGTGGGGGCCACGCGGGAGGGGACGCCGCCGTGAGAATTGGGGGCATCGGCGCAGGATGGCCAATGCGGAGCGTCAGGTGGCATGGCAGCCCAGTTCGTGACAAATTGCCCAGCCGGAGGGATCTGGGCCGACCCCAGCATCTTGGCTGAGGACCTAAGGGGGCAAGTGCAGACCGGAGGCCACATGTGGGCCCCCCAAATTCTCTCCGTGTGGCCCTTAGCTCTCTCTAGACCGACCTTAATTCGGTCCAAACAAAAGGGTCCTAACACACATGGCAGTTGCAACCA
Source organism: Cyclura pinguis (assembly GCA_030412105.1). Classification (NCBI taxonomy): domain Eukaryota; kingdom Metazoa; phylum Chordata; class Lepidosauria; order Squamata; family Iguanidae; genus Cyclura; species Cyclura pinguis. The sequence goes on along the minus strand of CM059609.1, from coordinate 2,533,940 downwards.
GGCTAGATTCAGAGGGCAGGTTGCCCAGAGGCAATGTCTGGTAGCCTTGCTCCCTTTCTAGTCCATCTGCATTAAGCCCAGCCTTCTAAGCCAGGCTTGACGGCCTCCACCATTGCCGATTGTTTGTCCCTATGAGTGCTTGCCACTCCGAGGATAGACTACTTTTGGAAGGGAGGGTAGCCCTTTAATGCTAAACTCTTGGAATTTAAATGTTTTTAAAAAATAAAATAAACTTGGGTTTAGAAAGCAAAAGGAAGATAAAGTAAACGACTGTAGTGCCATGCCACAATTAACAAAGGTGCTGACAAAGGATCTCCTTTCCAGTCTTTTTATTGCTCATCTTTTCTTCCTCATTCTCTGTCTAGCCAGAAAGTTTTTAGCAGCATTGGCTTTAGGAGGATGGCAAAGGAACTCTGGAGAAACACAGCCTTTTGGTGTTGGGTTGCAGCGGTGTATCTGCAGAAAACCGTGTCATAAGAGCTTATAGCAAGAGCTTGGTGGTACGAGGAAGATTCTCTTCCCGCTGTAGGAGTGTGTGCCTGCCTACAGAAGGCAGGGTAAGGAGCAGATGCCTCCAGAATCTCTTTTTGACCATGCATAAACAGGAAAACAGAGAGAAAGGAGGAGAACAGATAGGTCTGCTGTGCCATTTTCCACACCAGCATGTTAAAGAGGCGTAGATCTCTAAGTCTGGCGCCAAAATGAAAACCATAGAAAAAGTGGAGGTTGATGAAATTGAAAACCATCCATGGATTCATTTTGAGTAGAAACCTTCAAGTGCTCTCTGGAAAGTTCAACATATTTTTACTTCTTTGTGCCCGCATTCCCTGACCTGGTTGCTTCATTGTACATGTGCAGACTGTTAGTTTTGGATAAAAAAAAAATGCCCAAACATGTTGAGCCACTCTTCTTTTTTAATGGTAATAGGAACCTGTCCCAGTTTTTTCCATGTGATGTCAGCCTCGGGTACTAAATTACTTCTGTTCAAGAAAATAATGCCCAGGAACGCATCGGGTTCCTTAACTGAGGGATACCTGTACAGCTCCAGTGGGTCATCTCAGAGCCTTGCAATGCATGCTAGAAATGCAGGAAGGCACAAAGAGCATTGTGTTGGTCTGCGCAGCCAAGTGGATTTTCCTGTTTACATGGCATGTCCTGGACTCTGGTGTCATTTTCCAGAGGAGGCTTATTAGCAGTCCCTCCCAAGGAGAAGACGTCCCAGGGTGCGTAAAAGGTCTCGACAAGACGGTACAGCTTGAAATTCATGGATGCCCCGGAGGGCTGTGCTTGTGGTGCGTCTGTTTTTCTTACTGTTTACCGTTTGGAGCTCAAGGGGCCAGCAGAGACAGGCGAGGGCCACACTCCGAGCACACTGCTTTACCATCTGCTCTTGGTGTGAGCGGGGGATGCAAAGTGATTTGGGGAGAGCAAAAAATGGAACCTTTCGTTAGGTTGGGTCAGAGGGGCAGGACTTGCTGCCGTTGATTTATTTTATGTGGCTTTTGTTATTTATTAATTTAAAAACAAACTGCAGTCAGCTCTCCACATTCACTAGGGTTAGGGGTGCACGAGCCCTGCAAAAGTGAAAAAAACGGGCAAATATCAAAATGTGTGTGTGTGTGTGTCTGTGGGAAGGCAGCCAAGGCATGGAGGGAGAGTGGGCACCCAGGGTCCAAACCAGGTCAGGAAAAAGGGGTGGGTCAGCATGGTGCCCCTATACTTCCTTTCTCTTGCCCACCCGCTTCCTTAGGTGTGCGTGGGGGCATCCGGAGAGGGTTTGCGGTGCTGAGGAATTGCGCTGTGAGCCGTCTTTAGCTGGCCAGGCAGTGGCCAGTGGAGAAGGAGGACCAGAGGTGGGTTTTTAAAGGGCTGTGTGGCCTGATTGGAGCCACTGAGAAGGAAGGTTCCTCCCGAAGACAAGTACCTGAGACTGGGGGCAGCCGTCGGAGAAACTCACAAATAATCAAATCCGTGAAAACTGAACCCACAAATATGGAGGACCAACTGTAATTCAGAGTCGGAGCCACAATCAGAATCAGAGAAATACACATTCCGAAAGAAAAAGCAGAAAGAAGAAAACTAAAACAGACTTCTAACTTACTAAGCTAAATCACAGAACACTGATTTACTAGGACACCAAAAGGCTCTGACTCCCCTGCAAACTGTAATGAAAAAAAAGAGAGAGAGAGGGAGAGAGAAAATATATGTTATTCTACCATGGCAGATCCAGCTAAGTAATCCTACTGGAATTCCCAGTGTCTTTAGCCACAAATCATTGCATCGTTAGATTTATTATTGCTCAAAAAACCCATAAAGGGTTTCCAATCTTTCATTTATGTATGTAAATAGTAGGAGTTGCCAGGACTTTTCTTCCATGACTGGTCTCAAACCAGGAGTGCCCAGTGGCTCCCATGTCAGCAGAATAGTGACTCCGGGTCTGGATTTTAGTTTGAACTTAAAGGGCCATTCAAAGCGGCCCCGGAGGCAGGGGTGCAACCTCCATGCTTGTCCGAGGTGCTGTTTACACTAGACACACCTCTACTCACAGCTGGTCAATTCAAACACACGCCAAGAGGACATGCGTTCCTCTTTGGAAACGGACAGACGTCTTAAGGGGAAATGAAGGGATTGGTCTTTCTCACTTACTTAGAGACATGGGATGAGACCGAATCACAGAGTTGGAAGAGACCCCAGGGGCCCCAGTCCAAGCCCCTGCTATGCAGGAACCCCCATCAAAGCCCTCCCTTGGAGAGATGGCCATCCAGCCTCTGCTTAAAAACCTCCAAAGGAGGAGACCCCACCACACTCCGAGGCGGCAGATTCCACTGCCGGACAGCTCTGACTGTCAGGAAGTTCTTCCTGAGGTTCAGCTGGGATCCCCTTTCCTACAGCTTGAATCCATTGCTCCTTGAGGAGCCTTTAACCTACACGACAGGTGCAGAGCAGAGCGGAGGGTGAGCCCTGCCACCACAGCTGCTGGGAGGGAAGAAGGAGGCTGGCTAACTTAATGCATTATCCCGTGGAGGGTTTATGGCAGCAGCCAATCAATCAAGCCTTTGCACGATGCTGCTCTGTGAGCTGAGCTGGAGACTTGCGCCTACCTTTTCCTGTTGCCCCCGAAACGAGCCCTGAAAACTGGAGAATTTGCACCCTTCTCTCCCGCTTGGAGATGACCCATGGAAATTGGGGGCCAGACCTGGAGATTTGGCAAGCCCAGCTGGGAGATGTGTCCCATTCTCTAGACCTCTGTAGACAGATCGGGAAAAGCGGCCTCCTCTTCTGCCCATGGCACCTCTCGCCCCACCCCGTCGCCATCCCTCCTCCTCCTCCTCGGAGGGCCCCAGTCCTCTCGATAAACAAAGGCGGGCTGGAGGGCGGAGGAGGGCGGCTGGCATGTTAATGCACTTATTCACTCTCTCCCCACCACCCCATCTCTCGCCGCCGCCGCCGCCACCGCCCTTGCACCCCACCCAGCCCGTCCCACCATTCCCTTCCCCTTCATCCCTCTGGGAAAGGCCTTTGCAGAGAGAAGCCAGCCTTGATTAAAAGCGGACTGACAGGCAACGGCAGCCACTAGAGCAGCAGGCACGGCAGCTCTTCAAGTCTAAAGGGAGCCCATTCCGCCTCTGTCTCCCTTCTCTGAAGTCCCTGATCCTTTAATCAATTGCAGCCGAGGAACAGAAGAGCAAACACGCAGGGAGAGAGAGAGAGGTATGTGCCCGCATTCGTGGCTGCCGCAAAACGGAGGAGGCAGGGAAGGGAGAGCCGGGGATGCATTGGGGTCCCCGCCGCCTTTATTTTTTGGTTCTTTCAGTTGTTTTGGTCATGGCTCGACCTGCCTTGTTCCCAGTCCTTCCCTGACCGATTGGGAGCCTTTGTCTTTCTGGCAGGGACACCAGAGTTGCCAGGTCTAAGGGCCTGGCACGAGATCCAGAGGCCAGCAACGGTGCAGCTGGAAGAGAGGGGCAAAATGAGGACCTTGTTCCCCCTTCCGTGGAATTTTCGTTCAGCCCACAAATTTCTAGCATTGCAGCAAATTGAAATTTCAGCTGGGCGTTTAGAAATAACAGCACAGGCATGCAAAGAGAAGGGACAGGCAAAGAGACCAAGAGAACAAGAACACAGCAAATGGAAGGATTTGGGCATGAATGGTTTTCAGCATCTCACTTTCTGCAAGGCTAGAAATTTGGGGACTAAAAGAAGGTTTCCCTAGGGAGCAGAATCGTTACTAAGGGGAGGCCATGCCCTCATTTTGCCTCTTCTCTTCTTCATAGCTACATCCCTGGGGTCTGGTCCATCTTCGATCCTTACAGCCGAGGGGAGGAATCTCAGAGAGAGAGCGCCACCTTTAGCAGCGTTCGCTGGTGGTTGGGTGCCTTCAGGTTGTTTCTGACTTCTGGTGACCCTAAGATGAATCTATTGGTGGGTTTTCTTGGCAAGATTCATTCAGAGCGGGGTTGCCTTTGCCTTCCTCTGAGGCTGAGAGAGTGTGACTTGCCCGGTGGGATTTCCATGGCTGAGTGCGTTTCCAGACTCATACGCCAACACTCAAACCATTACACTGTGTGTGTGTGTGTGTGTGTGTGTGTGTGTGTACATGGGTGCGTTTCTTGTTGGGATGGCGTACTCTGTGCAGCTGTGGCAGATGTTTCATGTAGCATGTTGAATGAGATCACCAGGGGCTGTTCCTTGTGATTGTGCCCTTGGAACATCACTGGGACCTCTCCCTTGTGAAATCACAAGGGGTCATCCCTGGGTCTCAGGTTTTGGCCTTGAAATCCCAGAGGCTGGAATGATTCTGGTCTGCCAGCCCTCCTAGATATTCTGCAATGCTCCTGGGGCAGAGTTCTGGTACCCAAAATACTGTGAGCAGGGCCGTACGCCCCACGAGTGAAGTTGGAAATGTTGTGGAATTGTTGGTTGCAGAATGGGTTGTTCTCTTTGCTAAGGCAATGCTGAAGACGTTTGAGCAAAGCAATGGAGAAGGTTCTCGGAGGTTGGGCACCAAGAAGTCCAGAGGGATTGGAGTTCTTTGTAGATCCTTGTAGACCAGTCAGGGTCCCCCAGATATGTTCCTGCTTTGCAGCTCCCATCAGCCCTAGCCAACTTAGGCAATGAAATGCTGGGTGTTGTTGTCTAGCAACATCTGAAAGGCAATGTAACTCCCACCCCACCTTAACATTTCCCTTCCTGCATATCATAAGCATTTGTTCCCCCACGAAACTGCTCCAGGGATCAAGGCGGAGGTATTGTTGATGCCATGGACACTAGCCAGCGGACACTCGTCACAGCTGGCTCTTCGTCATTTCCAACTCAACATACAGTTCTTTTGCCAAATCACTTTTTCAAAATTCTCTCTTTGTACTTTGTGAAAAGATACCTGAGCACTGAATGTAGTCTTGTTGTTATTGCCGCTGTTGTTGTGTGCCTTCAAGTCATTTCCAACTTACAGCAACCCTAGGACAACCCTATCATAGGGTTTTTGCGGCCAGATTTCTTCTGAGCAGGTTTGCCTTTGCCTTCCTCTAAGACTGAGAGAGTGTGACCTGCCCAAGATCACCCAGTGGATTTCTTTGGCTGAGCAAGGATTTCTAGAATGTTGTGAGGATGCCCCCAAACTATCCTCTTTGTCCGTACATCTGATTTGTACCATATGTTGCTTCCAAGGAACTAAAGGAAATATCTATCTGTCTCTTTGTCCATCTATCAGAGGGGGTTTGCCAGAGGGGGTTTGGGGCTGAGAGAGTATGACGTTCCCAGGGTAATCTAATGGCTTTCCGCGGCTGAGAGAGGATTCAAACCCTGCTCTTCCAGCATGCTGTGAGGATGCTTCAAATCTGTTTTCCCTGGCTGTCTGTCTGATTTATACCACAGGCTTCTTCCAAGGACCTAAAGGAAATCTCTTATCTGTCTATCCATCTATCTACCTATCTATCCAATCTCTCTATCTAATTTGTACTCTGTGTTTACTCCAAGGAACTAAAGGATATATTGACTGATGGATTGATCAATGGTTTCTTTCACTTTTTTCCTCTGAGGAAGGGAAAAGCGGTTTTGCTTGCAGAAAGCCACGGGCTCAGTTCCCTCTGTTTCCAAGCAGGGCCGGGAGAGAATCGGTCCTGAAACCCTGGAGGGCCTTTCCTTCAGGGAGGACAACGCTGAGCAAGGCCGGTTCCTGTATTCTTCTGTGAATCCGCCCCTTATTCCACGAGGTCCGGGATTTTCCTTTATTCTTCAGGGGAAGGACTGTAGCTCAGGGGTCTGGCCCCTGCATTGCAACCAGAAGGTTGCAGATGGGGCTGGGCAGCTCTCCGAAGCTCTGGAGAGCTCTTGCAGGTTGTTGTCGCCAGTGGTGAGCTCGGTGGTCCGACAGTTTGATTTGATAGACAACAGCTGCTGCACTCTCTAAATGCCAGTTTGAAGCAACGGAGCGTGCCGAGAGAGAGAGAAATTCTCTTGTGCAGTCTCCAGCTTTCTCAGATGCCCGCTTGCAAAGGACAAGGGCTGCTGATGCGGAAGCCGCTGCCAGTCTTCTGAATATGATGATCTCACCATCACAAAGAAGCCCGAAAGGAGAGATGCTCTGTAGACAAGGGGAACATGTACAATAATCCCCACCTTATCCATGGTTTGGCTTCCCGTGGCATCAGCTACCTGCTGGGAATCTTGTAGCACCAACTGGGAGTGGGGAGGGGTGTGTTTTGAAGCATCACAGAGGGACAGTGATGAATACTGTGTGTGAATCCTGTGTCCAGTTCTGGGCTCCACAGTTCAAGGATCTTGGCAGACTGGAACATGTCCAGAGTTGAGCAACCAAAACGGTGAAGGGTCTGCAAACCATGGAGCCCTATGAGGAGTGGCGAAAGGAGCTAGGTATGTTTAGCCTGATGAAAAGAAGGCTAAGAAGTGACATGACAGCCATGTTTAAATATTTGAAGGGAGGTCATGTTGAAGATGGAGCAAGCTTGTTTTCTGCTGCTCCAGAAACTAGGACATGAAGCAATGGATTCAAACTACAGGAAAGGAGATTTCATCTAAACATCAGGAAGTAAGAGCAGTTTGACCGTAGAATCTGCTGCTGCCTGGGAGTGTGGTAGAGTCTCCTTGTTTGGAGATTTTTAAAGAGAGACTGGATGGCCATTTGCTGGGGGTGCTCTGAGTGCGTGTTCCTGCATGGCAGATTGGGGTTGGACTCAATGGCCGTTGTGGTCTTTTCCAACTCTGTGATTCTGTGGCTGGCCCTATGAAGCCCACAGCTCCTCCAGGAAGGATCCCTGCGGTCAGGTGCCTCCGTCCTCTGTCCTCACAGATTCATCTCCCTCCCTCCTGCCCCTTTGCCCCTTGACATCTGGGCGATGGCACCCGTGTGGCCCTCTGCATCTTGCCTGCCTGCCTGCCTGAAGTAGCCGTCTGGCTTCACAGGGTACTGTATATCGGGTGCTGTAGGGTTCAGTACTACTCGTTGCTTCCAGCATCCATGGAGTCTTGGAACATCTCCCCTGAAGATAACGGGAGATTGCTGTATACTTCATCATATAAGGTGGGCAAAGAGTTGTCCCGGGGCCACATGTGGTGCCTCCCAAGGCTGTGCTTCTGGCCCTCTGACCCTCCAGAGTTCCTGGACGCCTCTTTTCCTGGCCAAAAAGGAATGAACTGCCACTCCCCCACACTTCCAGCAATGGAAATTCGTCCTTTAAGTAGGTTTCAAGGGTCCTCTTCCGTGTTTCACATTATTAAAATACAGTATCCACATGACCAGTATGCACAGTTTCACTTATCCATGCTGAAATGCAGTCTGAAAACATTTTGTTCCCATCTGTTTTTTGACAACACGTTCTTGTCAATTTTTATGTTTTTACCGATCGTGCAGTGGCTTCGGACTGCAAATAATGGCTACGAAGCCTTCTTTCTTCTTGGATTCTAAAGTTCGATCAAGTTTTAGGGTCTCCTCTCCGTGCAGCATACTTATTTCAGTGCCTTCACGTCATTAAAAAAAAATGCCATCTTGTTACCCACTTTTCTCGTCCTCCACGGTACGTCTTGGAACGTATCCCCTCGTAGGTGCGGGGGACCTACTGTACCTGCCTTTCAAAACCAGGAGGAGATTTCTGCTCACAAGGGTTGGTTTGTTTGGTTGGTTTGAGAAGGAGGCGAAGTCGTGCCCTTCCCAGTTGGCTCAGGGAAAAGCAAACTGCTTCCTCCTTTCCTAGCTTATACGTTCTTCGTCATTAAGAACGTTTGACCTCTCGACCACATGCGTTGTCCCAGTTTTCATCTGTAAAATGCCAGCAGGTATGAGACCTACCTTGCCGGGTTGTCGTGAGGAGCCAAAAAGATGTGCCCCCAGGCCTTGAACTCCCTCAGCTGAAGACTGGGAAGCGCAAGAAGGAAATAAGTTATTTCCCAGTTAGCCAGCAGAAAAGTAGGATATCGGTGAAATAAATCAACCAGTCCCCCTCCAAACATTGCAGCTGCCTAACCACTGAAGAGAGAAGAGCTTTCTTTAGCAACGTTGCACATTCCTGAATGTCTGTTGTTGGAGCGCTGTGGGTTTGTTTTTGGTGTTTTTTTTTTTAAAAAGGAACTTTTTATTATGTCGACATGGTCCCCAACTTGCCCATCTGGTTTAGCAGCTTTCCGTCTTTGGAGAAACCTGACCACGAGAGGCCCTGTGGGCGGGGGAGAAGAAGGAGTGGGTAGTGGAATGTACACAGAGCCTGAAACCCCGAGAATCCGTTTGTTCAGCGGAGGGAGGGAGACCGGGAAATGGTGCTGGCGTTGGGCTCCCCTCGCAGACAGAGGCAAAGGTTGCGGCATGGAGGGAAGACAGAGCCAGCTACGGGGGTGATGGGAGATGGAATCCAAAGATCCGAGGCCTCGACCACTTGGGACATCCCCCCTCCAACGTTTCGAAGAGGAAAACCAGACAGGCGTCCAGGCAAGCGACTCCGAAGTGGGGCTGAGCTGGCTAAAGTTATGAATGAAGAGGAATGGACAAGCTTGTAGAGCAGACCTTTCCAAACTTTTCGTGCTGGTGGCACGCCTTGTAGACACGCATCGTTGCACAACACAGTCATTCAGTAAGTTATGCGGTAAGTGGAGAGAGCCTCTCCACCCGAGCCTCGCCCGCCACCTCCACCCTCAGTGGGGTCTTCCTCGGCCTGGGGTGGCGGTTGCGTCAGAGGCAGCCCCTTCGCCCGGGCCTGGTCCGCCCTGGCGGCAGGAGAGGCGGCCCTTCCTCCCATTACGTTCACGCCACACGCACGCTGCAGGCGACACGGTCACGTGTCGCGACACCCAGTTTGGAAAGCTCTGCTGGAGCGGCTGCAGCGCTGGCTTTTACCGGAGCCCCCTGGGAAGGGCGGGGCTGCCCCCTGCTGAGTTAATGGCGTGCAGAGTGCTTTTGCACTTCCTTTGCAGCAACTGAAAGAAGCTGAAGAGAAAAGCGGGAAGGTGGGAGGAGGAGAGAGGAGCCGGGACGTTTTAAAAGCGGGGTGGCAGAAGGTTACTCCGTCCCCGCCAGAGGGTATGTAATCTCTCAAGCTAACAGTGAAGGAATGGGGGCCTCAACAAACAGAAGGCCTCCACCCCTGCCCTAAAGAGTCGCGGATAGTCAAAAGTCCATGGCTTCAGCCAGAATAAAATCGGGTTGGGATAGAGGTCAGATGGTTGTACAGAGGAGAGTCAGGGCTTAATTTCTACTCTTCTGTGAAAAACACAGGTGACTTCTGGCCATTTTCTGTCTTGGAGGTAAACCTACCTCACAGGTTAGGAAGACAAAATAGAGAAAGTGGGAAACCATGTATTTAGTATTAGTATTATTTTCTTATCTGCATCTCCCTATGGGTCAAGGCTGGGACCAAGAAGAGATTAAAATACAACACGTGACGTCAGTTAAAAATACAAACACCCGTTAAAAACACACGACATCAGTCAGGAGAACGTATAAATCCCATAGATGTTAAAAACAGTCAATCCGTACTTGAAAATTCACAATTTAAAAATAACGTAACTTAAAAATAGATACCTTGAATTCTTCAGAGGAAAAGGGAGAGATAAATACAATAAAGTAGTTTTTACTAAATTACCCTAGATGTTATAAATACCCTAACATACTCTAAAGGCATTAGATCCTGTCCGATCTTGGAAGCTAAGCAGGGTCAACCCTGGTTAGGAGTTGGATGGAAGACTGTGAATGAATACCGGGCATTGTAGGATATATTTGAGATGAAGGAACTGGCAAAACCACCTCTGAGGATTCCTTCTCCAAGAAAACCCTAGGAAATTCATGGGATTGCTAGAAGTCAAAAGATGACTTGGAGGCACATAGGCACAATCAGTGTCTCACAGCCAGACCTACCTTACAAGGTTGTTGTAAGGATAAAACAGAGAAGTGGGAACTAGGTATGCTACGTATGCTTTGAACTAGTCAGAGAAAAAGTGGGATGTAAATATGAAAGGGAAGTTTCAGATAAGTTGACCCTCTTCCAACAGACGTGCGTTTTTGCAGTCTGATGAAATGGCACACATGCAAAAAAGAATCCAGTCCTTTGTTTTGGTTTCTTACTGTTTTGCATGTGTAGGAGACCTTGAGATAGGGGTGGTATTATCTCTACCCTTTCATCAAGGCCGCCTAAGAAAGAGGTGGCGAAGGCAGGGCCAGCAATGAGAGGCAGGCATCTTCGGTTACAGCGTTAGGTTTATGCAAGCCGCGAGAGCATTTCCAGAAGGGGAGGATTTGTGCAAGGCAAAGAGAGACTGGCGCTCAGAGCGGACACGGTTCAAGCCGGCTGCATCTGATGTACCATTAACCCCACCCTCCCCCCACTCCAGCATCCTCTGATTAATGGGCTGACTGGGAGAGCTTGGCTCCAAATAAAATCTGCCTGTGAACCGTCGGGAGAAACAAAGGACGAGGAAGGGAAGACGAAAGCCAACCCCTTTCCATTGTAAAGTAATCCACCAACCAGGCGGGTGAGGGGGGGAGCCCCCCAGAAATAGGAATTGCATGCCTTCCAACAGTTTGCAGATGAGAACAGGGATATGTATGGCCAAGCAGCATCAGAGCATGGTCAAGGCAACAGAAGATAGGAATGAGGAAGAACAGGCAAGCAAGGAGAGGCTGTGGCACTTTCTTTTTGCCTGAATCTACTGGGAAGGGTAGGACTCTGCCCTGTCCTCTCCTCTCTCTCCAGCTGAGTTAACTGAGTGCAAAGGGATCCAAGAATCTTAGTCAACCACAAGCTGAACATGAGTCAACAGTGTGATGCAGCAGCTAAAAAAGCCAATGCAATTCTGGGCTGCATCAACAGGAGTAGGGTATCAAGATCAAGGGAAGTAATAATACCGCTCTGTTCTGCCTGGGTTAGACCTTACCTGGAATGCTATGCCCAGTTCTGGACACCACAGTTCAAGAAGGATATTGACAATCTGGAACATGTCCAGAGGAGGGTGACCAAAATGGTGAAGAGTCTGGAAACCATGCCCTGTGAGGAGCAGCTTAGAGAGTAAGGTATGTTTAGTCTGATGAAAAGACGGTTGAGAGGTGACATGCTAGCCATGTTTAAATATTTGAAGGGATGTCGTGTTGAAGATGGAGCAAGCTTGTTTTCTGCTGCTTTGGGGACTAAGACACAGAACAATGGATTCAAACTACAGCAAAAGAGATTTCGCTAAACATCAGGAAGAATTTTGAGCCGTTCGACAGTGGAATATGCTGCCTTGGAGTGTGGTGGAGTCTCCTTCTTTGGAGGTTTTTCAACAGAGGGTGGATGGCCATTTGCTGGGCTGCTTTGAGTGTGTGTTCCTGCATGGCAGAAGGGGGTTGGACCCGATGGCCGCTGTGGTTTCTGCCAACTCTCCGATTCTGTGCCTTTGCACTTTGAACTCACTTTGCAGCAATTGCGGTAAACTGAAGAAGAAGGAGGAAAGTGGGAGGAGCAGACGGAAAAACCAGGACATTTTCAGAAGCAGCTGAAAAAGTGGACGACAGTGGATTAACCAGGACTGCCTCTGCCCAGTTTGGACATCTGGAAGGGCTGTGTCATCTTTGTCCTGGGCGAGACACCATGCAGTGACTCCTCACATCTGGCTTTTTCAAACAGGAAGTTCGGGTGGCTAGGGAGTGTGCGGAGTAGCGGAGATAAATAGAGAGAATGATAAATAGGTGCCTTTTTTGAAATAGGTAACAGTAAGGCAAACTCCACAATACTATCCCTGTAAAGAAGTGCTGAATAGAAGTCCCTTTGGTGCAGGTTTTGGTGGGAGGTATAGCACTTCCAGCATATCCGTAGACAGATTTTGGCACGGCACAAAAACCTTGGGAGCAGGAATGAATTCTCCTCCCCGTCCATGCTTCTCAGACATTCTCCTTCCGCTTCTCTCTCCTCCCGGTGGTCCACTCCTCGAATTATTTGCCTCTCCTGCTTGCCAGATGTTCCCCCCCCAGTGATGTTTCCATGGTCAAAGTGGGAAGGGCACTCCTGGCCTGGGATACTGAATAAAGGGAGGTCAGGCAGCCAACGTCACGCTGCCCTGACTGTGTGGGGACCATGGGCCCATTTTTCCTTCCAGGCTTTCCCTCCATAGACCACGCACATGTGTCACAGCAAGGCCAAACACCTCCGTTTTCCTCTACAGTCCCTCTCAAAATGGTGCCAGGAAGCCACATCTGGAGTTGCCAGGCTGGTCGTTGGAGAGGGCTTCCTCAACCGCTGTATGGAAGAAGGAATTTCAGCAGGTGTTGCTTGTCCTACAACCAGGTGTATATATTCCTCATTTGCACCTGCTGAAACCCCCTCTTCTACACAACCGTTAAAGACCCTCTCCAATTTTTCCTCTGGCAACCTATGTCACTTCCTGTTGCCATTTTGAGATGGACTGTAGCGCAAAACAGAGCTATCTGAGGGGAGTACAGGGTTCCACTCATCATATAACCTATATAAACTGTAACTGAGAAATAAAATTTGTTGGTCTGATCTTTCTGCTGTGGGAAGGCATGCCCTAACAATGGCACAATGGCAAAGGGAGGGGGGGTCTTCCCTTAGTACTGCACAGACGGAGGCGTGGTAAACCCCTTTTGAATGTCTTTTACCCTATGGTGAGAAAATCCATAGTGAAGCAAGGACATTCATAGGGTCATCCTAAGTTGACAACATTTAACAACTGGATTCTGGGGTGCTTATGGACGCTGGAGTAATTGTGCATGTTTTCATGTGTTGGAACCTCCTCATTCTGCATGATTTAGAGCCAAAAGTAGCTGCTAAATGTGCCATTTTTAAAAGGGGGGGCTGGTGGGGCTTTCGGGGACTGGCAAAGGGCTGCAAAAGTGGGGTCTTGGAGCCGCATACAGCTGGCGGGCCACCCTGTGCCAGTCTCTGCGCCACCTCCACGCGTGCGTCCTCGTGCTCATAAAATGCTTGGAAAGGTGGTACGTTTGTACCTACAATCCTACACCCGGCGATGAAAGCCTTTCACCTAAGCTCACGGCCGTATTTATTCATCTGTTGCCCGGAGCTGAGCGTTGGCAATAATTTTCTCTGTTCGTTTGGCTGCGTGGCGCTCGGTGCCGTTTTTCTTTTCCACCGTGCTGAGCTTGGAACCCTGGCTTTTTAAAGCTAATGCATCGATGTTACTCTGGGGGAAAGTAATTAGTTGTCAAATCTTTCTCCCTCCCTTCACCCCCCTCCCCCAACATCTTTTGTGCTTGTTAGGAATACACTAGTTATTTGTCGCTCAAAAGGCTGGCACGATTGTCAATATTTTATTTTAGTTTATTATTCCGTATCGTCTCTTTGTCCCTGTACTGGACCCTTTAAAGTACCACTGGAAGTTCCATGAAAGATTGGAAACCATTTATGGACTTCTTGAGCAAGGAGAATGCAAAGGAGGCAATAATTTGGGGGATGATCGTTAGCAGTTTTGCTTAGCTGGATTGGTAATGATAATATTGTCCTCTTTTCATTTTCCTTTTCTTATTATAGTTTGGAGGTAGTCAAGGCCCGTTTGTGTAGTGTGGCGTAGCGGTTTGAACATTGGACCACTATGCTGGAGACTAATGTTCAATTCCCTGCCTGGTCGTGGACCCCTTGGGTGGGTCACACACTCTTAGCCCCAGAAGACCCTGTGATAGGGTCGCCATTGGGTCATTGTAAGTTAGAAACAACTTGAAGAAATTCAGCAACAACGTTTTAGCGTTCAGTTGTTTAGATTAGTTTAGATTAGTTAGTAATTCTATGTTTTTGTAAGTTTTTTTAAGTTTGTTGCTTAGAATTTTGTTCTATTTAGCGTGCTAACATTAGTTTATGTCTGTGTTAAAAACATTTGTTGGAGCTTCCGTAATTTTGTGTAAAAACTGATAAATAAATATACAAACAAGTCACCAATGAACAACAGGATCGATACCGATCGGGACACTTTTGCCAGCGTCCTGATACACATCTTCACAATTCGCTTGCGGGATTTCTTAGCATCTCTGCTACATTGCTAAGCAGACATAAAATGACATCACGTAGACAGTGGTATAAGATTCCAGCCGTTAATTCACAGCAGATGATGAAAATACACATGCGCGTTTTCCAAGACAACTCCCTTGCTCTGAGATTCTTCCCCTTCACCCACAGACCGGAGACAGGTCTGAGATCTCTAACCGAGGTGCTTCAATTCCTTTGCCTGGGCCGACTTCTTCCCCCAGTCCCACCTTCCAGCCTCGCTTCTCTTAGGAACTCTTTGCTGATTTCTCTCCAAGCGGGAATTGGCGAAAGAGCACCAGCCTGCGGGGTGATCCGACTCCGTGAGTGACAGCTGTCACCAACGTTTCATCCGCCACTACTGTGATCCTGTTAAGAAGCTAACACTTTGGAATGTCACCCTCTGGGAATAACATCTGCTTTAAAAAAAAGTAAAACTGGGGAGGAGGAGAACAAGGGCAGGTGGAACTCCTCTACAAAGCAAAGCGCATAGGACATGTGTCGGAACGCATGAGCAAATCAGCAGAGAAGTGAGCCGGGGGACACGGGAATGGGTAAAACCAATGGATTTGGTTAGAAAGGGCCCATTAATGGAGAAAGGAGGCGTAAAATGGGTTGGGAACGCTGTGGCCCTCTAGGTGTTGGGCTGCGGGTCTGACCAGCCATAGACGGCGATTTGTTGCTGTTGTTATGTGTTGCTAAGAGCTGTCTGAAGGCAGAGTAGGCTGTGTGGGAGCAGGGTGGTCTCATCGTTTTTGGGAGGTTGGATGGCCACCTTTCGAGAGTGCACTGGTTGTGCATCTCTTCACGGCGAGGAGTTTTGACAGGATGGCTCTTGCGGTCCCCCCCATTCCATGATTTTACAGTTCTAGGTGGTACAAGGGCCACCTTTAAAGGCCCCAAAGGGGAATCATGGGGGACAGGGGTCCCCAACCCGTTTTCACTTGCGTACCCCCATGGCATCCCATTTCCACAAACTGTGCCCTCCATATTTAGGAATTCAATAGTTGGTTGTTACTGTCTGATTGTTATTTGCTGTTTGCAACAAGGGCAGGAACCAATTTTTAGTTATTTGCAGTTTTGTTGTTGTTTTGTAGTTTAATATTTGTAATTTGGTTTTTCTCTTTTGATACTGTATCATTGAGTAGGGGTTTTTGTGTATTCTTTTGTAGCGTGTTAGCGTTGCCATACTCTTTATTGCTTTTGGTCTAATACTAATACTGATACTAATAATAGAAACGTAGACCGTGGCGTGGAATCTCGGCCGATAATAGCAATAGGATTGCTACTCGCTTTGGGCACGTTTCCGGGGAAATGAATGGGGAGGATACGGCAGTGAGGAAAACGCTGAGCATCCGAGAATCCTAACACACACCCAAAAGAAGATGACACGTGAAAATGAGAGAGGGAGGGTGCGTGAAGGACTGAGACGGAACTGGAGATAATGGCAGGGACCGGCCAACGAATCAAGCCGGCCATTGGCAGGAGGCGGCTGCCTCCCATCCCCGGCTGTACCGAAGGCCATTAGTAACAGATCTTTGTAGAATATCCTCCTCATTAATTCATATCTATCTGCTCTTGGCGGCGGTTCCCATAGAAAAAAAAAACCATGCAGTGTGAGGTGCAGGCCATCTGCCAGACCGGCAAAATGGATCTTTCCTCGCCGATACATCTCGGGTCCCATTTTTCAGGCCTGGCCTACCCAAGGGATTTCAAATTTAGGCAATTAAGCAAGGGGAACGGTGGATGGAGATATTGTGAGGGGGCAGTGAAGGTCTGTGGGGCATCACTCTCTTTAAACGTCCTGCTCCTCTCCCTAAGGGAATTACTCAAAATTTCCCCTGTCGTCGCCGTCGATGGCTGGAATTTGGTATTGCGGTTATGGATCCGTAACCTGCAGTTCCAGATTCATAACCTTCAGTTACGAATGCATAACGGATCTGCATTCAGTAAGATGACTGAGCCCCTGAAGGCACTATTACATTCCGTCTGATCTTGGAAGCTAAGCAGGATCAGCTCTGATTAGAACTTGGATGGGAGATTGCCGAGGAATAGTGGATGTCGTTCTGTTTCAGAGGAAGGCAATGTCAAACCTCTTATTGCCTAAGAAGATCCTATAAAATTCATGGGGTTGTTGTAATACAGGCCTCCTGTGGAATACTTTGTCCAGTTACGGGCACCACAGGTTAAGAAGGATGTTGACAAGTTGGAATGTGTCCAGCGGAAGGCGACCAAAATGGTGAAAGGCCTGGAAACCGTGCAACCCTCTGAGGAGCAGCTTAGGGAGTTGGGGATGTTTAGCCTGGAGGAGAGAAGGTTAACAGGCGACGTGACAGCTGTGTTTAAATATTTGAAAGGATGTCACAGGGAGGATGGAGACTGCTCTGGAGACTAGGACACAGAGCAATAGCTTCAAACTTCAAGAAAAGAGATTCTACCCGGACATTAGGAAGAATTTACTGACAGTAAGAACAGTTTGACAGTGGGATACCCTGCCTTGGAGCATCTGGTGAAGGAGACGTAGTCTACGGAAGTTTATAGTGCAAACTTCTCTCACTCTCAAAGGTGCTACAAGATCTCTTTGCATTGACAGTAAGAGCGGTTGGGCAATTCCCTAGAGAGGTTTTGGGGTCCCCTTCTCTGGATGTCTTCAGAAAGCATCTGGACAGCTACCTGCTGGGTTACTTTAACTGAGCAGGGAGCAGGGAGGTATACTCAGTGGCTTATGCATCCCCATCCAGTTCTCTGATTCTGTGATCCAGGTCATAGAATCATAGAATCATAGAATCGTAGAGCTGGAAGAGACCCCAGGGGCCATCCAGTCCAACCCCCTTCTGCCATGCAGGAACACCCTCAAAGCACTCCCGACAGATGGCCATCCAGCCTCTGCTTAAAAACCTCCAAAGAAGGAGACTCCACCACACTCCGAGGTCCTTGAATAGTTCATTAGCTAGACACTCTAGGCAACTCCTGGGGCCCTGAACTCTGCAGTGACACTCTGTCTGTCCTCCAAGCCACTATAGGAGCCATAGAGGGTCTGCCGGCAAGTCTGCATCCAGGCTAGTAAGTGAGGTCGTGAAATAATTACAGTATGTTTGGTTAGACACACACACAGTTTTCTGTATTCCAACATCACGACACGTATCACAGCTAATTAATTAGAAGCAATCAATTGCAATTAATTAATTGCTTTATAAATGGCCCAGTTTATTTTTTAAAAAATAATTTTTAAAATAATTAAAAGGCGCGGCCCCCATGTAGTTCTATATGCCTGAAGGTGGCCCACCCAAGTCGCCCACCCCTGCAAGACAGAGAGGTCTATATAAAAGGTAAATTCTTGTACCTAAAGGTTCCAAAAACAGCAGTCTGCTGTCTTTTTTTTTTTACCACAAAAGAGTTGGCCTGTGGTTTCTGGAGTTATTGAGGGCCACAAAGCCATTTTGGGGGAGGGGGCATGCCACCCCAAGAGCATACTTTGCCCAGCCTGGGTTTACAAGTTCTCGCTTCTCCACCCCCTCCCCTTTTAAGAGTCTTCCCTCCCCCGCCTTTTTTCTGGAAGCCTCATAAATCCCAAACAACTCAAAATTGTAAAACGTCGAAAGTTCTAAAACCTTCATCTATTATTAAGCGTGACGGTAAAAACCGCACCTTGGAATGTTTTGCGTAGCAACAGTTTCCAAGACACCCTGCATCTGTATGGCCGACGTACCCCGTGGCTGGAAATCATGCCCCGTGCATATTCCGGCGGTGAGCGAGTGAAGCTCAGACGGGCCCGAGGAGAGGCAAGGTCTCGTTGCCAGTTAGTTTGACTGGCAAACGGTCGTGGAAAAACACGTCAGAGAGTTAGCCAAGGTGGCGCGGATAGCTTTGCTTCGTGTAGTCCTGGAATCCAAAGTCTGAACTGGGAACCTCCATGCCATAAATAGGAGCCAGGTTGCTAGCCCGAAGGCGCCAAATCCTGTCCACTCTTGGAAGCTAAGCAGGGTGAGCCCTGGATAGCACTTGGATGGGAAGCCACCAATGAATACTAAGTGCTGTGGGCAATATTTCACAGGAAAGCACTGGCAAAACCGCCTCTGAGGATTCCTGGCCTAAGAAAACCCTATGGAATGCACGGGGTCCCTACACAGTGGGGTGCGTACCCCACGGTGTCAAGGTGCACACACAGTGGTGTACAGGAGTGAAGGCTTGCAGGGTTGAAATCCCATTGCTTTTTCATAAACCAGAAAGGATGGCATCAACTACCACGTCGGCGGGCAAGTGGGCCACATTGGGCCTGCAGGGGACCTTGCGAGGCTACACACACCCCCTTTTGAAATTTTTGTGTTCCCCAGATACCTCCATTTTGCCAGATGGGGTGGGGGTTATATGAGCCATTTTAGCCAGCACTGAGCTTCCCTCCTCCTTGTCCCCTCTTCAAGTAGTGTCTGTTATTTAACATCTGTCTTCATTGTCATCATTTATATCAGTCTTGCCTTTCCCAGTCGGCTCAGGCAAAAGCAAAGAGCCGCCGTCTCTCCCAGCTTGTGGATTTCCCCCTTCGTAACCATTGCCATCTTGATTTTGCTTAGCCGTATGGGTCCCGGTTTTCATCTCTGAAGTGTTGAATGGTACGAGAACCCTCGTTCCAGTTTTTGTCCTTGGATAGAACCGGGCACCAGTCCGACGCCAAAGGAGTTTGCCCTCAGTTAACCCAGTGGCACAGGGGAGGAAGCGTTCTTGTCCTTCCCAGTAGGCTCAGGCAAAAGCAAACTGCTGCAGAATCCCCTAGCTTGTATGGTCTCCCTCACTTTTGCCATCCTGACCACACTCTGATGTCGCTTGGCCACTGGCCTCCCGATTTTTATCTGTGAAAAGTTGGAAGGTATGGGGATTTTGTTCCAATGATGGTCAGTCCATTTCGACTTGCTCCCGGGGTACCCCTCACACCGTTGTTTCCTTTTGTAGTTGTTGCTGTCGTTATCATGGGCTCAAGGTGGCTTAGAGATCCAGTACAATTAAAACACGCGAAAAGCCCACTTTCGGAAAGGAGTTCATCAATCAAAGGCAATTTAGAATATAATTGGAGAGGTGGAGAATGATGTTTGAAAAGATGCTATTTGCAAAACCAGTCAAGGTCAAAAGGTCACGGTGGGTCCAGTACCTTTCCTCTCCGGGCCCTCTGTTAGATACTAGGATGAAAAGGCCACGCCTGAAGAGGCGTTGGGGAGAAATGGTTCGTTTTCCCCACCCCACTCCACTCATCTCTGCCGCCCACTCTCTGCCCATGACCCTCACATCTCTCACATCTCGGAGCTGCCTTGATTCGTTCTCTCATCAAAGGAGGAGGAAACAGTATGACCGCTTATTGTGCGCGTTGGAGAGCCTAGTCCACCAGTGCCGTTTTATCTCCCCCCCCCAACTTTTTTTTCCCCTTTCGCCTCTCTAGGGAGCAGCAGCAATTTTTCCCTGCTCTGAAGAAGCTTGCAGAAAGGAGGAGCGAGTCTGGGAAGCCAACCTAATTGGCAACCAAGGAATACCCCGGGGGAGATGTGTACTTTGGTCATATCTAAGTACATTCCAGCCAGTGTTTAAAGGCACAACTGGATCTCAGACTTGGCCAGCGGGGAGGGAGAAAAAAAAATACCAGCGCCTCTAAGCTCCTTATCTATTACTGGCAGATTAACTCCTTAATCGTCCCTTTTGGAAGTTCCTTTGCTCCAAAATTACCACCCTGCCTTGTTTCATGTCCCCCCGCTCGCCCTTCCTCCGTTCTTACATCTAGAACTAAATTGGGGGGGAAAAGAGAGGAGAAGAGAGGAGGGGTGAAGCAGTAAGACATAACAGAAGAAATGGTGATGCAGGAAAGATGTAATTTTTAAAAAAGAAGAGAAAAACGGGTTAGCAGGCAAAAGATCTTGGGTTCAATCCTTGCATCTTCAGTTGCATGGTTCTAACAGGACTGGGAAGGATTTTGGGCATTCAAAGGAGATAATACAAATGAGTTGAATGGACCAATGGTCAGCCTATGCGGAAAGTAACTTCGTAGAATTGTACAATGACAGCGTTGGAAGGGATCCTGGAGGGTAATCCAGTCCAGCCTCCTTCCATTAGAGGAATTCGCAGCTAATGCATCCCTGCCAGTGGCAATCTAGCAGCTCCTTAAAAACATTCAGCAAAGGAACCTCCAAGCATCATCCAGTTGCCAGAGCTGGTGGTCTGGTCCTAAAATCTCCCGTTTTTTTGGGTCACCTGCAAGCACGAGATGAGGATGCAAATTCTCCCATTTTGGGGGAGCTCAGCTTCAGGCAAGAGGAAAGGACTCTGTGCAAATCTCCAGCTAAGCTCGTAGACCAGCAGCTTGCAAGAGTTTGCAAGGATTAATTCATTTGTTGCCTCAGCTTGTAAAGACTCTCCAGGAAGTCTATATATTTACTGACTTAGTTTCTTCCTTTCCTTGCAGTCATTCCAGAGGTGCCAGGGCTGACCCTCCGCTCTGGCTAGAAGCAAGTAGGCTACATTAAATGTTTCTTATCCCACCTCCCCTAAGTAAGTAAGAAAGGATAGTCATTTCACCTTGCTCTGAGAACCATCCCTTTAGCTAAGTTTTCTGTCTTTATTTCCAAACAGGATAATATTTTCTCTAGGTGTGCATGTTTGTGTGTCTGTGTTTGAATGATAAGCTATGAATAACTGAGGTTGGTATAGAATGGATAATGCTTAAAGACATCACGGGGGTGGTTGTGTGCCTTCAAGTCATTTCCAACTTAATGCAACCCAAAAGCAAGCCTATCATGGTTTTTTTCTGGGGCTGAGTGTACGCAACACACCCAAAATGCCTAGGTCTCAGTTTTTTAGGAGAGGGGGATGAATTCTGTGTTGGGGCCTGCCTGGAGGGTGGGAGGAGAGAAGGAAAGCTTTTCGGCTGATCCTGATATTGCATGAGGACCGGCTTAGAGATCTGGATATGTTTAGCCTGGAGAAGAGAAGGTTAAGAGGCGACGCGACAGCTATGTTTAAATATTTAAAGGGATGTCCCATGGAGCAAGCCTGTGGCCCACCAGGATTTTTAATGTTCTGGAACTCTTCCAGACTCACTGAACCACCTGTTTTCTTATTAAAAAAGGGGTAAATTGCATCTACTGGAAGATTCAAGGAGGAGCACTTCGTCTTTTGCGTGTGTTGCAGGCCTCTTCTGCATCATTTGAGGTTAATAACATAGTCTGGTGTTCATATTGTTATGGATCCATAACTGCTCCGTATTCAATAAGGCTACACAGCAAGACTGCATAAGTGGTCCCGCAGTCCGTCTTAACAGCCAGCAGCCAGCCTGGGCAAAGGAAGCCTGCTAATCGGTGAGACTGTGATGAGGACTCGCTACAAGGGCACTGCTTCTGATGTTCTCAGCCTTGTTCATTCCCTGGCAGCAAGGGGTTGGAAATACCATCCTCCTTGTGTGCCAAATGGCAGCTGAACAGACCTCCTCTGCCCAATTCTGGGTGCAGGTTGTTAAGGTGGACCGGGGAGCAGTTGGGCTGTTAGAGACATTGCGGTCTGCCCTCCGTATCCACGGGGTTCTGCATCCGTGGATTCAACCATCCACAGCTTGAGAATATTTTTTAAAAAATTCAAAAAGCAATCCTTGATTTTGATGCACTAAGCTGATGGGTGAACATACCCTGCTGTAGCCAGATCCTCAGGCTCTCTCCAGCACTGCTTTCAGTTCATTTTATACAAGGGACGCCATTTTACTACGCCATTGTACGTAGTGGGACATGAGCATTGACGGATTTTGGTAGCTTCAGGGAGTCCTGGAACCAAACCCCAGTGGATACTGAGGGCATGCTGTACTTAGTGATCAGTAGCCAATGTAGAACATCAGTGATATTTTTTTTTTCAAAACAAGAAATAGATTTTTGGCTAATTCTGCTCTCCTTCTACCCACCCATTTTTTGGCATGCTCAGGAGAGACCCAGGGGCCTAGGATTGGGCCCCTAAATCCACCAGTTTTGCTGTATCCATGCTACCATGCAGCTTCCAGTTGACTCCAACATGGGGCAACCCTCTGCTAAGATCTTCTTGGCAAGATTTCTTCTGAGGAGGTTCCCCGTTGCCCTGGCCCTTAGGCTGAGGGGGTGTGACTTGACCAAGGTCACCTAGTGGCTTTCTGTGGCTGAGTCGAGATTCGAACCCTGGCCCCTACTCCAGCCCTCAAACCACTGGCTTCTCAATTGCTCACCCACCTATCCCACCCTAAAATAAAGCCATGTCCCTCAGTGAAAAGTTCACTCTCCTTCCCCTATTTTCAATTGTTTTAATCTTCTGAGGGGAGACGGGGTTGGCGGGGATGGAGGGAAGAAGAGAGAAAGAGAGGAGCAGCCAACGGCAACCCTAACCACGCCGCCCGCCACGGACCGTGCGTTCCTCTCAGAATTAATCTGTCGGCTTCGTGCACGGAGGCTGGAACTGGAATGCCGCGAAATAAATGGCTCCCCCACTGGGCCTGTTAGCGTGAGAGAGGGATGGGTAGTGCTCCCCGCGGAGCCCCAACAAGCTTTCCCTCAGAGCGCCTGAGCCTCCCTTCTGAGGGATTGATTTGGAGAGCACACGGTGGCCTTTGCTCCCGCCAAGGGCTCCTGCAGGAATGTTCTCTGCCATACTGGCTTGGTGCTTTTGGCCAGGCCTCACTTCGCTCCCCACCCCGTCTCCTGTCCTCCCACTCTCGCTCACTCTCTTGGCCTCCTTCCTCCTGGTTTCCCCTACTTCCTATTTCTCTTTCATTTTTTTTCCCGCACAGCCGTTTTCTGAGTCATCCGTATTGTCGACCGAGGGCCACCCGTGGCGGCCGGATCCCGTGAAATGCGTTTCCGAAAGCAAAATGGATTTAGCATTGTTTTTTAGTGGGCGAATACGTGTGTGAGAGAGACAAACAAACTCCTGTAAGGAGCGAAGGCGGGCTTTTGTTGCGCGGGGATAAAATTGCTTCCCAAACGAAGGAGCTGCGGAGAGGGGGGACGTTATATTAATTCCTCCCCGCCTCCTCCAGGAGAGGAAAAATGAGGCTTTGCAAAGCTACCGAGGCTCAGCTGGTGCTGGGCAAGCGTCGTTCAAGGGAGCGCCAGAGCATTACGCTTCATTACTGGGCTGTCTGCTCCTCTCAGGAAGACAAGGGCTCTCCTGGCAGTGGTACAGCTGGAGATACATCTCTGGCGCGCAGACCTGTCTCTAGGCCGTCCGTCGCCAGAACTCAACCTCTAAACATGCAAGGAGAAGCTGCGCTTGGAGGGAGGAGGAGGAGGAGGAGGGAGGGAGGCTGAGAGGGTGTAGGAGGTGGAGACAAGCTTGCAAAGTCGGGAAAGAGGATTTCTTTAGCAGATTATGAAGGAGGGGGAAACCTCTGGAGCGGAGCAGCGCAAAGATGCCAGCCAGGGTCTGTGCTGCTGCAGCTCGCCTGCGCCAGCTGTTCCCTTTCTTTTCCAGGGACCGTCCCTCTTGTCTTGTCTTCCCTTAAATCCCTTGCTCTCTTCCCTTCGTTTTTGTTCTTCCCCTCAGCGTTAGCTTGGAGAAGAGAAGAGCGAGAGAGGTGACGTGAGAGCCATCTTTAAACATCCGAAGGGATGTCATGTGGAAGATGGAGCCGGCTTTGTTTGCTGCTGCTCCGAATACGAGAACACAAATCCATGGGTTCAAATGACAAGGAAAAAGATTCCACCTAAGCATTAGGAAGACCTTCCTGGCTGCAAGAGCTGTTCAGCAGTGGAAGGGGCTGCCTCAGAGGATGTTCAATGGAAGTCTTTAAATAGATGCTGGATGGGCAACTTTCAGGACCGCTTTAGCCGTGTGTTCCTACGTGGAAGAGTGGGGTTGGACTGGATGGCCCTCATGGTCCCTTTCCAGTTCTAAGATTCTGTGGTTCTGTGATTCTGTGATCTGTTGGGAACACCTTTCTAAAAGGTGTTTTCATGACAAATTGCCGCTAATCCAGGTGATTCAGCTCTTTCTTCCAACTCTCTGGAGAAAGAGTGGGGAATGTCAGGCTCTGGGGGCCCAGCGTGGCCCTCCCGGGCTCCCAGTCTGGCCCTTTGGGCCTCCCCAGGTTGTCACAATCCCTTCCTCCTTAACACCACTGTTTACTGCTTTCCCAGTTCTCCCGTGCTTTCCCTTCATTCTAAAAGGTTGAAATGGCTTCCCTGAAGCTTTGCTCCCGGCAGGAAAAGCTTTACGTTAAAATACGTGGGTATCATTGGTTCTGCTCTGTTTACTTTTGACCCCCATCTACTACTGGAATGCCTTGTTGTTGTTGTGTGCCTTCAAGTTGTTGCTGACTGATCAGCAGCGCTAAGGTGACCCTATCACGGGGCAAATGGGCAAGGTATGTTCAGAGGGGGTTTGCCACCATTGCTTCACTCTGAGGCTGAGAGAGTATGGCTTGCCCCAGGTCACTCAGTGGGTTTCCATGGCTGAGTGGGGGATTTGAATCCTGGTTTTCAGAGTCGTAGTCAAACCACCATACCATGCTGGCCCTCAATTATTACTTTGTAGAATGCAAATATTGGTTCGTCGGTAGAGTGCAAATGTTAGTGGAGTGAAGACTAGTTTGGGGAGTACAGTTGCTTGGCTGGTTGGTTGGCTGGCTGGTTGGTTAGCCAGCTGGCTAGATAACTTGTTAGTTGGTTAGTGGAGCACAAATGTTAGTTAGTGTGGTGCAGACATTAGTTGGTCAGTTAGGTAGTTTGCACATTGGCTGGTTGCTAGTTGGTTGGTTGATTGGTTAGTTAGGAGAGTGCAGATGTTAGCTAGTTAACATGGAGCAGACATTGATTAGTTTGTCAGTGGGTTTGGGCATTGGGCTACAACTCTGAAGACCAGGTTCCGAATTTCTGCTCGGCCACAGAAACCCACTGTGCAATGCAAATAGAATTGTTCTAGGTGTGAATGATTTTCTGTGTCTCAGTGCAATGCTAGAAATTTGGGAACTGCAGAGTAGTTTAATTGGGGGCAGAATTCTTATGTTGGTAGGGGGGAATGCCCTCATTTTGCCACCACCCCACAGCTACGCTTCTCCATTTAGCCACGTTTGCTCCTCCTCCATAAAGTGCCAAAACCATTTCATCAGATGATGTCTCAACTCTTCTGTGAATGGAAGAATCAACGCCAGAAACAGACCCGTGGCTCAGACAAATGAAGAAAAGCAGCCAAGTTGCCTTGCCAAACCAGCAGCCTCTAAATCTTGTCCTTAAAACGCAAGGTTCTGGGTGCACTCCATGCTTTTTTTTATTTAAAAAAAAATTGCCATAAAATACAGATTCTGCACTGCGCAAAGCCGGATGCTGCACATTATGGAGATCTATATAGTTTTGTTTGCTTTGCATGATTTATTTTGCTTTGGCCATTCTCAGTGTGGAACGAGGCAGGGAAGAATTGCCCCCTGGAGCAATGGGGAATCTTATTCAGTTGCCTTTCTGGCTTCTGAGATTGGAGGAGAGGCTTCTTGAGGGCTAGGAACTTGAGCCTCGTTGAAATGGCAGGTTACAATGAAGCTTCTTCACTGGCTATTGATCTGCTTCCCGGCATAATGCAAAGTGCTGATGATGCTCAGTGACCCGTGGAGCCCAATATGATTTGGTTCCTGGCCATCTGAAGGGCCGTATTCTCCCACATATGCTGGCCCTGGCTTTTTGATCCGTGGGGCTTGACCTTCCCTTGGTCCTGCTCCTTTCAGAACTACGTTTCACAAAGAGGTGAGAAAGGGCCAGGTTAGTGCTTGCTCCCAGGCGTTCTATATGATGTTGGCACAGCTGTTAAAAGGAGAATCATAGTGCTGCAACTGGATAGTATGAAAGGGTCTCTGGTCAGAGAGGTCACAAAAAAAAAGCAATGGTGTCCAGAGGAGAGCAGCCGAAATGGTCAAAGGCCTGGAAATCATGAAGCCCCATGAGGAGAGCTTTAGGAAGCTGGGTACGTTTAGCCTGGGGAAGAGAAGGTTAAGAGGTGACATGACAGCCATGTTTAAATATTTGAAAGGATTTTCTGTGTAAGATGGAGAAAGCCTATTTTCTGCTGCTCCAGAGACTAGGACAAGGAGCAATGGATTCAAATTACAGGAAGAGAGATTCCACCTAAACATTAAGAGGAACCTCCTGAAGTAAGAGCAGTTTGACAGTGGAATATGCTGCTGCCTGGGAGTGTGCTGGAGTCTCCTTCCTTTGAGGTTTTCGAACAGAAGCTGGATGGCCATCTCTTGGGAGTGTTTTGATTCCTGCATTACAGGGGGTTGGACTTGATTCTGTGATGCTGTATTTTAGCGGTGGGATTTTGCGGGGGTAAAGAGGAGGACCCTGACATGGGGTGGCTATTTTGGAGGTTTTGTGAAGGTCCACGGCTCTTGGGCAAAGGACATGCTTTGCATAGAGAAAAGGGCAAGAGCAGTCCCTGCCATGCCCTCTGAGGCTTTGAACTAAGGGTTGGACGCCGGGGGGCAATCTTCTACCCCACCGTCCCCCCAGAGTTCACTGTGAGATGGGAGACCCACACATTGTTTTAACGCAGTAGCAGCCGGTGGCTTCCTTGTTGGAGGAGCAGTAATTCCACTCTGGCTTCAAGTCTGAGCTGTCCAAGGTACTGAATCCTTAGCCCACAGGTTCAGCTACCGTGGATATCTTTTTTAAAACTCAGGCTAAAACCTGGAATGGATTCAGTACCCCTCTGACATGGTTGCCGTTAGTGGTGGCTGTTTTAATGCAAAGCCGCCTCTCCTGGAGGCTACAAGAAACAGAAAATTTCTTTCTTTCTTTTAAGCTGGGTGTGTTGTTGTCGTTGTTTGTTGTTTGAGGGGAGCTGGAGGAAGCTCCTAAAAGGATCCAGAAAAAGCCTGTGAACTTCACTTCTCCCAGCTCTGCCCTAAGCTGTGATTATTTTCACTTGTGCATAAACCCAGGGCTGCTAAGCCTGCTCTGGAACAGTCATGCTTCGACCTTTGTTCCTCCAGATGTTTTGGACCTCAGTTCCCAGAATTCCTAAATGCTAGTGATACTGGCTTGGACTTTGGAGAGTGAAGTCCACTCCAAAGCACCTGGGGGGCCTAAGCTTGAGAATCACCGGTCTAGAAGCACCACCGCTCTGATGTATGTCATGTTCGCACTGCATAATTATAGCAGCTTGGTACTACTTTAACCACCGTGGCTCCCTGCTGGGGCATCTTGGGAACTGTAGTTTGCCGAGGCGCTGTGTCAAGAGTATTCTAAATGCCCCTCCCCAGACTACACACCCCAGGGTTCCATGGGATGGAACCGTGGCCATTAAAGTGGCATCAAACTGCTATAATTATGCAGTGTGAACAAGGCACGTAGGGCAGCGTCCCCCTCCCAGTCCTCGTTCCACCTTAAGTGTTTCTGGGGTATCATTTGATGCAGCGGGGAGGGTGCAGCGAGGGTGAATTAGCTGGACGTGAGAGCAAGAGAACAAGGCAGGAGTGGAGGAGAAATGGAGGAAAGGAGGGAGAGAGAATGGCGGAAGGGAAGGAAAAAAGGCTGAATCCCACTGATGCAAAAATCAGGAATTAAACCTCTCTGTTTGGAGAGGGAGAGGGAGAAAGCGAGTGTAATGATACCCCCCATGTGATCGACAGCAGCATCAATCCTCTTTTGAATTCCAGCAGGGGCCCATTTTGAAAGCGCGGCCAGACGCGTTGGGTGAAATTGATTGAAATAAAGTAAAAGGGGGGGGGGAGAAAAGGACGCAGAGGGGGGAAATGGAGAGAGCATTCAGAGGTAAATCCATTTATGCCCAGAGGGGTTATGGTCTGAGCGCCGAGTTATAAATACGCACCGGGGTGGTCTCTGCGCCCCACCGATGCGTTTGCGCACGGAGAGAGAGGGGCTTGAAAGGTGGCGAAGGTTATTCGGATAATATTTAATAACCCCGTTGAGAATTATGGACATAAATCACGGGGCACAGCAATGAAAGAGAGGGAGGGAAGCCCACATGCTGGTGGTGGTGTGGTTTGTGTGGAAGGCAGCCTGGGTGGGTGGGGGCAGCTAATGAGAGTGGGCTAACGAGAATCAGGAGTGGGGATTAATCAAGCGCCTGACAGGTCTGCGTGAGCCGGTGAGACACCAGCGTCTAAAGCGGCGATAAGAAAAGGGAAAGGAGGCATAGGGCGGGAACTGAGATAGACCCACAAAGGTTTGAGGCCTCTGCCCCGCCGCCCGCTTCATCTGGGGGAGTCTGGGGGTCTTAAAAACAAAGATGCGAAACTGTGAAAGAGGTGGCACCGCCCCATCGCTCCTAAACTTCATCCTGTCTGGCTTTGAGGCCCTTCTGGAGAGGACCTTCTCTCAGGCCCACCACCGTCACACGCATGGTTGCTGGGGTCACGAGAGGGGGTCTTCTCGGTGGCTGACCCTCAGCTCTGCTTCTTGCTGTCCTCCCGTCGGTGAGCAAAGACTTTTTTAATCGGACGGGCTTTTAAAGTTTTTAAAGAATGGGCTGAGCATGCCATGCTGTTTTAAACTCAGCTATTTTCCTTGCTTTTTATACGTCTCTTAAATTGCATTTTATCTTTTCCAGCAGAACTGTAAATCGCTTTGAGATTGCAAAATAGCTGGATTCCATTTTGACTTTTTTCTACTGTATTCTTTTTTTAAATTGCAAGCTGTCTTGAGTCCCAATTTTGGGAGAAAGGTGGTCTACAAATTAATATAACTATTATATAATGTATATAATATAAATATAATAATCTAGTACAATCAATAATACATATGATGATGATGATGGTTTACAAATAAATATAAATTTAATATAATAAGAGTAAGCAGTAAGCAACTCTGATGGGGTCTTATTAAAATTAAAATTTAAAAAACATAGGCCACAATGCCATATGGAACTTCTGTCTTTGTAAGCGGGAATCGGAGGCCCCTCTGACGCCGGCCCCTCACAAAACTGTAAACCCCAGGATTCCAGAGGATGTTGAAAGTGGAATCATCGCACTATAACAGGCTGGTGCAGAAATGTGCAGAATTGGTCTGTTCCGTGATGTCTGTATCCAGGTAGGGATGCTGTTATGTTACTTTGGTGGGGAGGGAGGACAGCAAAGTGATAGGTGTGAATTGGGATGGATGTGCATCTGGACACCAGCAAAGGAGTTCCAGTGCGCATCGGTAGAGCCCGAATGGGGGACATTCCTACCTGTGTCCTGTTAACCCGTCTTCACAATTTGATAAGGCCATTTCCACACTGCATTGTTATAGTGCTGTTATTCTACTTCTATTCCAGTTTGGGGAGGAGCATTTAGAATTCTTAGCCAGAGAGCTTTTTGGCCTCAGTAAACTGCAAACCCCAGAATTCCGCAGGACGTTGAAAGTGGAATAATAGCGCTATAATAGCGCAGTGCGGAAATGGCCTAAGAGGGTTTCTTAGCACCTCTGCCGTCTTGTTATGTAGCCATAGATTGTGATGGAGGATTCCAAACAAAAACAAACTGCATTCCTTCACATTTGGGGGGGGGGGGCAAGGGGACCTAACTGCCGTGTCGAACTAGCTAGCTGAGAGCCGGATTGGTGGTATTTGGGGGTCAGAAGAATTGGTCAGGAAAAAAATAATAAATTGGGGAAGTATCTCCTGGTGGATTTCAGGGGGCACAGAACGGGGCCCCAAGGGCCTCGTAAGTCCTCTGGGCCTCACTTTCTCCACCCCAAGGTTTTGAGACAGCTGTTTATTGAGAGAAAGAGATGGGGGAATCCAAATGCTTCCTTTTCAGACCTCCCAGATGCTAAAAGGATTCTTTGCTTTGTTCTTCAGGAAGGAAAGCAAGCGTTTTTTTTTTTTTCCCTGCACGCACACAAAAAAATACACACTTTGAAAGGGGGGGGCGCGGAGAATACATACTGAGACATGTTGAAGTACCCAGCTGAGAGCTGGCTCTGCACTCAGAGAACGTGAGAGAGAGAGAACTCTAAGCCAGCTTTCATTTTTCACTGAAGGGAGAATATGAGTGAAGTGTGAACAGGAGTAAGTGATGTAGTTCTCAAACGGGAAGGAGGGGAGATGCAAGGGTCTTATTCAAGAAGTGATGTACAGACCCCCCCTCCCCAATATGGAGTTTCGGCGACACTGGACGGGGAAGGTTGCTCAGATGGGAACTCCGAGCTTTGGTGGGGGGGATGGCAGTCTCAGGCTGCATTTCCCACACAAATGAGTGTGCTGGCGGCAGAGCAGACAAGAACCTCATTCACGGTGTCTGCCCCAGCGTGCACCCCCGTGCCCTCCTGTGCTCTTTTCATCGTCACCCTCCAGGATGGGTGGCTGACGAGACATCTTTGGGAACCCCAGCGTCCACCTCCAGCGGCTCTGCGTCCAGGGAGCACGGAAGGCCTCGCGACAGGGATCCCCCAACACTTCCCTACCGTCCCTCCCTTCTCTCCCCGCCGCCCCCCACTTCATGTGTACCATTTTGGCACCTCCTCGGCCCCATCTATCATCATCTGTGGTCAAGTGAAGTGTGCAAGGAACAGCTGCTCCACTCTGCTGATTTTGGAGGGAGTGCGCAGTGGCAGTAGAGGGGGGAGAGCGGGGAAGATGAATGAGGACAGGGTTGCCGGCTCCTCCCTTTTTCCCCTTCAAGAGGTGGAGAGGAGGAGGAGAGAGCGTTCAAATGGAGCCATTGCTGACTCCCTCTCCCCCGCACCCCAGTGCATACACTTTCCTTCCTCCTGGTGCGTATCAAGAACGGCTGCTGAAGCTGGTTCATTACGGCGCTGGGGTCTCTGTCTTTCCACCTTCCCAGCTCCTTGTCCGTCCGTCCGTCCGTCCGTCCGTCCGTCCTTCCTTCCTTCCTTCCTTCCTCCCTCCCTCCCTCCCTCCCTCCCTCTGTTTCTTCCTTTCTCTAGCACTGATTAATTTTTACAAGGGGGGGGCAAAGGAAGGTCTGGAAGGGGTGGAGGGACATGTATCGCAGCACATGGATGGAGCCGCCAACGCAGCCACACGGAAAGAGAGGCTTTGTTACTGATTAATGTAATCACTGCCTCTGCAGCATCGTAGTCACCGACCAGCAGGCAGAAGCAGCAAAAGGACAGGAGGAGACAGAAGGAAAACCGTCAGGATATGAACAGCAAGACTCCGCTCCTCACTGGGCCTCCGGAGAGCAGGAGGGATTTTCTCTCCCCTTCTCTTTGAAGGTTTTACCCCTCTTTTCACTCTTGCGTCAGACACTGGAGCACAAAAATCACGGAGCAGGATGCGCAAGATTTCCTCACGCTACTCAGAACAGCATGCAATTTGAACTTAGGAATTGTGTATTTTGGGGATTTTCCATTTAATATTTTCAGACCATGGTTGACAATGGGAAACTTAAACCGTGGGAGGCGAAATGGCAAATAGACAGGGGGGGGACTCTTGTATTTCCTAAATTTTTAAAAGGAGTTCACCAGGTTTTGATTTTAAGAAAGCATGCACCGTCTCACATCTAAGCAGAACCAGAAGGCAAGGACAAGATAGGAAAGTCAATCAGTCAGCTTACTGGTAGACTATAATGGGTTACAGGCACGTCCTGGACAGATCCAGTAACATCTGTGCAAATGGAAGTATGTGGAGATATCCTGAGCTCCCATGTGGGTATGATAGAGGTGGAGCTACAGGGAGGGGGCAAAATGAGGATGTTGCCCCCCCCATAATAAGAATTCTGCCCCCCCCCATTCAATTTGTCTTTAGTCCCTACGTTTCTAGCATTGCACTGACTTTAAACTTCAACTGAGCATTTGGAAATACACTTGAGGCATCCAAAGAAAAGGGGGCAGGCAGGCAGAGGGACCCCACGAAGGCAAACACAGCAAAAGAGAAGAGGTCTAGGTGGGAACAGTTTTACAACACCACTCGCTCTGCCACCTCCTCGCACTGCAGTTCTTCCTTTTGAAAGAACCCGACCCTCCTTTGGAGAGAGGCAAGGCACGCTAGCCAACAGTCAACATTTCAGACAGCTCTGAGTGTTCCAGCTACAGCAGCTGGGCTTTGAAGAAGAAAGCTTTCCAATCTCCCTCTCTCTCTCTCTCTCTGTACAAAACCATCCTGCAAATTGGCAATCTCTCTGTCTTTTCTCCAGCTGCTTTCTGCTCTTTTGGGTGGGATTGCAACAGGGTCTCGTAAACTAAAAATAATCCGTGCCATCTCCTGCCAATGATCTGCCTCAAGATCTCACTGTTACTATAGTATTGGATGCATTTCCAGGACCAGCCAACCTCCTCCCTCCTTCTATCTTTCTCTCTCTCTCTCTCTCTCCCTCCCTCCCTCCCTCCCTCACCCCACCCCACTCCGCCACTCTGGAATGCCAAAGACTTGGTTCCTGAATGCGGCACTCTTCCTAACCACAGGGCGCTGAGACCTGCCAGCTGCAACGGCAGCGACATGCCATCCATTTCTTGCCAAGATTCTTGTCTCCGACCACCCGGCTACCGGACAATTCCCGATGCTGTTCACTGTGTTCACAAGTGATGTTCCCATTTTGTCTCCCGTCGTCGTTACAGGCATCCCTCCACTTTTCAACCATGCGCTTTTTGAGGATCCGCTCTTTTGGCCCTTTTCAATTATAACCAGAACCCATATATTCGATACGTAGTCCTCCCTTTTGACCTATTTGGTCATGTTTCCATGATCTTCCATGTGTTTCTGTGATCACACACTGGTTTTGCTCTCAGTTGATACTCATGGGGAAAAAAAAAGGCTTTTAAAACAAAAACCTGGTTTCTGCATTTCAGTGATTTCGGGCTTGTGACAGTGCTCTGGTTCCTAATCTGTCGAATAAGTGGCGGATGCATGTATTTCTATTCTGTTGTTCGGTCTAGCAGGACTAGGCAGATGTCACAGCTTAAAAATAAAAATTAGAATCCATCAGTGTAATAACACGGAGGTCCTGGCGCTGGGAAAGGAAGATGAAAGCACGTGAGCATTGCTCTTTGGGTTGGGGCTGAGCTACACCTGGGGGCTGTCCAGCAGCTGTCGCGCTGCCAAGGGGAACTGTTCTCCAAGGAGGTAAAGATACCTCATTATTGGATGTCAGAACAAGGAGGTATGCTAGCAAAGCAGAGAGCTGCGAGCAAATCCAGCCATAAACTTGAGGATAGAAGGTTATGATTCTGTCTGTGGGTATAACCACACAACTGGAAACTGGAGGCCGTGCTGTGGTAGGGAAGTGTTGACAACGCAATCGGGAAATCCAGTTGCCCTGCTGGCTGCCAACAGCTGTCGTTGGCATCCCCGCCCACCACAGCTACATTCTGGGCAAAACTGTGTCTTATGCCGGTGTACATGCCCCTTGGGGAGCTAAATAATGTAGTAGTTTGAGTGTTGGACTAGGAATCTGAGAGACCAGGATCCTGCTCCGCCATGGAAACTCACTAGGTAATCTTGGGCAGGTCACACCCTCTCAGCCACAGAGGAAGGCAATGGCAAACATCAGATATCATCTTGCCAAGCAAACCCTGTTTTTTAGAGACAGCTTTCAGTTGTGGTCCAAGTGTTGGACGAGGACTGTGGGAGAGTAGGGTTCAGATCCGTGCTCAGCCATGGAAATCCCTTGAGCAATCACACTCTCGCTCAGCCTAGGGGAAAGGGATGACAAACCTCTCTGGAATACATTTGACCAAAAATCGGACCCAGTACAGTCTAGTTATTTCAGTATTGGACCAAGATTCTGGGAGAGCAGGGTTCAAACTGCTATGCAGCACAAAAACCCACTAGGTGACTTGGGGCAAGTGCCACTCTCTCAGCCTCTGAGGCAGCCCATGGCAAACCTCATCAGAACAAATGTTGCCAGGAAAACTTTTTTTTTTTTTTAGAGCCAGCATGATGTAGTGCTTTGCATGTTTGATCAAGACTTCGGGAGACCCAGATTTGAATCCCTGCTCTGCTACAGAAACCTACTGGATGAGCATGGGCAAATCATTCTCTCTGAGTCTTAGAGGAAGGCAGTGACAAACCTCCCTCTGAATAAATCTTGCCAAGAAAACCCTGGGTTAGGCTGCCACAAGTCAGAGAGGACTTGGAAGCATGGAACAACTGAGCATCCCTTGCAACAACTAAGTCACCAGAAGGATTTCAACCAATACGTGTTTGTTAAGAAATTGCAGTACTGAACACAGTTCCTTGTTATTCTGCCCCCGAAGTCTCATTTTAGTTTCTTCCCCAAGCGTTCTTCATTTTGTCAGTAGAATTTTTGGATGGAACATCAAAGTAGAGGAACACAAACCTTTTTGCTGCTGCTGCCCTTGTTAAGCCACTGGAGTCAGGAATCCTGACTGATCTTGACTGCAAGTCATCCAGAAATGTAGGAGTCGATCCGGATCTGCTTTCTGCCCAAGCTAGTCGGTAAAAAGAGGAAAACTCCCTCTCTCCAGGGGGCTCCTAAACTCAAGGGCCATCGCGATGATTAAGATCCTGATGTTGGAAGTGAGACCCTTGCCAAGGGAGCAAACAATTCTGTTCCCATTGCTAGCAGCAGGAGGGGACCTGGATTCAGGAAGGGACATACGTGCATGAAATAGGCACTGCATATGCAGTGCGAAGAACTCACCATTGCACAGTGGACAAATTCAGTAGGCACTTGTGGAAGCAAAGGACAGCAGAACATGATGCTATGCAAAGAGCACATTCAGTAGCCCTGTCATGCAACCAGGAACGTTGCATCTTCAGGTGTGGGACTTGGGTGTTTCGGCTCACCTTGCTCTCTCCGTTTTGCCCATGCCCTATTGAACATTTCCTTCTGTGTATCTTTGTGCTGCATGGCGTCTTCTGGTTTCCTCTCCTGCCCTGTGCTGCTGCTCCTTTGCCTCTGTGGCCCTTGCGCATTGTGGTTTGGCTGTTGCATAATTGAAGCATACACCTGCGTGCCTTGCCTTTGGTTGCTGTTCGGCATCTGGGTTGAGTGGTATTGTGAAGGCGTCAACCTGCATTTGGTTCCTGTGCGCTGTGCTTAAGGCTTATGGAACTGAGACCTACCTCTGATGGGCTGTGGCAAATCGTTCACCCTGAATGCATACTGTGGTGTAAGCCTGCTGATGTCATTGATGAGGTGGCAGCAGAAATATGGAACAAGCTTGTTTTGTGCTGCTCCAGAGACTAGGACATGGAGCAACGGATTCAAACTACAGGAAAAGAGATTCCATCTAAACATTAGGAAGAATTTCCTGATGGTAAGAATTGTTCCGTGGTGGAATCTGCTGCTGTCTGGGAGTGTGGTGAATCCCCTTCTTTGAAGGTTTTTAAACAGAGGCTGGATGGCCATCTGTCAGGAGGTGGTATTCAACCAACTCAGAATAGAGTAGTATATTATGACTTCCCTTGACCTAGACACTAGAATCCTAGATGCATAGCACACATTGTTACTGTGGGGTAGAGAGGTCCCACTGAATCAGTGATGTTCACGTACGTGTTGACTCCTGTTCCACAATTGTTTCAGTGGATCTCCTGTAATTTGGATTAACTGACAAGATTTCTACTATTCCAGTTTCAAAGGAGGCTTGCTTCTTTAAAACATGGAAGACAATCTCCTTTTCACCAGTCTCAGCAGCATCCCTGTGACTGGAAGCCAAGGCATGTTTGTCTCATCCCAGAATGTGTTGTGTGTGTTTTTACTACTTGTTTCCTCCATTTCTTTAAAGCAGAATCCCTGTGAATGTTTTGAGGGCGTGTGTTTTTTTTAAAGCTACTCTCTTCTTCCTCTAAAGTTTGGTACCGCAGCCAGCAAAGAGAGGTGGGAACGAAATTTCGTTCCCCCCACCCCAGGCAACCAAACAGCTCTGAGGCTCAAAACCTTTCCTTCCTATCCCATAATGCCCTTTGGCAACACTCCCTCGACAGACAGGGTGTAAAAACAGCTTCAAGGCCAACAGCAAGGCCTTGGAATTCACTTCAGGAGCTAAAATCTGGAGGCAAACGTTTCCCTATGAACGAGTTCTCCAGCTGAGAATCGGAATGCTGCTCGGAAAAGATGTGGCTGGGGGGTTTCAGCTGACTCATGGCAGTTACCACCCCCCCTTGTTGCCCCCTTCCTCTTTTCTCTCTCTCTGTCTCTCAACCCTCCCTTCTCCACGTTGTTGTTGTTTCTGTCCATCTCCCTCTCTCTCTCCAGACTCCATGAGGAAGCGAAAATATCGATTTCCATTGTGCGTGCAATCAGGAGACGGGCTGGGAATCCCGCAGTCATTGTGGGAGTGGAGAGAGAAGCCGCTCAGGATTGGCGCCTGCCGAGATGGGCGTGGAAAGGACGGGGAGAGGGTGGGCGGCCACGGAGGGGGGCTCTTGTGACCACCAGGCGGCCAAAGAAGCCTTTGGGGTCCCTGCCTTCAGAGAAAAGATTTGCAGCGTGGCCTGCCCGTTGACTTTCTCTCCTTAAAACACTGAATGAGGAAGGGGGAGCCTTCGGTGAAAGGTAGGCAAATGCATCTACCAGGCTCCGACTGCAGTAGGAGATCTGAGTTCAAATGTGTACCTTTTTCAGGTGGCGTCATCTTTCTGCATGCTTTCTCAAGCCTCGTTTTGAGAACAGGGCAGGTGGTTGTGGCCTGCCTTCCAGTCATTTCTGACTTAGCCAGAGCGATGTAGTGGTTTGAGCATTGAACTACGACCCTGGGTTCGATTCCCCACTCAGCCATGGAAACCCATTGGGTGATCTTGTGTGCGCCACATACTCTCAGCCCCAGAAGACCTGGTGATACGTTTGCCTTAGGGTTGCTGTTAAGTCAGACCTGAAGGCACACAATGACAACAAAAGTGAACTTAAACCATGGGATTTTCTCAATAAGATTTGTTTAGAGGGGGTTTGCCTTTGCCTGAGGCTGAGAGAGTGGCACCTACCCAGGGTCACCCAGTTAAGGTATGATGTGTGGAGAGGACAGACAGGTGAGATGAAGAATGGATCCCATGATCTTCACAGCTCTGGCTTTTCAGTTCCAGAGTTTACTCATTCTCCATCAGTCTGAGACCCAGCCGACCATGTTTGCCATTATGGGGAAAGGGAAGAATCGTTGGTTTTCTAGGAACCCCCTGGCATACTCCCCATCCCTGGAAAAACCCCGCCTGGCATGAACATCTAAATCTGCAAAGAGAGGAAAGGGAGGAGTTCTGAAATAACGACTTACAAGTAACATAGTTACCTGCAACGAGTCACTTTCAGGCAACAAGAGTAGAACAAAGTTACATTGTGCAAGCAAGGTAAAGAGACAGGATTTAGTTACTTTATGGAAGAAGCAACATTTTTCTAGTCACCTTTCGATTACTTTACAGACAAATTTGGAGGCATTTTGATAGAATTTTTCCCAGTTTTTACATCATCCGTTATCGGTTCAGGGTGTCTTTTTTTTTTTTTTGAAGTTATGAAATGCATTTGCAAAATTAATACCCAACAAACAATGCAATTTCTTGTTTTTCGAAGGCTTGGATATTCTTACAGATGATGCCTGGGGTGATGGGGGCAATCTGCTGTGTTTCTTTCAGGATTCCCTCCTCTCTCGCCCCAGTTTCTCTTCGCAACACGGAAACAGAATAATCCTGTTGACATCTTGTTCCCATTTGGTAAACAGATCAGCGAAAATCAAGCAGAAATGGCATGCAGTCTTGCAAAGATGAATGCATGCTAGCTAGGGACATAAATCTTGGCTTATTTCGTTCTGACATGCACGAGTGAATAATTTCAAAAGTTTCCTCCCTGCTCTGGATGAGATTGCAAGAGTTTTTGTACCTTTTTTTAAAAAAATCCTTTTTTACATTTTGGGGCTTGCCGGTGGTGGTGGTGGGGAATCATTTTCACAAGACCCTTTTGCTTTGGGCAAATAAAAGGAGAATCATTTCTTGAGCCCTTTTGATGCAAAAAACCTCACTGCTTTGGCATAGAAAGAATGCTGTTGTGCAGGAGTCTTTCGTACAAAATACACTTTTCGTGTACAAATGTTTCTGATACGAAACACATGTTTTGCAGATAAATGAATTTTTCACAAAGAAGTCCCAGAGTTTGAAAAAAAATCTCACTCCCCATCCCCCCCCAACATTTTCTCAATGTGCTGAAACAACTTTTCCATACCTCCCTAACACCTTGACAAAACGTTGAACTTCCCGTAGCCTTCAAAATTTGGAGACAGAGGCCATTTCCGCACTAGGCTGTTATAGTGCTGTTACTCCGCTTTCAACCTCCTATGGAATCCTGGGGTTTGCAGTTTAGGGAGGGACCTTTAGAATCCTCACTCAGAGAGCTCCTTGGCCTCAGCAAACTACAAACCTCGGAATTCCACAGTACATTGAAAGTGGAATAATAGCGCTCTAACAGTGTAGTGTGGAAATGGCCTTTGTATCATAGAGTTGGAAGTGATTGCAAGGTCCATCTAACCCAATCCAGGAATGGACAACCAAAATACTCTTGAGAAATGCCCATTCAACATCTGTTTAAAGACTCTAAAAATGGAGAGATTGCCAGTCTCCAAGGCAGTCTATTCTATTGTCAAGCAGCTCTTATTGTCAAGTACTTCCTAGCATTTATATGGAATCTCTTTTGTTGTCATTTGAGCCCACTGGTTCATGTTCTAGTCCATGGAGCAGCAGTAAACAAGCCAGCATCATCTTCTACAGGACATCTCTTCAGATATTTAAAGATGGCTATCATGTCACCTCTTGGTCTTCTCTTCTGGAGGCTAAACCTACTCATCTCCCTAAGTCACTTCTCATAGAGCTTCATGGTTTCCAGGCCTTCTACCATTTTGGTTGCCCTCCTCTGGACACATTCCAGCTTGTACGTATCCTTCTTGAAATGTGGTGCCCAGAACTGGACACAGTATTCAAGGTAGGGTCTGACCAAAGCAGAATAGAGGGGTACTATAACATCCCTCAATCTAGACACTGGATATCAAGCCTGGAGAAGAGACAGTTAAGAGATGACATAATAGATATGTTTAAATATTTGAAAGGATGTCATATGGAAAATAGAACAAGCTTGTTTTCTGGTGCTCCATAGGATACAATGAAGCAGTAGTTTCAAACTTTGTGAAAAGCGATTCCACCTAAACATTAAGAAGGACTTCCTGATAGTAAGAGCAGGTGGACAGTTGAATCTGCTGCTGCCTGGGATTGTGGTAGAGTCTCCTTCTTTGGAGGTTTTGAAACAGAGGCTGGATGGCCATCCATTGGGAGTGCTTTGGTTGTGTATGGGGTTGGACTGGATGGCCTCTGAGGTCTCTTCCAACTCCATGATTCTGTGATTCTAAGAGTCCCTAGATGAATGGCCCAATGCTTGTCAGCATGCCCTAACTAGTGTCCCTATTTACAGCAGGGCCTAGGCGCTCCCATAGAGCAACGTAACAGCAGCACTTTCCTGGAGAGCAGTGTTGTGGAAGTGCCCAATTCTAATTGACACAGACATAAGTTCCCAAGAGGATTCGGGCCCCCAATAAATAAATAAATAAGCAAATGTCTCAATATGTTTGAGGAATCACAATACACAGAGCGGGAGACAGAGAGAGATTGGGAGACAATTGCTGCCCTTTCCTTAAGCTGCATTGGCTGCTAAGACCCAATGCAGTGTGCCTGGCTTGGACAGCCCTGCCCTCTGAGCACCTGTTTTTGATTTTCTTGCCTTTGCTCCTGAATCCTTCTCTTTCTCACCAGTATCCTTGCCTCCTCTTCCCACCTTGCTCGGTTGGGACAAAAAGGCATCTCTTCCCTATTGGGGAGGATGTGATGGGGAAAACAGGCCCAGAAGAGGGAAAGGAGATTCATTTCCCTCCAGGTTGCTCTGGAAGAGAACAGGGTTTGGCTGTCTTTTAATTGAACTGTCTTTTCAAGGAGATGTATGCCTTAACCGCATTCCACTGGATGTTGCACTTTGGGAAAA
Organism: Cyclura pinguis; assembly: GCA_030412105.1. Taxonomy (NCBI): domain Eukaryota; kingdom Metazoa; phylum Chordata; class Lepidosauria; order Squamata; family Iguanidae; genus Cyclura; species Cyclura pinguis. The sequence continues at coordinate 2,493,626 of CM059609.1, read as the reverse complement.
TCCAGCAGTAAGGCAGGAAAGCCATGTTAAGATGCATTAGCAGCTCTGTCGAACAGGGAGAGAGGGGAGGGATTGGGTGGTGCTGATAGATGGTCAGGAGAGAGCCAGGGGAGAGAGAAGGTTTCGATTATGGGACAACCCATCTGATCTTGGAAGCTAAGCAGGGTCAGCCCTGGTTGAATGGGAGACCACCCGTGAATATCAGGTGTTGTAGGCTGTATTTCAGAGGAAGGGACTGACAAATCTCCCTCTGAGTACTCCTTGACTGAGAAAACCCTATAGAATTCGTGGGGTCACCATAAGTCAGGAGGCAACTTGAAGGCAATCTGAAGGAACATACATGCATCCAAAGAAGTAGTTTGCACTACACCAAAGTCCCTGCTGAAATAAATCTGATTCTCTTAAAGGAGCCTTGAGATTCTTTTTTGTTAGAGCCGGTGCGGTGCAGTGGTTTGAGTGCTGGGCTATGATTCCGTGCTTGGCTGTGGAAACCTACTGAGTCACCTTGGAGATGTCACACACTCTCAACCCTCTGAGAACCCTGTGTTAGGGTCGCCTTAGGGTCACCATAAATCAGAAACGACTTGAAGGCACGCAACAACAATATACACCTTGGATGTGCATTTTCAAGCTGGGGGTGGTTATTTCTCTCTCTCTCTCTCTCTCTCTCTCTCTCTCTTCCCTCTCTATAAATAAATATATAAATAAGCAAGCAAGCAGGAGATGCCGGAGTACTGATGATCACCATAGGCTACTCAGCAGGAGAGCAAAGCAATCTGGGACGAATGGAGGCAGAAATGTAATTGGCGCAGAGAGACAAGCCAGGCAGACAAAAGGTGTGGGCGGCCTCCCAGTGGAGCCATGGCAAAGATTCGCACCTTCCTGCCCCTCGGCAATATGCCATCAGCGGCGGCAGAGAGGGGGCGGGAAGGAGGATCTGGAAATGGAGAATAAGGGCAACGCAGCCTTTCCTGTCGAGATGACAAGCGATTTTGACACAGGCACCCCTGGCGGGTATGTTCAGCGATCCCTTTTCTGTTCCAGCAAACGTGTGGGTGGATGGAGGCATTGCCGTCAAGGGGAAGAAAGTTCGTTCTTAGGCTGCATCAGCAGGGATAAGAAGATGGGTCCACCCACAAGTACACAACACCACAAGGCCTGGGGAGGAATTGTGTTATGTGTGTGTCCGTGCTTGCTGTGAGAGCGCATGATTTCCCCGCAGGGCTTCCTTTGGCTTTGGGCTCTGGGCCTGCCCTTCTTGGTTTTAACATATCCAGCTGAGGATGGGAAGAGACGTCTTCTGCCTGAAGAAGTATTGCAGATGTGCAATCGTGCACCTGTCGTGGTGTGTGAGGGTGCATTGCACGTTGGGCATGGCGTACTGTTTCTGTGCATCATGCATTCACTATTGGATTGCAGTAGTGTTCAGTACAAGGAATGGTTGGTGCTGTTTGCATTATTTCTCGGCAATATTTTTTCAAGGGTGGTTTGCCCTGGATTTCCTCTGAGGCTGAGAAAGGGTATGACTTTCCCACTTTCACCCAGTGGGCTTCCATGGCTGAGCAGAAATTTGAATGCTGGTCGTAGTTCAGGACTCAGAACACGATGCCACTCTGCCTCTCCTAGGGTTTTCTTGGCAAGATGTGTTCAGAGGGTTTTTTCCCACCATTGTGTTCCTCTGCGGCTGAAAAAGAGTGTGACTCGCCCAAGGTCACTCAGTGAGTTTCCATGCCCAAGTTGGGAGTCAAACTCTGGTTTCTCAGAGTCCTAGGCCACTTCCGCACTAAACCGTTATAGTGCTAGTATTCCACTTTCAACCTCCTATAGAATCCTGGGGTTTGCAGTTTAGGGAGGGACCTCAAAGACTGTCCTCAAAGGCCCCTCCCTAAATTGCAAACCCCGGGATTCCATAGGATTTTGAAAGTGGAATAATAACACTATAATGGTCTAGTGCAGAAATGGCCCTAGTCTAAGACTCAAACCGTTCCACCACACTGGCTCATTGATCTCTCTTTGGGTCGGTGGATTTTCCTGCAAAGGAGGATGACCGTAAGCCTTCTGAGCAAAACAAGGAATGCATGTGAGGTTACGTACCCTTCCCTCCCCACAACACGCCTCGCTATGAAACCTGCGTACTGTCAACTCAACCCCACTTGCAAACAGCCAAAGCAGGTGTGCTCCCTGTTTGCCCGCGCAACAGAGAGCGGCAAAACCCAGGACAGTTTTATTGCTGCTGTTTTCCTAATAGGCGTCTGTTGTAAAGAGCAGACAGATTCCAGATGGCTGCTGCACCAATTGCAAAGCGCGGCGGTTGGGAGATGTCGAAGAGGAGGGGGAGAGAAAGAGAGAGAGAACAGAGTTTTGAAGAGCATCCAAGTCAGAGCTCACAAAGCTGTGAGGACTGGATGGAGGGGACATGAAGGAAAGATCCTTTCTGTTGTGTGCCAGATTATAGGATCCAGAAATCCCCAAAGAGACGATAATCTCTCCACTAAGGGTTGTGTGTGTGTGTGTGTGTGTGTACGCTTTTAAATCAAGCATTTGGATGCTTATTGTTGTTGGGTGCCTTGAAGTCATTTCCAACTCCTGGTGAACCTAAGGTGAAGCTATCGGCAAGAACCAAGCTGTCAGTGGGATTTATTCAGAGGGGGCCTTCCTCTGAGGCTGAGAGTGTGTGACTTGCCCGATCAATCAGGGTTTCCATATCTGAGCAGGGATTTGAACTCTGATCTCCAGAGTCAGAGTCCGGCGCTCAAACAGCTAATGGTGCTGGCTCTCTAAGAGAGCTCTAGTGCCTCCCTAAACTACAAATCCCAGGATTCCATAGGATGCAGCCACAGCTGTTAAAGTGGAATCGTAGCACCGCAACTGTGTAGTGTGGAAGGGCTCGTACCACATTCGGTCTCATCATATCTCTGCCAATTCATTCAAGTACAAGCTAAGCCTCGGGCTGTTCCTCCAGACCGACTCCTTTAATTTCTGTCCGAATTCCTCCTCATTTCATGTTTTCTGCATGTTGCGGAGGGAGTTAGATTATTTCATTTATTATGTTTATTAAATCCCCTATAACACGAGTTCTCTTGACCTTCTCGGGTTTTCTTCTACCCCCCACCTGTCCCCTTTCCCCGATCTTGTTTTAAAGTCGGAACATCGTACTCAGTGAGGAAGTCTGTTTTCAAAAGCATCTTTACAAAGGCGGGGGTGGAGGAATCCGGTTACTACTTCTGCTTTCTTCTGGTTTTTTTGTGTTTTTTTTTGAAAAGCTGCCACAAAAAGCCTTCACCTCGGGTGTTTGTCTGTGTATTTCTTTGCAGTACCAACAAAAATACAAGGTGAAAAGGTGGCGAGGGGAAGGGAGAGAGGGGGAAGGAAAATCCATTCATTTGAATCTTCTCTCTTCTCTCTTCCCTCTCCGCAGATAACAAGGCCCAGCCATGCAGTCCTTTCGGGAAAGGTGTGGTTTCCATGGCAACCCGCCGAACTACCCGCCGACTTCTTCGCAAGATTCATCACGCCTGGAGAATTACAGGCATCAAAGCCAGGCCGGGCCGCACTGCGAACGGCAGAGGCTGGTGGCCAAGGAGTACTACGGCCAGCCCCCGCAGCCGCCGCTGCCGTACCCGGGCTATGGGGAGAACAGCGCCGTGGACAAATATCACCGGGGGAACAAGCCGGTGAGGGGCCAGACGCTCCCCAGCCGGCCGCCGTCCTTCCCGAACTACGCCATCCAGGAGAACAGCCCCTACCCGGCCCGTTATTCCGGAGAGGAGAGCTTGCAGGCCTGGGGGTCCCCTCAGCAGCCGCCTCCGCAGCCCTTGCCGGGAGGAGTGGCCAAGTACGAGGAGAACTTGATGAAAAAGACCCCCGCCCCTTCGGCCAGCAGGCAGTTCCACGAGGCGGCCCCTCAGCTCCCGTTCCGGACTCACCCCTTGCACCTCCAGCAGCCGCAGCAGTCCACCTTGAGCTATCCCAAGCTCCCGAGGCAGAAAATCCAGAATGACGTGTCCTCTCAGATGCCTTTCCCTCAGGGGGCTCACTTTACCCAGCATTCCCAGTCGTTCCCGGCTTCCTCCACGTACACCTCCGTTCAAAGCGGGAGCCAGGCAGCCCATTCCTACAAAAGCTGTAGCACTCCCTCAGCCCCGCCGCCGCCACCCCCGCCGCCGCCACCCCCTCACGAAAGGGGTCTTGCGAACGCTGCTAATCTGTCCTCAGGGCAACGGGTCCAGACTCTACATGGCTACCAGCCTAACCGCATCAGTTATGACCAACAACAGCAGCAGCAGCAGCAGCAGCAACAACAACAATCCATGCAAGGAAGACACCACGCTCAGGAGGCCCTCCATTATCAAAACCTAGCAAAATATCAACATTACAACCAGCCGGGACAGGGCTACTGCCAAGCTGACGCACCGGTGAGGACGCCAGACCAGTATTACCAAACATTCAGCCCCAGTTCAGGTCATTCTCCGGCTCGTTCGGTCGGTAGATCTCCGTCTTACAGTTCAACTCCTTCCCCCTTGATGCCCAACTTGGAGAACTTCCAGTACAGCCAGCAGTCTTTGAATACAGGAGCATTCCCAGCTAGCCTCGCCGACCACAGCCCTTTCATGCCTTTGTTGAATCCTTCACCAACAGATGGGACGAGTCCCGACGCTCAGCCGCCCGGGAACTGCAAGAACTTGCCGAAGGAGAAAATGGCCGAGAACCTCTTGTCAGATCTGAGTCTTCAGAGCCTCACAGCACTCACCTCACAAGTCGAAAACATCTCCAACACTGTCCAGCAGCTTCTTCTTTCCAAATCCGCCGGGATGCCCCAGAAGAAAGGGATCAAAAATTCACCCAGGACACCCGAACAGCTCAAGGGTCAGCACTGCAGCCCTGAAGGGAATAATTATTCTGCGGAGCAGGTGGGGACCCCTCACTCGGACCCTCTTAGCACCCCACAGTCAGTCCATGCTGAAACCCAGGATGCCGAATATCTGAGTGGATCTGAGGAGCAACTTGAAAGGGGTTTCCTCTACTGTAACCAGAGCCGCAGCCCGGCCCGTGTCAACAGCAACTCCAAGGCAAAACCTGAGTCCGTCTCTACGTGTTCTGTGACTTCGCCGGATGACATGTCGACAAAGTCTGATGATTCCTTCCAGAGCATCCACACTAGCCTTCCTCTGGAGACCTTTACCAAGTTTGTGGCCAACGAAAGGGATTGTCCCAGACTGCTCCTCAGTGCCCTTTCCCAAGAGGAGCTTGCCTCTGAAATTATTGGTTTGCAAGATGCCATCAATGAGAAAGCAGACAAAGTCTGGGCCAACTCTCCTGCTCCAAACAAAGACCCTGACAAATCTCCCTTCCACTTGGAGAATCACAGAACTTGTCTGGATTCTGTGGTCAAAAGCCCATGGTCCAATCCAGGTGACTCCAATACCCTTGCTGAGCCCCTGAAGTTAGACAAAGCCTTGGGAGGGAATAATGGGAAGAATTTTACTGAAAAGGTGTACGATAACTCCCAGGTGGCATTTACGACAGCAGAGACAAAGAATTCCCTAAAAACCACCAGCTCCATAGGCTACAACTCCAAACCCAACATTTCTGTGGCCACCTCCAGCTCAGAGGCAACGAGTTTCAGCTGCTATTCGAATGCCACAGCCAATTCAGTAGGTTCTGAAAATGCCATGGAGAACTTCGATTGGCCGGATGAAAACCTCAGCGACACGTGGAAAGAACTTGGTTCGAGCCTTCAAGCATCGGATCTTTCCAAGACTCTGTTCTCCAGCAAACTGAGTGAGACTTCAGAGGAGAAGAAAAATGCATGCTGCTTGAGCCTTTGTGATACGGAGGAGCCGGCTGAGCCTGAGCAAATGGAAGGCTTCACTCAGCAGCATCAGCAACCACAACAGCAGCAGCAGTCAAGCAAGGAAGAGAACTTAACGTATGATGAGGCCATCAGAACAGACAGTGAGCGATGGTTAGAAGACACTACTAGGCAGTCTTGTTCGGGAGGAGACTTCAGCGAACTCCCAATGATGTCTTCTCCAGACCTTAAGGAATCTGATTTGGAACCTGAAGAGTATTCCTCTTTGTGTGAACTTGCTGGTTCTGAGCAAAAGTCTATGACCTACGATGCTTTCACGCCTAAGCCAGCAGAGAATGCTCCAGCCCTTTCCCTCCAGGACACACCAGGTTCAGCAGAGGAGACAGCAAAAGCTGTCGAAAAAGAGAATACTGCTCCTTCATCGCATCTCTCCGACCAATCTGTTATCCTCTTGGGACCAGCAGTGGGCACAGAGACAAAAGTGAAAAGTTGGTTTGAATCTTCTCTCCATCACTTGAAGCCTGAGGAGGAGACCTTGGGGGTTGAAAATGCTCTTCCTGATAAGGCAGAACCACCGGTTGCCTTGCCGGGAAAGAAACAGATCTCACCGGAGAAAACGCCAATAGTATCCGAACCGACGTCCAGGGGTAAGAGCCTTCGGAGTAAGAAAGTGTACTGCAGACTGTCAGGAGGAGAAGAACCCATCCAACCCATGTCGAGCCCTTGTACGGGCATCCAGGCAGCTGACATGGTGGCCAGCACATGCCCTGGCCCAAACAATCTGATTGAAATGCCAAGTAAGAACACTCATGGCCAGACGCCCCGCTTTCTAGCTGAAGGCTTGCCGGCTAGGATGTGTACCCGTTCCTTGACGGCGCTGACTGACCCCAGGATGCCAGATCCTCTGGAAGGCGCGAAGGCTTCCACCCCTCAAGAGAAGCTGGGCAAGAAGTCGGCTTGTGTCCTCAAACAGCGAGCCACGTTCAAAGCTAGGAAGCCAAATGGGAAGCCCAGCAATCCGTCTCCCCCGTTGGTCTCGAGTTTTGTGCAGAATGAAGACCCTGTTGGTCATAAGCTCAAGGAAGCCAGTCCCTCAGAAACAGAAGCGAAGGATCAACAGTCCATGATCCTTCGGTCCAGAACCCGGACCCAGGAGGTCTTCAACACAAAGCGGAGGAGAGAGAAGGGCACCGTGAACGCCGAGCTCAAAAACACAAAGCCACCCAAGAAAGTTTTTCCAAACCACCACCTGCTTGGCTCCTTCAAGATGAGCCCCCAAAGCAGATCTGAGAGGGAAAGCAAGCTGGGCAAAAAAGTGAAGCTCTCCAAAACGAGGCCCGAATTGGGAGGCAAGGTCTCCGAGCGACCCCTGCATGCCCTGAAAAGGAAGTCCACATTCATCCCTCCAGTTCCTGCTAAAAAACGGAACCTGGTTCTGAGGAGCAACAGTCACAGCGGCGGCGCCATGAAGGAGGAAAAACCAGAAGCTGGGCCCATCCTGTTCAAGAGGATGCCGTCAGGCAAAAAGGCCAAAATGAAGCCGTTGCCCAAGAACTCCTGCGAAGGTGCATTGAGGTCCCCTCAGGCCAAGGAGAACGCCAGCATCTGCCTGAAGATCAGCTCTCGGGCTGCCTTCCAAGGAACCATGAAGACAAAAGTGCTTCCCCCCAGGAAAGGCCGAGGCTTGAAGCTGGAAGCCATTGTCCAGAAGATCACTTCTCCCAATCTGAAAAAGTTTGCCTGCAAGACGGCAGCGGCTGCCATCTCTTCCCCCATCCCCGCCAACAGCAGCACCACCACCGGTAATCCTCTCAGCCCTTCCCTACCGGAGAAGGAGCTGGCCTCAAAGAATGCATGCGTAACCCCAGCGGCGGGGGAAGCTAGGCCATTAAACCAGGCCGTGCCACAAAAGGCTCCCGCCGCTCCAGCCGCCGAGCAATTATGCAGAAACCCGAACAACAGATCCTTCAGAGGGAAACTAATGAACAGTAAGAAACTGTCCTCCAACTGTTTCAAGGGTGAGGCCTATTCATCTCCTGAGACGTTGCAGCACAGCGGCGTCGGCATGGCTGCGAGCGGTGTCGGCCTGCTGCCCAAGAAAAGGAACCGAAAAGGAAAAGCGGCCGTCTTCCGAGTAGCTAAAAATAGCTTGGAGAAATGCCCTCACCTGAGCCCTGCTTTGCTTCTCCCATCCAGAGAGAAGTCAGGGGTGGCAGCAGCGGCAGGAGCAGGAGGCAGTGGCGGTGGAGGAGGCGGAGGAGGGAAAGTCGAAGAGGGACAAAGGGAGGGGAAGAAGCCAAAGGCTGAAGACAAAGCCTTTGGCAACAGCGAGGCTTCTGAGGGACGATCCTCGCAGGCCCACGCCAGGGGGCAGAAGCAGCGGGCCAACCACTCCAACTACAACGGCTACACCAAGAGGCAAAGGAAGCATCTCAACCGCCGGAAGGCCCAAAACGTGCCTTCGAGGTGTAAGAACCGGTCCAAACGGCGGCACCCGCAGCAGGCCCCTCTGCTGAGCCCCACCGAGCCTGAAATCCGACTCAAGTATGTGTCGTGCAAGCGGCTGCGGACAGACAACCGGGCACCGCCCTTCTCCCCATATGTCCGGGTGGAGAAGCAGGGCGAGGTCATCACCACCTGCACTGTGGTCAACTTCCCCACTGAAGAAGCCAGGCTCCACAATGAACAGCATGCTTCTGCATCTTTTTCTTCCCCCTCCTTGTCTGCCCAGGTGGGGCTTCTGGGGGCTGCCTCCCTGCAGCCCCGGGCCGTCCTCCCTCTGTCGTCTACCATGCACCTTGGCCCGGTGGTCTCCAAGACCCTCAACACCACCTGCTTGGTCTGTTGCTTGTGCCGGAACCCGGCCAACTACAAAGACCAGGGGGACCTCTGCGGGCCGTATTACCCTGAGGATTGCCTGCCGAAAAAGAAGTCGCGGCTGAAAGAGAAGATCAAAGTGGAGGGGCTGAGCGAAGGGCCTCCCTCCCCTCCCCTCCTCAAAGCGACAGATAATAATTGTGCAACGAGTGCGTTGGGTGGAAAGCCGCCAAGGTTGGACAGTGGTGCTGACTCAGCGAAACAGAGCACGCTCCGCTCCAGCTCGAGAGGGATGTTTAGGAAACTACAAAGCTGTTACTGCTGCGATGAGAGGACAGAGGGAGAGGAAGCAGCAGCCGCAACGGCTGCCGCCACCGAGAAGCCCAGGAGGCACGAATGTGGCAAGGCAGAGCTGCCCCCGCCAGATCCCGCCGGAGATACGCAGGAGCACTGGGTTCACGAGGCCTGCGCAATATGGACAGCTGGGATTTACCTGGTGGCGGGGAAGCTCTATGGACTGCAGGAGGCAATAAAGATGGCTGCTGATTTGGTAAGAGCCTCTTTCGCTTAGCGCATGTTCCGTTTGGAGCGAGCCGTGCTCACAGAAATGACACAGAACCACCTAGTGCTCAATCCACATCCACAGTGGCTACACAAAGCAGGAATAAGAGGCTCAGCCCACATTTGGGATGGTGGGGGGAGATGCCTGGGGGAGTGGAACCAACAGGGGGTGAAGCCAAACCAAGATGCCATGTAGGTATTTTACTGTCTGCTTACACCCTGTGGAGAAACGTGTGGTGGCCAAGGACTCTGATCCAGTCCAGCTGATTTTGCTTCTGCCACCTGACTAGTTATAACTTAGCTACAAAGGAGTTGTGGTTTTCTTTTTGTTTTTTACTCCACATTCACTCTTTTTCCCCCCCAAAATAATCCTTGTTTGGAAGCATCAGACAAGAACATGAGGAGAGCTCAGCTGTAGCAGACCAAAGATCAGGGGTCTACGTGTTTTTGCAGCGCTTGATAATCTAACATGGTTTCTAGCAGACAGGGAGGTTTGGCCTTTCTCACTTGCTGCAGAGTTTGCTTGTCGCAATTAAACCAGTTGCTCGGCAAGAGTAGGAAACGAGGGTAGGGTCATGCACAATGAGTAGGTACGTTTATAGCAACCCGTTTCCTTCTGCTGTTGACACAGATGAGCATCCTGGTATGGACATACACAGGTATACATCCACCTTATGCCTGTGCGTTTTTTAATTATTATTATTATTGCAAAGGGTAGTATTCCCTTCCTCCCTCTAGAACAACCATAGATATCCCTTGACATACTATACAGCCACTGCAGCAGGAGCCTCCCCCGTGGTCATTCAGTGGTTGGTAGAGAGGAAGTGAGGATTAGATAAGTGTCTGGCTATGTTCCTGTAGCCAGAGTGAAATGATGACCTCATCTTCTGAGATCTGCTGGGGTCCTCCAGGGGTCGCAGTGGATGATTTTGTGCCTGGCTACAGGAACAGAGCCAGACTCTTCTCCAGTTTCCGGCCACCACTCTCCACCAGCCACTGATTGACCATGGAAGGCTGCAGTGGCTGAATGATGAGTCAGAGTGCGTTGGGAGGAGAGTTGTAGCCTAGTTCTATCTGAGGAATTTCTATGCCACACTATGCCTTACATCAACTCAACAGTGCTGTGCCCCACACTGCCTGGTGCCATTTTGAAAGAGGCCACCTCTGTCTCCCTGAGTCACCGGCACCCTTTTTGCTCCTCTTCTGATGGCATAACATGGAGGATTCCCATGCTGGTTGACTGAATTCTATTTTGGATCACCGTTGGCCATGTATGGCTCTCTTCTCCGAGTGCGTGTCCAGATCAGCTTTCCGAAACCGATCAAGGAGATGCTTCTCTGAATCAGAAGCTGGCCATGGAGGTGACATCCTTTCCTTTGTTGTTTGTCACAAGCGCCAGTATAGGGAAGAATACTGCTCTGTGTATGGGAGTTCAATTTTGCAAGTGTGGTTAATAGCTGCTAGTGGACCCCAGTTCCATTAACTTCTCTACCTTTTTTCAAAAAGAGTCCTTCCTATAATAAGACTATGCCTCGAACACTGAGGCTAACATACAGAGGCATAATCAAGGGCTACACACACACACACACACACACACACACAGAGACACACACACACAGACACACACGTTAGTCTGGGGACATTGCAGAAGGAGATATTCTGTGCCTCCTCTGCAACACTAGCCCTTCTGTCCATGGCAATTTCTTACCAGCAGTGTGTACTCCCATGGCCATTTAGGGGCTGGGGAAGGATCGGGGTGCCCAGGCAGTGTCTGGCTGTAGTTCTGGACCAGGAAGAAAAGAACAGATGTCGATCTGTGATGGTGACAGCTGCTCTCCTGGCTGCAAAACTGCAGCCATCTATTGCCTGGACACCACTGCTCCCCCAACCAATAAATGGCGGGGGGGGGCAATCCAAAAATTAGAGGTCGCTTTGCTTGAGAAGCCCTGCAGAGTATGCTCTGTGAGCATTGGGTAGTATTGTGGCTTTGGGCCTTTCTGCACTACACTGTTACAGTGCTATCATTCCCCGTTCAGCCTCCTATGGAACCCTGGGGTTTGCAGTTTAGGGAGGGGAATTTAGAATTCTCAACCAGAGAACTCTTTGGAAACTTTGGGAAACTACAAACCCCAGAATTCCACAGGAGGTTGAAAGTGGAATAATAGCACTAGAAGAGTGTAGTGCGGAAAGGCCCTAGGATATGGGCAGATTATGAAGCTGAAGGGAGCATAAGGGAGTTTTGAGCATGATGGCAGCCTGCTGTGTCCCTTCTGCTAGAGATGGTCCGTGGCTTGGAAGCACCACATCAGACTGATGATATGGACTTTAATGAGTTGCTTTGGGGAAGCAACAAGGGTGTAACAGAGTCATATTCCCAAAGCAATGGACTAAGTAGGAATGACAATGTTATGTCCTACTAGTGGAGAACAAGGGACTATTGTCCAGCCTCTTGTACCCCATCCAAAACTACCAACTTTGGGCTGCTGCCAAGCCCAGTGGGAATGCTGCTGCAGCGGAAGGGGAGGAGGCAGGCAGGAGATGGGGCATTGGGGTCTGCCTCCGGTCCCCCGTGCAGTTCTCCAGAGAGAGAGGCAGAGGAAGAACAGCCGCATTCCTGTGCCTCTCTCATTTATGAACCGCAAGCAGGACGAGAGGTATTGCCCAGTCGCCTCCCTGCCCGTGGAGGAGAGGCATAGAGATGTACACAACAGAGTGCGTATCTAGGGGTAGCTGTGTTGGCCATACAGCAAAATACAGTAGTTCCCCCACCCTTATCTACGGGGGATATGTTCCAAGACCCCCTTGGATGCCTGAAACTGGAGACAGTACCAAACAATGTACTGTCACCAGAAGTAGCCTGCTAGCTTTGGAGGGACCATAGAGTGGCTTCTCACTACCGGATAGTAATAAGCCTCTCTGTGGCCCCTGCAAAGCTAGGGGGCAACTTCCGGTGATGCCAGAGCTGTTTCCTGTGGTGGTGGTGGCAGAAGGGGCAGTTAAAGTGGGGAGTGGGTGGGTGGGCAGGCAGGATGGGTGCAGGTGGCAGGACCCGGAGCAGACTGCCTGTGTGCCATCACCCGGGCACCAGGGGATGGATTGGGGCAAAGGGAGGGGAGAGGAAGGTGAGTCTACAAGAGAAGAGGTTGGCTGTGACTGAAACTGCAGACAGCGAAACCAGGGATAAGGAGAGACTACTATACAAGAGCATTCCCCAAAAAGAACAATACCCTTGTGCACAAAAGAATGCACAAAACACATCATGCAAGCTTTCGAAGCTCCACTCTGGCTTCTTCTTTCAGCCAAAGGGGTTAAAAATCAGACAGGAGAAAAAGAAAAAAAAATGATGACAGACCTACATTTTGTCAAGATGTTATTTTTGTTGTTGTCAGTTAAGATGATCACAGAGTGGTTACCCTCTGTGTGAACCAGCTAGGATATTGACCAATATTTGTAGGCGCTTGTGGCTCACGGGCAACATTTCCTACTTCCTTTTCTTAGTTTATGCCTTTTCAGAAGTGTTTTGAATGGAATTTTCCAAGTTTGATGCCTTCTACTTCTCAGTCCTGAGAATTTTTTTCTTAAGTAACGCACAGCAATACAAAAATTTGATTGCTCAGTTTGGGTAAAGGCTCTTTGGGCCCAAGTGCCCCCTTCTTGTCTCTCCCAACAGCTGTCTGTAGATGGTGGAGAACCTTTACTCATTATCTTTGCTGCCTGGTTTGTGGCACTCACTGCCTTCACATTCCATGTCCTGCACAGTCTGAAAGCCACCTTCTTCGTCCTGTTTGCAATCCACTTCCCGTCTTACACCATTCTCCGGTTGCCTTTCCAATTCTCTCCCTCTACTCTGCCACCAAACTCTTCTTCCACAATGCTGAGAAATCCTTCCCCTGATTTGCTGAGTATCGCAACTGGAGAGCGAGTGAGTAAGAGAGATACAGAGAAAGAGTTTGCACCATTTAGCAAATACGAAAGAGGTTGATGAGCAAGATTTGGGCGGGGGGGGGAGAAATCAGGCGCACGGCCCAGCTCTGCCCTCAGGAAATTAGGACTGATGTGCTGACGGCTTGGTGAAGTTTGCTCACCCTCTGGTGGTCCAAAAATCTGAATCTCATTTGGACTAGGGAGAAGAAGCAATTTTTTAAAAAAAAAATCTTTGCAGTAGGGAGAAACGGGAAGCAACTTGTGGCGCGGGAAGGAGATCTTTGTGACCTGGGCTGCCTTCACTGAAGGCCCAACACTGCTGGGTATCAAAGCAGAAGCGAAGGGGCTCTGAACCCCTTCTCCTTCTTGTATTCAGACCTGGGCAGGCCGTAGCCTTCATTGGACCACTCTACCACTCTTTGATAAGGCCGTCGGTTGGATGCTTCTTGTGGTTGCTCTAGGTCACCTCTAGGCTCAGAGGCAGCGTGTGAGAGCACACCCAGTCTACCTGTGGGGGATCTATCTAGACATTTCTCTGGTTCTCTTCCCTCTCTTTTTGTGCAATTTTTTGTTTTTAAAATGCAAACGTGCAAACAAAGCAAAAGGATGGAAAAAAGGCAATAACAAATTACACCACGAGGCCCATCGAGTCCAACCCGCCCCCCCAGCTATGGAAGAATATGCAATCAAAAGGTTCCCGACAGATGGCCATCCAGCCTCTGTTTAAAAACCTCCAAAGAAGGAGACTCCACCACACTCCCAGGCAGCAGCAGATTCCACTTTCAAACTGCTCTTACCATCAGGAAGATCCTGATGGTAAGAGCAGATGTTGAACCTAGTGTACAGAGAGCATGAAATGGTCCTTCAAGTGTCTTGTTTGGCTAGGAACTTTTGGGGCAGGGCAGAACTGGCAAAATGGGGGAAAGGAGGAAATGAACCAATCCTGCATTAATTGAATAAAAATCCCTTGGGAAGAGGGAGTACAATGAATGAGTTGATAAACGTGGCTGGTGAAATTGATGTTAGAAAGGGACCCACCACTGAAGAGAAGGGAGAGACATGGAGTACAAAAGAATCACCAACATTGCTGGCCATTGTGTGGTCAGGGAGACAAACGGCAGCGAAAACAAACATCCATCCACTGCCCCTGCAGTGGTAAAACCATGGGCTGCCCCATGGGGAGTTGTTATCTCTCTTAGATGAAAGTTCAAGTTACCTAGTAAACCACAGCAACCTCCTCTTAGTAACCAGGAGTTACTCATTTTAATATCATTGCACAAGGAGGTATTCAGTATGTCCCTGTGTAGCAGTTTATTCCCACATGCGCCGTGGAAGCTGAACACCTGTCAGGTACATCTCTGACCCGCCCCACCCCGACCAAACAACCTCTGATCGGCTGAAGGGGGGACTAGGAAGGGTTTTACCGAAACACACACACATAATTCCTCTCTGGGTGATTGCACAAGGAGGTATTTACTGCAAACCTGTATTGCATTTTCTTCCCACATCCACAAAAGCAGTTAAACAGGTGTAGCTCCAGCCCCCTCAAATCACACACACACACACACACACACAGAGGTCTTTTTAGATCATTGTGGAAGAAGGTATGTGTTACTTCCTTGTGTAGTCGTTTCTTTCCCACTTGCACAACAACAGCTAAATAGCTGCCGTCTGCAAATCTACCACACCCTGCTCCAGGCCAAGTAACCTCTGGCTGCAGGGGGATGCTGAGACGTGTTACAGACACACACCTGTATGTTCTTTTTAGCTTATTGTAGAAGGAGGCGTTTACTACAACTCTGTCTAGCAGTTTCCTCTCGCATACACAATAGCAGCTAAAAAGCTGCCAGGCACAATGGCACCTCCCCTCAGACCAAATAACCTCTGATCGGCTGCATGAAGCACTGGGAGAAGTTGTACACCTGCACACACGAGTGTTTTTCAGGTCGTTGTGCAAGGTGGTATTCATTATAGCCCTGTGTGGCAATTTCTTCCCACAGGCACAATGGTGGCCAAACCAGGTGCAGCTCCACCCCAGGCCAAAGCCAAACCAGACACCGAAGGGGCCATAAAAGGCACCAGGAACGCTCCCTTCCTCCTTATCACCCTCCCACATCTCCCTTGCTCCAGATGGACCTCCTGTATAAATACGCTGGTGGAGCTTTAAGCTCCTCCAGTATCAAAGAGGATGCTGACCTATGGATGATCTCAGCAGGTCAAGAGGAAGGCAGGCGGGTCAGATGGAATTAATTAAACTCACTCTTGAAGATGGAGACGGTAGGCTTGATGAATCGCTGATGCAGGTATTGTAGGGCCTTTAGCACAACCCTGCAGAGAGACAAGGGGCGGATTGTGAGTTGCTGTTTTCCTTGTATTTGCAGCAAAGGAGGCCTGCCGTGTCCCAGCAGCCTTTGCTAGAAATCACGAGATCACCTGAATATTCACTGATTTTCATAATTGGCCAGGGCAGTGTTGACCCACATGCAACAGCGGCTGATGCCTGAGCAGGGAATCCGTGCTGGGTTTTTGTCTGAACTTCCAATGAGCTGCCCAAGGCGCTGAACTGATGCGGGGGAAGGGGGGGCAATAGGGTTTAGCACCTTGGAGAGCTCCTTGAAAGTTCAAATGAAACCCCGCGTGGATTCACTGTTCCAGTAGCATACTGTGACCACTGCACGCACAGGCTGGCTGAAGGCAAGGACACCCTTGGAGCTGTGCCTTGGGTGGCAAGATGTCTTAGGCTGGGAATGATAATTATTGAAAGTAAGGCATTCAACATGACTGAACAAGGTAGCACTTTTAAATAAGAAAAATAATGATACGCATATCTCACTGAATATCAGGAGTCAGCATTATGTAGTGATTTGAGTGTTGGACTTGGACTCTTGGAGATCAGGGTAAAAGTCCCTGCTTGGCCATGGAAGCCTACCAAGTGACCCTGGGCAAACCACACTCTCTCAGCCTCAGAGGAAGCCCAAGGCAATCCCCCTCTGAATAACCTTGCTAAGAAAACCTTGTGATAGGTATGACTTAGGGTTGCCAAAAATCAGAAATGGCAGCAGCAACAACAAGTTGATGGTTGGTTGGTTGGTTGGTTGGTTGGTTCCTGGCTTGCCTTTGACATTTTATCCTTTGGTGCTATATCAGGAGAAAAGCTCCAGGCAACCGTACAATGTTGTTCCTGGACATTATCTAGAAGTAATTCACCAAAGACAAGCAATAAGCCTCCAGGTATTCATGCTGTCCTCTCTCTTACACAGCCAGAGAATTCCCAATCTGAGCCATAAATAAAGCAAGTATTATTTCCTCATCCTACCCAGTTTCACTTATAAGTAAATTTGTTTTCAAACGTTGTGAATGATGCATCTTTCTTTGGGGTTTACAGATAATTCTTCAGGTATAAAATAGTGTGTAAATGCCCTAACCATGAAACCCACAGTTGTCAGAGGACTGTGGTGTTCAGAGGGGTGGCTTACGTGTGTCACGACGAGCCATGATTGTTTCGTGGGAAATCTGGTCTATTGTGGTGTACAAACCTGCCTTCACTAACAAGATATGGTTTCTTCCAGCCAAAGGTACAACCTAGGCCCATGCATGTTTGCTGACTTATGAACTCTGGAATGGCTAAACCATGGCTTGATGTTTTTTATATATACAAATATCAATCTGAACTAACGAACACCAAACTATAAACAGCTAAAAAGAATTGGCTTGTTGTGACAAGTGAATCTGCAATAATGACTTGTTTTCTCAGCTGCTTAGCATGAAAAAAGGAGACAAAAAAAGTATGCAAGAAATGAAGGGAAAGTCATGGTTTGTCAGTTCATTCCCTGTGCAGTTTGTAGCTGAAGCAACAAACTATGGTTCACACAAGCCATGGCTTGTCATGATATATGAATGGGGTCTAACTAACCATCCATTAAGGTTTGTGTAGTGTAGTAGGAATAGGAGTAGGAGTAGGAGTAGTAATTAATAATAATAGGAAAATTCCTTCCTCCATATGCTGTATGGAAAACACTATGGCTTCTGAGATTATAGAAAATGAGGATCCCTTCTCTAGCTGGGCAGGAGAGGGCCTACTAATTCAGTAAATATTATAAAAACTTAAAAACACGCAAATTCTCCCAATCTGCCTCACAATAAGGGGCAACCAAGGTGAACAAAGGTTTGGAAACCAAGCCTTATGAGGAATGACTGAGGAAGCTGGATATGTTTTTGGCTTGGAAAAGAGAAGACTAACAGGTGACATGAAAGCCACTTTTAAATACCTGAAGTGATATCAGGTAGAAGATGGAACCAGCTTGTTTTCTGCTGCTCCAGAGACTAGGACAGAGAGCAATGGATTCAAATTATGAAAAGGAGATTCTGCTTCAACGTTAGGAAGAACTTGTTTCTTGTAAGAGCTGTTCTGGATAGCCTTTGCAGCCCCTTCTAGCTCTATGATTCTAAGCAACAGAGAAGGCTGAGTCCAAATTATGATTTTCCTGCCAAATTCCAGTTAATAATGAAAGTTAACTCATGCAAAAACTAAACAATGTTGCTAAATCTCACAGAGACCTCATTTCTTTCTTTCTTTTCTGCCCCACTGACTATAGAGATGTTCCAGTTGTCAGCAAATAGGAGCGACTATTGGCTGTTGTCACAAAGGGTGTACCCAAACCTTTCACTACACATGTGCCATTGATATAGGTAAGTCCTTCTGTTGGGCAGAAAACCTTTTTATAAAGGACTTCAACATTGGAATGGGGAGACTGAAGTTTAAGAACATTGTGTCTTCTGTGAAATACACTTAGAACTCTGAGAAAACCCCTTTCTTGAGGAATAAATATCTAGAAGGGAGAGCGGTGCTTGTAGATTTCTTCCTGGAGGGCAACCGGTAACTTGAGCAAGGAGTGGAATTCCAGTAGGAAAAGAATCTGTCAAATCGTACCCGGACCACTGCCTGCTTTATTAGGGGTGTAAATATTTGCTTATTTCATGTTGCTCGTAGGAGTGGATGGTTTTAAAACTCTGCATTGCATGTGGTCAATACAGTCAGCCCTCTATGTAGAAATATTTCTAATTTTCACTGTAGAGTTGTCCCTCCGCATCCGTGGGTTTAACTTTTGCTACTACCCTGTGTCATTTTTGGTAGGGGCTTACAAGTCTCTCCTTGTGTTCACAATCTCTCTGCAAGCTTGGTGAGACTGAGACAGTGCATTTGAATCTGTGGTGCATTGAATCTGTAGCTCATACTGTACTTTTGTGTATGTTAAATTTGGGGGGAGGGTATAAATATTTGCAGTTTTTCCTCTTTCACAGGGGTCCCATGCCCTTAAACCCCACAGATATGGAGGGACAACTGTACTCCTCTGAGCCCATTCATTGTCACGAGGTCTGTCATCACACCGGTGTAGCTAAAAGAGGAGAGAAAATGCAAAGTTTAGTGATGATGACTAAACTTTGGGGTGGAGAGATAACATATATTCCAGCTTTACCCATTTTGTTCCAAGGGGTGAGGCCAGGGGTCTCCCAAGAGAGGAGGGGAGAATAACAGAGCTCCTGTCTTTGGGCAAAATTGTGCAAAAAAGGACATTTTAGGAGAAAGGTGGAGGTGAGGGAGAATGAGGGAAGAGAATCATCTTCCCAAAAACAGAGCTTGCATGCGGATGGTGCCGCAAACAGGGGGTGGGGGAGACACAAATACTCACCCCATTCATTGTTGCTCCTCTGCTCTCTCTGCAGGTTGTTTGTTAACCGAAGAGACTTTCTCACTCAACTGCCCCAGACATAAGGTAAGTGGGCAAATCTATAAGGACAAGGGAAAATGGATGGCTTTGAAACACTTACATTGTGTATCATCCCTTCCAAGAGTCACTGCATAAACAGCTGCCCAAGTCAGAACCCTGGAGGTCCATTGAGATGACCTCTTTTGACCAACAACAGCTTTCGGGCAAAGAAACAAGCTTTCCCAAATGCCAACTATTGTTATTGTCAATATTAATATAATCATTAATATTATTAAATAAATGCATTCAGGATTTGAACTCAAGACCTGCTTGCTTGGTGGAGAGCAGGTGCTCTCACACTTCATTGCACCGCAGGGTGCATGTTTTTTGTGAACTCATGGGTTGCAGAATTTAACTTTTAAAATTTCAGATGTCTTTCTTCAAAAAAAAAAGTACAGGGAGGGAGAAATAGAACAAGTTTCTAGCCTGTAAGGTTGCAAAGACTGGCTTGGAAGAAAGGCATAGAAAATGGCTGGGGAGAAATGTGTAGAAAATAGGTTACATGCTAGAAATTTGAGAATGGAAGGAAAATTTTACAGGGGGTCAGGATTCTTGTTTTGGGGGGCCTCAATTTGCCCCCCCCCCGTAGCTACCCCTCTGCCTGTGCTCAAGGCCCTTGTCCGCCTTTGAGAAAAGGCCTCTCTTGTGCCCAGGCAGGCTCCAAAACCTTTGCCGATGGCTCTCCCCTGCGTGGCTATCGTCTCCTCTAAACCCGCTGCTTCTATTATCTCTCGGGGACGGGTTCGGAGGCTCCACACCTTGTGCGGTTCCCCCCAAAGGTGGTTGCGTGGTTCTTGGGGTGCCCCGTGTTTTACAACTGGGGTTGCCAGAGGGAAAATCGGAGCCGGCTCCCGTACCTTCGGCAGCTGTCGTTTGGAAAGCTGGTCTTGCGGTTGCAACTCAAAAAGGGAGACAGACATTTTAATAAATAAAACAAAGCTTTGAATGCTCCCCGAGGCAAACAGAAATGCTAGCATGTCAGGCGGGAGGATTTGGAGTGTTTTTCTGTCTTCCGCAGAGGAGCGCTGGGAGGTGGAGTTGCCAGTTTGTGGACAGGGAGTGAAAACTGGGGGAGTCCCTTTGGCGACTGTGTAGAAGAGGTTGCTGGGTAGGTGTTGCTTTTCACACAATCAGGTAATAAGCCACACCTGCTGGAACTCCTCTTCTACACAACCCTTAGAGCAGGGATGGGCAAGGTGTGGCTCATGGACCACCTGGGCCACCTGGGGCCATTTTTGTGCCCCCCAGGACCCCAAAGGGGGGCCAAAATGCCCAAAAGGTTTGTGCAGATGTATGAGGTGTATATGTATATATATATGTATGTATGCATGTGTGCATGTGCATAGACACACACACACACATACATATACACACACACAGACACATACATATACATATATGTCTTCAAGTCATTTTCAACATACGGCAACTCTAAGGCAACACTGTCACTGGGCTTTCTGGGGCTGAGAGTGTGTGACGCACCCGAGGTCACCCAGTGGGTTTTCATGGCCGAGCTGGGAATCGAACCCTGGTCTCCACAGTCGTAGGCCATTTCCACACTACAGCGTTATAGTGCTATTATTCCACTTCCAACGTCCTGTGGAATTCTGGGGTTTGTGGTTTTCCCGGGGCTAAGGAGCTCTCTGGCCGAGAATCCTAAAGGCCTTTCCCAAAACTGCAAATCCCAGAATTCCATAGGAGGTTGAAAGTGGAATAATAGCACTATAGCAGTGTAGGGTGGAAATGGCCGCGGTCCAGCACTCAGACCGTGACACGACAGTGTTTATTCTGGCGACCCTGTAAATCACAACAACCCGCTCTGCTTCCCTCTCCTCAGAGGAGCACCCGCTCCGGGGTAAAGCAAGGGACTCGGAGGCCATTCCTTCAGCCGGGCTCCTGCCTCCGCCCCGTTCCCTGCCACATCCTCCTCCCTTTTCCTTCTCCCCCTCCTTTCCCTCCTTCTTGTCAAGGAAACAGGAGACAGTCGCTGGAGCAAAAGGCCTTTGTCTTTGGCGCTGACCAGGCCTCCCGTATAATTTAATCACCATGGCGGGGCACTTCCTGCCTGCCTTCTCCCTTCCCCACGGCCAAGGGGTTGCACCTGGTTACTGGCAATTTAAAGCAGACGCTGAGGGAGGGGAGACAGAGGGAAAAAAGGGGGGGGGAAAGAGATATCCAGATGGAGACCTGGGGGAGGACAGAGAGAGAGACATTCCTGAGCAAAACTGAGAGGAAAATCCTCTCAGGAAGAAGAAGAAGCCCCCTCAGCAGACCAACTTTAGTAGGCCGACCTAGCCGCACGGCAGCCATGACAGGCTCCGGCCTGTGTTTTTACCCGGCAGACCTACTTTATTCAGGATTCTGTACTCATATACAAATGTATACGCCTCAAAACCTTAAAAACGATTTCAAATATGTGTGTATGTTAAGGATATAAATCATTTATCCTTCTTACTTCATTTCCCCCTCCTCTCTCCATATGTGAGAGAGAGACACACACACGTTTTTGTTTCCAAAGCCAGCCGGCCAAACGAATGCCGCAGTCGCGAGGGAGAAACAAGTTTTTACATTGAAAACCATGGCGTGAGAACAAAAGGGGGAACAAAACTCCTTTTTGAGGCCACGTATATCCTCTCGCCCGTCGGGAGCCAGGATTCTGAATGTTTTTTCTGTCAAGGTTTTCCGCTCGGTAATGCGCGAAAAGCCTGTTTTAGCCACTGAACGGCACACAAGCTGCTTGGCTGTTCTATTTTTATTTTCGTTTTTTCCAAAAAAAAAAAATGAGAGAGAGAGAGAGAAGCTCTTTCACTGCTTCCTATTTATTTGCTGTTGCTGGCTGGCGCACGAGCAACATTTATGCGTTGCGCACAAATAGCGCGAGGGAGGCTTCGGAAGGGCTTGGAAAAGGCGCGTCGGTGTTTGGCTGGACCCAGGAGGCCTCCCGGTACCAATTAATGGAGGCCAAACGGACGAAGGAGAGGACAAGGAGATTCTGGGGAGCTCAAGGGAAGCTGGAAGCTCGTTTGCTGTTGTGAACCCGGTTCAGTGAGGAGCCGGCTCGCGGAAGCCCCAGATGAGAGTTTTTTGCTGCCCCCTTGTGATGCACAATGCCTGGATTCCTTTGAAGGAATCTTTAAAAAAAAAGAAAAGAACGAAAGCAACGGAGGAAAGGAAGAGAAGGGGCCATAAATGCATCTCTGCAGCCTGTCAAGAGCGTCCTTTTATTATTATTATTTTTTATCTGGGACGGGTGTAGGCACGCAGCAGGCGCTGGCAACGTGAATTGATGCCCAAGGAATGAACCAAGGGGGTCCTCTAGCTGTCAGCCGCAGCCCCGGCCGCGCAGAGACCCGGGCTCTCTGCGGGTGGTCGGCAGTTGCCAAATCCGGGGCTGGCGTTCTGGGGCGGGTGAGGTCGTGGGACCGTAGGCCATTTTGGCACTAGACCGTTATAGCGCTCTTATTCCACTCCCGACATCCTATGGAATCCTGGGGCTTGGGGTTTAGGGAGGGGTCTTTAGGATTCTCAGCCGGAGAGCTCCTTGGCCTCAGGAAACTACAAACCCCAGAATTCCACAGGATGTTGGAAGTGGAATAATAACACTCTAACAGTCTAGTGTGGAAACGACCGTAGCCTTGCTTTCCTCCCCTCCCCACATTTCCTTGTGCCCAAATTAACCATTTTTTAAAGTAATAGCCGTGTGTAAAATGGATCCTCAGTCCTGGCTTTCGAACACCCTGCGGAGAACAAAGGGATACGTGCAATTTAATCCGTGAACCGCGTGATTCCCACTTGTGTTTCAATGCTTACCACAAATTAGTGCAAACTGATTTAAAAAAAACCAAAACTCTGAATTTGTATCTTTTGCATTGTCAAATCACTCGATAAGAATTTTAGGGACTATTCTTTGCAATTCAGGTATTTTCGGCCGGTGGGCCCAGATGATACAAATGGCTTGGATATTGATGCGTTTAAATGTATTTGCCGTTCTGTATTGACTTTCTCCTTTTAAGAAGAGAATCATTTTCAACACAGTCTGTATATAGTAGCAAAATTTCCACTCCTGAACGTTCTGAATTTGCAGAATAAATAAATGAAATCTTAGAATGCCTTTATTTCCCATATTATTTGACTCAGTTTCTCGATTAACTTTTTCTTTTTTCTTTCTTTCTTTTTTTTGTTTTTTGCAGAAGCAGCCCTTATAATGCATCGATGGAGAAGGGGAAGCCGTCCTCTCTGCCAAAGTCACAGCCCTGGGGAGAGGGGAGGTGGGGCGGGGGCTTTGCCCGTTGGCATTCCGCCCCACCGCCACACACACAGTGGGCAGCGGTTTCAACCAAAACAAACTCCTTACGGGAGTGGCAAAGAGAATGTAGCCCAGCCGCGTTGCTCTCCCTGCCTCCTCCACCGACCTCCACTTCCTTCTCCTTTTTTTAAAATTTTTTTATTTTATTTTTGCAATAGTACTTCTACTGTGAACAGACCTGGCTGCACGCAGAAGTTGCCTTGCCCCAGTCTCCACAGCTCCTGTGTTTGCTCAGGCCTCTCTGCAGTTTGATCGGATCCTGAACGCCAGCCCGCTTCCGAACCGGAACCTGAGAATCTCATTCAGTCTCATTGCAGGCTGGCTGGCTGCTTGGTGCAGGACTTTGGCTCCAGGTTCCAATCCACCCACCTCTGGAATCCTTCCAAAAGCCCTTCCAGGTTGGTGCAAACACACCCACGCCAAAAAAAAAAGCAAAAAACCATTCTGGGTTTTTCTCCTTCCTCTGTCCCTTTCTCCGAATGCTACCCAGGTCCAGTTGAGGAGAGAAGAGAAAACCTCTGTTCCTGGTTTTTTATTCCTCCCTTCTTCCTTCCTTCACTTAGGAGCTGTAACCAATACTGAGAAGCTAAGATCTTCTACCTGGGACACGGCTGCTGGCAAAACCTGGCCCGGAGCTTATTGTTTTGCTACGATGACAACTCTCCTCATGGAGAATTCAGAAGATATGAAGTTCCTCGCCCTTGTTTTGGAACTTACAACCTTTGGCCAGATTTTATTGGAAGGCATGTGGTGGATACCTTCTCGAGCCCAGTCCCGATCAGTACCAGTCACAGTGCCCAGTACCAAACTCTTGTTCTGCACACCAGAGAGGCTAGGGGCAGAGGGCCGAAGCCAGGCTTAAATGCAATGGCGAGCAGAGGTGCTCGCTCACATCGTCTTTCTCTCCGAGCGCTGGGCTCCCAAGAGCTCTCCGAGCCCCTCCGTTGTCTTTTTTTTTTTTTAATTTTGGCCGATCTGATCTATTTTTGCCTTCAGCAGACCTCATGGTGCGTGTGCGTGTATGTGTGTTTCTGTATATATATGTGATCAGCGTGTAAAAAAAACAAAAACAACAAAGCACCCTGACGTTTTTGGAAACAATGCCGCCTCGCTTTGGTTCGTTCGCTCGTTTGATTTGCTTTCCGTCCCTGTCCGCCCAAATCGCCCCGCCGCCACCTCCATCTCTCTCTTTGCCTCCTTTCCGCTGCATCATTTTCACCATTTTCCTCCTCTGGGTCCCCCACCCCTCTCGCTTAAAAAGGGGGGGGGAGGAAACACAGAATAAGAAGAAGTCGTCGTCTAGCTATTGAGACAGAGGCAGAGAGCAGAAAGGTCTTTCGACATCACGGAGAGCAGCTGTTTCGTGATCACCCTTTGATTTGTCATGCCCACTTCACCTGCAACAAAACTTCAAGGCGAGTTGCAAAGTTCCTTCGAAATCGCAAGAAAGGAGAGGAAAAGAAAGTAGTTTTGCTGAGAGTAGCAAAAAATATTGAGGAACTTCCATTCACGCCCAGTGCAACCCCTTTGGGCAGTCTCCGTAGCAGCACAACGGGTCAGAATCCATTAGCAACACACCCAGGCGTAATTGCAAATTAGGGCCTGGATACCCTAAAGGCACCAGATCCTGTCTGATCTTGCAAGCTAAGCAAGGTCAGCCCTGGTTAGTACTTGGATGGGAGACCGCCATGAATACCAGGTGCTGTAGGCTATATTTCAGAGGAAAGAACTGGCAAAAACACCTCTGAGGATTCCTTGCCAAGGAAAACCGTATGAAATTCATGGGGTGACCATAAGTCAACTGGTAACTTGAAGGCACATACAGTTGCAAACTCCCCTCCATCTGTCCTTTGCAGATTTGGCACCTCCATTCACAGTGACTCCCACTCCCAGCCGTTTATTTAATTGCTTTTCGCTTACTGTTCGCAGCTGCTCCACCCCATGCCCTCCTTGGACCTATAATGGCCCGGAGAGGCAACGTCCAGCTGTGTTGCTGCAGCTGGATGTATTCTTCTGGACTTCCCACTTGGAAGACCCATGTGCGGTCCAGGAGGAGAATGCCATCTTTACATGTCTGGCTTGTGGTCCCTAGACTCCGTTCTGTGAGCACTCCCTCCCTGAAGAGCCCCGCTGGTCCACCAAATCCCCCAAGCCACCTGCATTTAAAATGGCAAATTTGCCCTCAAATGGTACAGAAAGCCCCATCAACGTGTGAAAACACTTAAAAAATACCCCACAAAGCACCTCAGAATACCATACTGTCCTCCTAGCACTTCTCATTTCCTTCATGGTCCCTCTCAAAATGGCAGCAGGAAGTGAGGAGAGGTATTGAGGTGTTTGGGCTTGCTGTGGGGGGGGGATGCAGTCCACAGAGGGGGTCTGTGGGGAAATTGTCCCCTGACCCCCTCCCACATAGTTCCCCACCCCTGGCCTGGCTGGAGGAACTTACATCCCCCTCACTCTCTTCCTTTGGCGGCCTTCTAGCAGGCCGCCACAGACCATCATAAATGGGAGCAGGTGGCCCAGAGTCAGCAACGGGCTGCAAGTCCTTATCACTGGCCCCAGAGGGCAGGGATTGGCACACGCGATGCCACAACTGCAGTGGTGGCCGAACAAGACCTACCCCTTGGCCGGAAGCTGAAATGGGCTCCAATCCCCACCCCCTGGGCCAGTCTTGATGCCACTTTCTGTAAGCCGAAAAGTCACTTCAACTCGCAAGCACTCTCGTTCCGTTTAGCAATGAAATCTTTTCGATCAAATATGTTTTCAGCGCTGGGAAGTGGGGGAGTTCCAACCCTCCTCATTGCACAGAGCTTGGAAATACTTCATTTCTATTAGTTAGCAACTAGTTTGTAACACCTCATTTGCTGTTCTTTTTAACTACTATTTTTTTAAAAATCCATTGTTCTAATGGTGAAACATCAACAATGAGAGTTTACAAATTTCTGTCACTTGAATTCAGGGTTGAGCAAAGTGCGGCCTTGAGGACACAAGCCACCCCGCAAAGATAGTTTTCCCCAAGCCAGCAGTTTTTGAGCCCAAACAGGACTGAATTCACATTTCCTGCAAACCTCCAAGAATGCCAATTCCATTTTCTGAATTGTTCACAGGGCTCCCCAACACCAGTTAATATCAAAACAACCCAAAATAGACTTCCAGCAACTTCTAACGTGGGATCTGTTTTTTAAAAGCATTTTTTTTTTAATGATCGAAAAGGTGTTGCTAGAGAGTTTAGAATCCTGGACTGACCAGAATTTTTGCAATTTGAGACTTCTTCTGAGAATAATTTGCATGTGGTTGCTTAATGCAGAAAACAGCATTTTTCTGCACATGAAGCACCATTTGTGCACAGGATATAATATTTCTGTCCATAAATACTATTTTCAGGAAATAAAATGCTGTTTCTAGTGCAGGAAATTATGTTTTCAGTGAAACGAACCAACGTCTGAATTTTTCGCAAAGTCGGTCCCAAACAACAAATCTGCTTTGAAAAACTGGAGTTTTCAAAGACTTTCTTGTAACGGGGAAAACGTGGTTCTGATGACTTTTTGCTTCCTTTGAAAACAAAGTTAGTAAAGAAGCATCTCCGTTCTGTGTGGCTTTGAGAAAATCTCGGCAGCCTGAAAAATGGCCCCGAGAACCACCGCAGTTGCCCAATCCTCTTTTAATTCCTCGCTGCTCACGTTTAGAACTTTTGAGATTGAATTTTAAGTGTGATGAAGTGGACAACCAATTTATTTTTGTGAAATGCTTTCTTAGCATTTCAGTGTTGGCAAATCGACTCTTTACGCATTAGCGTTGGCAAATTAATATCATCACGTTGGCACTAACGTTAATGTTTCCAAGCTCTCCTCCAGCTAAAGTGAATCCACTGTGCCCGAGGCCGTTACGGATTCTAGCTGGGCATCGGCTCTGTCTCTCTCTTCCCTCCTTGCTCCATCTCACTGCAATGCATGCATGAAGCGTGTCGGTGCGTTGCACCCACACACCCAGTAGCAGATCTACGCATGCACACAAAGTGTTCTTGGGAGGGTCTCAATTAACACAACCCCCTTCTACCATCCCATTGTTTAGATCTGTCACAAAGCTGCTCTTTGAAGGGCAGTAAGTAATTCTGACTTCCAGCAGGGACAAAATGGTGCGCAGAAGGAGACATTTTAGAGACCGTATTGATTCACAGAATGAATCTACCCCTTGGGGGAGTCTCTTCAGGGCTGGGCAGCAGCAAATGACCTGCAGAATTAAGCTTGCCTGAGTAGTTGAGATTGTACCGCGTTGAAAAGAAAACCTGGATGGCAGAGAAGTTTCTTTCCCTCCCCTGACCGTCAGTCCCTGCGGACCTTCTTATTGGTGGGAACCAATCACAGAAGCCACTCTCAAATTACTTGCAGAAAAGCGTGCACACATTACGCTCTTTGTGTGTGCCGAACCCAAACGGATTGTCCCCTGCCTTGTGTGGGTCTTGTGACATCGCCTTGGGAGTCCCTTTGTTGGTGCAATCTGAGGGAGAAGTAGAAATGGTGGGGCGGGGGAAGAAGAGCTAACCTTTTAGCATACAATCGTGTGTCTCTTTCCCTGCCCACAGATTATACCAGTTCAACAATTCCTTCCATCTATTGAAAAGCAAAATCTGTAGGGAATGTGGAAGAGTTCAACATGCCCAGATATGTTTGCAGTGAAACGGCAAGCAGGGGTGGGGGAGGACCCTTCTATGCACTTAAGGCTCTTAAAAATGTTGAAAATTCCCCTAAATGGAAGGGAATGCAAGATAGGATTCTTTGAATCTCAGCACTGAAAATATAACCATTTCGAGGAACTGTCTGAATGATCGGAATGCAAACCAAGGCCATTTCTGCACTAGCCTGTTATTGTGCTATTATTCCATTTTCAACATCCTACGGAATCCTGAGGTTTGCAGTTTAGGGAGGGGGTGGCCGGCCCCTCCCTAAACTGCAAACCCCAGGATTCCGTAGGATGTTGAAAGTGGAATAATAGCACTATAACAGGCTAGTGCGGAAATGGCCCACGCTGGGTTATAATTGGTTCCGTACTCTGTTTACAGTATTCTATGGAACAGAGCCCCACAGAAAGCTGAAAAATGAAACAATCTCTGACAACCAAAGCGCCACTTTTAGGATGTTAGGAAGTTCCCAGGTCCACAGTAGGCATTAGAATCCTAGGTTGCATAGAACATATATGCTTCAACACTTTGTTTTGGTTGAGGAATACCTCTCCAGCTCTCTCTGCTTCTGCGTTGCTCTCCTGATTCGTGATTAGAGAGAGCAGGTTCTCCATTTGGATGATTTTCCATTGCCCTGGCTCCAAAGGGATCACGCCGCCTTCCGCTCATAATCCATCCGTTCATGGTACCCCCACCTCGCCATCGTCGTGCCTGCCGGCGCGTTTGCAGCTTGCCCCTCAAGGTTTGCCGGCAAGGAAACGTCCGTTTCGAGAAGCACGCCTTAAGACGGCACGTTGAGACCTCCTGTCTCCACGGCATCGTGAACTCGGCACACACACAAACCCCCGGCTCTCTTTTGAATGGCATCTTTGTACATAATGACTGTAAAATGGCGAAATCGTGTGTATTATATATTGCCTCATTCTATAGTGTATATATATGTATACATATACATATATATAATATATATGAAAGATGTAAATGTTAAAACTAGTGTTCTTATTTAGTATATTGCTTCACACTGAAGATTGTGTGTAACAAGCTTTCTAAAAGAAATTTATTTTCCTTAAGAGTTAAAAAAAAAAGAAAGAAAGAAAAAAAATGAGGACATTGGATTCAAAACATCAATAAAGATTCAACAATTGTTTTGGATGTCTGTAGAGTCCCCTAGTAACCTATTTTTCTGCCATCCCTTCCAGTGGGAAGTAAGTATAGGGACAGATTAACGGATTTACTAATTGCATGATAAAATAGGGGCCCAAAAGCTTGGCGTCCCTTTTAGTGACAATGGCCAAGACTGTACGTCACCGTCTACATTTTGTAACTTTACGATTCCAGTTTTTTGTTGCAAAAAATGCAATGAAAACCTGTTAGTGAATTGTGAAGATTGCACGTCCAGATGCCGGCAAAAGCATTCTGATGAGTATCAGGCCCTTCTGATGCCCGTCGCACCCATGTGATGGACGTGGGGCCCTTCTCACGCTCATCAGGCCCAGAGGATGTGCGTTGGGCCCTCGTGATGCCCGTCGGATGCTTCCGATACACACTGGCCACTCCTGTGGTGCTCCTGCCCTTCATAGCCAGTGTCTAGGTGTGCATCAGGGTGCCCCGTGGTGCACTGTGGCCACGGCACATCCGTCTCTTCACTGGCTACCACAGCACAGAAGAGACCCGTACGTTGTAACATCATAACAGTTCCTAGGTGAACATGGACCCAGCAGTACCACTTGAGTCTCTTTCCCACACATGTAAATCCACTTATAAAGTCTTGTGCTGAATTCTAGACAACAAGGCTACTTCATTTCCTCCCAAGAGCTTAATGGTCCTTTTCCTAATCTTATGTCAGTCAGATCAATACAGAAATGGTACCACTAAGGGCCAAAGAGGCCAACATAGGTCCCCCAGATAGCATATTGGGAGGGGAATACATTTGGCTGCTACCTAGCTACTCTTGCACATCTTGCGCCCCTAAGCAAGGGCAGAAGCTGCTGCTGTTTTGTTGGGTAAGCAGGGCAGCCACACCATGCCCATGTGCACCTTGGCAGCTGAGGTGGGGGGAGATGCATGGAGGAGCTTTGGGCTGCCATTCTGCAGCTGGAGCAAAGCCATGGCACAAGGAGATACTTGATACCTCCTTGCACAATATCTGTAAAAAAGCTGTTGTTGGTCTAATCGGGGTGACACCAACATGAGCCACTAACAGGGTGTTCCCTCTAATGGGCCATTGAGTGGTCATGCTTAAAATCCTGGCAACATGACCTGTATGAAAAATGTTTCTTCAGTGTGGAAGATTTCCCAGCCAGCATGGAGAAAGAAGGGATGATCCGTGTGAGTGATCGTGAATGCGGTACAAGCAAGTGTATGATGTCATTGAGAAAGGAAATGGATGGCCTTCCCCATCACTACCTGGTGAAGAGATTTAATGGGAATTTCATCTACACCACTGCTTGGAGGTAGGAGAGAAGACAGATGTGACAGTGATGTTTGGGCCACCCAATTACAGCTGAATCACTTTGAGGGCACTTTTGTGCATCACTGCAATGACCAAGGATTGTTTGCACACACTGATGTGCTGTCACAGACCCAAACCCGCCGATAAGACCTTCTAACAATTGGCGGTGCGTTCCCAATGGTATGCCCATGGCATCACACATTTGGCTGGTGGTCCAGAAACCAAATTCTTTATGCACGTATGTGTGAACTCACTCTGAATGTCTACACATAAAAAGGTGATCCACATGTGTTGATAATAAGTTCTTCATCCATAGGCTGGTAGCTTGTTGATGCCACAGGCAACCATAATTCCACCTTATGCTTGTGTGTGTGTGTGTGTGTGTGTGTGTGTGTGTGTGTGTGTGTGTTTTTCCTCACTACAGAGGTTATTTCCTCCCTCCCTCTGAAATAATCAAAGCCCACCTCCCCAGATTTGCTACATCACTGCAGCGGCTGCCCTCAAAAGCCATTCCGTTGCTAGTGGAGAGTAATGAAACTGGAAAGGTGTCTGGCTGTGTTCTTGTAACCAGACGCATCTGGATGACATCATCACCTGAGGCTTCCATAAGGCTCTGGTGTATTTTGCTGGATAACTTCCTCATTCTGTGTCTGCCTGCCCCTTACTCTCCAGCAGCCACATTATGGCCACTGGGCTGGGGGCAATTTCAGCATGACAGTGAGTCTCGGGGCTGGTGACAGGGAAGCCCCAGCACTGTTCCACGTGTGGAACTCTAACACGACACGCATCCATGAAGGATGTTGGCCTGTGGGAGTTTAGGAACACACAGCAGCCCTCCTGGGTCAGAGCAAAGTACCTGTTTGGTCCAAAGATCCCATTTCCCATGGCACTCAACGAGATCTTTCTGGGAAGCCTAGAAGAGAGGGCATGAAATCAGTACTGCCCCTTCATGCCCTTCCCTGTAGGAAAGATGGAATTCAGTGGCATTAATGTAAAACACAGCAGATCCGAAGGGGAACATTTTTGCCTCTGGAATCCTTGAAGCCCACCACCCAAAAGTCAGGCACACAAAACTGGAAGTAGACAGAAGTCCTCTTCTGGTTTGGGTGCAAGGAGGTCCTGCAACCTATTTAAAAGATGAATTGCCACTTCTGGAAGGAGAGGCAAGTCTCTCTCACACATCCTTGGGGGGGGTCAGAAAAACGGGGGTTTTGGGGAGAGCCTGGAATCACCCAAACAATCCTGTGTTTGCTCTACTTTGTCCGCCTCTGGTCTCCCTTTAGGAGATAGAGGTTCAGCTTCCCTTATCCAGAAATCCAGAGTATGAAACCTTCCAAAAACCAAAACTTTTGAAAAGTGGAACCCAGTCTTTCTTCCTGTAGGGAACAAGAGGAAATAACAGAGGCACGTGAGTGGCCCCGAGTTTGCTGAGAGGGGAAAATGTGCCATGCCAACAGAGACTTTGCAAAGCGGCACAGGCAGTCCTAACTGAGCCTCCATAATTCCTCATATTCCCTACAGGAAGAAGGCAAGAGGAGAAGAACTGAGGAAAGAACAGAGCCCACGTTGAAAGAACAGTATATAATTTACAACAATTATACAGTAGCATATAGACAACAATATACAATGGTATATAGTTTACAGCAATTTAGATTTACAATTTAAGGTGTATATGAAACATAAATGAATTTCACGTTTAGCCTTGGGTCCCATCTGCAAGATATCTCATTCTGTATACGTGAATATTCCAAAATCCACCTCCCGCCCCCCGCAAAAAAATAGAAATATGGAACACTTCTAGTGCCAAGCATTTTGGAAACGTAAATGAATTTCATGTTTAGTCTTGGGCCCCATCTCATTATGTATATGCAAATATTCCAAAATCTCCCCAAAGTTGAAATTCGGAATACTTCTAGTCCCAAGTATTTTGGATAAGGGAAGCTCAACCGGTACCCTACAACCATCACTGCCAAGAGCCCTTTACCTACCAATGCTTGTGACAGAAGCAGGGCTTGGAAAAGTCACATTTGGGGTAAGGAAAGATGGAGCTCAAGTCAGCTTTTTTTTTTTTTTGGAACTACAACTCCCAGAATTCCCCAGCCAGCCATGATTGGCTCTGGACAGAAATGTGTGGTTTTCTTTCTTTTTTAATGACAACTCTGACCTATTGGCTGGGGATTCTGGGACCCGAAAAACGGAAACTTTATTCACACTCTATACAGAAATGCACATTATTGTTCTTCTTCTAAAGGCAAATCTGTGCCTGCTGGCCAGGGATACAAATGTGCTATTTTTTTTAAAAAAAATAAGAAATCTGTTTTTACACCACAACCTGACGAACAGTTGATCCCATTTCTAAAGTAATCCAGTCCTTCCTTCTCGCTCCAATAAAGCACTGAAGACAGAGAGAGATAAATAAGTACTTTGTTCTTTTTTTTTTTAATTTTATCGTATGTACAAAAAAACTCACGCTATGAAAAATAACTTTTAAAGGAAGAACTGTGGCTGAGCAGCTCAGATTGGGATGCTTGGTATATATATATATATATATATATATGTATATGTGTGTATATCTATGTACCCATACGTATATATAATGTGCACACGGATATGCACACACACACACTGGGACCCCTTCCGAGAGAAAGCCCTACTGGAGGTGCAATTCTAGTTGCGTTATCCTTCTGCTCACTCTTATCCCACGGTGGCTTTTCTCCACTGCAACAGCAGCCTTGACAACAGTGCAGGTTGGTGGGTGGATGGGTTGGGGGAGACTTGGCAACAGCACAAAATTTACCCGGAGGAATGGGGAAGAAAGCAAAGACAAGGGGGAGCCGTCAGGGTCTCTCTCTTCCCCCACCCCAACTAATGGAGCACAGACGTCTCAAATTAACCAGCTGCCTATAGGTTGTTGTGGGTTTTCCGGGCTTTGAGGCCGTGTTCTATTAGTATTTTCTCCCGACGTTTCGCCTGCATCTGCGGCTGGCATCTTCAGAGGATCTGATAACCAGCTGCCTCTTTTTTCCCTTTCGGGACAGGCGTCCCTCTGCTTTTTGGGAATCTGCGCTTTTGACAGTAACCGGAACTACTTCTCTCCTCCGCTCTGTCCCTCCTGACTCTCTCAAAACCTCTTCCAAACAGAAACGTCCTCACGGAAAATGGGGCAGATTGCTGCCGTGAGCTTTTGCAAGCAATACCTCATTCAGGAGCTTTTCTTTCCTCCACCTGAGTGCCTCCTCATCCGTCCCTCGCTCCTCTTCTCCCATCTCACGCAGTCTAACCGCACATCACTCGTTTCTCGTGCCCATAGCCTCTCCACTGCCCCAGCCATCTTAAAAATTGGCTTCCACATTTTGATGGCTTCCAGTTTTCGACAGTGCTCTGGCCCCTAACTTATAAAAAAAGCGGGGGACACCTATACACGCATGTCACAAACAGTCAACCCCACGGTGTGCTTGTCTATCAACAGTGTGGCCGCAGGGCTGCGTCCTCGTGCCTTTAACTTCTTTCTGGGCCAGATCCCTGCTTGAATCCAGATTGAATCAGGATTCAAAAAGAGGAACAAACCACAAGCCTCAGGATTCCACCGGAGGCAGTTAAAATAGACTTCATTATGTAGCGGGAAGGGACCTCAGGAAAATTTAGCGGTTTTCCCAGTGATCGAATTATTTGCGGGGTGGAGGGTATCAAAAGCTTCTGGAAATTCACAATCTCCATCAACGGCTTTCCGCCTCAGTTTATCCAAATCCCACAAAGGGGCCAGGATACACCCTTCAGTATCTCAGTATTTTGAGCAGCGGGCTTCTCGAGGAACGTTATGTATTCTGTGTTAATCTCAAAGGCCATTTCCGCACCAGACTGTTACAGCACTATGATCCCCCTTTCAACATCCTATGGAATCCTGGGGTTTGCAGTTTAGGGAGGGCCCTTTGAGGCCCCTCCCTAAACTGCAAACCCCAGGATTCCATAGGATGTTGAAAGGGGGATCATAGTGCTGTAACAGTCTGGTGTGGAAATGGGCGAAGCTGCATATCAGGGGAAATTTAGCCCATCACTTGCCAAAAAAAAGGGGGGACCCTTAACATTGTGCTGTAAGATGGAGGTCCTGGGGTGTTCACCTACGGGCACAGAGCTCACCCCTAACAGCCCGAAGCTCATTCATACCTGGCCGAAGAGACTGACGGACATCTTGCAACACTGGGAGCGGCCACCAGGGGTCCCCCTTGCCTTGTTATGGATCGCCAGCACCCGCGAGAGGCAGAGGTTCCCGGAGGAAGGCGCAAACAAGGAAGGCTGCTGGCGGGTTGTGGGGCTAAAAGCAAAGTCATCGATAGACATGGAGGTACCACAAGAGATGGAGGGAGCCTCCACCAACCATGTGTGCATGGGCACTGGGAAAGGTGTTCTCACATTGCAGCATCCAAGCATGAAGGGGGGATGAAATGACCCTAACAGCCAGTCGTACCTGACCCTACAAGACTCTAAAATCCCAGGGCGTCCCATTTTCCAATGTCCCCTCCACTCACAACAAGTAGCACACCTTTCTGATTTTATAGCAGGAGCGAGCAAGATCCATCCATTCCCCACCTCGTAATATTTAAGAGATAAAACCACCAGTCTTCCTTATGTTTTCCCTCCATAAGTCATCTAGGTCTGCTCAGCACACGCGACGGCCCGGAGGGGGGCTTCCCACAGACGTTACGGGAGGTAAGAGAGTGACCCTGTAGAGTAACAGTGACCTAGAGAGAGGGGGGGAAGTCAACGGCCAGCAAAAGCTCTCTCTTCTTGCACAAGAACACACCCCGAGATGGCGGCACGGAGGGACGGCCCCTGCTCTTCCCCCACCATGCCCCATCCTTTCCAAGTCCCGCATCCCAACTTCTCTAGCTGGAGGTGACGGTGGAGCCGCTGCTCAGACGGATGATCATCTGCTGGCATTCGTGGAGCGTCCGTTTGTCGCCCAGCTTCTCCAGGGAGCGGGCGGCTTCGGCCAACATGCCCACCCGCTGACCCGGCCCCAACAGGAACGCGGGGGGCAGGTAGGAGCAGGCGAGCAGGAGAGCTTCGGCCTGCTCCCGCGCTGTCGGGTGGCTGGCTGGTTCGCTGGCTGGAAGGGAAGCAGCATCGGTCAGATCGGGCAAGGTGAGGCACACGCGAAAACAGTGCTCAGGGTGTGTAGCAGCGGTTGGTGCCAAGCAGGACCAGGGCCATTTTTGTGGCCCCTCCGGGGGACAACCTTTAAACCTCTCCCCGTGCTCAGGTGTGGCGGGGGCATTTTCACTATTTTTCATCATGTCTTTTGTCGGATTTTGCTGCGCAACCGACACAGCTACTCTTGAATATATTTTACGGAATATGAGTGGCTTCTGTTTCCTTTAGAGCATCCCATTTCAAATATTTCTATTTACACAAAACTGGAAAAGTTGCCATTTTTTTTGGAACTCCACCTCCCAGAATCAGCATGGACACTGGGAGTTATAGTCCAAAAAATGGCACTTTTCCAAGCTCTTCTTCTGCTTCATACTCCAGTTTCAACAGAAAATTTGAATGAGATGCTCGCATGAATCTGATGCTTCCCACTTCCATGTCCTTGCACAGAGACACAGTCCTTTCCCAATTCCTGCTTGCAAACTCACACATTCCCTCCATATCCTTCATTTATTGCAGTCTGTCAGGAACAGACCCAGTTAATCCTCTGTCCTCCCACTTTTTCAGCTGCTTTTAAAATGTCCTGGCTTCTCTCTTCTCCTCCCCTTAGTCCTCAGCTTACTTCAACAACTGCAAACTGAGTACAAAGTGGAAAAGTAGTTCGCACTCGGGTCAGCAAGAGGGGGAGGAAAGGAGGGGACAGTATCTTGCCATTTCCAGTAGACTCTTTTTGGGGGGTTTCTTTTTCCACGCCAAACACGGTACATAAATTCCAAAGTTTCTGTATGTAAAATGACAGATTTGTGTGTTCTTCCTCATTAGTAACTTTTGCTCTCTTGTTGCTTAGGCACGCTCTGATGTTACTCAGCCACACGTGTCCCGGTTTTCCTCTGGGAAATGTCGGAGAGTGTGCTCACACACAAAATCCAATGTGGAGGAAAGGAAGTTCGCACACAAATCACAGCAAAGAGCAGCCTGCACAGCTTCTATTACCCAAACCTCCCACCAGACTTGCTCACCTCCTTTGGTGAGGCTCGAGGCCCCCCTCCGGCGCAGACTTCGGTCCAGGAGCTGGTGGGTCCGCGTGGGGCTGGCACGGGCCATCAGCCGGGCTGTCGCCTCGTGGAGGAAAACCTGCAGTGGAAGCCCAACAAGAGTTTCATCAACGAGAAGACCTCCCTACAACGCCCCCTTCTCACACTTCCAAAGTAGCAGGGAGAGTCATTTGAAGACCCCTATCTCCCTTTATGAGCTCCGTAGAGGTCTAAGATTGGTTGGAGAGGCTCTTCTCTCTGTCCCACTACCCTCTCAGGTTTGCTCGGTGGGACAAGGGAGACGGGGCCTTCTCCGTGGCCGCTCCCACACTTCGGCGCTCCCTCCCTAGAGAGGCGAGGAGGGCCCAGTCCTCGTATTCCTTCCGTCAGCAGGTCAAAACATTTTTGTAACGTCTGGCTTTTACAAATCAACTGGGTTTGGGCTGTGTAGTTGCAAGGTTTGCATAAGCTTTTAAATTATTTTAATATTTTTAATGTGCAATACTTAAAACTTCATAATCTTTTAAAATGAATATTTATACTTTCACGAACGTTTTGTATTGCTTTTAATTTGTATTGTTTAAATGCATACCGAATCCCATTGTTGGAAGAACAGTGGAATATTATAACAACAACAACAAAAATACTGTTTCCCTTCAACTCCAGCTGTCGTGCCACCAGGGCTTAGAAAGGTTCCTTGGTTGGATGACAGGTCCCCAAATCCCCCTGCCAAATGAACTCTTTTTGGTTGTGGGAAGCAAATCAGCTATAGGATTCTGGGAGTTGCGGTTCAGAAAAAGGAACCTCTGAGAGCTCCACATACCCCAAGGGAACAGCTGGAGCCCCCTAAAGCCTACGGAATTATAATGCTGGATGCCTTTCTTGATGTGGGGAAGGCGGTGAGCTACGTCTTGGCCCCTTCCAGGAACCAACCGGGCCAATGAATCTGCACGTACCCGGTGCATGGCGGGTCTGTCTGCTTGTGCCAAGCGACGGAGGCTGCTGAGCTCCTGCTGAAAGCCGCGCAGCTCGTGGGCGGAGGCTTGGTAGGGCCCGCCGTGGGGCTGCGCAGCTTGCATCTGCTGCTGCCAGAGCCGGGTGCGGGTGATGAGGAGAAGGTCGCACAAGAGGAACTGGAGAGCCTGGAGGAGGAGAAGAGAGATAGCTGGGGGTAGAAGTGCTGGAGGAGAGCAAAAAGAAGGCCCCCCGGACCCCTTCTCTGCTGCAAAGCTCATACCCCCTTCACTTTAAGGCTGCTGCAGTAATCGTCTGCTGGCCGAGAACGGCCTCAGGGCTGCACTGGAGGGACATTGCACACCTCTGGCCACACATGCAATGCAACTACAATGCACCCCTGAGACAGCCACACAACCTCTGACATGCTGCAGACTCCAAACTTCTAGCACTGAAGACAGGGAGGCACTGAAAATTGTTCACACCGAGAAGTCTTCTATTTGCTCTGTTTGTGTTCTGCTCTTCACACTGCCTGCACCTTTCCTTTGGATTTCTAAACTGTATACAGTTGGCTCACCGTATCCACAGGTTCTGATTCACAGATTCAACAAACCATGGGTCAAAAATGTTTGGAAAAACAAATTCCAAAGAATTCCGAAAAAAGCAAACGATTTTTGCAATGTGCCGAGCACTAGGTGGATGTGTAAGCATATCCTGCCGTAGCCTTCTGCCATTCCACAAACCCTCTGGCTCTCTCTGGCATTCGAGTTTGTTGTTTTATATAAGGGGTGCCATTTTACTACACCATTGTATAAAATGGGGCTTGAGCATCCACAGATTTTGGTATCCATGGCGTGTCCTGGAACCCACCCCAGGAGATACCGAGGGTACACTCTGCCTAATGTTCAGCTTAAGTTTAACATTATTGCAATGCTAGAGATTTGGAGACTGAAAGATCATTTCATTGGAATGCCCAGATCTCTTATTAGGGGCAGCAACACCCTCATCTTGCTGCCACCTCCACTCCCACAGCTTCATCCCTGGCCCCACCCCAAAATTCAGAATCCCCGCCTCCTGATTTGGTCATTAGGCTCCTCCCTCAAACTGCGACAGGCTCCGCCTCTGGAGAGCAAGGGCGCCGCCCACCTCTGCTTAGCCCTGCCCACACAGCTGGCTCTCGGCCCACCCCGCGCAACTCACCCTGTCAATGGGGTTGGCAGGTCCGTTGCCTCCCAAACTCTCACGCAAGTAGTCGCCCGCTATGTCGCACTGGCCCAGGCTGCAATCCAGTTTGCTCAGCAGCATCCGGGCCGCCTTGAAAGTATGTAGTGCCGCCCAAGGAAGAGGGTTCCTGCAGTGGGGAGAGAGAAAGATCAGGCTGTACTGGCAAGCTGGAAACATACATAAGCCATTATTTCAGAGATAACACTGAGATAGGAGATTGCATTACCAGAGCTGTGCATGTACAATAATCTCCGCTTATCCACGGGGGGATATGTTCCAAGACCTCTTGTGGAGGGATACCTGAAACCACGGATAGTCCCAAAGCCTCCAGCTTCAGATAGCCTTCATGCTAATGGACAGTTTGAAGCTTCTCTGTGGTCTTTGTGAAGCTAGAAATGGCCATGGTGTTACTGGAAGCAGCCCTCTAGCTTTGCAGGGACCATAGAGAGTCTTCATATGGTGGTACAAAGCCTCTCTATGGTCCCTGCAAAGCTAGAGGGCTACTTCTGGTGGCACCAAAGACATTTCATGTGGCATGAGCAGGCCATGTGGGTGCTGTTGCCCAGACACCTGTATTTTCCACTTAATATTTTCAGATTGCAGGTAACTGAAACCAAAGAAAGAGACACGGTGGATAAGGAGAGATTACTGCAATGTGGAGAGCCAGCGTGGTTTAGTACTTAAGAGTGTTGGACTACAACCCTGGAGGCCAGGTTTGATTCTCTGCTTGCCCATGGAAACCCACTGGGTGACCTTGGGCATGTCACACACTCTCAGCCCCAGAAGACCTCGTGATAGGATTGTCATAGCTCCCATCCTGGTGGCGTACTGAATCCGCTCCTGGTTTCATTGCAGGATTTCAAGGAGCTCTCCAAAGTGCTGAACCCTGTCCTTAACTAGGTTTGGCACAAGAGATAGATCTTTTTCAAAAAACCTAGAAAAAACATAGAATGGAATCACTGCTCCATTGACATGGAAAGGACCACTGAAGTAAAGTTTTTGGCCCTGATGACTCAGGAGAAATGGATGGAAAGGCATTGATTTGCAAAAGCAACTGAATTGAGGTCAGACTGGGGAGGCTTCAATGCTCCATATGTCTCTCCTCCTCTCTTCCTAAGTCTCTAATGCCAAATCAGAGACATGAAGACAAACTTGTACGTGTTCATAAAAGGTTGCAGAATTCAGCTTTACCCACTCCAAACAAAACCAGGAGTCTCCTGGTGCTGAATTACACACAGAGCTCCTTGCCTCTAAACGGAGCATCACTGCTCCCTCCCCTGCCTCACGGCTCCTAAAATTCTTTATCCTACTTGTGCCCTATGGGATGCAGTCACCCCCCTCTCCTTACTCAGACGGCTGGAGGGCTTTCGGCATGGACTCCACCAGAGGGTACAGGCGCTCCACGGCCTCGTCGTCTCCTTGCAGCCCGTGGATCGCCATGGCAACCACGGAGGCCCACCAGTGAGCGATGGGGTCGGTGCCTGGAGGCAGGAAAGAGGAGGAAAAGGCAAGTCAAGACCTCCAGCTGAACCTGTTAAGATGCACGACCTCGGCAGGCAGGGAGACAACCCCTCTGCACGCCCGGCTGGCTCTGTTGTCTCCATCCTTCTGCCCTCGACTGGGGTCCCTGTCCATCATCCTCGGCTCACAGACTTCCAACCCTCTGCTCTGTCTGGCGGCCTTTTGTCTCCAGCCCATCCACCATCCCTTGCAACTCCCCCGCCGATGCACATGCTTCAAAAATAAGAATGCAAGAAGAGCGCCCTTCCGCGTTTCCTCCCTTTCCTCTCCGTATTTGTCTCCATTCAGGTCCTTCCAACCCCCTTCTTGGTTTGGCAAATATTACCTGTAGCAGCATCCATGTTGGTGCCGATGGAAGGAGACGGACTGGGGACGGCGTCTGCACAGCTGTTGAGGAAATGTAGGTACTCCAGAGCATCCGAAAATTCCCTGTGCAAAGCAAAAAAGATGCGTTTGAGATCTGCCTTCCAGCTACTTGAAGCTGGCAATGAAAGCCAGTAACTGGGGCAGAACTCGAAACCAAAGGTGTAAATCTTTCCCTATGCCAAGCAATCATTTCAGATGTTTTCTTCCTGTTGGGTGAGATCAACATGCTTTTGTGCATGTTGTGACTATTTTTAAACCCTTCAGGGTTTTTTTTTAAACAGGAAATTCGGTTTGCACAAATAAAAAGTGGGATTTTGAGCAAAAAGCCATGCTTTCATGCAGAAAACAGTGGATTTTTTTCCTTTTTTGCAAAGTGCTGTTTTCTGCACAAAAATGTTGATTCTGACATCAGAACACACTTTTGCACAACTGGCCTCCAGCGTATTTTTTGCAATCAAATTTTTTCCACAAGAAACTCCCCAAATGCCAAACATTTCACAGTAGCCAATTCTTTTCTTGATGGTTTATCTCACTGAAGAAGAAGAAAAAAAATTAATATGCGTTACACTGAGAGAGCCACCATGGTGTAGAAGTTTGAGTGTGGACTCCAGCTTTGGATAACAGAGTTCAAATCCCTGCTCAGGCGTCAAAACCCACTGGGTGACCTTGGGCAAGTCACTCTCTCTCCGCCTCCGAGAAAGGCTCAGGCAAAACACTCTCTGAGCAACAGCTCCCCCATGTTTGTTTTAAGGAGAATACCACTCAAATCGGGCTCTGCAAAGCTGGGGTAAAATGGAGAAGGGGTCCCATTATCCCTTACCCCTCGCTGTGACTGGCAGGCATCTGACTCTCGAGCCTGGACACGCAAGAAAGAGCCTTCTCCAGCAAGTGTTCGCGGAAAAGCTGAGTGACTTGAGCCAGGGGATCCGCTGGGAACAGAAGGGAAGCCACGTTAGAGCGCCAACTGCCCACACGGCACAAGGATGCTCTCCGACTGACGGGGAAACCCAGCAGATTCAAGGAATCCTCCATCCTGTACGCAACCGCTGGACGGACACCCCGTGAGGTGGAGGGATTTAATATACATCCAGATTCTCAAGAAGCTGCTGCCTTGGACTACAACTCCCAGAAGCTCTTCCACTGGCCCACGCCTCAGTACCTGGGTTGCTGGTGGAGCTGTAGATGCTCTCCCGAGGGGAGCTCTTCACGGCCCAGTCGCCGTCCACGAAGAAACGGTGCCCGACCGGATGGCACAACCACTGGAGAGCTGGCGGGACAGTGCCGCTGTGGGAGAGCAGCACCTGCCGGGCGCTGCTGAGGAAGAAACGCTGCGGCCCGGAAGGAAAAGGAAGAGGCAGTCAGCGACGTACGGGAAGGCAGCTAGAGGGAAACACTGGCATCTTCCTCCTGCTGGGAACTGGGCCAGTAGTTATTGCAGGACAGAAGTCGGAAAGTGGCCGTGAGGCTTAGTCACGCTGGAGAAAACAGTTTGCTTAGGACACAGAAAGGCCTCAATCCAACATCCCCTCACATAACATAAATATCTGTGTGCGGACTCATGCTACACTGTGCCGTATACCTCTCCTCGACTTACCAAAAAGCCCCCAAAGCCGCCACGCGCAGCCATTCTATGCTTCGTGGTTGGGAGGCAGGATTGGAGAAGGGACCGGCTATGTCCCCATAACCAAATGTGCGACAATTACAGCAACGCTGCAATTCCTCGAGGAGTCCAACAGACCTCAGTGCCAATCTCATCATTTTCACATCTGGCTACAGGGCCGTAGCCAGACTCTTCTCCAATCCGGCCTTCTTGCCGCAAAGCACGAATGGTCACAAATGGAGACTTCGGGGGCCGCACAGTAAGTCAGGTGAGGGGGCTCTGGATGCCACGGAAGGAGGTAAGGAGTATCAGCCCGTGCAGCGGCCCTCTACCCCACAGATGCGTGGCCCAAACTCACCGCCAGGAAATGGCAGCACCGATGGAGGCTTGTCTTGACACGCAACGCTGCCGCCACGTAGACCTCGGCGAGAGTTGCCACGGAGATGGTGTTGCCTGCGCACTCGGCCAAGTTCACAGCACTCAGCGCCATGTTGATGGCTGAGAGATGACCGGCCACGTGCTTCCCTGGGGGACAAGGAAAACCGCCTGAGAGGGGGCTACGGGGAGGGCAAACTGGTCTCTT
The DNA here is from genome assembly GCA_030412105.1 of Cyclura pinguis. Lineage (NCBI taxonomy): Eukaryota > Metazoa > Chordata > Lepidosauria > Squamata > Iguanidae > Cyclura > Cyclura pinguis. The sequence continues at coordinate 2,450,875 of CM059609.1, read as the reverse complement.
CGGAGAATTTCAACCTGGGACTGGGAGGAGGGGAAGCGGGGCGGTACAAGCAGACACAAAGCACCCAAATCTGGTTCACCGGCAGTAAAAGAGAGTTAAAATAAAGAAAGGGCCATGGAATCAGCGAAGAAGCATGTTGAAAGTTCCAGATTTGATGAGGTAGGATTGCAGAAAAGTATCCACAAATCTGGGAAAGGACCGCCAGTTTGCGGTGACAATACCGAGTAAGATCAATTGCAGAAAACCTCACACCCTTAGCTCTCCTTCAATCTCACTCTATGAATTTCCTCCACCAACCCTGTTCCTTCACTCTTCCACAGGTATTTTCCCCCTATTCCAAAAGCCTGAAATTTATTTACTCATTATTAAAGGGTTGCTTTTAGTTTAGTTCGATTCAATTTAAATTTAGTTATATATGTGTATTGTTTATGCATAATCTGCCTCCTTTCCTTATTTTCTTTCCCCCTGTAGCTGTAGACCAGTTTATTTGTATCTCTGTACTAAAATTAATAAATAATTAAATCTTCATATTTTAAATTAATATTTAATTTTAAATATTAATTTAATATTTCATATTAAATCATATTAAATCTTCATAATTTAATATTGAATATTAAATCTCCTACTACGTCATACTGGCTTGCTATTATTTTTCAAAGCTGAAATATGAAATTTTGGGCTATACCACCACGCTGGCAGGCTTATGCAAGAGTAGAAGGCAGTTACATTAAGGGGCAAGCACTCTGTACATGCTCAGGGATGCTTCCCAGTACAAGGGCAGTTGCTCCATTCAATTACCTGTCATGTGCAGTTGGTGAAGCTTGTGGTACACCAGCGCGGCATCGCAGGCGCTCTTCCGCACGTCGGCCTTGAGCTCCCGGTCGCGGAAGAAGCCCCCGGCCCGGCCCGCCAGCCAGCGCCCCACCCACAGCCGCTGAAGCACGTGACGGATGAGGTTCCACAAAAGGCTGCAGGTCAGGTCCAAGTTGGAGGTGGGCAGGGGCCGGCCGAGGGCTTTGAGCGCCGTCCATAAGTTCTGGGACGCCTGAGCGAAATCTCCCTGAAGGAGTGGGCACGAAAAGACAAACTCACTACCAGGGATGCTTAAGAATTTCATTGAATCCACATTGTTTGGCAAAGAGATCTAATCACACATTTCCTAGAATTCACATTGAAAGAAAGAGTTCTTTCAAAGGCTAAATTTCTCCAAACATTTCAAAGCAGTTTTTTTCCCTGTTGAGTCACAAACTGCATACAAAAATTAATATTTTTTTAGGAAAAGACACAAACAAAAGATGCAGACACTGCAGTAAGAAAGGCATACAAAAGTGGTTGTTTTTAGAGACACATCTACAAAACGTGTACGCTGGAAAAGGTGCGTACAAAAAACACATTGAGATTTTCACACAGTTTCAGGGAATGATGTCAAAATTGGACAGAATTAAATTCTGACCCAATACATTTGAAACTGACCCAGGGCCTCTTCACGCCACACACTTACAGCACATTTGCTTTAACTTGCACGGCCGCCCCCTATGGAAACCCGGGATTTCTAGCCTGGTGAGGCACTGGAGATCTCTCGCTGAGAATTCTAAATGCCCCTCCCTAAACTACAAATCCCAGGATTCCTTAGGATTGAGTCATGGTCTCTATAGAGGTATCAACTGTGTAGTCTTAAACTGCCCATGGAGTGGATACAGAACCAATGGGCCACCATGAGTTATTGCTTTCTCCAGGAACGGCCGCTTGGAAAAGTTTTGCAGGGCGTGGACTACAATTCCCAGAATTCCCCCGCCATCCTGGGCACTGCCTGAGCTGAGTGAGGCATTCTGGGGTTGCAGTTGCCAAAAAGGGAAATATGGACAATCGCTTACTCGTGCCAAGTCCAGGTCAGCTTGCTTGCGGTGTCTCCAGAAAAGGACAGAAGATTCGGAGTGGAGCCGGGTAACAGGTTCGCCGTAAATGAAGAGCCGGATGAAGGCCCCGAGGACGACCACTGTGTTGATCAGCCAGAAGAACATGGTGGGGAGAAGCCACTGGGACCAGGTGATAGAAACATCTAGGCACAAAAACACAGCCTGGTAGTGAGGAGGGTAGGCTATGGCCATTTCCGCACTGGGCTGTTACAGTGCTATTATTCCACTTTCAACATCCTATGGAATCCTGGGGCTGGCAGCTTAGGGAGGGGCCTTCAGGGCAAACCCCAGGATTCCATAGGATGTTGAAAGTGGAATAATAGCACTGTAACAATCTACTGTGGCAACGGCCTATATTTCAGAAGAAGCAACTGGAAAACCAGCTCTCACTATTCCTTGTCTAAGAAAACCCTACCAAATTTACCAGGTCGCAATAAGTTGACCGGCAACGTGAGGACACATAAATACACACGAGAATCAGAAATTGGTAATAGAAGAGTTTTTCAAAACTATTACATAAGCTGCCATATTACAGCATCAGTACTTTAAAAGAAGATAAAATCTATCTCAGAGGGGATGGAACCAGCCTGACCTTTCCCGGGAGAGAGTTCCGCAGTCAGGGTGCCGCGAGAAAGAACGCCCCGTCACACGGAACTCCGGACTAGTCTCACGGGACGGTGGGGCGTGTAAGAGGCCTCCCCTAAAGATCCTAGATTTGGGGCAGGTTCACAGGAGAGGAGGCGATCTTCCAGGTCTCCCGGTCCCACGCTGCACACTCACCTCTAGCCCCGTTCTCAGCCTTAATGCCGCGCCCAGGACCGCTGGCGCCTGCGACATTGGTGGGCTCTGCGGAGCTTGACCCTCCCAGGAGCGAGGATAGGGGGTTGAAAGAGAGGCAGAGGAAGACAAAAGCACACAGTGCCATCCGTGACCGGTCCAGCATGCCCAGGCTGCCTGGGGAGAGGGCTTGGCATTCTTGCTTCACCTGGAAATGACCAGCAACGGACGGATTTCAGGAAACCACCCAGAGACAAGGGTTGAGAGAAGAGAAAGAAAGGTTGGAGTAGCCATGTTCAAATCCCAGCTCAACCAGAAAAGCTCACCGGTTGACCCTGAGCCAGGCATAAGCCCTTCGGCTCAGTAAGGGCAACACCAGTTCCACCCGATGTCACTGGAGAGCATCTTCCACCATCCCTCACCACTGTCTAAGGAGGGTTGCAGAGGCTGATAGTAGCTACAGATCAAGAACCTCTGGAAGGCTGCAAGTTGTCTGCCTGCTTTGGCCTGGCCTATCTCAAGGGGCTGTTGTAAGGATAAGGGGGGCAGACAGTGGCCAAGATCCTTCATCAAATAGGATGTAGGCACTTCCATGTCCTCAACCCATTCCGGCAGCTGACAAGTGCCAGAGGGGGGTCACTGCTCCTGCTGCTGCTTAATGGCAAGGGAAGGAGAAACAATTTAGACAGGAGTCTGGTCTTGGCTCTGGGGGGTACCAGACAACCCACACTCCACAAACAGCACTCTGAGGTGGACAATAGTTTTATTTGTTTATTACGCAAACAATGCAGCAGCCTTCTTCCAAAGTTGCTGAGACTAAAGGACACACGGAGCATAACCTTTTATAGGTACAGCTCCAAAATTTAGGTGCACAAGGCTGTGAAAGGAGGGGATCATAAATCTAATGTCACATCCCTTCATTGACAGTTTCCAGACCTTTGTTTGGTTCCCACTTTTCACCATCCTTGACCTGAGCACATATTTCCTGTCTCTTATCTTAGAAACACAGGTTCCCAAAACACATGCCTCTGCACTTTCCTTTTCACCTGGCTCTGATCTTCCCTCCCTCACCAGAAACAAGGGTTCTTGAGGTGGGGAGATTGAGGTGGACTCCTGCACTGTCATTTCCCCCTACTCTCTGGTCTCCTCCCAGCCCTTTCTGCACTGCCCCTTGTTCCGGACCGTGGTCCCACCTTGGCCTCCACGCAGAAGGGGCTTTCCGGCTCCGAATCACTTCCGCTGGTGCCGCTGAGCGACAGTGGGCTGCTGTGTGAGGGAGAGCCCACATCTGATGGGGGTGGCGTCAGGGCGTCCATCAACTTAATCCCCTCGGTTGAGTCCTCCACCTTCCCTGTGGCAACTAGGTCTTTCAGGGACTCTGCAAAGGCAGGAGAGCAACCATTTTTAAGTTCCCCACCAACTCCTAGCACCAGGCAGGGGAAGATTCCCCTGCTCTCCAGCTGTGGAACATTTATTCCGTGACACTCTCCCAGTGCCAGTAGCATCACAACAAGGAGCAACTATTTTTAAATTCCCCACAAATTCCTAGCACCGTGCCAGAACGGTTCCCCTACTTTCCAGTTGGTGACATGTATCCTCTGATACTTTCCTCGTGGCCGTTGTATCGCAACAAGGAGCAATCGTTTTTAAATTCAAGAACGTAAATCCAGATTCTAAGAAGCAGTGCTTTCAAGCTACTTGATGTGAGGAACTGGCAATTTCCGGCCCCTCTAATATGCCAGGGGCCAGCATCATATTTGCAACCATTGGGTATAATTGTTTCTTTCTTCCCCGGAAGCTCTCCTAGGAGAAGCAGCCAAAGGATCAAGGACCAGCACTGGTCTATGGACCACCCCTTTGAGTAGCACTGCTGTAGGGAACTCCAAGAGAGATACTTCCCCCATCCCACTTGCAGCGCAGGCCACCAGATGCTGCTTCAAAATTTGCTTTTCGAATCTGTATCTGGCTGGTTGTGTTTGGAAGGGGCCAAGGGGTTACGAAGCTTACTGTTCTTCTGGGAAGCCATTTTGAGGGCCAGGTTCTCCGCCTTCAGCTTCTGGTTGGCCTGCTTCAAGAACCGGATGTGGTCTATCGCCTTCCGCAAAATGGCCGACTTGTTCAGCTGCCCAACGAACGAGAAACAGAGAGTTCAGTAAGGAAGCACAGAGAAGAGGAAAGAATCAGTCGGGCGAGGCAAACGTAGGCCCGCGTACCTTGGCTTCGGTCCCCACCACCAAGTCCTTGAGCTCGGCGATCTTGTCGTTGATGGAGGAGCGGTACCTCTTCTCGATGGCATTGTGCGCAGTGCGCTTCTCGCCTTTGTTCTGGCTCGCCAAGGGCTTGGCGGCGTTCAAGCGGTTGATGGGCAGCTTGTCCGTATCCACCACCAGCGGCACTGTGGCCAGGATGGTACCCCCACTCACCAGGGTCTGAAAGAGAAGAGCAAAGAAGAGGAGCTCATTTCTCTCGTTACCCCCTTCAGAAGAGCCTCCGGTTCTGTTTCCTACGTGCCGAAGAAACAGGACGCAGACAGAAAGCATCCTCTCAACACAGGGCCCAGCAAGTGACAAGGGAAGAAGGGGCTGCTAAAAGTGGCAGATCCTTCCTAAGCTGCAAAATTGACATGGGTTTTAAAACCATGGACTAACTGAAGATAGATGGACGGATGGATGGATGGATGGATGGATGGATGGATGGATGGATGGATGGATGGACGGACGGACGGATAGATGGATAGATGGATAGATAGATGGATAGATAGATGGATAGATAGATGGATAGATAGATGGATGGATGGATGGATGGATGGATGGATGGATGGATGGATGGATGGATGGATAGATAGATAGATAGATTTCTTTGAACGACTGGAAACTGCTGACGGATTTTTTGAGCAATAAGAAATCTAACGAAGTCACAATTTGCCATTATGATTATTAGTCATTCTAGTTAGCTTAACATACATAAATCTGTAAAGGCAGAATAAGATACGGGATATGAATCGATTTTTTCTTTACATTACTGTTTGCACGGGTTCCTTTGCGTTTTAGTTTGTCAGTGTAGTTAGGATGTGTTTACCGTAACCAATGAGTCCTTTAGTAACAGGTTTTGTTAGTATATCTGTTAACCTTAGTTCCACTGTATGTACTTTGGTTTTAGTTTTAGGTATACACATATATTGTTGACGCATGGTTGCTTCCCTTTTCTTTTCTTCTTTCTTTTTCTGTGTCGTTGTAAATTAGTCTATTTGTATCTCTGTAGTAAAATTAATAAATATATAAATAAATAAAAACACTGGGCCTAGCGAGGAGACCAAAGGCCGCAAGAAGACTTTCCCCTGCACAGTTCCATAAAAACATGGCAGTGAGAGTAGACCAGCCTGGCCGCAATCTGTTGATCCTCACCAACAGAGGGAACGGGAATGATTCAAAGTGATGCGTCGTTTGATTTTATGCCAAGGTTGATATTGTACCCTCCGACATTTCACAGAAGAAAACCAGGACATTTGCGGCCAACAGCATCTGAGTGTGGTTAGCGGGGCCAAAGTTGTTAAAATGAAGACGAGTACAGAAGCTGGGAGAGGCTGCAGAAGTTTGCTTTTGCCTGAGCCTGCAGGGAAGGATGAGATTCTTGCCCCGTCCTCTCCTCTCCCCGCTGCTGAATTAATGGAGTGAAAATGACTTTTGCACTTCAAACTCAGTTTGCAACAATCGAAATAAGCCAAGGACAAAGCGGGAAAGTGGAAGGAGGAGAGGAAAACCGGGATATTTTAAAGGTAGCTGAAAAAGCGGAATTAACTCGGACTGTCTCTGCCAAACCAGTACAGCTGGAGAGAATGGGGTATTTTTGACTCATTTACAAAAACCTCTCTATAACTTTAGAAAGGAAAAGAAAAGGAACACAGAAGGTGTCTCCTTATATTGACTTTCTCGGCAAGAGACAGGCCCAATAAGGTACAATTATAATTCAATAAGCAATTCCCATGCGTTTCAACCCTCTCACCATGGGATTTGAGCAAATACATGGCCAAGATGTAAGACTACAATGAAAAAAAGAGAGAGAGAGAGAGAGAGAGAGAGAGAGAGACTTTCCTGAACAGAAAAGCTGAATCTGCAAATCTCTTGCTGAATTCTCTGGCAATGCAAACTTCTACACTGAATGCAGAATTCACCTCTCCCGGACACACAACACTACCGAATGATTTCACTGCTTCTTGTTGCTCGCTGCCGCTGTTGTCGATTTTCTTTACACCTCACCTTTTCCCCAAGATTGGGATGCAAAGTGCTTTATAAATCAAAATGATTACAGTAGAGTTAAAAATACCCAAGAAGTCGACATTAAAATGGAATTAAACTATTAATGATATAAACGCCGTCTTACAAAGGGCACAGAAGGCACGACGGAGAGACAGAGGCACTTACCGGCATCTGCAGGGGTGTCGACTGGACAGAGGTGGTGGTGGCCAGAGAGGTGATGCCGGAGGTGCTCTTGGACCCAGAGACCGTGGTCAGAAGCAGGGAGTCGGCCTTGATGAAGTGAGGCTGCAGAAGGACCTGCGGGAGGAGAGGGGAGAGGTCAACACCAAGAAGGCCCCGCCAACCTGCCACCAACATAGCACACCGTGTTGTCTTTGGCCTGTGTCACCCTCGCTCACCGGGACTTGCTGGATCTGAGGCTGGATGACCTGGGAGCCGGGGGGAGCCAGGATCTGTTGAGGGGCTATGTTTTGGAGCGGCGCTTGAACAGCCACTGTGGGAGTTTGCTGCGATGTAGTCGGGATGGTGGTTGGAGGCGGCTGAGGATGCCCTCCTGGCTGGGGAGCTGAGAGAGACAGAAAGGAGTATAAGAGGAATCTTACAAGATGTCTACACTACAGTCTCAAACCAGTCTGATGCCACTTTAGCCCTCGTGGTTCCATATTAAGGAATCCTGGGATCTGTAGTTTGAGGAAGGGCATGGGATTCTCTGCTAGCGTCAGGTCCCCTTTGCTCTCCCTGCCATGCTTTTAGGTATCTGCCTTGCTTTGAAACTTTGTCAGGCTTTACTGTGCTGTGAGGGGATGATGGGATCAGAGAGGAAACAGTGTGCTGGGAACAAGGAAATGTTATTGTAACGAACTGTGATAAAGGTACAGGTGCAAACAGACTTGGTCATAAGGTCGAACTGTTGGCAAGCTGAATGAGAAAATGGGAGGGGGACAGAAGAGCCTTTGGAAGGAGTTGTTATGGGTAGTTAGTGCATTCTAATTTGAAATGTTGCAGTTTATAAGGTGATGCAAATCTAATGTTTCTTTAGTCCTGGCAGTTGCTAAGGTGTGCGGTTATTCGTTGTTCCTGAATAAAGCTTTTGAAACTTCTAAGCCTGGCTACTCGAACTCGGAGCTATCCTGTACATCACAGCTAGAGAGCTCTAGGAGTTATGGTAGGTGGACCAACCAGTGGTTCTCAAATTCTGATCCTCTGGACTTCAACTCCCAGAAGGCCCAGGTAGCTTGGCTGATGGTCAGGGATTCTGGGAGCAGAAATCCAGAACACCTGGAGGACCAAGTTAGAGCTCTCCAGCACAGAATTCACATCAGCTCAGCAGACAACAGATTCCAAGAATCTACAAGACAGAACCAGGACAGTTAAAGTGATACCAAACTGACATAAACGTACGGTTCAGACATGCTCAGATCCCACGCCTCAACGGATCTCAGTCCCATCAACCAAAGCAAAGAGAGAAGCAAAGTTTCCACAATGTATTTTTAAAAGTCTTTGGAATTTCTCCCTCTCCATATATACTTACAAGAGATGTGGTATTTCAGCACTGTGGCGATATTATTACATTGATTCAGATTTTACAGTCAGTTGCATGTTGTTACAAACATTTGCAAAATTCATTTTCTTACAATGTTTTCCATTTTGACAACGCAACATTTACCCCACCAAACTTGCACTGTCAGCTTTAATTAATTAATTAATCCAGGCACTCTGCAAACTTTGGCCTGATGCCAGTTGCTAATCCCAACTGGAGTAAGTCAATGGAAATTTGGTTAATACTTGCATAAACTCAGTTGATTCAATGGGTTCCCTCTGCTTGGGACTAACTGTTGCCTTTTGGGCCAGGTTTTCTCTCTTGGCTTTGTTTGGTTTGGATTTTTGTCTCCCCTACCAACCACGCTCAGAAATACCTTTCTGATTTGGGAAGCCCACCAAAGGTTGCCCTGAGAATTGGGCCTGGGTCGCCGGAACAAAACCCGGGGATACCCTTCGGGCTGAGGGGAGCTGGGCTTGAGCTGGGCTGGCTTTTGAAGTCGCAGGTTCCTCCTTGATGTCCACCACAATTGGCTCTGGATTTGGGTTCGGGTTCAGCCCAGCCGCCGGCAGAGGCGGGAAGCTTTCCGGGGCCCGTGACGGAAGCTGGAACAAGCCGGACGAAGGTGGGTTGCCCACCCCCACGTAGCCGCTGAAGAGGCTGGGCCCATGCGGGTTGGGTTCTGGTGGGGCGTTGTTGCCAAATGGACCATCAAACAGACCAGGGAAATCGCCGTCTTCTGTTGTGATCAGCTGGAGCATGTCTGGAAAAAAAGACAAAGAAGGAGGATCACTGAGAGGGGGATTTCAGTATTTATGGGTCTGGGATATTCCTGTTGGTTGGTATCTTCAAGCTGAGTCCAACCTATAATGACCTCATTGTTGGGCTTCCTTGGCATGATATATTCGGAGGAAGTCCACCACTGCTTTCCTCTGAGGCTGAGAGAGTATGACTTGAGTGAGATTCCCATAGAACAACAGAGCCCTAAGATCTCATGCCCAGTGTATAGGCCAATCAACAGTGTGTCTGCACCATACAGTTATGGCAGTTTGATACTTTTAACTGCCACAGCTCCATTGGACAAAGTCTTGGGATTGGTAGTTTGGTGGGACATTTAACAGATCTTACGCCAGAAAACTCCTCTAGTGTTTTGATCCCAGGGAGTGTACCAGAGCTCTCTAGGAAGGATTTCCCCAAACTACCTTCCCAAAAGTATCTCCCCAAACTATGAATCCCAGGATTCCACAGGAAGGTATCTGATATCAAACTGCGATTATTGTGCAATGTAGACACACAGCCCAGGATTCACCATGACTTCCTTTGTGGATGGGAACCATGTGCTTCCTCCAGATGTTGGTGAGCTGCAAATCCCAGCATTCATCACCATTGGCTATGTCAGCTAGTAGCTGCTGGGACCTGCAATCCAAATACATTTGGAGGGTTGTGCAATTCCCACCCTGGCCTGAATCCAACTGATAGTCCCAACTGCAGAGACAGAGACAAGATGGAAGCTCCCAGCTCCTGGTGATAACTAAGAGTCCAAGAAACAAGGCACACCAAAGCAATGGGAAAATAAATTACTATGTTTTGCAAAGTGCAAGTTTCATTGGGGAGGGGCAGAGGAGAAGAAGAAGGTGAATGGGAGGGGAGCACATTCTTTGCACGCAGAAGGGGCTGGTTTGGACCACAGCATCCCCTTTTTTTCCAAAAAGGCTCCAGCAGGGGATGATGGGAAAGACTCTGGAGAGATCCTGTCAGTCAGAAGGGATACTAGGTGCTCAAATAGTATGACTTAAAGGCACACAAGAACAGCAGCAACAGGAACAATGGCAGAAAAAAGGAAAGGCACAGAAATTTCCTTTTGCTCTTCTTCTGCAGAAAGTGAAGAGCAAAAAAAGCTTTCCCCAGATTTTGACAACTGATTTTGCACGTGCAGATGGAAATGCCTAAAACACTTTTTGTACAGCAAACTACTCTCTCCCCAGGGGTACAATAGTGGGGAGAGGGAGAAAATGGGGTCCTTGCCCTTCAAGTAAGCATTCTGTTCCCAGTGCAATTTTTCTTCAGTTCCAAAATATTTCAGTAACTTAAAACTTAGAAATAAGAGTCCGAGCATCCAAAGCAAAAGGGGAGAAAAGGTGATGAACAGAAGACGAACACAGCAAAGCCATGAGTTCAAGACATGAATGATTCCCAACACCTTCCTCTCTGCAAGGCTACAGACTGGGAGACCAAAGTAAAATTTCATGGCAGAGGGAAGCAGAATTCTCACTTGGGGGTGCCACAACCTCCCTCTGCCCTCCCCAGCAGGCGCACCCCTGTAGAAGTTGCAAGAATGCCAACACAGCATAAAGAAGCGCTCTCGGCGTGAATGATTTCCAAGGTCTCACTTTCCCAAATGTTAGAAATTTGGAGACTGTAGGAAAATTTCATGGAGGGGGCAGAATTCTCTGCCTTTTTGTGCCCCCCCATAGTTACACCCCTGCCTTTCCACACCTCCCCTCCAAGCCTTCATCTTTCCACCTCTCCAAATTTCCAGCTCAAACCATCCTCTTTGCTGCCACAGCTCCCAAAACCACCATCCTCTGCTGTAAAGAAACTTTACGCCAGACATTCTCGTTGCCAAGGAGAACCCCCTCTCCACCCATTAGGGAACACAACCCACATCTGGTGGGTGGACAGATCCCCACAGCTGCCTCTCTGGAAAGCCAAGGGGTCCCCTAAGAGGGGAAGGGTACCTTCAAAAGTGCAATCCATCCCAGAAAGTCCACAGAAGTATCCACAAGTGGGGAGAGAGGAAGCAAAGTGCACGCTGGACCTGGAATGTGCAGACCCAGATTGGACAAGTGGAACTTTGGAGAAAGGAAAGAGCAAGTTGGGACTTGAGTGTGCAATATATATATATATATATTTATTTTTAAACTCCCTCCTCCAGCGGTCATCCTCTTTTCTCCCCCCTCCCTCCCCTTCCCGCCTGCCCGCTGGAATGAGGGTGGACTTGTGAATCACGGATTTAGCATGAGGTGATCCCCGTCGGCCAATCAGGGCCGGCCCCCCAGCCGCCGCAGCCTCCAAGGTGAACGGCGCCGGGGGTTACTGGCGGGCACGCCGGATTAACCCCTTCCTCACCTCCGGCGGCGGCAGGGGTTACTCTAGGTCAACCGCAGCAGGGCTTAACCTGTTCGGGGCTGGGGAGTTTCGGGAGGCAGGCCTCTCCATCCAAGCGCTCAGGTTCGTGCTTCTTTTTATTCCTTCCCAACTTGCCAAACGCATCATCAACATTTTAGCGTATTTAATACACTAAGGGTGTATACACTAGAGTGCAAACTGGAGGGGGCTCCTGCACTTTTTAAAGGATGCGTAGAAGAGGGATTTTCAGCAGAGGCTGCTTCGTTAGGCAACTAGATAACAAGCAAAACTTGCTGAAATTAAAAGTACAGGAGCCCTCTCCCCTTTCCAACCTGGCAACCCTACCGAAGGTATTATCTTGTCTTCCCTTCAACTTCAGAATCTGCCCGTATCTTAGGGCCTTTCTGCACGCCACTGTTATAGTGCTATTATTCCACTTTCAACCTCGTGTGGAATTCTGGGGTTTGTAGTTCACTGAGGTCAAACAGCTCCCTGGCTGAGGATTCTAAGTGCCCCTCCCTAAACTGCAAACCCCAGGGTTCCATAGGAGGCTGAAAGTGGAATTATAGCGCTGTAACAGTGCAGTGCAGAAAGGACCTAAGTCTAACCACTTTTCCAGTAGAGTAGACCCACTGATTCAACTGCTGAACGGTGAGTTAAAACATTCACTTATCCAATGGCTCAACTCTAGTTCGAGCTAAGAATGGGATGTAGGCTGACATTCCAGATACGATCTCCCCACAGATTTGTACAAGAGGGAGACACAAAACCAGCAGTTTGATTTTTGGCTTCCTTTCTAATTTTGCCCAAAATAAGAATTTTTTTTCCTGCAGGCACACACGGGTTGGACATGTTCATCACCTAGCAAGACGGACGCTGTCTCTTCAGACTGGAGGTGGGAACGGGGCAGTGAAAGTCCCGATTAATCCTCTTCCATCTCACTTTCTCAGCTGCTTTTAAAATGCCCCAGTTTCTCTCTCTCCTTTCTCCATTTTCCCCTTCATCCTCAGCTAACTTTTATTGCTGTGAACCGAGTTCAAAGTGCAAAAGTCATTTGCGCACAATTAGCACAGAGGAGGGGAGGCCCCTCCCGAAACTGCAAACCCCAGGATTCCATAGGAGGTTGAAAGTGGAATAATCGCACTATAAGAGTGTAGTGCGGAAATGGCCCCAGTAAGCTCAGGCAAAAGCAAACTCCTATAGTCTCTCCCAGCTTCTCCATTCTTCTTTATTAGTAACTTTTGCTATCTTGCTCACGCTCTTGTGTTGTCTGGCAACACCTGTCCCAGTTTTCATCTGTGAAATGTTGGGAAAGCGTTGCAATTTCCATTTATTTTATTTCCACAAAATGTCTTTTTTTTTCCCTTTAGCATGGGAGAAAAAAAGGTAACTAATTTTTTTTTTTAAGACAAAGAAATTGGCTATTTGGAAAAGAATGAAAAGGATGACCCAATCGAACCAGCCAAACTCAGACACCGAGATATGCGACGGCACCCAAACACAGCGTCCCGCCAGCCATGCGGTGTCTGGGTGATGCCCGTTTCTCTTCTGCCCTATTTTCCCAACTGGGATTCACCTTTTGCCCTGTCTCAAAGTCCGTGCCTGGTGTTGACTCTGAGTTATCCTCGCAAAAAAAAAAAGTCTCCAAAAGTTTGTTTGTCTTTCAGATGACAACAGCATTCCCTCGACAAGCACGGAGCCATGCGGACCGCAAGTGGATTCGAACCGTGCACTCGGACGAAGGACGTGGGAGCGTCCTGCCCTAGCAGGATGGCACAAGCCTCTTCAGACTGTAGAGGACAGGACTCGGGGGAAGCTATTTTTGGACTTTCCAGCTTCCAGAATTCCCCCGGCCAGCAGGGTCCAATGTGGCTAAATACACTGAAGGTACCCAATCCTGTCTGATCTTGGGAGCTAAGCAGGGTCTGCCCCGGTTAGAATTTGGGATGGGAGACCAGCAAGGGATATCAGGTGTCGTAGAGCATATTTCAGAGGAAGAAACGGGCAAAACCATCTCTGAGGATTCCTTGCCTAAAAAAACCCTATGGAATTCATGGGGTCGCCATAATTCAACAGGCAACTTGAAGCCACGTACACGTACATGCACGGAGACTAAAGGCACCAGATCCAATCTGATCTCGGAAGCTAAGCAGGGTCAGCCCTGGTCAGCACCTGGATGGGAAACCGCCAACAAATACTATGGGTGATATTTCAGAGCAAGTAACTGGCAAAACCACCTCTGGGGATGTCCTTGCTGAAGAAAACCCTACGGAACTCATGGTGTCACTATAAGCAGACAGGAGACTTGAAAGCACAAAGAGCAGCGTTGGCTCAGGGATTTTGGGAGCTAGGCTCCAAAAAAGTCACTTTGCCCCCCCAACCTCTTGCTTTTTGGGGGGTAACGGGTATTCTGCCATAATGCCTCTGGGCATGTGCTGAAAGCTTAGGGAGGTGATGATTTGGGACTCCAACTCCCCAAAAAACCCCAGTCCCTGGCCCTGTTAGCTAGAGGATTCTAGAATATAAAGTCCAAAACAGTCTCAGCCTGTGCCAAAGGCTTTTCTTTCACCCAGATATCTATATACACATATACATACACACATATGTATATAGATAGATATATAGATATATGAGAAAAAGCCAAAGCAGCTGTAGGAATTATGTGGCTCCTCAGGTGTTCTTGGACTGAATATCCCATCAGTCCTAGCCAGCACAGTCATTGGTGAGGAACAGTGAGAACTGCAATCCATCAACCGCTAGTAGGCCATTATGTTCTCCACCCCAAATAAGTCTATGTGGGATTGCAGCCCAAGGACACTATTGCAAAAATTCCCCCCGGGGGAAGATAGATCCCATCTTTTCTGACTGCAAGGCAACTAAAGGCGCCCACACCCGCACTCCAGCAGGCTAATGACTTGGTAACACAGCCATTAAAGAAGCAGAGGAGCCCCACCAGAAATAAAGCTGGCAACCTCATCTGTTGAAAGGAACAGGAGCACCTCTGGAAATAAAAGTTCTGGCTATTATAGCAACTATAAGCTGTTATTATAGCAAACTTTTTAAAGATGCTTCCCCCAAAATGAAAATGCCATCTCTTCCCTGCAAGCAGAAAGCCAGCAATGCATAAGACTGAGTTGGGGAATCTTTTCTTGATGCACTAATTTTTTTATTAGCAGGGAGTTTTATTTTTATCAACAGGAGTATAGTGCCTAGGTGCTCTCACATGTTGAGACAAAAGCATGGTTAGCACGTACATGATGCGGACAAAGTGATGACATACACAAGTACAGAAAAAAATATGTTTTCCAGTGGGGGGAAAAAAATCAAAGAATGGTCTGTGTGCATTGCTTGGATGACAGAGATGATGTACGGGAAAGATTCTGAATTCACAAAATCACTGCATAAAAGCCTTTTTTAAAAAAGAATATAATAAGCAGACAAAAAGACACAGCTGCACAGGCAAATATTTGCCATGGAAAATTGGAATCCTACGCAACACTAATATATGCACATTCTATTATTTTTGGGGATGAGTGTCTAAACTCCGCTGCCCCTGGGCCTAATTCTCTGCCTGATTTCTCACTAGCTCCCTTCCTATCCACAAAGCACGTAGCAGCACGGATGAGAAAGGGATGGAAGAGCAACAGCAGGCGGTGAAGACACGGTGAGGGAGGAAGCCCAAAGGGGGCATCGTGCCCAAGACCCTCAAAAACCTCAAGGCGGCTCTGGCTGTAACCACTACATAACACTGCTTCTCGGACGTACAAGAAAACCTCTCACTGTTTCACTCCCTCCAGTTTTAGAAATTTGAGGACTGATTTTAAGGGGAGTGGGGGGGGAATTCTTATTGGGGCTGCAGTGCCCCCATTTTGTCTTCCATCCCCCATAAGCGACACTCCTGGCTGGAGCCTCGCAACATCTAGAAGCTCCTGTAATTCCCACCCATTTAAAATCACAAATAAATCTGCAGGGTTTTACATAAGAGAGGTCCTTATATAACGGTGATTGACTCTCCACTAGTTCAGAATCATAAATGGATTTAGGCTCAGCCGCTCCTCTCATCTGCTTGTCCCGACGCAAGGTTTCGCCAACCTCACCCCCTCTGGATGTGTTGGACTACAACCCCCATCAGCTGCTGCAACAAGGCTGGCTGGGAATGATGTGACTTGTAGTGTGGCCAAGCGAGGAGAGCCTACCCTATAAACCAGGGAAGGAAATCATATCACCTTCCAGGTATTTGTTGGACTACTTATTTACTTATGTAGTGCCACCCATGTATGTGGCACTTTACAAGTAAAGTGACCAATACCAGTGTTTTTTGCCAAAGGTGTATGACCCAATACACACACACACACACATGTGTGTGTACATACATACATACATATACATACATAAATCCATCCATATATATGTGTGTATATAGACAGACAGACAGACAGACAGACAGACAGACAGATAGATAGATAGATAGATTTGTTGCTGTTGTGTGTCTGCAAGTTGTTTCTGGCTTCAGCAACCCTATAATGAGGTTTTCTGGGGCTGAGAGTCTGTGATGGATCCACATTTGAATCTTGATCTCCAGGGCTGTAGTCCAACGCTCGTGCTGGCTCTCATTCATACACGCACACATACCACGAAAAAAAAGGAATAATAAAAACGATACCCTACAACTGCAAAACAAATTATCCAGATGAAGTACAAAAAATACAACTTAATAAAAGAAAACTGACAAATACATGCAATCCAAAGATACAAAACAATAACGGAACTAATTCCAAAAACTTTAGACGGCCTGTTTTTAGGAAAGATACATAGGGCATGGAATTCACCAACCATCAGCCAATATTCCATCCTATCTACGGAGTCCTGGGGTTTGCAGTTTAGGGAGGGACATTTAGGATTCTCGGCCAGAGAGCTCTTTGGAAACTTCAGGAAACCACAAACCCCAGAATTGCACAGGAGGTTGAAAGTGGAATCATAGCACTATAGCAGTGCAGCGTGGAAATGGCCATAATCATAATAATAGAGCATCACCACCACCACCACCACCAAAGGTGCCGTGCCTTTCCCAGCGACAGTGGAGTCCCCTTCCAGAGGACAACTCACAGCTTCACAACCGCACCCTGGTGCACGTGGGGAAAAGACGGAGAACTGCCCCAGCCGGGTGGCAGGAGCGGTGCCCCACAGGCCGCCCTCCCGCCTTTGCAAAAGACGCTGAACTCTCTTCCGCCGGAGGGAATGACCGAGAGTAACCCGGCCCGTGACGTCAGCCCCTCCACACCAACACACGAGGAAGCAGTGGGCGGGGCGCTCGGCACCCAGAAGCCAAGCGGCTGGCAGCTGTCCAGGGACGGCGGTGGCGGTTGGAGATTCGGGGGTGCAGGCCGCCACAGAGAGCTGGTGGTGGTGGATTTTTCACCCTCCTCTTTTCCCCAGACCGAGCACCCAACCTCTCCATTCTCTGCCACCCACCACAGTGTCTATGGGGCAGAGATGTTGCAACGCTCCTAACGCTGAATTTTTTTTTTTTTTAACATAGAAGAGAAGAAAAGCACATGGCTAAGGGAAGCGTGGAGGGGGTGGAAGATTATGCCACCCTTGTTCCAGGAATGGGAACCAGTTCCTCTCCTCCTCCATGCAAAAAGAGGGCCCTTAGCAAGAGCAAAACACACACACACACACACAAAGGATTTCTCCAACTCTTTTTTCTCTCCCAAGCCAATACCGCTGAAATTTTTGCTGCTTTCCAAATTAAGCCTCTCTCTCTCTCTCTCTCTGAGTCGTACCCACTTTTGTCCCCAAATTGGATATCCTTTCCTACACCCTGCCTCTTTCTCTCCTCTTCTGAGGCAACACAATTCTTCCATGTAGAAGGTAGCACACAAAGGCACACACACATATGCTGAAAATTTACCAGGGAGGCTGTGGGATTCTGCCCCCCCTGTGCATGAAGATCTAGAGAACCAGGGAGGGAATAATAATGAGGCACTTTGAGAAAGAAAGATAGAAGAAGGCTAATAGCACCAGAGATGGAAAGACGCTTGGCCACACGTGGGCTCTCCGAAGAGATTTCTGAGCTTCACTCCACCCACCCCAGGCCCTGAACCCCAATGCAAAGTGGGGGAAAGAAGGGGGGCACCGATTGCCTCCCCCACAACCACCCCCACAACGCGAGAGGTTACTAAATTCTAGGGGAGAAAGGGTGTCCCCTTCTCCTCTACCCACATCTCCCCTGCCCGGGGTGTAGAGCAAAATGAGGGCACTGTCTATCCAAATAAGAATTACCCCTCCCCAATAAAATGTAGTATTTTAAGATAGCAGAAAGGGACATAACTGAACATCGTTCACACCAAGAACTCTGAATTGCTGTGCGTGCACTCCCTGAGTGTCTCCCTCTAGCCTCCTGTTTAATTTGGGTGCCTGAATTTTTTTTCTAAATATGCTCAGCTGAAGTTTTAAGCCAGGACAGTGCTAGGGATTTGGAGACTGATGGAAAATTGCATTGGGAAGGGGGCTGAATTCTTACCTGGGGGTGCAATGTCCTCATTTATTTATTTATTTATTTATTTATTTCTTGTCTCCTTCCCCAATAGCTACCCCCTTGCTCCATATGCACACACACACACACACACCCCAGCCCAAAACTCACCATCGATGTCACTCAGGAGTGCCGTGTCGATTTCGCTGGATTCGTGGAGAGTCAGCGACGGATCCAGGCCGTCCAAGGAAGTCTCCTCGAAAGGAAGGTTGTTCATCATGCTTGCTCCTTTGCTCCTGGTGGCAGCCGTGGCCACCTTTTTCTAGAAGAAACCCCCTCCCCACTTACCCACCCTGTAAAATTATATTATATATAGGTACGACCAGTCAGGATTGCAACCAAAGCAAGAGACAGATCCGTAGGGTGACTTTGGAAGAATCCCCTTCTTAGACAGCGAGAGAACGAACCCAGAAGGGAGACAAATCCATCCACACCAGGCAAGCTTCAGCATATCAGGAGGGACGCCGATGGGCCGGTGGCTTCGCGCTGTGCGTCATGCTGCCCCAAGCTTCCCTTCCATGGCTGGATCCTACGAGGTGGCGATGGGGGCTGGGATGGGGAAGGAAGAAGAGTTGTTAATTTGTGAACTGGAGCTCCAAACCTGCTACTGGGGAGGATGGGAGGTGGAGTCTCAGCCCCAAAGACCCGCCCCTCGGCTTCTTCGATTGGCAGCTCCCAGAAAAAACGAGACAGCTGCCTTTTTCCTCCCTCCCCGGTTGCTCCGGTTTGGATGTCTGATGGATTCTTCCAGCAGATGGGAAGGCGTGGGGAGGAGAGGGTTAAAAAAATAGACCCTAGAAGTGGAGAATTGCCCCCAGTTCTAAGAAAACAACAAAAGAGTCGTGTCAGGGCACCATAAAGGCTTGGCCGGTTTTGTTCCACACAGTTGCAGAAAGGCAGTTCCCACGGGTTGCTTTTTTTTTTTTAACGCTCAGAGTAAAACCAGCTGGGTTTTAAAGGGGAAGTCACTCCGGCGCAAAGCATGCACACGGGGCTCTGATAAGGAGGAGGAATCAAAGCCAAAGCAAACACTTTCAGAATCTGAACAAAAATGCAAGGTGGGGCAGGAGGAAGAGGCAGTTCAGCAGGGAATTGCTTCCTTTTCCCCACGTGCACGTGTATGCACACTTTTAATTAACTGTAATGGTGACCCCATGAATTTTGTAGGGTTTTCTTATGCAAAGAATCCTTGGCCAGTTCCGTCCTCTGAAACAGAGCCTTCGGTACCCGGTATTTGTTGGCGGTCTCCCGTCCAGGTACTGACCCAGGCTGACCCTGCTTAGCTTCCAAGATCAGAGAGGATCTGGTGCCTTTGGGCCCTGCGCATGCATGTGCCTTCAAGCTGCCTGTTGACTTACGGTGATCCGATGAATTTCCTAAGGTTTTCTTAGATAAGGAATCCTCAGAGAGGGTTTTGCCAGTTTCTTCCTCTGAAACATGTTCTACAACATCTGGAATTCATTCGTGGTCTCCCATCCAAGTCCTAACCAGGGCTGACCCTGCATTGCTTCCAAGATCTGGTGCCTTGAGGGTCTTTAGGCCATGCATAGGAGCAAAGCTGCACCTGTTGGATTTCTGCCTGCAGTGCAAATACTGGGAAAGGGATTGAAGGGGATGAAATACTGGTAATATGAGGATGGTCTGCCAAAGGCTGAGAAATTTCAGAATTTGCAGCAAGAACACAGTGCTGTTTAATCCCTTATTATTTTGCAAAGAGCATTAGCATTACTAGATTACTTGGACCAGAATTGAAATGTTATTTAAATACATAGAGATTTTCAGGGTGTTGAACTGTGGAAAAAAGCACCAGCTCAAAAAGAGGAATGAGTCTTTTCTTTCTTTAAGACAAGAATATTTGTATATTTTCCCATAGAAGTATACTTTGTATGCCATATATTGCCATTTTTACAAACTTACCCCAGGAAGGTTACAGCGTGTTTAAAAAACAAGTAGCAGAGAAGACAAATCCAGTAAAATAATGCAACAATAAAACATTAAATGCATACAACAACATAAAAGTGGAAATCTTTCTAACCTATCTTAGAAAACATGGAAGCATTCCTCAATGCCTTACGTCATGCACTTTTGTTTAAAAATATTATAACCCTGCTTGATTTCCCAGCTTTTAGTGGGACAATAAAGCAGGGGAGAAGCAATTATATATTTAATAATCTGGATTATTATTATTGAAGAACCACAGCAACTTGTAGGAATACTATTAAAGACAGGGAGAAAAAAAATCTCCAAAATGTTCATTTTTCGGTTTAACCTGTGCAGGGTTTCCTGGCGGAAGAAAACCAGAACCAAAGAGATCCATGGATAATTTTTAAACGGAAATTAAGGGAAGACCTCCCATTTTTCTCTCCAAAAAAAAAAAAAAAATTCCAAAACAAAAACCAAAAAATTGAGAATCTCATCCTCCTACCTCCCAATATAAATCTACCTCCAAATACTCCTACGACCCGAAAAAAATTTTTTTAGCCACACAGCTGCCAGATTAGGCATTAGAAATTTGGACGATTTATTGTTTCCTGAATTACGCTGCAGTCTCATCATCTTTGCAAATGGACTGATTACACCGGCCTGAATCCAGCTAGAGTAGGCCCATTGAAGTCAATGGGATTTACACAGACGTAAACTCACCGCTTGGGCTTGACTCTAATTGGGAACTCATCAACGGGAAATTGGGCCCCGGAGAAGGGATGGGGGGAAAAAGGAGAGGAAAAAAACCCACAAATAACTGGACGTTAACTTACGGAACTGCCTGCCACTAGATGTGGGGGTGCCGCCATTTCCTTCAGTGGCTTTAAAGGCAGGGAGGAATGCCTGGGTCCTGCAACAAAATGATGCAGCACGGCCTGGCCCTGTATAGCGTTCCGGCCAGCCATGCCCTCTCCAGAGGCAGCCCGTTCCATCACCATGCCATCTTAATTTATTTTCATGCTCCCCAGCCCACTTGGAAAGGTTTAAATACTTTAAACGCACCAGATCCTGTCTGATCTTGGAAGCTAAGCAAGGTCAGCCCTGGTTAGGACTGGGCTGGGGGACCGCCAACAAATACCCGGTGCTGGAGGCTCTATCCCAAACCTGGAAGCTTCCGTTTCGTTTGCGAACCGTGCCATTTTTTGGCCCCGGGGACGGGGCCTTTTTTGCGGTGGCCTCTCCCACTGTCGCTCCTGCTGTCACCGAAAGACCTATTTCTCGGCCTAAGAATTATTATTTTCCCTGGTCAGTTGCCACTGGTTTTAATTAATTGCTGTTGCTTTCTTACCTTCATTATTTCATTATTTATTGTTATAAAAAATAATTATTGTAAAAAGAATCATTTCATTACGTTTTGCGCCATTTTTAAAAAATTAAAGTTGCGCCTGAGTTTATTAGAAACCACTTTTTTCAAAAACCAAAATCGCTAAGAGATCTTTATTAAATAAACAAACAAGCAAGGACCTCCCGCGAGAAAGACAAGTCTGCTGTTAGGCTACAGGGTGAGCCAAATTCACTGCACGGGGCACGGTCCCGAACAGCAAATGGGTCCCGGCTATTTACAGACTCCCTCCTAATTAGGCAACGGCTGCCTTAATTAATTTGGCTTCCTTCTTGCTGACAGGAGACGTCTTCCATCCCTGCGACGCCAACGATTATTGACAAAGTTTTGTCAGATATTTAGCAAGGGAGAGTCATTAGGGACTTATTTTCCCCTGACAAGCTACCTTTCCATGGGCAGGGATTATTTTTGCGTGCTGTTCTGAGTATGAGGATAGCTGCCTTCCGTTTCCAAAAAAAGAATCCAGATTAAAAAGGTTAAAATCGCTTGTTGTTCGTAGCAAACCGGCCCAGGCACAGGTTTTTAACCAGGCCAAAATGAGGGCACGAAAGCAACTGCAGTTTCCTTGCGTTTGGTCCCTGGAAGCTCAGGGGGAGGTCGCCTCTTGCTGCGGAAGCTCTAGGTAGCCGTTTGGGACTTTTTATTCTCCAGAAGTGAGGGTTCCAAGGAGCTGTGGTCCCCAAGAGTCTGGGATGTCTGGGATTTGTAGTCCTCCATGATGTCTGGGATTTGTAGTTCTCTGAGGTCAACTTCTCCAACTTCAGCATTTAACTTTCCATAGCAGCAGTTCTAAAAAGCTGTAATACTTTTTCCCCTATAATTTGTCCAAACTTAAAAAGAAAAACCTTCTAAACTGCTTGTACTACCTTGTAAGGGCGTTTTGTCGCTGCACGTGCAAATGGTGCCACCTTTGCAAAGCGCCCAGCCTCGGAGGGAGGCAAAGAAAGGGTTAACCGTCCTCCCACTCCGCGTGGGCGTGGCCATCCCTCCAGGCAGCCAATGGGCTGCGGCCCGAGCAGGGAAGCCCCCGCGGGGAAGCTTGGTTGAGCAGCGGGGAAACACCGCCTGTAGTACCAGGCGGCTCAGCCAATGGGAGCTCAGCTCCGCAGTGGAGTGATTTTGCGTCACTGGCCAGTCCCTGGGATTACATCATAGGGGCGGGGCTCTCCCGCCTCCACGTGGAAAGGAGGAGGAGGCGCGGATTGCCAAAGCCTGAGCCGCCTTTGGGGGCGGAGCTAATATTTAAAGGGACCGCGCAAAAAATAAATAAAATAAATCTGATTTCTAGGACTAGCTGCATTCAAGAACGTGGGTGTGAGCTTTGAGTTAATCTGGGAGGAGGCGGGGATAAAGCAAGCCTTGGAACTTTCCTCCCCCAAATTTAGAGAAATGTACTTTTTGGGGGCTGCAGCTCCCAGAATCCCCAAACCAGCGGTACTGGCTTGGGGATTCTGGGAGCTGCAGCCCCCAAAAAAGTAACTTTTCTCTGAGCTCTTTATTTAGAAAAAGCAATGTACAATAATGACTCTGAGCATGTACAGAGGGCTTTCACCTGTATGCATTTGAGAGCGGAAGGAGGGGTACGAATAGTATGGTTCTCTGCCTGATTTTGGATTATAGGAATTAGAGCCAGAATGGTGTAGTGATTTCTGTGCTTGAACACATGGCAATGTTTTGCATTAAAAGTGTGATTGCATTTTTTTATTCATATATATATATATATATATATGAATTAAAAATACAACATATATAAAATATATATAAAAATACTATATATATATATATATATATGAATAGAAATACAACATAAATATATAAAAATGCTATATATATATATATATATATATATATATATAAAAATACTATATATAGACATATTAATTGATTGCACGTTCTGTCCTGTGCAGAAATCTTGCCTCTTGAGCAGAAAAGTCAAATTTTCTGTGCAGCAAGGAACTTTCTGGTGGAGGAAAAAATATATATTTTCTGCACAAAAAGTTGTGTTTTTGGTGCAGAATAAATGCCAAGTCGCAAAGAGTGATTGAGAAATGCACAGTTTCCAAAGACTAACTTGCAACCGGGAGAAATATCTATCAATATTCCTTCTGGTTAATGAAATTAATGAAGATTTAAATCACTACATGCATGGCGCCACTGCTCTTATTTCTGACTCCCCCGCACAGCTCTAGTGCCTTGGTCTGTAGGGGAACTTTGTTATGCCCCGGCTCTTTCTGAAATTTTGTTTTGTGCCCGAGCCAAGCCTTCCGCCGCCCCAAACAGAAGCTGGCACCGCGCTTTACTAGAATGTTGTGAGAGACAAAAGGCCGAGGCACATGATGTGCTAGAAGGGACGGCGGCGAACAAGGCCTGTGCAAGAGCAACAGCAGATGGGCGAGGGCTGGCATTCGAGAGAGGAACAACGTTGCACAGTGTGCATTGTGAGAGCACTGCGTGGTAGGCGTGAGAACTCTGGCAGCTCATCTTAAAACTCCTGAATTTTCAGGAAGAAAAAGTCAATTATTGCAAGCATTCCTCTTTAAGACCCCTTCCGCACTAGACTGTTACAGCGCTGTTATTCCACTTTCAACATCCTACGGAATCCTGGCCCCTCTCTCAACTGCAGACCCCAGGATTCCTTCCATAGGATGTCGAAAGTGGAATGATAGCGCTATAACAGTCTAGTGCGGAAATGGCCTAACTCTAACAAATACCCCACAATCACTAACCTTTAAGGGGTGAAAATGGAGGCGCGCATTTCTACGCAATAACCTCTGCTTTCTTTCCAAGGATAATTTTGTGAGCTGGTGGCTTCCAACTTTCTGCTCTAGGCCTCCCCAAAGTGGTACAAGCCCAATGGGTTGAGACTAAAACTCCTGTGATCCCCAGCCAGCAGCCTAGGGATGGGATGTGTAGTCAGTAGCCCATTAGAACTGAAGAGCTGTAGGGCTGCCAAAATCTGTTTTTCATTCTCATGGTTCTAAGCTGTGTTGCAAGGTTGGGGATTATGGAAAGCCAGTGGGGTTTGGGTGTCAGATTAGGACTCTAGGAACCAGGATTCAAATCCCTGCTCAGCCATGAAAACCCACTGGGTGTGACCTTAGCCAAGTCCCACTCTCTCAGCCTCAGACGAAGACAACGATAAATCCCTTCTGAACAAATCCTGCCAAGAAAACCCCACGATGGGTTAGCCTTAAGGTCAGAAACAACTTGAAGGCACAAACAACAACCAGATGTGGTTGGGCTACAACTCCCAGCACCCTTCCCCCTTGCCTCTGCTGGCTGGGGCTGCTGGGAGTTGTGGTCCAACAAGATCTGCAGGACTGCACAGTTCCCCTCCGTGCTGGACTGTGCTGACTCTCACGTACACATCATCGACTTTGGTTTCAACCATAGCTTCCTAACCAGGATTCTAGTCTCCCTTCTTACATCGAGATGTATAGGCTGACTGTAAGCTCTTTGGGGCAGGGGACTCTGAAGCACCAATTCCCAACAAAGGCACTGGATAAACATCAACAGACTGTGCCAACCTTTGTGGAATGTTTAAACCAAAGCCTGGAAAACTTCCTCCTTTTCTGCACTACAACTCCCAGAATCCACCAACCAGGACGGACCGGTTAGCCGGGGGATTATGAGAACTATAGTCCAAGTTCTGGATTTAAAAAAAACTTCTCATCTCTCAGCCCAGCCGTCGCTGTCGTCGTGCACCTTCGAGCCATTTCTGACGTACGGCAAGCCTATGACAGGGTTTTCTTCCAAGACTTGTTCAGAGGGGGGTTGACGTGGCCTCCCGCTGAGGCTGAGAGAGTGCGACTTACAGAAGATCATCCGCGGCAGAGCAGGGATTCAAACCCTGGTGCCCAGAGTCACTGTCCAACGCTCAAACTATTACTTTACGGTGGCGTTCAGTTCAAACCACCCGATTCCGAACGTAATGCGCGGGTGCCAGCGGCAGGACCCCGAACCTCCTGGGCGTTCTGAGAGTGCGAGCCAAGACAGGCGCACGTGCTGATCCGGCAGTCCTGGGTCGCCGTCCCACCCGTACGCCTCGCTGACCGTGGGAAAGCCGCTGTTCCAAAAGCACTTGTGGCACGGGGTGGGAAGGGATGGCGTGGCCGCAGGTTTCAACCGGCGCGTCGACAGGACACGATGTGCCTTGACGAGAACGGTGTCGGCTTTTGGGAGAGGCCGACTTGCAAGGAAAGGACCGGGGTTTCTGGGAGAGGCCAATTACAACACAAGGCCGGGGGATTCTGGGAGCTGCAGTCTCCCCGTTTTTTTTTTAAGGGCTCCAAGGGAGGAAAATGTGCTTCTGAAGGACTTCCAAGCTCCTCTACCTTTTCCTTCCAGCTATGGGTCTCATTTTGGGGTGGGGATTTTTCTTCCCAAACCCCAAAGGAGACTCTTAAGCCGTCCCGCCAAAGCCTTCCGCAGCCAAGAGACAATTCCAGCCACGGGTAGAGTTTGCACTAACGGTCTTTTTTATTGGAATCTTTTTTCCACATGCAAGAACAGAAAAAAAAATGTACAGAGAGAGAAAAGACACACGCAGACACACAGGTGACCTCTGGAAGGAGGAAGAGTTAAGTGACGGCAAGTTAATTAACACATCCTTCTGGGAGAAAGTGGATTTTCTTCCCCCCTTACATGAAGACATCACTGCTAAAAGGAAAGGGAACCCAGGACAGTTTTAAAGGCATTTAACAATTATAACTATTATTATTATTATTTATACAGAGCTGTCTTTACATTTTTGTTTTTTTAAAAAAAGTTAATTCCCTTTCCCCGCCCAACCCTCTCACCAAAAACACAAGAGAAAAACCTGCATGTTTTCAGTAAATAAATATCATCCACTTCTCATCTGGATACACCTAGACTTTTTAAATATACAGATGAATATGACACACGTTACAGCGGGAAGGTTAAAGGTGTGTAACAGCAGCAGATGCAGAGGTTGGAAAACAGCATACACTATTTTATATCTTTAAAAAATTAATTGAAGAGGAGGTTCCATAGAAGCATTTGTTTTTAACGGAGGGGAAATGGCCGGGCAGGGGAAGAGGAGGTTCTATGTGGAACTCCGACAAATTGCTTTGTTTTTTTCCAAAATAGAAATCCAAACGGGCATCAGTTCAGCTGCTGCCACGCTGAAGGTTTTACGTACTGTACCGAAGACACAGGGATACCTAAAGCAAGCCGCTTCCCAAGAAATCACAAAACAGGAGCGGCAATTATACAGCCCTTCCAATATTTTTTTTCCAGACTTGAAGTCCCATAAGCTCCAGCCAGTGGTAAGGGATGCTGGGAGTTAGAGTCCACCAGTATCTGAGAAAGGTGCCAGAAGCCACCGATTGCCACTAGAATGGTGCAGTTTCACAAACTCAGCTATGTGAGGAAATATCACACTAGGCCCTATTTGGGATGTAGGTTAAAAGACGCAGAGAAATCATACTCACTATCAGAGAAGTACAAAAACTTTTTGCTATTTTGCAAATGGTACTCAAAATTCGCTCGCACCAACCTAACTTTGCAGCCAACGCTCTGTGCTGCCCAGTTCAGGCAAACAGAGTTGACCTTTGGATGTGGTTGGACTACAGCTCCCAGCCCGGTTCAACCCTTGGAGGGACACACCGTTCCCACATCTGTTGTCCCAGGAGCGGAACTCGGAAGAGGTATGCTTTTGGACTGCGGTTCCCACAATCTTCTTCCCCAGGATTCCAGGGGATTCTGAGAGCTGGAGTCCAAACAAGGCAACTGTGACCTGTGAAACGTGAGCTGAGCAAAACTTTGATCAGAGAAAGGAGTCTCTCCCATGTGCAAAGAAATAAAAAGAAAAAATAGACCTGGAATAGCAGACCAAGGACCAGGGCAAGGCCCAGCTTCCACTAACCAGCACCTTCTCTTGATGTTATGTTGGGCTAAAAGTAAATGATGGGAGTTGTAATCCAGTCATGGGAGCTGTAGTCCAACAAGCTGAAGGCCTGGGCTAGATGAGATTTTCTTTTCCACTTTTGAGTTAATTGCGTTAATTTAGCAAACTCTTTCTCTTCCTCCCCCTCAGGCTATTTAAGACGTTTTCCACATGCTCACGATTCGTAACAGATTTTCCTATTGCACCTGTCCTAGATAGATCTTCTACACAAAAAGGTTTAAAGATTTAAAAAGAAAAAAGGAGCGATGGAAATGTTACACACCCCACATGGAATATATTTAAAAACAGAAACAGTTTGATTTTTCTTTTCCCTTGTCCCATTTTGACCGCTCGGCACACAGAGATGTTATCAAAGGCTTCAGAAGGTAAAAGCAACAAGGGGGGAAAAAATAAGAGGTGAACAGCCCAATCCAGAACGAAATTTCCCCAGGCACCATCTGTTGAAACGAACCGGTGCTGCAGGAAAAATTTCAGCTTGATCGGGACACACACAAACAACGTAAACCTAAACGAAAATGTCTTGTTAGCGTTTTAAGTAAAGATCCCAACAATTTAGTGTCATTAACAATTCTTATCACAAAAAAAATAAAAATAAAAATAAATCTAAGACATACAATTCCCACACTCTCTAGTGTTACCTGGGGTCAACCCAGAGTTTGAGGGAAATTACTTTTTTCAGACTCCAGCTCCCGGAATGCCCCAGCCATTCTGGATTATGGAAACTGTAGTCCAAAAAAATTAATGCAAGTGTTTCCAACACAACACGCAACACCTTTGCCCATATTGTCTCGTAGTGTAATTTCTGGCCCCCCTCCCTGCCATGCTGCCTAAACAGTAAAGACGTTTGGGAAGCCGGTTTGGAATAAGCAAAAGGCAGAAACAGATAAATTCCTTTATCTAATGTTCTGGCAGGCCCCTGCAAGGAATATTTAGTACAGGTAGGAATTCAAAACTACAATACCTATACTCTGGGGCAGGGCAATTTCTAAAACTACAGCTTGGAAAAGTTACTTTGGGGAGGGGACATAATTCTCAGAATCCTCTGGCCGCAGCTCACAAGGGCAACCTAGTCCAAAAAAAAGGAATTTTTTCAAACCTCTGCATGGGACTCGTTAGCCTTCGCTGTGCTACTTATCCAACAAAATGGGACCATACAGATTCAAATGGTAGGTTCCTCATCTTTCGCACTATACAGTTATTGCACTATGATTCCACTTTGACTGCCAGGGCTGCAGGGAATCCTGGGATCGGAGGGGCCTTTCGTGTTCTCTGTCAGAGAAGCTCTAGCGTCTCCCCAAACCGCAAATCCCAAGGTTTCATGGGATGTAGCCCATGCCTGTTAAAGTGGGATTGCAAAGCTACAGTTGTGTTTGCGAAAGGCCCCAGAGGAACTTGAAGGAAATCAACCTAGCTGCAACTAGCTGCTTTCATCACAAAAGGTTTCACTTGATCCTAAACTCAGATGCAGCCTCAACAAGGGAGAAATGACTACTTCCCTCTGGAGTGGCACTGCACCCATGAAGCCTGGGTGCAGGGAACCCAGACCAGCAAGGTGGGCAGATCATGAGGGACACTCCGGAGTCAAAACACCTCTCTCTCTTTCAGCAGCCACGCAAAGCTCAGGTGCAATTACATCACCCCAAATGACAAGCCCCGTTGATCCATCACAAAGACACAGCAGCCACGCTGCAATGGAACCTACAAAGTGGATCCAAAATCACATGAGTATTTGTGTTGCACAAACAGACCCCCATAGTGCAGCTCTCCTCACACTCTGTTTCACCCACCAGTTAGCTCACTTCAACTGCCATGGGTCTAAAGCCACCTTTTTTTGACTGTCCTTCTTGCAAGCTATTGTGGGAAGGGCAAAGGAGCTACACCAAAGCAAAAGAGGAATGCAGTCCAACCCTGTCCAGAATTTGTGCACAGCCTGGAAACAGCAGAGGCGGCTTCTAGGGGGTGGAACTGCCAGCTGGCGCAGAGAGGCGACTGCTCGGAAGAACACGGCAGCCGAGAGGCACTCTGTGATATTTCGCAGTACGGGCCATCACGACCGCCACTCCTTCCAAAGCAACCTGAGCTTTATTCAAACTTCCCAGAAAAGAAAGAAAAAATTCAACTGCTGTACACACAGGGATACAGTCATACTGAATGGCTGGGATTCTGAAGACAAGCAAATCCCAACACAACGTGCATTGACAGTCTGTCTAGATCATCTGCGTAACATAACCTCCTTGCTACTGGGTGCCACGGGGCTGTCCACGTATGCGCCGCATGCACACTCCAACCAGGCCATTTTAACATGCCAGCTGGCCAGCCTGGCAGACTCAAGTCCTAACATTAAAAGGCCGCCTGCCCTCCACCAGACAGGGTCCAAGCAAGACTTTCTAGCATGGGGAGAGGGAGGCAAAAGGCAGCCGACAATCCAAATTGGTCACCTTAAGCTGGAACCAACCCAGCACACAACAAAAACAGTCCTCGCCTAAAGCCGTTGTGGTGGGAAATGAAGGAAGCAGGAGAAACGCACCGTATGGTTTTGGGGAAAATAGTAGCTTGAGGGACTTCTTTTCTGTGGGACTTAAGAGGGAAGAACCTTTCCAGCGCTATCAGAGACACCGCAAACTCTGTGCTTCGGACGGGCTCCCAAGAGACACTGGAAGGTCTAAACCAAAGCTGGATGGGCTTGCTCTACAACTTCACTCTAAAACTAGTAACATGTGTGTGTGTGTGCAGGCCAGGGGGCAGGGGAGTGAAATAGCACTCATGCATTTAAAAGAACAAAGAGAGAAAAGAAAAACCTCAATATATGTTGACCTGGTGAGAAAGAGGGGCTTAAGCCAGTGGGAAAGAAACAGCCACAGGAGTGACAAGGCCGGAAGTAAATACGTTTTTGAAGAAGTTAGCTTATTTGGGCTGGATCCAAGAGATAAGAGAGGCCATCTAAAACACCCGGGAAGGGCCGAGGAGCTCATTGTTAAGCTGGACAGGGCAAGGACAGTTTGACTGCGGGACTGCCTCCTTCCAAGCACGTGGGGAGGAGCCTCACAGGGCGAAGAGGGCATCTTCTGAGCGCTCCGGCTTCTTTTTGTTGGCAGAGTTCGTCGCGGGGGGCGCGGGCTCTTCCCGGGGAGGCGAAGGTAGGTTGGGGATCCGTTCGGCAGCCTTGGCGCGCTCTTCTAAAAATTTGTCAAACTCTGCAAATGTTTTGACACGAGAAACAGAAGAAAACGTTGGTGTGGTGATTCAGAGCTGACATCACCTAGAATCACAGAATCCTGGAGCTGGAAGAGACCTCCAGGGGTCATCCAGTCCAACCCCCCTCTGCCATGCAGGAAGGCACTGTCAAAGCACTCCCGTCAGATGGCCATCCGGCCTCTGCCGGAAAACCTCCAAAGAAGGAGACTCCACCACACTCTATTCAGGCAGCAGCATATTCCACTGTCAAACTGCTCTTATCTTCAGGAAGCTCTTCCTAATGTTGAGGTGGAATCTCTTATCCTTTCTGACCTCAGTCTCTGGATGCCACCCCGCCTGCCTTCTGCAGCAGGTATCTGAGTGCATTCCCCCGCAATGCTACGCCATCCAAACGTGCTGGACGACACGTACACCCCTGTCTTCCACCTTGTTCCCTGACTGGGGCCAAATAAATGCTCCTCAGCAAGCTCTCAAACAATGAAAGGCAGGATCTTCTCTCTCGCTGTGTCTAGCACTTAGGACTTAAAGCAGAGTCTGGGAAAACTGGCTACTTTCAGCAAAGCCGGGAAGCCACCAAAACGAGTGTGCCTAACAGGCACGGCTGTCTGTCTGAGGAACTCCAGAGGGCCAGTTTGGGCCTGTGGTCCTTGTGTTCCAGCCCCATTTTAGAATGTACAGCACCCCTCTTCACTGCCGCAAAGACTAGGATGTTGCATTCCTTTCTAAAGTGGCAGGCGAGCTTCTTGAAAAGTTGATTCCCCTCCCCAAAGACAGGCCTAATGCTCCCCAAGCACCCCATGCTCTGGAAGAATTAACTCATACACACAGAGCCCTGCTGGTGCTTTGTCCCTGGCCAGATCATTAGCTGGTGGGTCTGTCCCAGCGCCTCCTTCATTACCTTCGCTCGTCACGCCTTCTTCCAGCTCATCTCCTTTCTGGAATGGGAATGGGAGAGGGTGGGTTATAGGTGGGAGGGTGGAGGGAAAAACGGAAAGAAAAAATATCAGCACATGGCCGGAGGACGTACTTGCAGATCACGGGGACAAGGCTGCTTCCAACAACAGAATAAACGCATGATTAATTGTGATCCAAAGCCCAGAATATGTCAAAGGCCTCTGAGTTTTCAACCAGTCCCTAGCACTGGTAGACATAACAGAACTCTGAAATACAACAGCTCAGGCTTTGGGGAAGAGCAGTTCATGATTTTTAATGTTCCCTGAAGTGGAACTAAACAAGCACATAAAATAAAAGGCTAGGCTGAAACCTCCCTCAATACAACCTTGCCACCTGGTTGAATGTGAAATGCATAATCGAAACCCTAGCTTTCCATTCTGCCTGAAGAGTTCTGTATATAGATGGAACCCAGTAGTTTTCCTCTGACGGTAAAGGCTTGTTTTTTTCCCTTTCAACGCTGCACACAATTTCTTAAAATGGAAAATGTACATATATACACAGAAAAGAAATAAACAAACAATCCAAGAGAGTCTTACCACGTCGGTACTGAGCCATTCCTCAATGTCATCCATGACAGAGGACTGCGTGACTGGAATCTAGGAAGCGCAGCAAGAGATACAGCAAGGCAGGCAAAAACCAAAACACATCCACAACCATGGCCACAGAAATGAGAGAGGATAGTGAGAAAAATAAAAGGAGGAGGAGAGAGAGAAGAGGGGAGAACATATATGCTGTGTAAGATGTGTTGTCTTCATCATTTAAAAAAACTGCAACAAAAATACAAAAACACAAAAAGAGCACACAAGTAAAGCAACGCAAAGCAAGGAGGGGGGCCAACGTGGCTGAAGAAAACGAAAAGATGTTGTGAGCAAAATGGCTGGATGCGCACGCCAAAGGGTGTCTGACTGGGCCCCGGAGGGCAAAGACCCCCAAAGAAAGGGGAGGGGTCTATGTTTGAAGGACCCCGTGCTCTTAAGGCTGGAATAATGGACATGTGGGACATGAACCTTTTAGCATGGATGGAGTAAGAGTGGACATGTTTGAATGTTCACTGCAGGAACGGTGGCCTAAGCTTCGTAACTGCACCAGTTTTTTTCGGAGAGGAGCAAGGGAGCTTCACATCTTGGGTTTGGTTTGGGTGCAGCACCAACCATGGTTTAACATTATGGAAATATCTCTTTACCAGCCCTTGGGAATTTGCAGTACAGCAGCAGACAACGCACAGAATAACAGAATCTCCAAGCTGGAAGGGAAGACAAGGGCCATCTTGTTGAACCTCCTAACAATTCCAGAAATTGGGAGCCTTCCCAAGCTGTCTTTGAGCAGCCTTGGGTTTCCATAATTCCTCTACTCCTTTCTTTGTCCCTCCTGAAGTGATGAAAAGCTTCAGCTGCAGAGATAAAATCCCAGTCTTTTAGGATGTTTTCATAGTTGGTGAGGTTTTTTTTTAACCCCAAGTGTTCCAAGTTTGACCCTGGTTTGTTGTAAGGAACCACAGTTTAAACAAACCACAGTTCCAAGTCTGGATACCATGGAAAACTGTTGAATGCTAAAGTGAAAGTGGATGCTTGTAAGTCCTCTCCTGTCGTGCCAAGAATGAGGAGAGGACAGTGTGCAAGAGCAAAGCTCATTCCCGTAATTCTAAACCACAGTTTAACAGTACATACTCTGAGCACCAATACTCTTCTTTAGGAACACTTGTAGAAGCGCAACAGATGCTGAAACCCAAGATAAACAAAAACATACTCCACCATAAGTGCCATTACTGTTCCAATTGGTGGCTCAGATTTATTTATCCTGAAGTCTTCACAAGTAAATTCAAAATAAGAACAATTTGGGAGCAAAATGGACTAGCCAACACGGAGAGATATGGAGAAGAGAGGAACAATGATTACTGAGGAGGAATTCTTTTGAAGTCCTAAGTCCAATATTCAAGCCTTAGAGAGTCTGGGAGTTTTAGGGTCACACTCCAATCCTGGTGGGGAAAAAGGCAGAGGCGTGAAGTGTCAAATTAAAAATGGAAGGATGGATGGATGGGGTCCACCAATGTGCCTTTAGTAGAGTCAACAGGTCCCTGCCTTTTCTAAGTGCTGCCTGTTCGTTCGTTGGCTGTTGCTGGTTGCAAATGCTACTGACCTTGATCACAGTTCAAAGTGGGTTTCATGCATTCGTACCAACCAGTGTCGTCATTTCCCTTCCCTTCTAAAAATAAAAGGAGTGCAGAAGGGGAAGCTGCTTGTGACACGCCACAGAGGGCTATTTAAACATCCAAGAGTGCCCCTGCTAGTCGCTTCCATGTTGGCAAATGTCACACAGGGACTGACTCAGCCTGCAATCCTATACTCACTTACCTGAGAGTAAACAGCACTGCATGTAATGGAACGAGCTTATGAGCAGGAACATATTGGATCATGCCAGCCAATTTTCCTAGTCATGGAAGCAACACTGGAAGTTTCTAAGCCAAGCTCACCCAAACTAGTGCCCCCCCCCCCAAGTAACCATATTGGCTGAAGATGGGATTTGTAGCTGTAATCTACCACAGCGGTCCTCCAAATTTGCTCTCAATCTTTGCAAATAATAATAATGGCACAACCAGCAGACTTAGCAAGAAGCACTGAAAAATGCTGGAAGTTGCAGTTCAATCATATCTGGAGGGCTATACGAGCCCCAACTCCAAAGGAAACCACGGCTGGTGATTCCAACCACGCAAGAAAGTCTGTTTCAGGCCCTTTCTTGCTATTTTCCATTCCTTTTTTTCTGATGCAGGGTCTTTCTTAAGCAGAGCAACAACTGCAAAGTTAGTTTGTCAGTTCAGACATCACACCAAGCCACGGCTGCACAAATCACGGTTTGTGGGCTCACTTTAAACGACGGTTCCTAACTCAAGTGCAGTGTGTCAGTTCAGACCTCATGCCAAGATATAACGAAGTTTTTAAAGCCCATTTTGGTACAAAATTTGAACTGGAGCCATCTTTACAGGGCAGGGTAGGAATTTCCAAGATGCTGTTGGGCTGTAACTCCTAGAATTCTTCACCACAAGCTATGCTGGCTAGGATTTGCAGTTCAACAAGACATGCCATTCCCCCCACCCATGGGGAAATGAATTGCGGTATTGCTTTGTGGAATGGACTAGTATCAAAAATCGGAATTCAGAGAGACAATATGGATTTCCCCCACTTCCTAATATCAGCAACTTGACTAGTCCCACCCATGAAATTTCAAGCCGCATCTCTGTTTTGAGGAATGATGTTCAATAAGCTGCTCCCCTAATCCCCCCTCAACCCTTTCTGGTGACAACGATAAATGGAAACACCAAAATTTGGTGGCTCATTGCCGCCGCCACCTACACCCCTAGCTCTTTGGAGCTACGCCACTAGCGACACCTTTGGCGCATCAATTTAATTAATGGACATGGTTAAGAGCTACCGCTAGTTCAGACAGAAATCAGGTTAAGGATTAGTTGGGTTTCTAGATACCAAATATGTCTGTATTAAAAAAACAAACAAACAAACAAGAGTGACCTACAATGGGGGTAAGAAACTGGCACGGGGGTGACGCCAACCTGACCAGTCTCCGACAGACATCGTTACAGCCCCCACGAAGGCGGCAGCAGTATCCTTTTTCCAAGCTGAACAAACACAAGCCAAGAGCGATAAATATGGTCAGAGCAAGGGGGAAGAGAGTTTTGGGATTGGCAGTTTAGGAAGGGGTGCTTGGAAATTTCTCTGCTAGAGAGCTCTAGTGCTTCACTGAAGCACAAACCTCAGCTTTTAATGTATAAACAGGGATGCTTTATTTTATATTCTAAACTTTTGTATGTTCTTGAATGACTTTATATTATTTTATGCAGGGACTTGTTTTTAAAATTTCATTGTTTGGGGTCTTTTTTTTTTTACTCTTTCTGAAAGCCACCTTTGGCCCCACTCTGGGATAAAGGCAGTATGTAAATGAAATAAATACCAGTAAATACATATAAATAATTTCCATAGGAGACAGCTGTGGCAACTGAAGTGGAATCATACAGCCCTAGATTTCTTTTATGATGGCTTAAAGGGTTATGGCTGTCTCGGCCCTACAAGAATCCCAAGAAATGTGGTAGGAGTTAAGGTGTAATGGTTTAACGATCTTAAGCCCCCTCTCACAGAACTACAGCTCCCTAGCTCCCCTGCAGAGGGTCAATGATTGTTAAAAAAAAAAATTACTCCCTTTGTCCCCGACCGGAATTTGCTAACAACATTCAGTGGAGTTGGGAAAATTTCCCTTTTTTGGACTGCAACCCCTCCAGAATTCCCCAGCCAACATGTCCAATGGATTCTGGAAGATGCAGTCTGAAAAAAGATTCCCTCCTACTCACAAAAAGAAATCTCCTGAGTATCTAAGCTTTTCACACTGGTGTCTGGGTTGCTCAGTACTGCAGCACCAGGGGATCTGCCTTTCTGAGAAGACCCTTACCCAATTTGTATAAAACAAGCTGAACTTGTGTTTACCCTGAAGGGGAAAAAGAGACGATACTGCACGTATTAGAAACAATGAGACAGTAGAAGGAGCTGGAGAGATCCATCCTCATTTTGAAAACAAACACGGCAACCTTCAGATGTACATGTTTCCCAAGCACAACCCCTGATGGAAAGAAAAAATATCTCCTAACCCTCCTAGACTTCAGCACCCCTCCTTCCCAGACACAGATCCATCTCCTTGTACTGTTCAATGCCGTGGTCGTTTGATGGGTTGAGTGACAGGTGAACAGAAGGCGGTTATGCTATTTAAAGGAGACGGAAGGTGAGGACGACAGGGGATCGGACGGGGGGGGGCTCACTTGACCGGTGGAAACCTCCTCACCATTCCTTGGGTCATTAGCCACTTGTCTATTGGCTCCATGTCTGAGCTCCCACCTTTACCTCTCCTCTGTGTGTTGAGAATAGAAAGTCCCATTAAAATATAAATACATAAGAAAGGAACAAACACAAAGCGGCAACAGCCAATGACAAGATGGAAACAAGACCACATTTGATTCAGGGTACCCATGCATGGCCTCCATCTTAAGCCATTTCCACACCAGACTGCTATAGTGCTATTACTCCACTTTCAACATCCTACGGAATCCTCTCCCTCAACTGCAAAGCCCAGGATTCCATAGGATGTTGAAAGTGGAATCATAGCACTGTGACAGTCTAGTGCAGAAACGGCCTCCGAAAAAGCCCCCTATGTTCCGTTTTTCAGTCCCTCGCCTATGGAAACTTAAGAATCACCTCCGTGTGACCATGTAAAGATTTTCCTGTAAATCAGAAGAGAAAAAAAGGTCTCCTTCTTTTTCTTCAGAATGGAATCAGAAGGTGCTTTCTCCAGTGCTCATGTGTGAACTCCCACAAATAGGTGCAGCTCAGACTCATCTGTGTGAATCTCCAAGTGACCACAAAGAAGAGGAGCAGGCTGCTTATCTGTAACTGTGGCTCTTTGAGTGGTCATCTGTAAACTCACACGAATGGGCACAGATCAGATATATTCATCTGAGTCACAGAGACCACGACGAAAAAGGAGGTTACCCCTAAATCCACCTCTTTCGTACAGTTTTAGGTTCTGGTGGTCTGCCTGAGATTATCTCACTGAGAAAAAGGCCCGCTCCAGCTGAACCAAACATCCAGGTAGGAGGTAGAACTGAAAATGTCTGGAGGGCTTCAGCTTCTCTATCTCAATTCACAATACTCTGGGGGCTTTTGGAGTAAGCTGCTCAGAAGGAAAACCCACTGAGTTCAGCGGGGCTCACTTCCAGGAAAGGACATGGAAGACTCCTGTCTAAATGTAAGACGCTGGATTTCATGGTCTCACCTCCTCTTCAGATGGTTAACATGTGTTCCTCACCAGAGGTTGCTGGACCACAACTCTCATTATCCATCACAATAGGATTTGATGGCTGGGGCTGATAGGAGTTATAGTCCAACAACATCTCCGGAGGGCCACAAGTTTTACTCTCCTGCTTTAAAAACATAAGCTAAGCATTCTATGAAATGCCAGAGAAGAAAGGTGCTTAAAGTTCCTCCATGTTTCCTGCCCCATCTGGGACTAATCTGCATTTAAAAGCATTCACAAATCTGGTTTAAATCTCCTCTCTACGACAACTGCTGCCTTGGATCCCATTTGCAAGAAGGATGTGATAGCACATAATTCAATAAATAAATAAATAAATGATTTCTGGTATCATACACGAGTTGCAACAGAAGCTTGCTGTGCATTCTCATCTGCTACTACAGAAAACCTCACCTTTTGATGCCCCATTATCTGAAGATTTGCTCTTTCAATGCTTCCAAATTGAGAACAAGTTCCATTAATTCAATGGGGGTTATGCTCTTTCATCAGTTCTTGCCCACTGTGGCTCGCTTGGAACGGCTCGCATGCTCATGCTGCTTGCAAAGCAAGGGGTGGGAGAAGCCCATCCAACTGAGAGACTTTGCAAGCAGCATATGCGGGCCTTTGTTAAGTCCTTCATGCTCCCTAGAGTGCAGTCCATGGTTCTGCTTTTCAACCAATTCTGTTTTCTGACATGCTCCAGTCCCTAACCTGTCAGATGCATGGTGGAAGCCTGTACAACAACCCACTGACCTTCTTGGGAAATGCACTTCCCTCTTTGTGTTTGCAAACCCTTAATATGTTGATAAACTGCAACCGAGCCACAGATGGTTAAGAAAGAAATGGAATACTCCAGTAGCGTGTCACAGATTGCAATAACAGCTTTGCATTCTGCTGAGTAGCAGGATGTTCCCAGGGGCATCTTGGCAGGCAGGCAAAGTCTGAGAAGAAGGAAACCTTCAAACACTTTAACCCAGTTGTGTTGACTCAGACGGTGGGGGGAGCCCTTTGAACTGACAACACTCTCAGCTGATAAGAACTCTGCTGACAAAGAACCGGGCCAGCAGTTCCGAGATCTGAAGCAAGACTCACATCAGGAGGGGCAAGGAGTGCCCTAAGGCTGTACGTGGCCCCTCAAAGTCTCTTTTGTGGCCCTTGAGCCCTCTGGACTTCACTGGAAAAGAAGGAGAGGTCAACTGTTTTTCTTGGAAGCCTCTGGAAATGGCGATTTGCCTCCTAAGTAGGTCGCAGGGCCCCTCTGCACTTTTTAAAAGGAGCCTTTTTTTCTCCCCCCAAACTAGAAATGGACTTCTAGACGCTTCTGGTTCTGCTTTCTGCTTTGGGTTGAGTTGGTTTTTGCAGGAGGGAAGACAGTCTGTGTTGCTTTTGGAAGCTTCTGGGGTCAGAAACTGGCTCCTTGGCCTGCCACGTTTGCCCACTTGTGTCTTAGATGGAATTCTAGTGAACATTGACACTGGTGGATTCTCCTAACACAAACTGCAAATCTGTCCCCTGTTTCTTCCCTCACTTTCTTGGAAAAGTTCCTTTTTCTGGATGATAACGCCCAGAATTCTGGGTGTTGTGGTTCCCCCTCCCTCCCCAAAAAAAGAAAAGAAAAGAAAAGAATGTCTTTGTCCAACCTCCTGCGAGAACATCCTTCACCTCCAGCCCCTTTAGCCACCTCCAATAGTCAAAAAGGCAGAAAATTCTATTTTCAAAACTCTGCCCCTCTTCTGTCTTTTCCAGGAGTGACTGTGATTTCCCTCCCTTTATAACTCCCCTGGCTCTTTCCTCATCTCTCATATAGTTTCAGACTCTCGGCTTCCCTACATAGAATAGAAAGATTATTCCAATCTGCCATAAGCAGGATAGAGGTGGCTCTCTTGCACCCTCAAGAGGATGTAATGCAAAGTTGAAGGAAGGAATCTATAAATGTCAGCTACCTCTGCTACAAAAAAAAAAAAAAGTATGAAAACAAACAGCTGGAATTCTAAAAGAGGAGTTTATTTTTTATCCAAAGGGAAAAGGAAGACCCCTCTGTATAGTCAGTGAAGACAACCATGAGAGATCTTTGTGTCCTGAATCCAGCCCAGACCTTTGGAAAGAAGCAGGTTTTTAAAAAATTCACCTTCACCCACAAGTTATAATTTACCTGTTTTTCAAAACAGAGACCAAAGGTGCAAGGAGATACACTTGCTTTTCAGGAAAGACCAGTTACCGTATGGCTAAGACTGATTCCAAGAAATCTAGGTACTGGGAGAACCTTGCAGCAATTCCACGCCAAATGCCTTTCAGCTCCTTCCAGCAATCAAGACTAAGGATTTAATCTTGAAATCGATTTCTACAAAAATGTTATTCAGCACCACCAAGTCCAAGGCAAGGCCATCCCAACTTTCTGGAATTTAAGGCTGGCTGCCTCAAGCTGTAGAACTGCATCAAAGAGGACATATCTGCTTGCATCCGGCACCACCAGCAAAGTCCAAAGATAGATCTCCTCAGTTCAAAACGCAAGAGAGCAGAGCAATGACTTACCCCTCCTGTATTCTGTTTCCGAACATCCAGGGCAGACGCCAGTCCTCTAACAGCCTTGGGGTCTTCATAGGTCACCCTGAAACAGAGGGAACATGAGTATGGTAAAGACTCCGGCAGCCACAAATGCAAAACCAGATGTACTGGGAGAAGCCAGCAGTCCTTCAGCATTGTTTCTGATTAATTTTCCTATTCTCTTTGAACTCATGGAGTTATCTATGAAAAGGACTGGGACTCCCAACAGTGTTGCCAGATGCAATCATATACAGTCGTTCCTCCACATCTGTAGGTTTGACCTTCACAGATTTGATTATTTGCAAGTTTCTTCAGCCCCTGCCCCCTCAACTCAAGTGCTTCTTTTCTGGGGGAACCTCCCCTCTCAGAGGCTCTGATCAGGACACAGTCCTTTAAAAATCCACCTCTGGTCTTCTTCCTCCTCCACCACCCACTGCCTAGCTACTAAGGAGAGCTCACAGCTCAATTTTGCTGCACCATCGGCTCCCTTCCAATGCCCCCCACACCTAAAGAAGGAGACGGGTAAGGGAGAGGAAGCATAGGGCCACCAGGCCAACCTACCCCTTTCTTTCTCCTTCCCCTGACCTGGTTTGGACCCTGGGGGCCTGTTCTCCCCACCATGCCTTGGCCCCCTTCCCACAAACACACACACACTTTGATATTTGTAATTTTTCCACTTTTGCACCCCTAACCATAATGAATATACAGGGCCAACTGTACATGGGTTCTGTTTTTCAACCAGTCCATTTTCTGACAGTGCTCTAGTCCCTAATCTGACAGATAAGCGAGGGACGCCTATATCCAAGAAAGCTTCAGCTAAAATAAAAAACAGCCTTAACGGTGCTGCCGTGCGCTTTTTTTTCTCTCCTCCCTTCCTCCCTTTCATACCGCAAGAGATTACGGTGGCTACTTCTCCGAACGCCACTGCCTCTGTGTGTGTGCTCTGTGCCAACGCCGTGAACGTGAACGTCAGGGACTCTCTGGGAGGCCTTTGGGGCCATAATTCATCCAGCAGGTCCCCAGGGAGCCTGCATTACTCTCCTTCAGCAGCTTAAGAGGTGGTGACAGGGCAATAACTGTCCCTTCCAGGATAATGGATTGGCAAAGGCTCAATGCTCCATTAGGCTTTCAGGGTAGAAAAAGAGCTGAAGCTCGCAAAATAGGAAGCAGCCCTGTTGTTGGTAGGGTCTGAGATTATTGCAGGATAAAAGGGCACAGATCTTTTATTCAAATTGGCTTCAGGCAGCCTGTCCAAGAGGGCAAGACAAGAGGCCACCAAATCAATGTAAAGGGGAACATGGCCATTAACGTTTCCTTACCTCTCCGAGGCAAAGAGGTGGTAGGCTGTAAATGGTGTGTGTCTGTGTGTTTGAGAGGGGGAAAAAACCATATAGAACCTCATGAATGTATTTGCTGCAGCATAATGGCCAAGAGTCTGGATCGGAAAGCTACTGGTTCTACCGTAAAACCACTGTTGCCTCAACCTACACCTACACACATGCAATACATTACAGTGAGCCCATCACTGCAGGGGTTGGGGTTTCCAGCAAAAGTGGGGCAAAAATGATCAAAAATAAAATTCACAAAGGCTATTTTTTTTAACCTGAGAACACATCTCTAGGTCCTCCAGTAAGATTCTATGGTTAACATCCAACAGAAGATAACCATGGAATTGCACTGGAGGACCTAGAGATTCTTAGAGCCAACATGTTTTTTCCTTCGCGGGGCAAATATGATAAGAATTTTTAAAATAAATAAAATGAATAACCCACAAATAAATCTGTGAATGTTGAACCTGCAAAAGTGGGGGCCACATAGTTCACAGCTTTGAAATGTTGGTTTGGGGAACTACGGCTCCCAGAAACCTTCAGCCAGAATACCCAGAAGATCTTTGGAAAAAAAGCCAGTGCCAGACCAAGGAGGGGTATTGCCAGTGTTCACCAGACTGATTTAGAGCAACAGGGATTGGCAGTACAAGGTGTGAGAGTGAAAAGAAAACATGATAAAATCCATGCTTTGTAGGCATAAAGTACTAGGTTCAATTCCTAGCATCTCTAGGTAGAGTCTTGCTTGAAACCCTGGACAGCCACCATAATGCCAGTCACTGTAGACAAAACTGAGCTAGGCAGACTGATGGTCGTAGTATAATAGCTTCTCCCTAATTTTCCACCCTATCCAAGTCCAGAAAAAAGAGCTGTTTGGAGTACAGCTTGCAAAATCTCCCATCTAGTAGGTAGTCCAAAAAAACGCTACACAAAACTTTTCCAAACTCACTTTACGAGGATTGTTTTAAGGATTAACATGATGATGAATGAGGGCTCTGGGCTTAACCAGCTCGGATGCTGAGGATTATTATTATGAATCAGACACATGAGCCCTTGCTTCAGTAGACAGGAAGTAAAGTTGAAGATTATCCTCTCTTTTCTCTTTGCTAAGCAAGGAAAAGCGGCTCAGAGTAAGGTATAATCTCCTCCTCCTCCTCTGACCAGAGCCAGCAATGGTTACTTCCTCCTTTGGAAGAAAACATTCACTGACTGCAGGAATGGAGTATGAGGTTTGCAAGAAGAAGTATAGTTGCAGAGTCCCTTCAACATATCCTTGCTCTGCCTCCCCATCCAGATGCATGTGTACCTTCCAGCTGTTTCCGACTTAGTGCAACCCTGAGGCAAACCTATCATGTGGATTTCTTGGCCAAATTTCTTCACCCAGCAGAAGAAGACTGGGGTAAAAGCTAAGCAGAAAAAGCCTGGCTTGCCTCCTTTGACACTCAGTCCACAAGAGAGGGGACTGGCATGGAACACAAGAGGGCCAGAAGGGACAGGCCCAGCCCAAGTTACAACAACAGAGATGAAAAAGGGGAGGCGAAAAGAAGGGCTCAGGTTCAGTTCATGGATCTGAAATTTCCTGCCACTGATGTGGTCAAAGAAGAGCTCCTCTGTTTTTGAACATTAAAATAAAGGTGGGAACTACATGGCCTTCCTTCCAGGGATCGCTGAAGTGCAACTTGCAGCCAAGCAAATGATGAAGAATGAGGGAGCCGAAGCTCAACAACATCCAAAGGCAGTATAATTTGCATCCCTGTGCTAAAATGTTAACAAGAGGCCTGGCCACTTTCCTGGAAAGCTGAGACCCCGTAGTCTTGGAGCCTGCACCCCAGAGGGCCACCTCGTACCCAAGAGAGTTCCCTTAAAATTAAGAGCATCAGCCAAGACACCTGCCCCTGCTCCTCCCCATCAGGACATACGT
The DNA here is from genome assembly GCA_030412105.1 of Cyclura pinguis. Classification (NCBI taxonomy): domain Eukaryota; kingdom Metazoa; phylum Chordata; class Lepidosauria; order Squamata; family Iguanidae; genus Cyclura; species Cyclura pinguis. Next base: position 2,407,682 of record CM059609.1, on the reverse strand, counting down.
CTTACGCTGCTCTGCCAATGAACCGCCTCTCGTTTGTGCGAACATGTCAAAGTCGTCACGGGGGTTGGACTGCTGGAGGGAGCTGAGTGTCCCGCTGACGCTGCTTGTGCCCAAATCTAGAAAGACATGGAAAGAGGGAATGAAAACACTCTGGGATAGTGGCTCTTGACCCTTTGGGGGTAACCAACTCTTTTGAGAACAGCTCCAGTGACCAACACTGTGGACTAGCCTCATGCCATTCCTGTTTACTAAACGCTTGCTCCTCAAAAGAAAATGGAGGACAAAGCAGCACTCACCAAGTCCAGCAAGCTGGGAAGAAAGCGTTGATGCTGGAGCCGTGTTTCCAACCATAGGGCTGACCACCGCCGGAGAGCCGGGCCCTAGGTCTATTAGGTTGTCTTCAGTCACCTCACTGAGAACCTATTGGGCCATTCATGATAAGAAAAGTGGTCACACACATGGTAGAAGTAAGCACTCACAGGAACTGTAGCCCCTAAGCTGTGGAACTCTCTTTGAAAATGTAGGAAGTTACTTATACCGAGTCAGATCTCTGGCCAAACCAGCCCAGTATTGTAAATTGTGACTGATAAATGTGGCTTTCTAGAGTTTCGTGTTGTATTCGTTCCTATCCCAACATGGGGATCTCTACTGTTCCCTTCCAGTGGTCTCCCATCCAAGTATTAACCAAACCTGACCCTGCACTGCTCCCAAAATGAAACAAGTTCAGGTATGACATGGGTGTCACTGTATTCTGTGGCAGGGGGTTCCACAGTTTTGCTAGGCACTGGATAAGGCTGCGCTACTACTAAAGCCCAGCAGAACGACTCACCCCGTTGCTGGCGTTCTGTGCAGACCGTCCCAGTCTATACCGTTCAAACCTACAAGCAAACAAGGAGCACAACAGATGAGACGGTGCAGTTCTATAACAGAGCAAGGTCTTCTCACAAACACAGGGGGAGGAATTTGCCTTATGGCTAGAAGCAGTGCTCTTTATCCTACCCCCAAACCTCATCATACAGGTGTGTAGAAGAAAGAAGTGCACTCAGCCATTCAGCATGGCTGCTGGTCGACAACAGGGGCTCGCCTTGAGGCCCAAGTGCCCAGTCCAGGATGGGATTAAGGGGGGAAAAAGGCAAGATGAGTGATCTGAACCCAGAGTTGGAACTGCAGGGCCAGCCTGGCACAGGGATCTGTCACAATTCCCTTCTGCTATTACCTATCAGTAGAGCAGAGGTGGGCTGACTACACCCCATGTACTACGCATGATCCCCCAAGGCTTCCAAGAACACCCACTTGGAACTAGCAGCCACCAGCCCCTTCCCATTAAAAAGATGGAAATAAAGTCAGTATGATACAGGGGAAGGCAGAAATTATCTGGGCTCCATGTTACAAGAGCTCATAGAGAAGAGTGGCACACCTCTCATATCTGAGGAAGACGTTGTTCAGGTCGTCGTTCACGTGAAGCAGCTCTTCCGTGACTTCCTCGTTGGACACTCGGGAAATGAGCTCCACAATCCGTTGCTGCATGGCTCGGCAAGTGCGGTTCAGCTCCTGCAGAGAAGACAAACAAAGACACCATTCTGTTGGTGCACAGTATCAAAGGCAAGAAGTGACGGCCAAAGGCTTGGGGCAAGATGGTGCTGCTCTGGATGTTGCTAGATTGCAACTGCTATCAGCCCCCAGACACCAGAAATACTGCTGGGAGCTGTAGTCCAGCAACAGCTGAAGGGTTCACAGTTCCCCTCTTGTAGGAAAGGGAAGCAGATTACTCCAAGGCTGAACTGTGGTGGCACAGCTCTGTGCTCACCTATGCTGCACAGTGGCATCACACTGCTGGACAACATTAGGAGGAACTTCCTGACGGTAAGAGCATTTTGACAGTGGAACACACTGCTGGCTGGGAGTATGGTAGAGTCTCCTTCTTTGGAGGTTTTTAAACAGAGGCTGGATGGCCGTCAGTTGGGAATGCTTTGATGGTGTATTCCTGCATGGCAGAATGGGGTTGGATTCGATGGCCCTTGTGGCCTCTTTCAGCTTAGGATTCTATGGTTCTAAGTTCTTAGAGAGGGGAGCAGGAATATCCTATGGATAGCAATACAGCCACTGAAAACAAGGTCAGAAGTCATCTATCTCTATTGCTTTCTGTATGTATGTTCCTTTCCTTCTTTTTTTTTTTAGTTTTCAACTTTTCCTTTGTTTCTTCCTCTGTTACTTTGTTTAAATTTTTTTATTGTATCTGAGAAAACATTAATAAAAAAAAACGAACCACAGAATGGCACTTAAACATCCAAGAATGCTTGGATGTTTCACGCAAGCCTTGAGAAGTCTCAGATTAAAATCCAGGCCAGCTGACATAAACCAGAGTAACTTGCCCAAGCAGAGGAAAAAGAAACCCTGAAGAGAATGAGGCTATGACCAGTCAATGCATCCTGAATCCTAAAGTATACGACAGCAGTCAAAGAGTGCATGCACAATTTGATTGATTAGCAGAATTAGAAGCACGCTATGAGGTCTCAGAAATTGAAATTCTTGGCAGAGGCTGTGTAGCAGCAGGTACGCAAGTCTTCTGCAAATGGCCCAGGGCATTGTGGGGTGGGGGAGGTGGACAGTAAGGAAAAGAAATAGATAACCAGCTGGTCTCAGCTCAGAGGTGGCTCAAATCCGCAGAAACTGGCCTTGGGGCAGTTGCTCAGTTAATTAGCAAGGGCTCTTAGAAGCCGTTCATGCAGATCAGGGTAATGGCCATGCTTTTTCTAGACACTACCATTTTGGTAGAGGGGGTTCCATGGGTGAATTCTGTCATTCAGTGTCTCTCTTTTAATTAGTATCTTATTCTGCCAAGAAAGAAGACCAGCAAGCAAAAATCTTCATCCTCCTTCACTAGCTTTGTGAATGCAAGGAAGGCTTATTGGTGGAGATGCATTCAAACCAAGACCTCTCTTCTTGGAATTAGCTGTGGAAAAACAGTTTTGCCATTTGGTTACAATACCCATCAGTATCTAAAGCAGGGGCTGGCAACTGTGGAAGGCTAGGGGGCTGCATTAGGAGGAACACCATGCTAACCCCCACAAAATAAATTTTTTTTTGGTCTCCTCCCTGTTTTTCCTTGTCCCCAAATGCCAAGAATTTTCACCATGTTTTTAGGTCCCCTGGAGCCACTTTAGGTCCAGGAGAGGCTTTTTTTAAACAACAGGAAGTGAACCTGAAGCCACTTCCTATTTCAGCATAGGTCTCTCCTGGGCCTAAATTGGCAAAAATGTGGCAAAAAACGCCCTCCCAACATTTAGGAGTAAAAATGTTTTTTAAAAAATTTGACCCCCAGGGGCCACAAAAGTAGCCTAGGGGGCTGCACACAGTCATGGGCCACACTTCGCCATCTCTAATGAAATGCTATAGTAGAGTTTTCGTCAAGGGTTCTGCACCGTCAACTGTGGCAAAAAGACTTCTGGTTGCAAAATTATGGAAATGTACATGAAATAAGAGTTTTCAAAGCTGCGAGGAAAGAGGAGAAGAAGAGAAGATCCAGGAGCAAATTCAGTTCTAATAAACTTACCTGCAGCAGTTCAAGGTCTGATGAATCCTCCTGTCCCGGGACCATTTCCGTCAGCATCTCCGACATGACTTTTGTGTTTCCCCGAACCACATCTAGTTCACTGCGCAGCCGTGCAATCTCCAAGAGAAGGAGGAATGGGAAGGAGAGAAAAGTGGTGTTTTTGGTTTGGAATTTAAGATGCACCCCAGTTTAAAACGTGTGGGGCTTCCTTCCCCACCATGCACTGGTGAAAGAGCCTTCTCCTGCCCCACTTGCAGGATACCTGCTCTGTGTTTGCAGTGATGGGGCCAGTCACGTTCAAAGCCGGTGCCTGAGGAGCCGAGTAAGCGGTCGGAGAGGGAGATGAGTAGGACCCAGAGCTCATTCGCTGATGGGATTGGGACCTGTTCATGTTGGCAGCTGGGTCGACCTCAGGAACACTCTAGAAAAAGAACACAATGCCAGAATGCTCAAAATTGTGAGACAGACTACTCTCAGAAATCAACCTTTCGGGAAGCCCAACAGAGGAATACATCAGTGTTTGGCAAAGTTACTTTTTCAGAGGGAGGTGGCCATACTGGAAGGGAGAAGTATGGGAGCTTTCACCCAAACAAAAGGAACTTGGCAACTAGTTCTCCAGGCAAAATGCCTTCCAGGTGACCACAACAAGAACACACCCATGAGGGGGAAAAAAAGGTTTTCAAAAACTTTCAAAAATTATATTTTAAAAAAGGGCTCCTCTGGGCCTAAAATGGCCCAGGGTGGCCAAAAAAAGTGGCAAAAATGCCACCCACACCCCCTAGAAGGAGCTGGGGGGAAATTGTTGATTCTTGGGCGCCATAAAAATAGCACTGGGATGGCATGTGGGCTTCAGACCATACTTTGCCCACCCCTACTTTAAGTGCAGCTGTCAGGAGTGTCCTTAAACCCCCAACCACTGAATTGTACCCCCACAAATACACAGACACCCACTGGTTTCCAACTGATTTCATATAAGATTCATGGGTACAGTGCAAAAACACCCCCTAATGTTCTCAAGCTCTGTTCCTTCTTAGTATCAACAATCGCTCTTCACCTTTGAAAACCAGACCACCCAGCCCGCTTACTCTCTGTGGAGTGTGGATCGGAGACAAAGCATCGAGGTCTGCCATGGGGAACTCCACGCCTTTCCTTTTGAGCTCTTCATAGATGTGCACCACTCCAGTCAAGTCGGGGCTGCTTCTAAAAGCATCAGCCCAGGCCTGGAAATAAACAAGCAACCAGGATGGTCTCAAAACTTCTACACACAACTAAATTTTCCTCCCACATGGTAGCAATTATGTAGAACATTAATCCCCCAAAAGCTCCATTTTTGCAAGATCTGTTCAGAGGTTTGCCATGGTCGTCCTCTAAGGTCAAGGGAGCGTGGCTTGCCCAAGGTCTCCCAGTGAGATCTGAAACTCCTAGAGTCCTAGTCTGACACTGAAACAGTAGAATACACTGATTCTGTACCATTTACAAAAAGAAAAAGAGTGTGTCAGAATACTGCACTTTGTCAACGATCCATTTCTTCCAGAATTCTGTGACCTCACAAACTCTTCCATCTTCTAGCAAAAGCCCTACAGGTGCGTTAAAGAGAAAAGGCTAAAAGATTTAAGTCACAGAAATGACAATGAACAAATATCCCCCATTCAATATGACTGCAGCTACAACTCATCCCTGTCCTTGAACATTTTGGACAAGGTGACAGCCCCAAAACCTCAGAGAAGGAGACAGGTGAAAGACACCATCGCAAACATAAACACAATACAAGTGTGGATTAGAACAGCTTCTTCGCCTCCTTAATCCAGGCCATCAAAAGTGAGCTTAGGCAGGAAGGATGTAAAGCATTTCCTGAAAGCCGTCATGCTCTGCCTTTGGCAAACCTCCAGGAAAAGGGCAAGCTAAACCCTTCTGAGGCCATCACCGAAGACGGCTCTTCAGGAGCCCTTGAGTTTTGCATACAGCCGAGAAGCAGCGAGTGGCAAGAAATACTGGACGCTGGTCAGTAAGTTATGAGGGGAACAAAGGTGCTACATTGGTGTCATACATAGCAATTTCCAAGGGCAACCTCCTGGCATCTTTGAGGGCTCCATACTCCACTAAATTGTACCCCCATATTTTTCTTTTTAAAGGTAGGACGACAAAAATGACTGAGCCTATCCATGCACAACCTCTTGGCTACACTTTATCCATCCATGTTACAACCATTTCATTGTAAGGAGTAAGCACGTCATTCTTCACTAGGTTTCCTCTTCAAGGAAGCTCTAAGTAATTTTAACAATTCTCTTCCCACTGTGAGAAAGCCTTCAAATATCATGCAATTTTCAAAGCCTACAATCTTCTTCTCACTGTGAGAAAGCCTTCAAAAATCACACAATTTTCAAAGCCCATTCACAATTCGGGACTGATTCTGTACAAAATTCACAAATGGATGTTTTCCACAAATGGTTGTTTATTCCCTTAAACTGTCACAAAGCAGAAAAAGGTCTAGTGACTTTTGCTATTTCTCCCCCTCTTTCTTGCATGCGCAGGCATGATGCCAGAAAAATATCAAGTAAAGAAACTGAATTACAAGCTAAACCAAATGAGATCACACTCACAGATCCTAGGAAGCCTACAGAGGAGAATACGTGATCAACTGTGGGCTAGCTGTTCCATTTTCCCAAAAAGATAATTAAATGTGTCAATTCTCAGTTGCAAGGGACTTCTAGCCACTGCCACTGGACAAAAAGAAACCTGATCTGTAAAGATCCACATGGTCCAGTTTCCAAGAGCTGATTTAATTACGATAGGAGGAGCCTTGTTGCCTAAGTAATGCTCACTCCCTTCTAGCTTCTTGGCATCTTCTCGCACAGCATTGTATTTCAGACTGCTTAACTTGGGAGACCCAGAGCTTGTGAAAGTTACTTTTTCTGGTAACTTATGGGAATTGCAATCCTGCCGTTTTCTCTGAGAAGTCCCCTGCCAGTGTTACCTCCCAGCCCACTACTGTTGTGACCCAGCAGCTGTTTAGTATATTTACTTTGGCTCCTCAGCAGAAGCCTGTCTGACATGAACGACCCTACCAACAGCACTGCTACCGACATGACAGCCTCTTGCTTCACAGAAGCACACAGCCCCACCATCACAGAAAAGGAGTACCACGGCAGGAGACGTGACCTAAGTCTGCAAGACCTGAGCTGGGCTGTTAATGACTCGGCTGTCTCTCATTCATAGGGTTGCTACCTTCACTTGATGGTAATTAACAACAACAAGAAACTATAATTATATTGAATGCTCTCAGAATTTGGGGTGTATTTACATGTGTGGAAGAGGCCCCACAAGCATCTTTCTTTCAGAAAGCAAATCACCATTTTTTGAAAAAAAAAATCTTTCCACAGACCTGAATCAATGCAAGTACTTTGTCCTGGACAATGGTAGGAGGGTTGTTCTTGGGAGAGATGATTTTCACGAGGACGCCGTCAATGAAGTCACGGCTGGCGACGAGGACGTGGAAGCGATGGCCACAGTTCTTCACACATGTTTCCAGTACCTAGGCATGAAAAGAGTCACATTACAGGTGGATAATACAAAGACAGCAACTGAGCATACAAACTCAAATCTCATTGGGCAATACTCCCTATCAGCTACTTAGTTCTGAGTATACTATAAGGAAGTCCATTCATACGAGCGAATGACATTTCCATCAGGTTTATAGGGATGAAGCCAGGAGAGGTTACTAAGTACACTTAGTTAAATTTACTTAGTTATATTAACTAACAGAACCAGTGTGGAGTGCGGCATAAGTACTGAATTGCAACTTTGGAGAGCAGGGTTCAAATCCCCGCTCAGCCATGGAAACCCACTGGGTGACCTTGGGCAAGTCACATTCTCTCAGCCTCAGAGGAAAGCAAACCATGGTCTTTGTCTTGGTGTAGCATCCAGTTTCTATAAAGGGCTAGTTTTCAGAAAGGAGTGATGTAACCCAGACCTTTAAGCTGAGTCACTTGTCACCAATCCCAGCTTTCCTTGGGGCTGGTACAGGAACAGACTATCACTATCTAATAAGAAGCAGCTTAAGGGGTGAAAATACAGTACCCAAAGCTGTTTTTGTGGCTCTCAACCTCTTGAGATTCCATGAGTAGCCCTACCTCTGGGCCCTCCAAAGGGTAACTTGGTTGCTCACTGAGGCCAGCCAAAATCTGTGCACTCCTAGACTTCACCTCCATACCTCAAGATGGCTACCTGGCACGTTCCCTTTCCACACAAGGTGGGAAGAATTTCATTTGGCCAAAATTGTTCATAAACGCTGCCTTTAATTTGCACTTACTCGGCCTAATATGTTGATCAGATCCTCTATATATTTTTAATGAGTTTCCACATTTTTCTGAATTTTGCGATAATATCTTGACTCAAACTTGGCATACAAAAGTGTTTGCACTAAAGTCAATTGCACAGAAAAATACTTTTGTGGAGACAGTAGCATACAAAAATATACAGTATACACATTTTCATGCATTTCTTTTTTTTAGATTATCAGACCTATGTGGAACTGGATGGAATCAACTTATACTAAGTCCATGTGAAATAAACAGGAAGCAAGAAAGGGGTGGATTTTCACAGTTACGACAGATAGCCCTTCTACTACACCTTGTTCACTTTTAGGTTGGCAAGGTGTGGGACTAGGAGTTTCCAACCAGCGACCCTTAAGTCACGCCCCTTTTCCCCCCACTCCACTTACCGTTAAAGCCAACATCACTTCTCTGTAGTTTTTGTTTCCATTCAACCTCTTCTTGAGTGCTCGGATGGCATCCTTTGGCCTAACAGAAAGTGAGGCAGTGATAAGAATATAGAACCAAGGTTAAGAGAGAAGTAAAAGTACTTGTATTTCTCACAGTGCATAGCATAGCTAACAAAACCTCTGACAAAGCACCTCCCTCCCAGGCTCCTTTTCTTCCTCATCCTCTGTCTTTCTGGAAGTTTTTTTTTACATCATCAGCATTAGGAAGATGGTGAAGAACAGTAGGAGAAACACAGACTTTCAGTGTTGGGCTGCAGCTGCATGTCTGGAGTAAACAATGCAATAAATCTCAAGCTAGGAAAGAGCAAGATTCTGCTCTAGTTGATGCTACAAGCAGCAGCGTGTGCCTGCCTACAACAGGCAATGGAAACAGCAGCTGCCTCCAGAATCCTTTACTGAGCATGTGTGAACAGCAAAACAGAAAAGGGGAAGAGCAGATAAGCCTGCCTCGCCAGCTCCCCCCAGCATGTTTCCTTTTTTTTTTTTTTTTTTTAAAAGGACAGATCTATGAATTCAGTCACCACAATGGAAAATCGTAAGGAAAAAAAAGGGGGCTAAAGAAAGAAAAAACCATCCCGGGATGTATTTTGGAAGAAGTCTTCAAGTGGTCTCAGAAGACTCAGAATAATTTTATTTAAGCAAGGCTTACTTGACCTGGTTGTTTCATTTCAAATATGCACATTGCTAGTTTTGGATAAAAACAGCTGAAACAGCGTTGGAAGGGACCTCATGGGTTACTGAGTCCAACTCCCTGAGCCTCCCCAGCCGCTTTTGGAAGATGTCCGGCAAAGGAGACCCCAATCTAGGCAACTGATTCCATTGCTGAATTGCTCTTATTGTCAAGAAGGTCCTTCAAATGTTCAATCAATATTTTCTTTTTTGTGGTATAGGAGTCTCTCCCTACGGTTTCTCTGTTATCTCTGCCTCTGATACCAAATTTTCTCTTAAAGAAAGGCCTAGGAACACACCTACTGCAATAACAGAGGTGTCCCTCTACAGGGAATACTGCTTGAGAGCTCTTGAAGTTCAACTCTTTTAAGCCTTGGTGTCTGGAGATTTGGCTCACTGGTATAGCCCAAGTTTTCAAAGAGCTGGGCCGCTGCATTTCCCTGTGTTCACACACAAATGTCTTGAGTTTCAGCCGAGACAACGGAAACAAGAAGAAACCCAGTGCCAACTCATGCTGGGCCAGGGGCCAGATGGAAGCTGCCATGCTAGTGCTGCAAAGTAGCCAGCAATGCTGCAAGAAGAAAAGGATTGTTCCACTGGCCCTGGCACTATCAAGCGGGCACAAAAGGGGAGGCATGGAACCCTTTGGGACATGTGACAACAGCAGAGGCACACTGCGTTGATGACTACTTGCAGTTGCCTTGATTTGCCTCAAAGTTGGCTTCCCTGTCTCCACGGCCCTTCCACCTGGAGGCAAAAACCTTCTCAGACAAGCAGTCTTTTAGCAGATGACTACTCCACCTTTCTCCTGGAGTTAAAAATCTGAGGGGGCCTCTGGAGCGGGGAGTCATAAGGGCTGCACTTAGGGCTTCCAAGAGCTGCATGTGTTTTGCCTACTCTTGCTTTAGGAAGATAGGAAGTTGGTTTATATCAAGTCAGAGCCTTGCTCTATCTAAACCCAGCACTATCAATTCTGGCAGCAATGCTTCTCCGGGATTCCAGGTAGAGTTCTCATCCATTCCTGCCTGGAGACGGTGGGAATGAAGCCCCAGTCCCTTCTGTGCGTAAGGGAGATGCTCAGCCACTGAGCTACTGCCCTTTCTGCCATCATCCCCTGAAGAACAGCAATGCCTGGCTTTTAGAATGCCCACAAGAGGGCACAGCAAGCCATTATTTGCTCTTTGCCAGCATCATCCGTGCGCACACACACACGCAGACACCTACCCCTCTTCTGTCTCGTTAATGATGTCACATATTTCCATGTTAAGTGTCCAGTCTTCACTCTGTAGGGAGCCATCTGTGGCCTTTTCTAGAGGAACGTAGAAAGAGAAAACAGAAAACAAGACATTCGGTCACCCTCCTCTGGATTCAAAGGCCAATTTGGAGACAAAAGCATATCCCAGACTGAAGGAAAGGTCAGCTGCCCACAATTGATGAGAGCTGCCTCGTAGGCAAGCTGGGATGGGAAGGCAGTAGAATCAAGGAAATGACACAATTCCCCTACCCACCCATCCACTTGCAAGACATCATTCGTCCCCTTCTGCATGTGGCTCAAAGAGTTGTTATTTATATTTAAATAACGGTGTAGATGCTTAAGTGGTGCACTAGGACTCTAGCAGACCAGCGTTCAAACCCCCACTTGGCCACAGAAACTCACTAGGGAACCTTGGGTTTTCAGACTTTCTCACAGTAGAAGGAAAATTGCTAAGATTATTCATCTCCTTTGAGAGCGAAAGTTATGAACAACTGCATCCCTACACCAGCCTGCTCCTTTTTACCTTGAAAATCTGTAGAGAATGAAACACACTGTCCCTTGCTAATATCTGTATTGTTTCTGTGCCATGACCAATTTTGCCAACTGATTACTGCAGATCAGACTGCTGTTAAAGAACAACAACAGAGCATGGAAGTTGCCAACTCACACCATTAAAAGGAGGTGGCTATTACATTTTCTTTACTATTCTTTTATTATTATTACAGGTTCAGCCTCCCTTATCCAGAAATCAGAAAACCTCTGAAAACCAAAACTTTTTGCCAGCAGCTGCCCGCTTCTGCTGTTGAGGCAGAAGTTCTGGACACTGTGCAAGGGGCTATCTTTACAGTGCCCTTGGCAGCCCCTCGCCCTGCAACAATCAAAAAGCCAATTTCTGCTTATGAAAGTCTTAGGAGCTGGAACAGTGCACCAAAACAAGCCAATCTCCCTACATCCAGTGCCACCTGGCAAGGGGTCTAAAGAAACCTGAAACAGACCCCAAGACTTCCAGTTTAGACTTTTACTTCTCTGTCCCAATGCTTCAGGCTTGGTATGGCCCACTGTGGGTCACTGGGGAAAATCTGACCCTGGACCTGTAAAATTTGCCTCTTGCGGACCTCTGGTATGGGAGAACTTCTGGCCTGCTAGAAGCTTTGGGCTTCAGAAGCTCCCACCACCACAGTCCATGGGGAGGAATTATGAGAGTTGTAGTCCAAAACAACTGGAGGGCCAAAGGTTTTCCAACCCTGCACTAGGACACACCCTCCAAAAAATCCAATAGCATCCTTTTTCATGTATCCATTCCTGTGGTACCATACATACATGGTATGAAATGAACTGGGAACACCGGTCCTACAGGGGAGAGGCCGACAATTATGAGTCAGACACATCCAAGCGAAGAAAATGTGTCAAATGCCAATAGGTTTAGCTATGGTATGTGACAGGAATATAATGACTGTGACAAAGATGGGTGGATCCCAGCAAACAAGCTATACCAATTTTAGGGTAGGTCTCCTTCCAGCTGCCCTTGCCTCTCTAGAAATGTTCACAGCCTTGAACTTTGGACTCCTAGCTATGGAAATACTAGGTTCCCCAATCTATTTCCAAAGATCCACTCATCCTGAGCTTGGGGTGGACCCCTATTTGGATTACAACTCCCAGAATCCCCCAGCTAGCATGGATATTATTGAGGGGATTTGAAGAGCCTTAGTCAACTTGCACAAACATTAGGGACTGATAAAGTTAACTTTTTGGACAACAGCTCCCAGAATCCCCTGGGCAACAAGGCCACAGGGATTCTGGGAATTGTAGTACAAACAAAGCAACTTTTTTGAAGCTATGACAGCCTGTATTGTGAAAATGCTACTGTATGATATCAGCCACAACATGCACCTGCAAGGGGGATTGCTAAGACATGCATTAATACAGAGGACCACAGAACTTGACCAGAGAACTGATGGCACTCTCCTAGAAAAGGGGTGGGGGCTCCTCAGAAAAGAGGCCCACATGGAAAGTGTTTGCTGAAGGTGAGAAGTACAGAAATAGCCAGCATGATAGAACCTTTTATCTTCTTTTATGTAAGCTTGGTCTCCTTTTATCTAAGCTTGGCCGTCTAGAGATCTTCTCCCTTCACAAGCCCCACTTTTCCTGCTTATGACTGAACAGGCCTTGGGCTTCTCTACTTTAGCACACTCTACAACTTGCAACAGAGCTTGCATTGTGTGGAAACTCCTTCAACCCGTGGGAAATGTCTGTGCTGAAGCAGAGAGATGCTCAGAGTCACTTGTTCAAGGTTGCAGGAAAGGTCAGCAGTAAGGCCCAGATATAAACTGAATTCTCCTGTCTGCTGTGCGATCGCTTCAAGGACATCAGTCTCCCCAGAGCCCAGTGTCAGCCTCCTGGTTTATTCAAAACAAGCCAAAGCCTATGCTGACCTCAAGGACAAAGTGGTGGGCCCTTTCTTTATCAGGTTGCTGCCCCCAAACTGGGATCTCTTCTTTGTTTCCCAAATAGGGGGAAAGGTACACTGCCTGAACAACAATCACAGTTCCCTCCTTGGCAAAGTGCAGGAAAGAGACCAGCTTAAAAACAGGAGCTCTAGTAGTCAGATCTTGCCTGCTTTGTGAAGTATGTTGGAACGCCTTTCCTCCATCCCAACTCCATCCCTGGCCTCGGAGGGACAGAACGAGAGGAAGACATAGCTCCATTCTGCCTAGACCCAGAAGCAGATGAAAGGCCCTTCCCTCCATCCCAACTGCCACTGCCCTGGTCTTGGAGGGAGAGGAGAAGAGGCAGGCACAGTCCTCTCACACCTAGGCCCGAAAGCAAATAAAAAGCCCTCCTCCCATCCCAACCACCACTGCTGTGGCCTTGGAGGGAGAGAAGAAGAGGCAGCCACAGCTCCATCCTGCACAGGCACAGTAGCAGATGAAAGGCCCTGCCTCCATCCCAACTGCCACTGCCCTGGTCTCAGAGGTCCCAACTCCCACTGCCCTGCGTCTGGGCCTAGAAGAGGCAATTTCTGCTAGATATTCTGCCATCCTCTTTCTCTTTTGTATCATGTCTTAATTAGATTGTAAGCCTGAGAGCAAGAAACTTTGTTGTCCCTTTACTTGTGCAGTGCCACGTACAATGATGGCACTATATAAACAGATGATAATAACAACAGCAACAACCTGAGGAAAGACCCACAAACATCACAGGTTTTCATGGTGCCAAAGGGAGGGGTTGGAAGAAAGCAGAAGCCAAAAGAAAAGGAGACAGAGCAAATCCTCTGCTACCAAGGAAAGAGGAACTTACAGCCTCCTCATCCTCTTTCTAAACTAGAGCAAAAGCCCTTCCCAGGTAAACCAGAGAGGACACATAAACCTCACACCTTTTCCTTCCGACTCTCCAAACCCTCCCATCACTCCTGTGCCGTCTCTCCCTCCAATGTACATCTGTGTCAGGATGGGATTTGTGCAGCCTTCCAGATGCTTGCTGGTTTGTTTAATTTACATTACATCTTTCTTCCAGTATGCGACTCAAAGCAGCTCATATTAAGTTTAAACCAAATAGATTTAAAATTATAATTAGTACAGGATGCATACCATTTCCAAAAGTAGCCAAATGGATACTTCCAAGAAATTCATAACCAGGAGGAATCTCTCTTCCCCTTTGCCTCAAAACCATGTTTGTCCTGAAAATCTGGTTAACACGGGCATATGTTGTCTCCAAATACCAAGATGACTAAGAACCACTGACAGGCCACAAATTTACTGAATTGATTCTTTAATGTTATTTTTAAATATTAGCAACCTTCACATGTGCCCATCTCCCATGCTTAAATTATGCAACACTCCCCTCTTTAAAAAATTCAGTTGATTGTAAAAATCAATGTCATCTGGTCCTTGTGTTTTGAAATGTCTTGTGTACAGCAATCAGTTTTACACTCCTCCTTAGTCATTGTTTGTCAAGACCAAGAAAACCACAGCCTCTGAACTCTGCCTCATTAAGGAAGTTATTCTAAACCTTTCAGATCATTTTGATACCCTTTTTTTTCCAGATTACAGTAGGATGACAGGAGTTGCATAGCATCAACTTCCTCCAAATCACGTTCATCGTTCAGACTCACCCCAGCCCCTTTATTCCACACCAGAATACCCTGGCACATCATGGCATTCCAATTCAACCTTCACTTCTCAGCACCCAGAATTTCCTCACATCCTCTCTCCCCCTACACAGTACCTTTGCTTACACTATTACACAGTAGGTCTTCTTCACATGCTTTGCAACCATCTGTCCACTTAACAGACAAGTGCGTGCAAGAAAGAGTTTGCTTCTTTAACTTAGGAATGTACTGGGGGGGGAAAAGCCTCAGTCATTCTGTATACTGTTTCCAGCAGCACAAATAAAACCATAGTGGCTGTGCTGCTAATGAGAGGTTGTGCACAGATCACTCAGACAGAACCACACAAATGGTTGGAATTTACACAGAGATGCATACGATATATTTTCTCAGCTGCAAGATATTTAGACCCGTAGGGTAATTGAGCCATGGAGAATGATATTTTCGGTCAATTTAACAAATGTTGCTGTATTCAGCAATCCACAGTGACAGAGAAGGATTACAAAAGCGGGGAGGGTTACAGGGACAAAATGAGGACTCCCATTTACCAGAAAGAAGACTCTCAAAATAGAAACAAAAGAGAGTGTATGTTTCAGCTATCTGTATCACTCTCAACAAAATATAACCTCCACAGGAACATCCATTGGCTGGTGAGAAGTTTCAGTTTTGTAGCAAAGGGGTATAAAACTTAAATGTACCTTGAACAGAGGAGGGGGGAGAACAGGGGTTCAAAACCAGACAGCTGTGGCACACTAGAGACCCCTTATGTAATATCACCTGTGAAAACAGCCCCCAACAGCCAGCAATGCCAGCTGATTTTAGCAGAGACAGAACCAAGCCTACTCTGTCAGGCTCAAGTCCACCCCAGAAATGCAAACATAAGAACAAGACTTTAATGGAGAACCAGGAATGACATTGGGCGTACACTGGGTGCGGCTATATAAACTATCATCTGGCCAATGATAAACAAGCCTTGATTTTAACAGACTTGCATGCGTACACTCACACATGTATGTGTGCATATACATAAAACAGATGAAATAAGTGCCTAACACACTGTAAATTGGTAGAACCTGGTTCCCAGAAGGCTACAATCACCAATTATTTTGACTGTAAGTTTATTTAAACGATTTGTAACAAATATTTAAATGAATCAAGAGTCAGATGTGTTGGCTTCTACCCCTTCTGGTGCTATCAGTTGCAATGAAAGTTGCAACAAAATTGCAAAGATTTTAAATGTTTTACTCAGAAAATACATACTACATAGTTTTATACACACTCATATACAAGCTGACAGTAGAACATTCTTGACTGCCATCTTGGGTATAACTCAATTTTATTCTGGGCAACTGAAGAAGACAGAAATCTGAAACCTTCTGCTAATTCACTTATTAAATTCTGTTTGTCATTTGCTCTAACAAATATGAACACACATATACATACATACATGTGCACGGAGTATCTATAGCTGTACCTCAAATGTACTGCCCCCTTTTCCACAATAAAGAACCCAGACACAGTGGTCTACCAGAAAAGAAGCCTAAATACCCTGAATGCCCCAGATTCTGCCTCAACTTGGAAGATAAGCAGGGTCTGGCCTGGCTGGTACCTTGGAAGGGGAATCGCCAAGCAATACCAAGTGTCGAAGGCTGTTATTTCAGAGGAAGGCACTGGCAAACCACCTCTCCTGGCCTAAGAAAACCACAGAAAGAGAGCTGGCAGAGTAAAAACTCGAGAGGATTCTGGTGCCTTTACTGACTGCGTAGATGCGGGGATTTCAGCAGGTATGGTTTTATTACCCGGCGGCCTGAAAAGCAACGCCTGCTAAAATTTCCTCTTCTGTGTAGGTGTTATGTTCCTTCAAGTCTCCCGCCGACTTATGGTAACCCCATGACTTTCACAGGACTTTTTTTAGGCAATAAATCTTCAGAGGTCGTTTTTGCCTGTTCCTTCCTCAAAAGAGAGCCCGCAGTGCCTGGTATTCATTCGCGGTCTCCCATCTGAGTACGAACCAGGGCTGACCCTGCTCAGCTCCCAAGACCAGGCGCGATCTGGTGCCTTGAGGGTATTCAGATCCTACGTCTGTGCCAATATATGGTGACCCCATTAAGTTCTGGGGGTCTTCTTAGGCAAGGAACCCCCAGAGGTGGCTTCGCCGGCGCCTTCCTCTGAAACGCAGCCTACAGCACCTGGCATCTGTCGGTGCTTTTCCGCCAGGACCGACCCTTCTTAATTTCCAAGATCCGAGGGGAGGTGGCGCCTTCGGGGCATCCGGGCTGCCTGCCCAACCAGCGACGATGCGGGAGCCCCCTCCCGTTTTCAGTCTGCCACCCCTACCTACGCAAATCCCGGGGCCGCGGGCAGGCGACTCTAAAGCCCAGACAACAGGGGGCCGGGGAGAGCTCCCCCCCTCCCTGCAGCCCCGGCTGTGTTTTCCCCCGTCTCCTCCTCCTCCTCCTCCTCCCACGAGGCGAAGGCGACGCCAAGGCGGGCCGACGGGCTGCCCCGGGGCGGGGAAGGGGCTCCAGAGGGCGGCTGGCCCCTCAGCCCGGCGCAGCGCGGCCCAGGCAGGGCGGGAGAAGCTGCCCCTGCCGAAATTCCCCCCTCCCGGGCCGGGGCGCCCCCTGAAGGACCCGGGATCCGGCCCTGGGCCGCCCCGGCGCCCCCTGCTCCCCCCCCGGGGGCCCTCTGCCTCTCAGCCGGCCTCCCCGGGCTCCCCCGGGCCTCCCTGCCCGCCTCGGCCCCGCTTACCGAGGCTCTGCCCCACCGGGGTGCTGAAAGGGTTCCCCAGTAGAAACTCCATCTTGGGATGACAACAAACCCGACCGGCCTCCCAGCCCCGCCCCTCCCGTCTCTTCTCCTCGCTCGGCCCGCCCCCGGTTCGTAACTGACGGCATTGCTGGCCAAGCCGAGCCGCCACTTTTCAATAAGCCCGCCTCCCAGGGACCGGATATCGCAGATAGCGCACGCTCATTGGTGAAGATGGACGCCAATCACTGTCAGGCCAGGGCTGCCTGACCTCAGAGTCGACGGGCGTCGGAGAAGCAGAGAGGGAGAGATGAGGGAGGGTCTTGCCTCCAAAGGCTTCAGCGATTGGGTAACGCTTCATCAAAGCCTTTCCGGCTATTGGAAGATGCTCGCCTAAGCCTTCTTTCGAGCTGCCAATCCTGAGCGGGAATGATTGTTTATGGGCTTCTTATTGCTGAGCCACCTCCGCTACGACAGTGACCCGGCCCCTCAAAGCAACACGAGTCGCGCATGCCCCCGGATCACGTGACAACGGAGGCGCAAGGGTGTGTGGGAAATGTTGTGATCAGGTGACCACTCGCTTAGCAACAGCCGCGTCTTTCCTAGCAACGGGCCTAGCCGGATCTTTTAAAGTTTAGGGGCGCGGCCGGGAAAGGAGGAACTCTTTCGGAGACCGAGGAGGGATTCTAGGAACCTGCAGAAGTGTCAGGTGCCGGAGAGGGATTTTCAGGGGTTAAGATTCCTACAGGGCTGGAATAAAGTGAACGTAGCCGCCTTTTCCCCTCGCCAGTGCATTTAATATTTGTATGGCAGGCTGTAATTCAACTGGTACAGCAGGTTGCAGAGCCGGAGGGAACCCCAGGAGATATCTAGTCCACCCCCGTGCCTGAACCCACCATTGAAGCATCCGTGAGAGTTGGGCATCCATGCCATACCCTCCGACCGTCCCAATGAACCGCTTTTTCAGATGCTTTTGAAAAGTCCCAGCAAGGAAAATAAAAAAACAAACAGTGTAACGTATAACTGGGTCAAGGTGGTGGAGAAGTTAAGAGATAGAATAAGAGTTCGAGAAAGGAAGATTCGACTTATTTACTTCTTTATTAAATAACTATTTTTCTATAATAAATAACGGAATTTGGGGCATTCATGAAAATGTAAATTTAATGGCAATAAAATTAGATGGAAAATCTACAAATTAGATACCTAGGATTTGAATACTGTACTGTGCATTTATATGTGTGTGTGTGTGTATATAAATTGTTGCATAAAAGTGGAAATATTTGTACAACTGATATAAATATCTAGGGGAAAAAGTCCCAGTTTTTCTCTCCTCCTCCCACTTTCCCCCTTTGGCCTCAGCTTACTGCAAACGGAATTCAATGTAGTGAGTCGTTTGCACTCCATTAACTCAGTGGAGGGGATGGAGACATGCCCTTCCCAGTAGACTCCGGCAAAAGCAAACTGGTGCTTCCTTTCCTAGGTTGTATGTGACTTTAGGAAGGACAAAATTGCACCCCTCTCTCCCCTTGCTTCTGCTCATTGAGTACAAACTACTTTTGTACTTTGCAGCAAATGAAGTAAGCTGGGGATCAAGGGGGAAAGTGGGAGGAAGAGAGAGAAGCTAGAACGTTTTAAAAGCAGTGGAGAAATTGGGACAGCAGAGGATTAACCCTGCCAAATTGGGGTAGCTGGAAGGTATTAGCAGGAATAAAGTATGCCGTAGGGTGGAAGCGCGACATTTAAAGTAATATTAAAGTTCTATAACCGTGTAGTGTAGAATACTTTAGGACACGCCTAGAAGGATGGGTAGGTAACTACTGAAGTGGCCTGGGCTGGGGGTTGCAGGCAGGGCCTAAAAGCTTGCTGCATATGCATAAGAAATATCATTAGTTCAGAGCTTTCCAGACTTTTCATGTTGGTGACACACTTTTTAGGCATGCATCATTTCATGACAACAGTAATTCAGTTTTACTAGCAAACCGGAGGTTAAACTAACCCCTTATAAGAGATACAGATGCATACATAAATCGTAATGAAAAATGTATGGGGACACAACATATCTCATGAAAACATTTCATATATTTTTAAATATATATGGTTTATAAATAATAACATACATTTCCAAGATTGTAGGCGACAAACCTACACACTTCAGGCAACACACTAATGTGTTGCTGCACACCATTTGGAAAGCCCTGCATTAGTTCTTCCATGTCATTAACGTTTCAATTTATACCACAGGCCAAGGAACTCCATTCTTTTTCTGAATCTTGGGGGCCTATTTCCTGTGAAAAATGACCAGCCGGTTGTATGACAGCATTGAACCCAATGTCATCGATGAAGAGATGCTGCAGAAAGCTGTGGAGGAGCAAGGACCTCAAGAGGAAGCGGGTCAGCTGGCCAAAAAGGAAGGGATCAATTTCAAAGATGTCAAAGAACTGCAACTTGATTTTAGAAGTAAGGATTAAAGTACAAAATTACCTTTAGTTTAAGAAGACACTTTTATTTCAAAAGCCTTTGCTATGCATTAATTTGCCATGTGCATGGCTGGATGATTGAAAGATATGTATGTTCACGCAACATGGTTCATGTTACTGAAATAAGGGGGATGTAATTGGATATGGAAGTATTTCCATGGATTAGAAAGCAGGACACCAAAAGCCCATACTACAGTGATGTATACAACTAAGGGTATAGCTATGCAGCGGTGGGAATGGGGGTAGGCCTGGCCCTTCCAAATAAGAATTCTGCCCCCACCAATAATTTTTCCATGACTCCCCAAATTTCTAGCATTGCACAGTGAAATACTGAAAATAACTCACACCTACAACTCCTTTATATCCTCAACCTATCCCCGGTCTCATACACAACACAAGTAGCGAACAAACAAGACATGAGGCTATTCCAAAAAAGTACCGTATTCCAAAATTTAAAAAAGCCAAAATAGGGAACACTTGTGGTCCCAAGCAATTTGGATAAAGGGTACTCAACATGTAGCAGTAGTTATTATTTATCAGATAAAACATAGGACTTAAGTCGCCACAGACAGGATTACGACAGCACAATTACAAAAAATGACTCGACTTGGAATGTGCCGCATTAACTGACAATATGTTATCTGACTGATGGGACAGAATTTAAATAATTGAAGATTATTCAGTAAACTGTTGATATTGCTGCGAATAGCAAAAATAATAACAGTAACCCTGTGGTTGCAATGGTAATAGGTGCTCTAGGAATGACAAAACCTTGGAATGAAATTGCCCTAGCTAGGATCACAACAGTACATTGTGGCTCTGCTTGGCATCTGACTCTTTGTCTGACAATACCTTTCTGATTCCTAATATTTTGGATAGAATACAAATCTAAAGCCCAGTCAGTAACAGCTGGTAGACTGTGAGGCTAAGAATAGATATATATTTTTAAATATAGATAGTCCTGGGATTTTTCAGGGAGCCACCAAATCTTCCCCAGTATCAATACTTGACATTCAGGATTGTGGATTGGCTTAAGTTACAGTATGCATAAACAGATCTAGTGTGCTCTAGCTGAAATATGTAAGCTAGCATGATATCTATGTGCTGTCCAGCTTTAACAAAGTGGCCCTTAGGTTTCTCCTGTGGTTTCAGATATTTTGAAAATCGACAATCTATCTCAGTTCGTAAACCTGACAAAATTGCAGCTGGACAACAACATCATTGAAAAGATAGAAGGATTGGATAGTCTGGTTCATCTGGTCTGGCTAGGTAAGCAATTTGCATTAAGGGATGCGTTGAGTGTTGTGAAAGTCCTGCTTGAAAAACACCTCCCTGTGGGAACTGTGACTAGAGCCTTCAGATACATGGTTGTGATACCGGCTGTGCCCATTTGTACCTTAGAAATGATTTCTGTGTTGGAATTGTATGACAGTTTGGAAACTTTTTTTTTTTAAAAGTCAGCTCTTTTAATTCCTGTTTTTGTTGATTTATAAGCTGCCCTGGGAATGCTTCTGGCCATCCTGATGTCTTTCGCATTCTTCATCTGTTCCCACAGATCTTTCCTTTAACAATATCGAAGTCATTGAAGGCTTAAATGCTCTAGTTAAATTGCAGGATCTTAGTTTGTACAACAACAGGATTTCCAAGATTGAGAATCTGGACACACTCCAAGAACTTCAGGTCTTCTCAATAGGAAATAATAATATACAGGTTCTAGAAAATGTAAGTATTTAATTAATAAGAAATGTTAAGAGTCTGTGATTGCTGTCACTCAGCCCTGTGAATTCAATACCATCACAGTAGTGACCTGAATCTCTCTGTCCTACTGGTACAGATGATTTATCTCCGGAAGTTCAAAAACTTGCGCACTTTGAACCTAACTGGGAATCCGGTATGTGAAAACGAACAGTATGCCATGTTTATTGCCGCTTACCTCCCAGATCTGGTATACCTGGATTTTAGGCTGGTGGATGACAACATGGTAAGATCATAAATGGAACAATCCTGACAGTTATTATTTATCTTTTCTTCTATATGTACGAGGCCTACAAACATGGCTGCATCAATGATAAAACATCTTGTCTCATTTTATTTTGAAGAAATGTGATCCCACTTTTCTATACATGATAACCAGAGCAACTTTCAAGTTGCAATGAAGCAATATAAGTAACTTTAAAGCAACAGAAAGATGCAGAAACACATAACACAACCACCAGTGGGAGCTCTTGGCTCTCATGTCAGTGAACCAGTGAATCTACTATAGCCTGTTCTTTCTAATCATCAAACCCAAAAGTTTCCAAGTCATTTTTCCCCCAGCAAATCTCTAAGGGGTCTCAGTCTTTAAGAAATGTCACTAATGACCTTTCTCTAATTTAACCAGATACTTGGCCATTTTCTGCTAAATCTATCAGTTTCAGCAACCATTCCTCCATAGGGGTAGTGTTGAATTCTTCCATATTTCCACATATGGGAAACCAGCATTGTGGGGAAGATAGCATGAGAACCTCGAAAGTTCTAACTGGAACTGTGAGAAAGCAGATTAAGCACTGTAGCTTAAGGCCCCAACCTCCCGCATCTAAACTGTGTGTTTGTGTTGCCTTTCCCCCAGCGTGAGATGGCCCTGATTAAATACCAGTATGCAATTGAGGAGATGAAGCAAGGGGAAGCTGTGGCCCTGGCCAAACAGCAGGTCTTGGAGGCAACCGAGAAAGAGGTGGCCTACCACAAGGTATGTCTCCTTTGGCCTGTTCTCTGTCATGGAGCTGTGGAGTATGGAAAAGTTACTCCCAGAATCCCCCAACCAGACAGCCGTGGACCCGTCCACATTCCACATGCTGCAGAATTTGAGGTTTAATAGATTGTGGAAGAGGGCATTCTGGTTTGGAATATCTTTGCGTTCTTTGTGTTTTGAAAACAGCAGAGTCTGCGTTCTTTTTTTTCCACAGAACTCAACAATATGAGTGCCTTTCTTAGAATAACTCGTTTGTACTTCCTGCCAGGGACTTCAGCCCCACTTTTTAAAAAATCTTGAATCTTTAAGTGTTTTTAAATGATTTTATATGTTTTTAAAGTTTTTAATTGTTTTTAAAGTTTTGATGTTTTAATTTGTTGTTGGAAGCTGCCTTGAGTCTGATGCGGGGAGAAAGCCAGCATACAAATAAAATAAAATAATTCATTCCTTGGAGAAGTATAAAATCAGGCATCACATTCCTCAGCTCTTCTGTTAATAACCTTGTCCTCCTGCTCTTCTTTCTCCCACCTTGCATCTCCCAAAGTCTGCTTATGTGGAGTATCTGAATGGCTCTTTCCTGTTCGACAGCATGTACGCAGAAGATCCTGAAGCCCTCAAGCTGATGTACCTCCCTGGAGTACCAGATCTCCTGGAGACATATCCTTCCTGGCTTGAGACAGAACTGGTGATAAATCTTTCAGAGTGGGTTGTTTTCTGAGGGTGCTGTTCGATTCCGCCTGAACCTGTAGTTTCACAGCTTTGAGCTTGGTGGCCTTGACGTTATCGGGTTGTGTTGTTTCAATGGGCATGCCCTTCTCAAATCATTAAGTATGATTTTACTCCAGCTGCATGAGGCAAGCAGGAACATATTGAACATGTTGGAATGGAGTGTGGTGGAATCTCCCTCCTTGGCGATCTTTAAACAGAGATTGGATGGGCATCTCAGGAGGGCTTTTGCTGCCTGTTTCTCCATAGCTGGGGATTGGATAAATAGTCTTTACGGTCCCTTCCAGCTCCAGGATTCTGTGTCTTGAAGACTAGTGCCACACTTGAAAAACCAGGCTCACTAGATTCCTTGCCTGCTGCTGGCATCTTCTCCAGTGGCAACCTTCAAGAAGCTTAGGAAGCTGCATTGTATCATGCCAGACTTGTCTTGTCCTGTGCTTGGAGGTTTAAAAAAGGAGTATTTATTATAGCAGTGGTTCTCAAACTTTTTACCCCTTAACCTCCTTTACATCTACAGATAGATGTTACGTCCCCCCTGCTCCACCTCACGGACCCCCCATGTCCTTTGCTCTGCCTCTCCCTCCCTCTGTTTCTCTCACAGGCTCCTTGTGCCACACACCCCCTTCATCTTAATGCTGAGCTCTTGCCCTCTAGTGCGAAAGGGCCCAGGGACCTTCCTTGACTCTGTGTCCAAGCTGGGTCACTATCATCAGCGTTTGATATCATCTGCAGCGTGCAAATCAGCAGCTGCTATTGATCTCTCTCTCTCTCTCTCTCCTTTTCTTATCAAATCCTGTTATCTCCTTGACTCCAGCTTCACATACAAGACTAAATTTGTGGCTGTTTGCGAGGCTCTCTTTGAGTACGGCCTGAGGCAGCATGAGAAGCGAGAGGCGGAAGTCGCTCTCTTCTATGAGTGCCTCAACGAAGCTCTGGAGGACAACCAAGCTCAGGGGGCCAAAATCATTCAGGATTTTGAAGAGAAGCATCATGGGGTACGTGAAGGCCCATTTATTTAATTTACATCCTGCCTTTCACCTACTATGGGACCCAAGGTGTTTCTTCCTGGATCTTTGTCTAGTTCCAGGACTCTCTGAGGTCCTTTGGGTGCTATAATGTGATGCACATTATTACTATAGCATCAGCTTTATTGGTGGTTGTGATGAATCCCTTCCCGCTGTCTAGCAGTTCCAGCCCTTGGGCTCCTGTCACTCAGCTTGCCTCTTTTCTCCTCTTGGGCCTCAAGGGGATCCCTGTGAGGACCAGTGGATGTCTCTTTCTGCAGGACAGCAACCATTAACCTTCTCTCTTACTCTGTGATTCAGGCACTAGATGTCATTCAGAATCTCAGCGACATCCAGCTTACAGAGTCTAAACTTGCAGAGTACAATGACGACCTCACTAAGCTCTCTGAAACATTGATGACCCTGGAGATGCAGTTGGTTGACCAGTTAGAGGTAAGGAGTGGTCAACTGAATGTGCCTGGGGGTTGGAGGGGACTTTCTGGAGAGATATTTCACCAGGCATTAGTGGACAGAGGTCTGCTGGTGGAGCAGTGGTCATTTTCTGGTGCACCATCTCCCCCATTGAGGGAATTCTTGCCGAGAATGTAGGGCCTGGATGCTAATCCAAAATGCATGCCTTAATGTTCTTAGGATCACATCCTCACATCTTCAGTAAGAGTGTAAATCTTTGTACATTTCATTCACAAAGGCAAGACTGGAGCATTTTACCATTTTTTTTCTTGCTGTGAGAAAGTCCTTGAAAACTATGTAGTTTGGGATTTATTTGGTGCAAAAATGACACTTGGAGCTGTTTTCTGTGCCAAAACGGCAGTGTGTTTGCCCAGATGCCTTTTTTGCATAGAAAATTGTATTTCTATGCAGAAAATGATGTTTCTGTGCAGAAAATAACATATTCAGGTTTCTGAACTCCTAAACTTGGAAGAGCCTCATCTGTCTGGTTTTCTTGTTAGGGTCTTCTGAACCTCAGGCTACCCATTTTCCACCACTGATTTGAATATTTTTGAATATTCTTTTCATCTGTAATCTTCAGGGTGTTTGAATACAGAAAATCATGCCTTATATCATAGGAAGAAATCTTAAGCATAATCTTCTGCCACAGAAACCAGATAATTAACAGTGACAAGTGGCAGGAACAAATTAGAACAGCCTGCATGTTTTTAGCCAGACTTCTGCGAGTTTTACAGTTGTTTTCAGTAAGTTGCAAATTCCTCTCCTTTCTTGGTCAGGAAGTCATAAAAGATTTTGAAAGAAACATCTTGGATCTGGTGGCCATCTTTATAGAAAACGAGCAAGGGCTATATCCTTTTGATGGTTTGCTGTAGACACAGGATCGTAAACTGCAATGAAAATGTTAGTGAAATCAGGGGGTGAAACTGTGTGAAGAAATTTAGTGACATGGAATATGGGGACAAAGAGATAGGGATATGGATGATGATATTGTTTTGAAGAGAGTATTTCCTTTCCTTCCCTTTACTAAAGGAGTTCTTATAATGGATGCCTTGTTGATAAAGATTTGTAAGTTTGTTTAGATTTTAGTAAACAAGTTTGGAGACATGAGGGGAAATATTTGTAGTGAGGCTTCAGAGTACCTCATAGATTCAGTGATCCAAGGAGTAGGACTATTAGTAGATGAATATGTTAGTAAGATGGTTCTTCTGTCCTTATAAAAATGGAATAGGTTAATAATATTTAATGAAGGATATAATGATGTAATGTGTGAAAGGCTCAGTAGAATTAGAGAAAGATACTGAGTGACATTTTAAATAAGAAAGGTAAGAAAGGAAAATTGAAAAGAAGAATAGGACAATGTGGTGCCTTTGAGGAATAATGAGATATAGGGTATTGAAAGAATATTAGGATGTGAAATACTGAAGCTTGAAATAACAGTACATATATATAGCTGCTGAAAGGAAGAATGGAAGATATTTTCCCTCTCTCTCTTTTTTCTTTAAATTTCTCATTTTCTGTTTATTTTTTCTTGTATTTTTTCCCTATTTCTTGCTTGATATTTCTTTTTTCTTTTTTATAGGTTTGCAATGTTTTAATGTATTCTTATAACTTTTAATAATTTTTTTTTAAAAAGAAGTTACTAGCAGCATTAGCTAGTAAGGGCAGGATGCTGCTACGGCTCTATTACTGTTCCCCTGGTGGGGAGGACAAAGAGCCCTTTGCCTGTGTCTTGATTGGTGCTGGAGTGAGTCAGTGGACAGGATGACTTTTTAGTTCTGTTGCCATTGGCTGGGTTGTTAAAATCTGGTCCTCTCCTTAAAATTAAGGGCCCAGAGCACAAAGGCAAAGAGTGCAAGGATAGGTCCCTTGATTGGGCTGGCCAGCTGTTTGTTTCTTAACCTTCTCTTCTACAATGGCTCAGTGTCGGGATCTGGAGAATCACCACCATGAGAAACTTCTGGAAATAGCCATCAACACACTGGAGAAAGTAGTAAAGAGCGAGTTCGATGAAGAGATGCCTGATGATGTTCGGATGGTATGATCTTCTGCCTCTCGATTCTGCCTGAATTTTAAGATCTTGGTCCCAGGCCCGTGTGGTGAGGACACGGGAGAGAGCCTTCTTGGTGGCTGCTCCCAGGCTGTGGGACTCCCTCCCAAAAGAGGTTTGGTTGGCCCTCCCTTGCTCCCTTTCTGCCAACAGACAACTTGTTGTAAGCCATGTTGAGTCCTGTGTTGGGGGAAAGGTGCGATAATAAATAAATAATTCTCCACCATTGGAGGAAAAAAGCAGAACGGTCTTGGCTGTGACTGCTTCAAAGAGATGATCCTTATTGTTGGAGGCTTGAAATCAATACCCCTTCCTTTCCTTAGCTTTTTGTGGACAAAGACACCATTGTGAACGCCGTCAATGCCTCTCATGACATCCATCTCCTGAAAATCGACAACCGAGAAGACGAGATCATCACCAAAGCCAACGGTTGGGCTTCTGCACTGATAGAAAAGGTAGGAGAAAGTTAGCTTCCGGCTGGGAAGCGTTGAGAAATACCTTGAGCGGCCAAATGCTGAAGCCAGGCACAGGCCCGCCACACTTGATTTCTATCCCGGCAGGTTCACAACGATGAAATTAACAGGAACCGAAGCCGCGTGATGGAAATCAACCAATACGTTGACCATCTTCGTGGCGAGCTGGACAGCTGGGACATTCTGGAGCAGTAGTTGGCTTTTGATACTGAACCACACTGAACTAAGATCTGGATGTTGGCCTCGCTACCTGGGAAGTGATTCTGCTTGGATGTCTCCTATCTGCTGAAAACTACCTTTGTATATACTTCCCATAAGGAAGAAGATATTCCTCACTGAGGGCGGCTCCCCCACCCCTGAGAAGTGATCCAGCTGAGTAGAACAAAACTGGTGATACAGACTTTTTTAAAGAAAGGAGGATTAATGTAAGCTCAGACATGTGCTGTGTGGTTATAAACCACTGGACTTTTAGGACTCCAGTCCTCTCTTCCTCCAAGTTTAATCCTGTACAGTCCCTCCACATTCGTACATTTAACTTTTGTGAATTTGGTTATTTGCAGATTACCTGCCAGTGCTGCCACTCCTGCCCTACTTCATTTTTAGTAGAGACTTGTAAGTTGTGCCTTACATTCACGGTCTTTCTGCAGAGCTCACGAGAGACTGCAAACATGAGGTGAGGCTTATAAGTTTCTATTAAAAATGGTATAAGGCAGCAGCGGAAGCAGTGGCAAACCCTGTCCACAGCCCCCTTTTGTCTTGTGAAGGAACACCTCCACCTTAAAGGCAGAACTGGGCAGCTGGCATGCTCCCCACTGTGGATTCAAATGTATTGTGCACTGTGCATTTGAATCAGTGGCGGGTTGAATCTGTGAGTTGTACTTTTTGTGTTATATATGGTTGTGGGGGGCTAGAGATGTTTGCAGTTTTTCAAGTTTTGCAGGGTCTTGCATGAATGTGGAGGTATGACTGTACTGAAAAGCATTTTTAAGAAATAAAGCTATTTGGTCAGGGTGAGTCCCAGATAAGAGGAAACGAAACCAAGCCTGGGAGGGACAGGTTCTCTAGCGAGGGCATTTGACACACCTAAGCCAACGGATGTTCCATAGGGCATTCTCAGTAAATAAAACTCATTTTTCTAAGTCTTGAAACTGGCTCTGTTTTTCTCAGCAGACTGCTTGGATCTTCTTGGCCAGGCCTCTCAGACTGAACCATCGCTTTGCATTCACCTGCTGCAGTCTGATCAACACACAGCCCTCCACCTCTAGTTCAAAGTTTAGACATTTCTGGTAGACCATCGCTAGGATTCTTGCTCAGAATGCAGAACCTGGATACTAATCTGATAAGTGAACATCTTTGGGAGGGGTGTAAATCTTTGCGAACATTTGGAAGACCAGGGAACTGAGTTGGGGGAGCCAGGAAGGGCTGCCACATCCTTGCCTTAGAAAAACTATGGAATGCATTTTAAAATTCTCCAAGGCATTGCCAGAGATGAATTAAGACTATATCCTTCCAGCCTCTCACATCTCTCTGCTCAGGAGTGGATGTAGCTACTGGGGAAATGGGGCAAAATGAGGCATTACCTTCCCAAATAAGAAGCTTTTTCCTTCAAATGAAATTCTCCATCATTGCCCAAACTTCTAGCCCTGGAGAGAACAAGACATTGAAAACAGTTCACACCTCAAACTCTCTCATTTGTCATATTCATCTTCCCCATGGCCACTTTTCTTGTCCCTTTTCTTTGGATGCCTAAACTGAAGTTTTAAGTTAGTGAACTGTTAGAGATTTGGGGACTGAAGGAAAATTACAACAAGGGGCAGAATCCTTACTTGTGGTGGTGGGGAGTCAATGCCCTCATCCCCACCCCCACCCCCCACAATCCTGCTGCTAGGAAAATCTCCTGCTTGTTCAAATCATCATTACGCAGGTTAATGGGGTTAAGATTTTCTACCTTACAGTTGTAAATATTTTTTTAACTCAAGCCAGTTTACAAAGGGCGAGGTACGTTTGTATGTGTGATTTCTAATTTTTCACTGAGTTAAAGGAAATCAGCTTTAAAAGCCACACCCATAACCCCTGGAATGGTTTCGATTTCCTGACACTTGGAAAGCCTCAGCTTGGAGAGAAACAGCACAGTTGCATTTCCTTCTTCAACAGGTCTTTCTGGTAAGTCCTTGCTGCTTTAAGTCTCTCTGTTTCGAGATGTGTGTGTGTATGTCTGTATGTCTGTATATATAAAATCCTCTTTGCTTATTCTTTCTATTTTTTGTCTGTGTATCCCTATATATAGTCTTACCCCGTGTGTGTGTGTGTGTTTTCTATTTCCTATTCTTTCCCTAAAGGCACATCGTGCTATTTCCTGGCAGATGAAGATTTTTTTTTAATCTTCACAGATAGGAACAAAGACTTTCTTGGGGTTTCCCTTCTCCCACTGGGCAAGATGATGAGAATTTCCATGTACTTGTATGATTATTCCCCCCCCCCCCATGTTTCGAAACCATTTTATTTGCAAAAATTCCATGGAAGTTTTTTTCGTGGATAAAAACCGCTTGGGTTTTATGCAAAATCTAAGTTGCTGCTCCTCAACTAGAGTAAACCCTTTCTACTTTGGAAAGGTGCGGGAAGGTACAGGGAATGGATTTTTGAGTGAAAAGGGGGGACGGGGGGGAAAGGAGGCCACTGGGTGCCTACTTGATCCACTTGATGTTCTGGACTCTAATTTCCCTGGCCATTGGCTATGCTTGCTGGGGCTGTTGGGAACTGTAGTCTAAATCAGGAAGGCAACAGATTGCTTAACCGAATTGTGCAGTCTGCCTGAAGCACCTCTCCTCTGTATTCAGTTGCAGATGGGTGAGCTGGTGGATGTTTTAGGGGAATCAAGTTGCTACAGTTGGCTCATGGGGAGGGAAGAGTACTCACTACATGTCTTGAGGCAGATTTCTTTCCTAATACATTACACCCCAGTGCTGGGCCCAAGCATAATTTAAGAAGGCAGACCTTGAAGGCACTAAAACCCCTCTCATCTTGAAAGTCAAGAAGGGTCAGGTCTGGTGTGTACTTGGATGGGAAACCACCAATGAATGCCAGCTGCTGTAGACTCTATTTCAGAGGAAGGAACTGGCAAAAACACCTCTGAGGACTCCTTGCCTAAGAAGACTCTATGGAATTCATGGGGTGGCCATATGCAAGAATCTAGAAATCACTCAGGTTTCCTCCAGTAACATGGCACATTCTAAGAAGCATCACTTTTTGTAATATTTTGCTTGTTTGTTTTGGGGAGCAGTTCCCAAGAGACTGAAAAAACATACAAATTAAAGATTGTTAACAGCATTCAGATTTATTATTATTATCTCAGTTTCAGCCTACCAGGAGTTACTGATGGGCCTTTTGAACCCTCAGTGATTCATATTGGAAAACCTAAAGATAGTAGTGCACGTGCTGGTAACCTCAAGGTTGGACTTCTGCAATGCACTGTACATTGGACTACCTTTGTACCAAGTTCGGAAACTCCAGCTGGTGCAAAATATGGCAGTCAGATTGGTTACAGGTACAGTGAAGAGTGAGCATATCACACCGATGTTAAAATCACTCCACTGGCTGTCAATTAGTTTCCGAGCAAAGTACAAAGTATTGGTTACTACCTTTAAAGCCCTATATGGTTTGGGTCCAAGTTACCTGCAGAATCGCCTCCTCCCGTACACTCGGCCCTGTACACTCAGGTCCTCTAGGGGCCATTTACTTAAACCAGTGGTCACCCAGAGGACCGTTTTCTTAGCTGCCCCCTGCCAGAAGAGATTTGACAGCAAAATATGCTGTCTGAATTCAGAAAAATGACCTGTCTCTTTCGGCAGGCCTACCCAGACTATTTTTAATGATGTATTTTAATAGTGATATATTTTAATTATGGTATATTCGTATTTTAAAGGGTTTTATGTGCTTTTAGTGTAATTTAATTTGTGATGTGTTTTTAATTGTATTTTTTTTATGTTGTACCTCACCCCGAACCTTGGGGAGAGGCAGGTAACAAATAAAAATTTGTTGTTGTTGTTGTTATACTCTGTCCAAGCTTCTATAGGATTCTATTTCTATCCTAGAAATCAGTGAGGTTTCATCAGATAATGTGACCTGTTCTGAGTATGGCCACCGTGTGTGTGTGTGTGTGTGTGTGTGTGCGTGCACGCGCTCTTACGATCCTATCTATGGCAGTTTCCTTCAAAGATTCTGTCACTTTACTTGGAATTTGTCTCAGAACACCTTATCACACTGGAAGCACAGTGGTTTGATTATCCCAGAGGTACTCAATGTCAATTTGTAGCTCTCAATATTTCATTGTTTTCTCCCTCTCTTTGTCTTCAATTCTGCTGCGCACCTCCCAGGATTGCATCCTCCTCCTCCTCATCTACAGTACTGAAGAAGACAGACTATAAGGTCTGGAGATAAGATACCATGGGTCAGAACTATTCGGTAAGCAGAAAAGTTGCTCAGAAACCCTTCTCTCCCAAGTGAAATTCTAAGTTTTCTCTCTCTCCCTTCCTGCCTTCGTTTATCTCACATGCACACACACCCTTCTCCCATGGATTGGACCAACAGAATCATAGAATCAAGAGACCACAGCGGCCATCCAGTCCAACCCCCAGTCATGCAGGAATATATATTCAAAGGCACCCCCAGCAAATGGCCATCCAGCCTCTCTTTAAAAACCTCCAAAGAAGGAGACTCCACCACACTCCCAGGCAGCAGCAGATTCCACTGTTGAACAGCTCTTACCATCAGGAAGTTCTTCTTGATGTTTATGTGGAATCTCCTTTCCTAGTCTCTGGAGCAGCACAAAACAAGCTTGCTCCATCTTCAACATGATTTCCCTTCAAATATTTAAACAGGGCTATCATGTCACCTCTTAACCTTCTGTTCATCAGGCTAAACATACCCAGCTCCCTAAGCAGCTCCTCATAGGGCATAGTTTCCAGAGGAAATATAATAGTAATAGTACCAATATAATTAAAACCTAGAATGAATAAAACACAAACAATTTAAAACTACATTTTAAGCATAGCAGTATAAGGGGGAGAGGGAATACAGCACCCATACAGGCCTTTCTGCAGAAAATGAGGTCAGTTGCCAAAGGAAGGGTCTGCCTGAATTCAAAAGTTTTGGCCTTCTAGTACAAAGACAACAAGAAAGGGAATGAGCTTGTTTGCCTTCTTCAGAACACAGCTTCCCAGCCTGGAAAGGGCCACTGAGCAATGCCAGGGCAGTTTCAATGATGTGGGAGGAAATTCATGATACTCTGTGCAGGGGAAGAGACCTCCTCTGCTCCACTCCTCTTTGTTCAGGATACTGTCAGAAAGACAGGCCCCCATCCTAACTAGAAGTACCCTAGTGCCCAAACTTCTCCCTGTTCTTCCCCAGAGCTACATCTAGTGAGGGGGCATCCAGTAGGGACTATTGTGGAAGGAGGGTTCAGCATGTGTGCTGTCTTGGTGTGTGTGGGAGGGATAGGATTCAGCACCTTTAAAGGTCAAGCTAAAATTCAGAGTAGATCCCCTGCCATCATTCATACCACCCACTGTTGAACATGGCTGAAATACCAGTCCACCCTTGTTTCCCAGGTAGAATCACAGAGCTGAAATTGGATTCTGAATCAGGTTGGAAAGGAGTTTCTCACACACACACATGCACACACACGCACACACACTACTCTTGGCCAAGAGGGAACATCTTGTCATTCCTTGCTGTCAGCTTGGCTGCAGGCAATGGTCTGAAGAAAATGAACAACATTTTATTGAAACATCAGGACTTTGATAGAGCTTCCAAAGATAGAGAAAATGTGTATGAGAACTGCTTAACATAAATGAGATGGGGGAACAGAGAACAGCTCATTCTAACATAGGCATTCTTTCTGTGAACAAATGCATGTTTTCAGTCAGTTATCTCATAGACTTTTGACACAGTTCTTGCAAGAAGACAGAATTGCTTAGGAACTCAGAAACAAAACACTTAACACTCAGAAAACCTATTCGCAACACCACTACTACTGGGGGGCCATCCAGAAACTATGGAGGAAATCAGCAGTTTAAGCTGCACCAAACAGGGTTTAGAAATGCAGCTGTCATCATCTTTAGACAACACAGCCATCCCTGGTCCATCCCATTCAGAAGGCCCTGAGAAGCCTGTTTTAATAACTTTGTTTGATCTTGCAGGAGGAAGAAGAAAAACAACCAGAGCCCGGAGACCTGGTCAAGTTTGATCGGGTTTTTTATAGTCATTATGGTGTGGCTGTAGACAGAGATCATGTGGTCCATCTCACAAGTAAGGGCTTCTCTACTTTCAAGTCAATGAGAGAAGACTGAGTGGGAGGAAGAATGTGTCTAAGGCTCAGTGTGTGGAAGCCATGAGGGGTTACAATTAACATAGTCCCTTGGTACAAATTATTTTAGAGGAGGGCAGCAAGAGTGGCACGAAGTGGCATTAAAAAGGTAATTCATAAAGTGGGAACAAATTTCTTTTTCTTATGTAACAAAGAACATCTTTAAAAGGGGCATTTGGACAGGAATTTTCAAGCTTTATACTATGGTGTTATCAATTTTAAGGTGTGGATTTTAAAAAATCCTAACAAGTTTTATATTGTTGGGTTCTTTGAAAAACAAAGCAAAAGAAGAAAGTTTCGTGAGCAAACTTGCTGGATTAGTATGAGAAACTGACTAGATCACCATTATCATTATGACCACTGTATAGTTTATATCTAGAACAATTCAAGTGAGGAAAGGTGTACCTTTGTTGTTGTGTTCAAGTTGTTTCTGACTTAGGGTGGCCCTTAGGTGAATCTGTCACAGAGTTTTCTTGGCAGAATTTGTCCAGAGAGGAGTTTGTTGTGCCTTCTTCAGAGGCTGAGAACATGTCACTTGCCCAAGGCTACTCAGTGGGTTTCCATGGCCAAGCAGGGATTTGAACCTGGTCTCCAGCATCGTAATCTAAGCTTCAAATCACTACACCACACTGGTTCTTGCCCTTTTACATAAATGTTGTTATTTCTTCTTGTTTTAGGTGTGGAGCCAGACAGTCCCGGCTATAATTTTTCATCCAGCACTGGCCCAAAGGCAGTGGTGAAGAGAGACCGCATTTCTGATGTGGCATGGAAGAACAGTTATCGGGTCGACACAAAGTATGACCAGAAGCGGGACCCCAGAACCCCAGAGGAGATCGTCCGTGATGCCACATCCATGGTGGGAGAGAAAAAGAACTACAACTTGTTCAAGAACAACTGTGAGCATTTTGCCACACGGCTACGTTACGGAAAGCCAGACAGTAAACAGGTACATAGAACTTATTTGTTAACTTGGGGCCAGGATATTTGAGAGACTGCCTTCTTGCCCTATGACCTTGCCCAAAATCTAAGCTTGTCAGCAGAGGCCCTGTTGCATGGGCCACACTGACTCTCCTAAGCTAGGGCTGTTTGGGTACTCACCGTAAGGCCTTCTTTGTAGCAGCCCCCTGACCGTGAACCTCCCTTTCAAGGGACTTCAGGTTGACTCCATCCTTTTGGAGTTTTTGGCAGGCAGAAGACTGTGCTCTTTCACTATGTCTTTGGTTCATAAAACTAGGGACAGCTGCTCTCGCTAAGAGTCTTTTAAAGATAAGGTATCAGTCTATTTTTAACTTTCAGTAGTCATTTTTCCAGAGTCTCTCTTGATCCAAAGTAGTTTAAAAACAAGAAGCTGAGAAGTTGAAAGTTTCACAGAACTAAATTGCACCTAAAGTTTTTCTTTTACATGGCATTTTTAAAAATGCAAATCAGATGATATACTTTCAAAAATGTCCTGTGTTTATTGCCCTGGAATGACACAACTCGGGTGCTCTGTTTTTCTCCAAATTACCTCTCACAACAGAGTTCCAAATGCGGATGCCCAACAGCTAACTGTGTCTCAGTGGCGAACCCTTTTTTTTCCTCCCCCTACAGGCTGAAAATGGCATAATTGGGTCAGGAACCGTAGGTGCCCTTTTAGGTCTTGGTGTGCTGGCTGCAGTTGGCGTGGGGATAGGAATGGCAGTAACTGAAAGAAGAAATGAGCGAATCGAGAACACAGAATAACACCTCTTGTGTCAGAAGAGGCCGGATGGATGCTAAACAGGAGAATCCTCACATGATTGCAGTTCTACTCCTTCTGTCCTGCACAACTTCTTCATCAGCGTTGTGGTGTACCTTCAAGTCATTTTCTGAGTTACGGAGACCTACCTGGGTCTCCAAAGCTTAGAATCTTAGCTTTTGAAATTGGAGGAGATGTTGAATAAATTAAAAGGCTTGCATACATGATAGGCCTCCTCTTTTATGTGTTTGACTTAACAGCAGAGCATTTGGCTTTGCATGGAAAAGGTCCCAGGTTCAACTCCCACCCAGAAAAGGAAAAAGGATCAGGTAGCATAATTTCAGGAGTCAGCACAGAGTTGCAATTTAAGTCTTGGACTTGGAGACCAGAATTCAGATCCCTGCTTAGCCATGGAAACACACTCAAAGACTTTAGGCAAGTCATAGTTTCTCAGCATCAAAGGAAGCCAGTGGGCAACCTACTTGGAATAAATCATGCCAAGAAAACCCTGTTTTTAGAGCCAGCATGGTATAGTAGTGCTGCATGAAGATTCCAGGAGTTGTTGTTGCATGCCTTCAAGTAGTTTCTGACCTCTGGCGATCCTATCCTAGGGTTTTCTTGGCAAGATTTGTTCGGAGGAGGCTTGCCATTGCCTTCCTGAGATTGAGAGTGTGTGACTTGCCTAAGGCCACTCAGTGGGTTCCCACTGCCAAGCAGGGATTCAAACCCTGGTCTTCCCAGAGTCCTGGTCCAATGCTCGAATCACCACAGCATGCTGGCTTTC
The DNA here is from genome assembly GCA_030412105.1 of Cyclura pinguis. Classification (NCBI taxonomy): domain Eukaryota; kingdom Metazoa; phylum Chordata; class Lepidosauria; order Squamata; family Iguanidae; genus Cyclura; species Cyclura pinguis. The sequence goes on along the minus strand of CM059609.1, from coordinate 2,371,778 downwards.
AGGAGACGGTTCAAATCAAGTCTGGAAACCCACTGGATGACCTTGGGCAAGTTACACTCTGTCATCCTAAGAAGGCAGAAGTGGCAAGCCCCCTTGCCAAGAAGAGCCTATGAGGAGCTTCAGCACTCACAGTTCAACAGAAAGGAAAAATTAGGACAGCACTAATGCAACTGTGTCCTCACAGGTTGACCCGAGGCTTTCTCTTGGCCTGTTTTGTACATTCTGTTAGCTGAGCACCCAAAAGCCAATTATTGCTCATCAAGCAGCCAAAGAACTGCTTCTTCAGTCTTGGGGATAAGAGAACATCCCCTAAGATCCTGCTCTATTTTTCTGACTCATGTTTGGTTTGGAACAGACCATGTACTGACCGACTTCCAGACCAACTGGTAGATCATCCAGCTTTTCTTTCCTACCCCACCTGCAGTGGAAAAGTTTCTCTTTTTGAGAGCCCGGGGTTGAAAGAGCGAGAACATCCCGCTAGGCTTAACATGGAATACTATGCATGATCTGAAAGGCACTGTTTTGATCATTCATTTAGCTTCACATCCACTCTACCAGCTTCAGGGAAGGGGAGGAGGTGAGCTTAACCCAGTGCTGCTCAGAGAACCGGTCCCTGCACCATCCGGTGCTGGTCCCTGGAGAGCTTCTGGGAAAGAAGGAAAAAACTCTAACCAATGGGCACAAATATGGTACTGGTCCCTGGCACATGTGGCAGGGGGAAGTACTGGCCCTACATCAGACAGCTCAGGAAACACTAAGCTAAAGCATAAGAGATCCCCTTTCCCTGTTGCCTTTCAGGCTAAGAGCAGGTTATTGCAACTGTTTACATGAAACCCTCCTTTGGTCTAATTCCCAGCCAGCATCCCATGCCAGGCAACCAAAGGGGTACTTCCACAACAAGGGTGGCCCCTCTCAGCTCAGCGGCTTCCTTCCTAGCAGAAGACACAGCTGTTCCACCAGCCTTGCAGCCAGACCTGAAGGAGGTTGTTATGCTGAGAGACAGCAGGCCCAAGGGGGAGAGACAAAAGGCGGCAGATGGAAGGTGGAAGCTCACACAAAAGAGACAAAGTATAGATGGCAAGAAATCTGTTCTGGGGCTTTAATGTGCCAAGTGGGAAAGGGCTTGGGAGCTCTTTAAAAGACCCCCCACCCTCAAATTCTGGACAAAAATTACAAGTAGAAGGGTACTGATAGATGAAGGTGTATGTCACTTCAGTTCAGTTTGGGGGAGGGAGTAAAGATAAATCTCTCCTTTGGATCCATTTTATAAGCCAACACAAGCTAGCAGCTTTGATAGAACAGCAGAGTCATGCAGCTGCTATGTGACCCCCACCACCACCACCAAGCTGGACAATCATGTAGGCTGGGTGATTTTGGGAGGTATAATCCAGAAGACACTAACTTTTCCAAGCTCAGGTAGAGACCCTTGAGAACTCTCCCTCTGCTGGTAGCAAAGGTGATGGTCTTTGCAGGGGGGAAGGGTGAAAACATATTGCCACCGTTTTCCAAGCTGCCCCAGGTGGGTGGGTCCTCACTTCCAGGAGTGAAAAGAATTCCCCAGAAAAGAGGTGTTTAATGGCCTACACAAAACAGTCATCAGCCCTGGAGTTGAAAGAGAAGCAGAGTGTGTGATCTAGGAAAACCTAGTGAGAGCAAGAGTGGGCAAAGTACAGTCCCCCAGATGTTGTTGGACTGCATTCCTCACCAACGTCAGTGAGGGCTGGTGGGAGCTGCCGTTCAGCCACATCTAGGAGGGCTGCACTTTGTCTCCTCTGGGGGTAGAGGAAACAAGTCCAGGTTCAGCTGGGACAGGAGAAGAAACCACAATTCTTTTTGAAGCTGTCACAGCACAAATTTCTGCCAGCATACTTATGAGGAAGTCTGGGCACTGGCAGGGCAAGACAAGGACAGCCAAACCAGTGGTGGTGTGAGGGACCTCTTTTCTGGCATATTCTCAGGGCCAATCAGTGGCTGTTTGGTCATGGCAGAAGGGTGCCCAGGCACCATCCCACAGCTGGTGAACAGGCAAACAGATGTGCTATACAAGGAATTACACAGGGTCAGGAAAATGTAGAGTGCCTGGTTACTCCTGTGTAAAAATCCCCAAGAGGATCCTGGCTACTAACAAGAAAATCTCTCCTCTGTTGTGACAGTCCTTGTAGAATCCATCCAGACTGTGTGGAAGACAGGGCTCCCTCACAACCTGGGCATCTTACAACATCACTTGGGTCAGTCCAAGAGGGCTACAAGCCATCACGTGGAGTTAAGACTCAGGAGGATGGAGAATGTCCTGACGCACTTGAGCTCTCCCTCTCTCCATCCACCATTTGGCTCTGGATTGTCTTCAGTCCAGCCACCTCCTGAACCTCTCCTACCCCACAAGAGCCTCAGTCTTGGAGCAGTTTGTGCTTGACAGTGGAACTCTCCGTGCAAAGATGAACAAAGAGGGTGGCGGCGGCAGTGCGAGCACGCAGCTCGTACAAGTCGTAGTCATGGGCCCATTCCACATTCCCCCAGCGCTGGATCTAGAAAGAAAGAATGTGTGTCAGAGAGAATTCACCTTTGCCCGAGAGTTTGGGAAGGTGTCCTTCTTTGATTTTGCTGTTAAACGTTGTCAAGTTGACTCCAACTTATGATGAATCTATGAATGAGAGATCTCCAAGTCACCCTGTCATCAACAGCCCTGCTTAGGTCTTGCAGATTCAGGGATGTGACTTCCTTAACTGAGCCCATCCATCTGGAATGCAGTCTTCCTCTTTTTCTCCTGTCTTTCACCTTACCAAAGCATTAATGTCTTTTCTACTGAGTCCTGTCTTCTCAGGGTATGTCCAAAATATGACAGCTTAATCATCTTGGCTTCTAGGAGGAAGTTCAGGCTTGATTTGCTCTCAGACTCATCCATAATACTTCCAGGCTGCACAACTGTTCAGTCTAGGTGATTCTGGGAGTTGCAGTACAAGAAGTTGTAGCCTAACTGTTGCAAGCTCTTTCTCAAAGTAAAACTGGGACTCTTATTTTATTCCTTCGGAGGGTGAGACAGCAATATGAGCTGCCCTACCCCAGGAAGAGATGGCAAGATGAAGTTCTCCATTCATGTCCCCCTACACCCATCAGTCTGCAACAAGATGTGCTGTTTAATGAGCACAGGATGTAGCCTTTGATGTCAGGATGGACTCTACCACCATGCCTTCTATGGCCATGATTTTATGAATCTGAGCAAAACAAATTTACAAACCATCCCACAGATAAACCAGATGCAAGGACAGCAATCACTGATTCATCTGTCTTCCCTATATAAGCAGGATTTGGGAGACTGTCTGCTTATTATATAGTTTTAAAATCGTGCAGTTGGGGAGAGCTAAACCATGTCCTGCCTTAATTCTCTGTACCAAAAGAGAGGGGCTGCAGAGCTCCTCCAGGAAAGGAAAATCCTTGACATTCACTGTCACCACTAAAAAGAACCCGATACTGGCATCCAACCAGGAAAGAGCATGACTTCAAGCTGAGCCTCTGGCAATTATTCCTGACTGGCAAGGAGGCTTCTATGGTCACTTGGCCTAAAGGCTTACCTGGTATTCTTCTTCTAGGCGAGACAGCAGGACCGCATGCTCAACCGTTAAGTGTTTGTCCAGCAGGCCCATAGAGAGGATCAGAGACTTCAACTGAGTGATCATGTACTCTATGCCTGGCAGAGTCAGGAATACATTTCAAAGCAGAGGGGAAGAAAGAAAAAGAAAAAATTACTCAATGGCCCTTACAGTCTCTTCTAGCTCGATGACTCTGTCATGGGCAAGATTTGTTTAGAGGGGGTTTGGCCTTGCTTCCTCTGAGGCTGAGAGAGGGTGACTTGCCCAAAGTCACCCAGCGGGTTTCCATGTACAAACAGGGCTTCAAACCATGGTCTCTAGAGCACTCAACATTCAAACCTCCAACACCCCAACCCATACGACACACTGGCTCTCTTCCCCCATGTAAAAAAGGATGATGCTGAGTCAATGGTGCTTAAATGAAAGGCTTCCTTTTACCTTGAAGAGCCCAGCTGTTGTATGATGCCAGGTGGCTAATGAAAACATCTTTTGTACTCTGTGGGATGCTGGGACCCATGATGCTGGTTGATGAGCCAATGGTGACATTGTACCTGCAGGTAAAGCACAACTTAGTTATGCCACTGTCTTAACAAAGACAGAGAATCTTGACTTCTTATATATTGAACTTGCAAAAGTTATTTTTAGACTACAGCTCCGAAAACCACCCCCTGCCAGCACAGCCAGTTTTTGGACTATGATTCCTTGCCTTGAGCCACAAATATTCTCTAGGGCAGAGAGTGAGCACACATTCAATTCATCAGTAGTGCTTCCCTGGAAATTATTCATTTTCTGCACTTACCTTTTCTCGGCCCACTCGATCACAGGATTCCACTCATTCTTCTGCAGTTCCACCAAGGCAGGGGGCTCTTCCACTCGGTAGCTAGGATTCCCCATAAGTGGAGCAAAACAAAACAAAAAGGCTCGCCACCACTGGTCACAAATTCTCACCCACACCACCAAAACTTCCACAAGTCCTTCAAGCCTCCTTTCACAATTCCCCGCAGAAGCAGTAAATCTAATCTTGGCCACAAACCAGTGCTGGTTTAATATTATATGCTGCCAACTACAGAAACATCGTTTGCTCACCTCCTCATATGAGAATGTTTAGGAACAGGCCTGTAGACCCTTCGGCTGTTGCATGCCTTTAAGTCATTCCTGACTTACAGGATCCCAGAGTCAAACCTATCACAATGTTTTCTTGGCAAGATTTGTTCAGAGGAGATTTGCCTTTGCCCTCCTCTGAGGGTGAGATAAATGCAATTTGCCCAGGGTCACTAAGTGTTTCTGTGGTCAAGCAGGAATTTGAACCCTGGTCTGTCAGTGTACTAGTTCAGCAGTCAAACCACTACACTATGCTAACTCTCTACCTCTACCCAGAATATCAGAGCTTGGAAACATTGCTTTTTTGGGGGGGGAATTCTCCAACCACAATGGCTACTTGCCAAGAAACTCCAGAACCCAAAGTACAGTCTTACCAGATGGTATCTGTCTCCAAGAACTTCACAGCTGCCCGGATAATCTGATCCTTGGTTCGTTGTGATGGGTTGTCTAAAGCTGTGTTGCACAAGGTGGTCTGAAAGAGAGGCAAGTAGCTAACTCAGGCAACTCTGAACCACTCTACCTAAGTGATTACGTAACCAGGGAACAAACCAGCAAGTACCAAATTCACACTTTGCCTCTGCCTGTGTGTCTGAGTACCATATGAGCGAAGTTCTATCATATGAAGCTGCTGACAGAGGATCACATATTTTAAAGCCTCTCTATAAGGTAAAAAAAAATCACACCTCTTGACAAGCAGAAAACATTAATAGGATGTTTAGTGTGCTCTTTCCTTGGTATACTACTTTTCTACCTTCAGGTTCTTTTTTTAAATTCATAGTGAGAGGATAATATTCAAAATAAGTATCTCCCATCTGCAACCCCAAGCTGGTCAGTCCTGTTTATAAGCTGAGAACTCTACCAGCTCCTTCTACATTCTTCAAAGATCCAGAAAGCATTACCCTACTGTAACTACAAACTTTTAACTCAGGGTTTCTCAACCAGAGTTCTCTGGAACCCTAGGGTTCCACAAGAGGTCATTAAGGGTTCAGCAAGTGATTCTGATTTTTAAAAAATATATTTTTGAGTCATCAGTAAAATGATTTTTATACGAGGGGTTCCTGAAAATTTCTTTCAAGGGTTCCTTGAGGGTAGAAAGGTTACAAATGGCTGTTCTAGCATGTCCTGCTCTATCTAGCACAAGGAGCCTGGCCAAAACTGCAATTCTCCACTTCTTTGCATGGTCTGTCACTCACCAGATGCATGGTGTAGGACTTAATGGTTTCTCGCTGGGAGTCCCATTCAGTTGCCACTGCTAGAGCCAGAGACTCGCTGGGCACAGTGAAGACCTTGGCCTGGGGGGTTTTCAGCTTCCGGTGATCCAAATTGATTTCAAACCCACCTGGAGGAGAAAGTTTAAAAAGCTATTAAGCTTGAAGTTGGTGTGACAGCATAGATTCATCCATGTGTATTGGGCTGAGCTGGAGCTGGAATAGGTAGCTTTGGCAGATCCACTCTCCAATTTTATGCCCCTTAGACCCTCTAGAAGCTACCAAGCCTGCCAAAAATACGTAAAACGGGGGAAAACAAAACAAAACTGAAACTGACCTTCACCTTGGGTGATGGTAACATTCTGGTAAAATCGCTTCCTTTCTGCAACACAGAAATGTGCACCAATTCAAGAAACAAATAAAATAGACAGGTATCCAATGGGCACAAGGTAGGCAAACATAGGCAAATCTAAGCCCACTGAAGTCAAGAAAACGTACCTTTCTTTTTATATCGTTCCCATTTTCTTTCCACTTGACAGATTATTGGCTTGTGATATATTTTTGTTTGCAGAGACACATAATAAGCCAACCCACAGTGTTCAATTGTCTGGGACAAGTGTTTGCAAACTTTAGCCTTAACAACTGAAAAGTATAAGCTCTTTCTCTTACCTGCTTGGGGTGCATAGAACCGCTTGGAAGCCACTGGGAAAAACACGGGATAGCGAGCAAAAAAAGGTGCACACAGACACTGAACCACTCTGGGCTGCTTGGCCAACTGGCACTGCAATCGTCCACACCACATCCTGGGATGGAGTCCTAGGGAACAAGGGAGCCCAGCAAAAGGGACAAAGAGGCCACCAGCAATTTCTCCCCCTTTCAGAATCACACCTATATTTTCTCCTACGTTGCCATGCTTTTATAGATTTTCACAGCATCACTGAAAGACTTTACTTTTTTTTTCATACAGATGGACAAAAAGTATGCCAGTGTTACGGGGGGGGGGGAATTTTCAGAACTTGGGCTTGCTCTCTAAAAGAGTTAAGCCAACTAATCAGAGAAATCTTCAGGAATATATAAATATATATAACCTTACATTCAAAAGCAATAGTGATTTAGATTTTTTTTTAAAAGACCCAGCTTCACAGAACTGAAAAGCTTTTTAAAAACCTCTATCGCCTGCTCCAATACCCTCAAAAATTAAAGAACAAAGAATAAAACTGCCCCTACAGCCTTTTTGAGGGGAATTCTAGTCAGTCACCCCCCCATAGGTCATCAATGGTTTACTGAGGGTCTCTAAAGAAAGCCAGTCGATATACCCCTAAAGGAAAATTTTCCCAGTGGATTTTTCCGAAAAAGAAAGCTTCCTCAGCTAGAGCTAATAAAAATTTGACTCCCCGGGGCCTCCTTTTCTCCTCAAAACGCACTTTGCTTCTCCTCACGAAGCTAGCCCCCTGGGCGCCGCCATCTTGCCGGCAACCGGCGTCACAAAGGCTTTTTGTCCCCTCCGCCGCTCCGTCTCCTCGCGACGCGGCAGAGCCCCTACGCCTCTTCAGCAGGGGCTCCAGGGAGCCCCGGCGACGTCGGCGTCCCCTCCCTCCCGCGAGCCCGCCCTAGCACGTGACCCGGGGTCCCGCCAATCGGGCGCTTCGCGTCTCTCCGCCGCGGGCCAATGGCGAGCGGCGGGAGGTGGTGACGCCGCCGCCGCCGCCGCGGCCGCTGAGGGGAGAAAAAGGTTCGCTGAGGGAGGCGGCAAGAGGCCGAGTCCGCTGCGACGCCGGCCGCGCGGAGCAGCGAAGCCTGGGCGGCGGCGAAGAAGGCGAAGGCGAAGGCCAAACCAAAAAGGAGTCTCTGGCGGCGCGGTCGCCGCGCTGGCGCCGGGGGACCCGCCCGAGATGCCGGTGCGGAGCGCCTGCCGCTGCCCCCCGCCGGCTCTGGGGGCCGCCGCCGCCGCCTCAGCCCGCCTGGAGCCGCCGCCGCCCATCAACACGGCGCAGCCCGGCGTGAGCACCAGCCGCCTCTACAGCGGGGCCAAGTTCCGCGGGCAGCAGCGCTCCAAGGGCAACGCCTACGAGGTGGAGGTGGTCGTCCAGGTCAGGCGCCCCCCTCCCCGCCTCCCTCCCCGGGGTCGCCCCTCCTCAGTGGTGGGGTCCCTCAGCGCCGCCGCCGCCGCCGCCTCCCTCGAGTCACCTTGACCTCACCCCTCCCTCGGCTGGCTTCGGAAGCGGAGCAGCCTCGGGCCTGGCTCGGTCGGGGAGCCCCGGGAAGGGAGCCGGGACCCCGAAACAAGGGGGCCGGCGGCGGCGGCGGCTCCCCGGGAGCTCCGCGTCCCTGCCTGGCAGGGGTCGGACTGGATGGCCTTCGGGGGACCCTTCAGAATCTGTGATTTGATGGTTCCGGTCTTTCGATAGGAGACCAGCGGGAAGGAAGCCTTGGGGTCTCCGGGCAGGAGAAAATTCTGTCTGAAACCCTTGGGAGAAAATGTAGCTGCCAGTCCGCGGTTGACAGTACTGGGAGAAGAGGACCAATGGTTCTAATTCAGCGTTAGGGTGTCTTTTGTCCTGTGTAGAAGACCCCGGGATCTGTCCCAAGTGGCTGCCGGTCAGACAGGCTCGAGTTGTATGGACTGATAGTTCTGATGCGGTGCAGTTGGCTGCGTTGATTTTTGGAGGGGCTGCTGATTTTAGTCCTTGGATGGAGGACCGTCGGGAAGGAAGTTGAGGTAGAGCTAGGAGAGACTTCTGTTTGAAGCTCTTAGGGAAATCATAGCTGCCAGTCAGAGTTGACAGTAGAGGGATAAAATGAGCCAGAGTTCTGATTCAGTAAAAGGAAAGCTTTTTCCCCTGTGCAGAAGATCCCACATCCATCCTCAGTGGCATCTCTAGGTAGATTTAAAACGGAATCTGTCTGAAACTCAGAAGGCAGAAGCTGCTAGCGTAAGACACTTTCCTTTTTTCCCTATGCAGAAGTTCCTAGGTCCAGTCCCCAGTGGCTGCCAGTCAGACAGTCTTGGTTTATTTGGATTGATAGTTCTGCTTCAGTGCAGGTTTGGTCTTTTCAGGGGCTTGCGGATTCTGGTCTTTGGCTGGTAGACCATCAGGAAGGAAGCCCTGAGATCTCCAGGTAGGGTGAGGAGGGAATCCTGTTTGAAACCCTCACGAAAATCATAGCTGTCAGAGTTTACAGTATGGGGATAAACTTAGCAATAGTTCTGATTCATTAAAGCAAAGCTTTTCTCCTCTATGCGCAAGATCGCATGTCAGTCCTCAGTGGCATCTCTAGGTATATCTGGAACTCAAACAGCTAGCCAGAGTTGACAGTGTGTGTCTGTATCTTAAGGTCACCTGTGGGGATTTATGGCAATCCCATGAATTGATGGCTAAGGCTGGTAGGGTCGCCGGTCAACAACATTTAGGGGTTCACATTCCCTGCTCCCTTTCCAGCAGTACACGATAGTGAACCTGGACTGCCAGTGGTTTGATTCAATGTATAAAGCATTTTCTTGGACGAGATGGATTAAGCTGTAGTTCTACACTAGGATGCTTGTTTTACAGGTAGAAGGTGCCAGGTGCAACCAGCTAGACCTAGGAAATCTTTCCTTTCTGAAACCCTGTAAAGATGTTCCTGATCAGTACCAACAAGAACTGTGGAGCTTGCAGTCCTCCTGATGCTATTGAGATCCAGGTCTCATCAGCACCAGTCAGCCTGATGAGATATGATCGACATATGGGATATTGAAGCTTTCCCATTCTGGTGTGGACAGTACTGATGTAGAGAGAAACTAATAGTCTTCCTTGTTGGAAGGCAGCTTCCTATATTTCCCTGCACAAAATGGGAGCGGGGTGCAGATGTCCTGATTTACCTTTTCCAGGTTAATTCACATGGAGTAGTTTCAAAATTGTATGTAAATGTGTGTTTTCATGTATGGCTCCTGTTCTGTAACTCACTGCCCCATGCTTGACCTTCTCATCCTGGATAGCTGTTTCCTTTCATCCTTGCACTTTGTGACACATGCCAGTTCCACTCTGGCAGTACTTCCATTTCTGTCCCACCGCATTGGGCCTGATGCTCCCATCCCTGACATTCCATGCCAAAGATGTTTCTTGCTTTCTTTCTGCTACCTTTTAATACAGTCAGCTCTCCACAGCTGCAGGTTTAACTTTCAGGGATTTTATTATTTATGAGTTTTCCAGCTCCTGCCCACCCTCCCACCCCCACCCACCACCAAAGCACTTCATTTCAGGGGCAACCTTTCCTCTCAGCTGCTGCCTTGCCAGCTAAGCACAGATCTCAAACCAAGTTCTCAGACCACAAACCCTGTCCCAGTGCCGCCACCACCCCACATACACAAGCAAGGAGATGGGCAAGAGAGGAAGTATAGGGGCACCGTGCCAACCCACCCCCTTTCCCTCCCCGTTCCCTGACCTGGTTTGGACCCTGGGTGCCCACTTTCCCTGCCATGCCTTGGCCCCCTTCCCACAGACAGACACACATTTTGATATTTGCAGTTTTTCCGCTTTTTTCCTAGGGTCCTGCAGCCCCTAAGCCTAGTGAATGTGGAAGGCTGACTGTATGTATGTGGTGTTGGTCAAGCAATAGAATGTAACAAAATCCAAAACTGACGTTGTGATGATACGTTATTAGGCCGACCAACAGGGGCAAACTACATTATGCAAGCTTTTTAATCTCGTAAGCTTCTTCATCAGGTATAGATGTTAAAGATTGTTTTTAGGGGAAAATGTGATCGTAGAGAATCAGAGATTTGTATGTTTTCTGAAATACTGAAGGTGTTGTTTAAGATGGTCTGCAGGGAGGTGGAGGGTTGATGGAGGAAGAGGCTATTCCGCTTGTTGACTGTGAGCTGGCTGCGGAGACAACGGCCAGCGCAAAGCACTAAAACGTACTTCTCCATTGGGAGAAACAAGAAGGCTATCTCTGAGATCTGCACTGTTTCTGTCCAAGGTGCTTTGTGGGCAGAACTCAGTCTGAAGAAACCTCAGTTCTAACACATTTGGAGACAGGTGTAATCTAAGAATTAAAATGTGCCAGTGATAGCCAAATTGAATTTGTTTTTCCTTTGTTAGAGGTAAAAATTTGTTAGATAGTTAGTCCTTGGACTTTGTCATATTTCCCCACTACTCCCTCACAATCTCACTCTCTTTTTAAAAGAGATGGGACTATTAAGGAAGAAAGTGATGATAATTTGACAAGGAAATGGTATCCTTGGAGAAGGAAAGGTTGGACTGTTGAATTTTCCCCTTTGATTTTCATGCTGGGAGATGAATATTGCTGTTGCCTTTCCACCTGTTGGAAGCTGTTCAAAGCTTAGATCTGCTGAGGAGGATGTTGGTAGCCCTAATTCTTGCATGCATATGGTTGTGTGTGATGAGTCACCCCAAAGCCCTTTCTGCTGGTCCATCGCTTGTGAGCTACTGACTTCCAGGGATGATAGTTGGGAAGGTTCTGGCCTCTTGTCCTCCTCTGCCCACATACTTGCGGTGGCAGTTCCCATGGCATCATAACTGTTTGGAAACACAGGGCAAACCGTTTGGCAAGATTTCTCTCTCACTCTTTTCCCCCTGCCTGTAAAGTAGTTCAGCTAAAGAAATTCAGGTTGTAGTGGGCCTACAGTTAGGGAATCTGATCTTCTAACTAAATTACACAGAAGAGGCCAACTTGTCCCAACAAGTTCTCTCTGGTACCTCACAAACCAAGCTGTTGTTGCTTTGCATCCCATCAAGCGTCCCTGATGTTCAAGGCAGGGGCAGTTGCGAGTCAGCTGCTTCAGGGAGGAAATTTTTGGGTGTCATAAAAGGGCAGCCAATTGTTAGTTACTAATTTGCTTGCTTGCTTATTTATTTATTTATTTGCTGCCAGGTATTCTTTTCTGCTGTATGTGTCAAAATAATATGTCTGCTTTCGGAGACTGTGTGCTTTGGCTGAGTGTGGCAGGATAATTTTTGCAGCTCCAACTCAGGCGGTGAAAGAACTTGGGTCGTCTCTGATTCAGAGAGAGCAGGTCTCCAGCTGTGGAGGTTTGAGTGGAGAACGGCTCTGGGATTTGCCCAGTTCTCACCGGCCCCTCTGGGTAGACGAGATCTAATGGGCAGGGGTTCCTTCAGCTTTTTTTATTTTTTTATTTTTATTTCATTACCCAATCCTTTGGCTGTGGAATTTAATTGTAAGTGCTATAACCAAAGGCAAACCCTAATTTCCGAAACAGAAATCCAAAATATCATTTTGCTAGAAGTGTGAACAGACTGACCCTTCACTTGTGGGCTTAGGTTACAGGAGGGTAGATTTCCAGAGAACATGAGGGAGAATGGCTGAATGGTAAGAGCTACTTGATAATGGAACCCAGTTGCCTAGAGGCAGAAGCCTTCAGATGAAGGCATGACAGATATTTATTGAGGATGCCTTAACTCTGGATTTCATACATGAAGCAGGAAACTAGACTAGGTGACCAGGGACCTTTCACGTAACTCAAACAGGAGTAGACCACTGTCCACACCCCTTATTCTCAAGTTTCTTGAAGACTTCTGGCTGCCCACTTTTGGAAACACAATGCTGGACTGAATGGACCCACCATTTGATCCAGCAGAGCTGGCTCTTCTGTTCCTGGGCTGCAGATAATGCCTTGCTCTTTTTCCAAAGAGCCCAGTGTACCTTTGTGTTCCTGGGCAGCCTCCCATCCTGGCAATGCTGGCATTATTTCACCCACAGAAGGTCATGTCAGAAGCCATGAATAGCATCCACTGGTCTTTGTTTTTATGTTGCTTCGTGCTGTACATTTGTCAACAGGGCAGATGATATGGTCAGGATTATTTTTATGTATAGGTTTCCAGGTGTGCTGCCACCTTGGAAGGTGCCATTACCTGCCCGGCAAGAAATTTTTGTCACCTCTTCAGATTAATTTGGAACCATTTGCTGAATGAATTTGGAAGAGGCTGGGGGAGGGGAGCTAATGACTAGCTGTATGTAACCACGTGTTTCTCTGAAGTGAGTAAGAATTTTCTTCTAGGTGGTCTGGTGGAGACAGCATTGAAATATTCAAGGAAGCCCCCCCCCTTTGCAGAACAGATGTGCCTCAGTTAATGAAGCAGATGTGTTCCTGGGCATGACTTCTTTAACAGAAAGTTTGGTGCCAGAGGGTGAAATAACATGGGGGAAAAAAAAAGGATAAGTTCCGCCACAAGAAAGAAGAGTAGTTTCAGTCTGTTTGAATGAAAAGTCTGTTTCAGCAGACTTTTTATTCAATATTGTTTGCTGGTGTGAAATTAAACAGCCAGGTTAGTCCAGGAATGACTTTTTGTTTTACCAGCCTCCACTTTTCTCAGGATTTCCATTCTGGTGGCCAAACTTACACATTTATACTTTTCTTTAACACGTGAGAGAGAGCTGGTTGGGAAGGCTTACCTGCTTTCCCCATCTCTCTGTTTTCTTCTTTGCACATGCACAGTAAGAGATTCTGCAGGCAGCTGCTGTTTATTTGCCTATTGTAAACAGGCACACAGAGCTACAATAGGATCAGTAGAGCAGAATCCTGTTCTTTCCCAGTTCAAGGCATTTTGTATTGTTTAATGCAGACACACACAGCTGCAACCCCATATGGAAAATCTGTGTTTCTCCAGCCCTTCTTCACCATCCTCTCAGCAGCAACATTGCTCTTAAAAAACACTTCTGTACAGAAGATGAGATGAAGCGGGAGAGCTGGGAATATAAAAACCTTGTGGACTTATTTGCAAGAGGACCTTGATTGGTAGGGTGTGGAGAGGCTATTCTTGGTAAGGGTAGCATAGTGACTCAGGAAGCAGCTCTGCTTCATAGGAAATTAGAAGAGCCATAAAGGGAAACAAAAGAGGATGCAGCTAAGAGGCAGACAGCCTTAAATGCAAGGACCAGAAAGTTGAGTGGAAGGGGGAGGAAAGGAATTTGTACCTAACCGGAACAAGGAAAGCCTGAGATTGAAGGTCGGGTGGTGTGGGTAGAATGAGAGAGAGAGTTGCCATAATTCTCTTTTGCTCCTTTCTCAGCCATCCTGATGAGCAGGTGTGTGTAGTCGGATTTGTTGTCTGAAAGTGAAGAGGTCAAGTCACTTCCTCAGTTCTGCTCTCCCCTTCTTCAAAATCACAAGCAGTGTCCTTAGTCCCACTTTCAGGAGAAAGAAAAGGATTAAGGGCAAAGTCATAGAAGGCTTTTTTTGTTATCCTTTTCAGCATGTGGACATGGAAAACTCCTATCTTTGTGGATACTTGAAGATTAAAGGCCTTACAGAGGTATGTATCCAGTGCAAAGGATGTTAGGCTATAGTCTATTAACCTTATGCTTTTTTTTAAAAAAAAAGAATCACTCAAGGGCTTTGTGGAGATAGGAAAATTTGCCTGGGTGAGTTCTTTGTGTTCACCATGTTCCTACTTTATTCTCTTGCAGGAATATCCAACCCTTACAACTTTCTTTGAAGGGGAAATAATCAGTAAAAAGCACCCCTTTTTAACACGGAAGTGGGATGCAGATGAAGATGTAGATCGTAAACATTGGGTGAGTACCTCGGCCAGGCTTTCACCAAGGAGACATCCTCAGCCTTTGGGCAGCAACCCTGCCGAGTGTAGCTGGAGACTCTCATGATGGAATGCTCTGTGACCCGGGACCATCGTCTTCATGCAGAAAAGGGTCGATAAGTCTAGCCCAGTCTTTCCCCTGGTTTACTACTGGCTTTCTGTCAAAGATAGAGAGTCGCGTAGCACCTATATTGCTGCTGTTCTTAGAAGTGCCCCAGGACTCCTGGTGGTTCTGCTGCCAGAGACTCATCCAGCTATCTTTTTTGAAGCACCCCATGCCGCCGAGTGCTGTGAGGGATGGTGGAATGTTCTATAACAGACTGAAGTTGTGTAGCTTAGGCATACTTTTACCCTTTGGCTGAGCGCTGCAGCCACTGCAGACGCAACTAGGCTTCAGGGCTCAGTGGAAGGTGTACTGCATCCATACTTTCCAGGCAGGAGGGAAGTGGCTTTCTGACTCACTTTCTTGACTTCTGATTGGGGGCACTGAGAGGTTTCAGACTGAATAGCTCTCAACTATAGTTAAATGGTTGCGTGAAGCAAACAAGAAAGCAACCCTTGGGGTAAAAGAGCAAGCAGGCTGAATCACGAAATGAGCTTCTGGGGACTAGGGTCCGCTTAATTAGATGCATGAGGAGTTTTACTGAGCTGCAGGTAGGGTGACGTGTGTGAGTATATGTACCTGTACATATATCTACAGCATGCATAGGCACGCATGGGAAAATGTCGGTTTCTGTGTGAAAGAATGAAGGAATGTAAATCTGACGTCAGAAGTGACACTACTCAAAAACCAGTTGGGTGGCACTTTGTAGATATGTACCTTCAAGTCACCTGTCGACTTGTGGTGACCTCATGAATTTCATAGGGTTTTCTTAGGCAAGAGATACTCAGAGGTGGTTTGCTGTTGCCTTTCTGTGAAATACAGCCTGTAGCACTGGTGTTCCTGGCACTTTAGCCTCCAGTGAACTCTGTCCCTGATTTTAAAGTGGTCAAAAGGAGAATGAAAACATCAAATTACTGAATTGCTCAAAACCTCAGAAGATTCACATCTGTCTCTTACAGCTCAAATCAGGTTAATTGCCTTGAACTAGTGCCAGGACACATCGCCAACAGATGTTCTGGGCACAGCCACTGGTGTATTAATAACATAGTTGTCACTGTATTTGCTATGTTTTGTTTCCATCTGACTTTGCTGTTGCCTCCTTCTTACCTATATGAATTCCTGCAGTTCAGGGTGACACTGCATGTGTCAGATGAAGTAGCTCATAGTCCATGAAAGCTTTGTCATAGTAAATTCGAATATCTTTCAGATAGTTTTGTGTTTGGTACAGCCAAGTTACATGGCCACGCCTCTGAATGCTTTTATCAAGTGATGCATGACTATAAACTCAACTTTATGTGGCTCTACTTGTAGTTTTGTTGATGCTTGTGCTGGCTTCTGTCTTGAGGAAGTCCTCAGGGTCCCATCATGCTGGTTGTACTGTGTGTGTGGGATTGAGTTAAGCCACTGTACCTACAAGGCTGTACTCTGCAGAAAAATGAATAAACCAAGAATCTCTTCATCCTTTTCTTGGAAAAGGATTATGCTTGGGTTCAGCATCTGTGTCCAGTCATACTTAGTCCAGTCCTTGAACTTAGGACTAAGTTCTCTGGAAAGTAAGTGCTGTGTGTCCCTTTTCTTTCCAGGGGAAATTTCCAGCTTTTTACCAATACGCAAAAACTTTTAACTCTGATGACTTTGATTATGAGGATCTGAAGAATGATGACTTTGTCTTTATGAGGTGGAAGGTGAGTTCTTTTCATGTTCCCTTGCAGGGGGCTTGTAGGGCAGATATATTGCATTCAGATCTCGCCTGAGCTGCACGGCAAGACAAACAATGGTTGTGCTTCTCTGAGTTGTAGTCTCACCTCATTCAGATGGGAGCACTGGAAACTGTTATTTTGCTAGTGTTAGCATACCCAGAGACAGCTGTATTGAGTGTTTGTGCCCATGCTCCCAAGAGGTAGATCAATTACTATCTATTTCATATTGGTATTGTATTGATCCTGATTAGTAATTTGCAGAAGAATGGCTTTTTTTTAAGAATTGGGAAACTTTCCAAAGATTTAAAAGTAGGCACAGAAAACTTTCCCAACAGCCCTGTGGTGAGGTGTGAAAGAAGACTGTCCACTCCAATGATCCCTGCTACATCCCCATATTCTTGTTAACTCTTGTGCAGGAACAGTTCCTGGTCCCTGATCACACCATCAAAGACATCAGTGGTGCTTCCTTTGCCGGGTTTTATTACATATGCTTCCAGAAATCTGCAGCATCTATAGAGGGCTATTACTATCACAGGAGTTCAGAATGGTAAGTGGTCACCTTTGTCTAGAGTATTAGCAGAAGTTTATTGCTTAGACAGCTGACCAGGGCCTTGAGGTATACTCTATCCACATTTGTCTGATAGTGGTTTGAATAAGATTTGCTCCTCCCTCTTTGATATGAACAATCAACCAGAGTTTGTCCAGACCGGATGGCTCACAGCTTTGGAACAAGACAGCATATTAAGCCAACTTCTGGTCATGGTTTCATATCCTGGTTTGTTCTGAATGTAGTAACTATAGTTTCCTGGTTCAGACAGATGAGGAAAGTGTGGTTAAAAACTTCCTTGGTTGACTGCCCAGGTAAAGGAACTATGTGTGTTAACAAACAGCCTGTACATATCTTGGTTTATTAAACTAAGATATGACTGTCTGAGGTTGGTTTCTTTGTGGTTTGAACTTCCAGAGGCACAAGCAGGTACAGAACACAATAAAGCAAATGTGTATGAAGGTAAATGTATTGTTTTGAGAGCAGAGGATATTGGCTTGGTTGCGAACTGAAGCAGGGCGAGGGTCTGGGCAGTTTCAAATTTGATTGATAAAACTAATGTCAGAGGTGTCATTTTGTTACTGACTTTGGTTGGGTTTTGAGTGGATACTTGCCTTGTCCATTACAGCTTTATCTCAAGTGATGTTTTTCAAATTGTGTTCCAAGAGACTATCTCCCCATCCCTTCCCTAGAAAGTTAGAGTAAGAACAAGTGAAAAAGGCAGTTCATCTGTATAAAGACCAGTAGAAGTGAGCACTTGTTTGTTGGCTGCTTGATCTTTCTTCACCCTACCTGTCTAAGGTTTCACTGTGAGGGTCTTGTGGGGCAGAAATTTGGGTTGACCGACTTGAGTTGCACCCTGGCCCAGTCAATCAGAACCTTGTGGCCAAGCTCCCGGACCCATGCATAACACGCAAAGAGTGTGTTTCTGTCTCTGTTTGCCAGGGACTGAGTTATATACTTTGATTTGTCTGCTCTATGGCCAGAGTTCTCAGATAGTTCAGGGTTTGAAAATAAGAGCTCAAGGGGAAAGCAGCTCGGCTTGTTCTACTGAAACCCTTTTTGCTTTCCTCCTTCAGGTATCAGTCCCTGAATTTGACTCATGTCCCTGAGTACAGCGCACCCATTTACGAATTCCGGTGATGGCAATACTGAAAGTGGCACCAGGAGGCGGCCCATGAGGCCAGGGAGAGAGCGAGAGAGAGAGAGAGAGAACGAGAGAGAGAGCATGCTCTGTTAAGACAACTGTGAAGTCCCTGTCGGGACAGGAGACTCCAGGCTCTCCTCCTGCCAGGCAGCTGGACTGGCGTGAGAGCGTGAATGTGAACCTGTGGAGCTGCCAGAGCCTGATCCTCCCTCCAGCTGTGTGGCAAATTTGATACTCTGATCTGGTTTTTAAAGCTACCATTTTGATGCACTTTTCTTTTCAGTATTGCACAGCTAATCTCTTTTTTTCCCCCCACCCACAGTCCAGTCCTCCTGCCCCCTCGGGGGGAGGAAACGGCTGTGCCTAACTGGATTTCCTGTGAGTAGAAGGAAGCATAAGTTGCTGTCTGCTTACGTCCATCCAAGCTTTGCTCTAGCTTTGGGTTTCTGTTTAACAGCAGTCATCCAGGGGTGACCTTTCCCTCTTGAATCTATTGTGTGCCCCATGCACAGATGCAGCGTCCATTTCGGGAAGCATTGGGCCCAGTGAAGGGAGGGAGCCTACCAAACCCTCTGTTCCTGTTGGCTAGTGAGGCTGCATCTCTCAGGAACGTCAGCCTGTCCTAGAAATGCAAGCCCTCCCTATGATTGAACCGAAGGGGAACTCGCTTAGAGCAGTCCATAGTAACAGGGAAAACATAATTAGGCAGAGTTTGTGATCTTGGAGGAAGGAAAAAAAACTGTTGAGGACTGCTTTTGAAAAGAATGCAAGCTATTTTATTAGCCTGTCTTTTCCTGTCAGTACCGCAAAGACTACGCAGCATGTACGCAAATTGTTCATTACATTTTACTGTGGTTTAAACCCATGAAAATCAGCATTGGTTGATGGTGGTGATCTCTCTGTGTACCAGTCTAGCAGTGTTGACACCTGCTTGTCCCAGACTGAAGTGCTTACCGGTGGTGTGACGGCCGAGCTCCAACACACATACCAGCTCATGCTTCAGAAAACGTTTGGTGTTTGCCGTCATTTTATCGGGGAAAAATACCTTCCGTTAAAAATAATAATAAACTGCTCTCCTAGGATATTAAAATGTTCAGTAACTTAAGGCTTGTGTGCCAAATTTTCCACGGGGCCTGTGTACGTTTATGCATGCTAGTCTAAAAGTTGCTGTTTTCTTCCAAGATGCCACTATTGCGGAGGGATGGGGTTTTTTTTTTTTAGGAATCTGGTTAGATATATCATTGCTGGGGGCAGGGGTGGCAGCAACCACCCTGCTATTAGATTTTGCAAGGGTAAAATGAAATGCACAGTCCTTGTTCACTGCAGAAAAATGACTATCCCTTTGCAAATCTTTTCTTTCCACCCCTGGAGGTACCTGAGATGTACAAGGTAGTTTCAAACAGCTCTGGAAAGGAAGGTTGCCTAGAATGGCACTGGCATTTTCTTGGGAGAGTGTGGCCAGATGTAAGGTTGTATTATAGCTGCCGTGTTGGCAGTCTGGCTGCCTTGCGCAGTATCCTTGTTGCCATTTGTAGTGGCTTGCTTTTCAGAAATTAGGTGTAGTAAGCTGGGCTGCCAAAGAGTTTTTTTCCTCTCTACATCCCAGGGCTGTCTGTGTGCTGTGGAATTGAAGGGACACAGAAAAGTTTAAGTTCAGGCTGTGGTACTGGGTGTGGGAATTCTTTTGGTGGTTGGTGTTTGTGTTTCTAGACCTCATGGGTGGAGAGCAAGTTGCTAGTCCTCAAGATAAGCTTGAAAGCATGGATACTTCAGAAGGCAGGTTGATGGCTGAATAAGGCTTTAGTGGTTCTGGAAGATGGGATGAAGCAGGACTCCATTGCCCTGTGTGGCTCCTTGTGCTTTCCCTTGGCCCCTAAAGCTGGAGTAAATTATCCAAGAGAAGCTGTGTGCCCGATAGCTCAGCTGACTTTCCTTGTAGAGACGGCAGTATTCTACCTTCCTGGCTGCAGAATTTGGACTGCCAGGATCCAGGTTTGTGATGTTTTTGTGGTGCATGGTATGCACTTCCCAGAGCTGGGCAGCTGAGCATTTTGAAGAGTTGCTTTTTGCTCACTGGGAGTGGGGAGGGGAAGATAAATTCTTTCACCACTAGTGTTGGAATTATTGCTTTGGTCCTTATTGCGAGCTTGTTGTCTGTACTCTCTTTCAAACCACGTGCTGTGCATTGCAGTGGCTAAATTGCTGACCCAAGCCTTAATAGGAGGGTGTTGGTCTCAGGTGGTTCGTACGTGTGTGAGATTAAGTGCTTGCATTAGCCAGGCCTGGCCGTTCCTTGGCCAGGCACTTCCTGTCCCCTACTATGCTTCACCTCCCAGAAAGCCCGTTGTAGTTCTCAGTCACCTGCTGTTGTGGGAGGTGGCAAGAGGCAAAGAACTGGAGGGAGATGGCCGTGTAAACGGAGGTTTGGAAATGAGGTGCAAATGGAAGTTTTCCAGGGTGCAAAGGAGATTGGAGCTGCAACGTTTTTGCTCAGTCTCGGTGGTCATAGTGATCTCAGATGAGTGTTTTGCCTTTTTCCCCTAGAAAAATCCAGAGAGATCGAATAATATGACAGCCTTAGGTTTGCTTTGTTGACACATTCTGTGGTGGACAGGCTTGGTACTGTTCAGATGAGTTCTGCTAGTATAATACAGAAGATGAATTGGTGCTTCCCTACAGACATAGCCTGGGTTTGCTGATTTTTTCCCCCTGATGTTGATCCCTAAAATGACTGTCCACGCACAAGACCAGAGGTTCTTGAGTACCACAGGGCCAAACATCCCAAACTGTTTCCCTACATTGAATCTCTCCTGCTGCTGCTTTCTCTCTCATACTCCTTAGGAGTAGGTAAGCCCTGTGCTGAGAGACAGAACTAACTGTGCCTTTGCTTGCTTTAGCTTAAAGGGATGCAACTTGGTCCTTTTCTCAGCCTAAGTTTTAAAAGGCTGCTAATCCCAGTAAGGAAGCAAGTGATTCTCTGGAGATGACAACTGCAGGTCATCTAAACCAGCCTTGCTTCTTAAGAAGTGAGAGGAGAGACAGCCCACATTAGTAGTGTTTTCTCATATAGCAATTCCAGTGTAACAAAAGAACTGTTGAGCAGGGAGCTAAGCACCCTGGGGATTTGCACCCATGTCAAAATACATATGTTTTGCTTAAAGTCCAGGGCCAACGCTAGCTCTTACCTTCTACCTACTTTATTGGAATATATAAAGCAAAGTGGAGTCACTGTGGTGACACATCCACCACAACGGGCATGAATTTAACCCGTGAGATTTCCAGTTCCCCCTTTTCAGGTGGACTTCAGGCTTGGGTTTTTCTTGTGATGTAGATGTAGATCAAAGAATTCTTCAAGCTGAAGGGAATTCCAAAAGGGGTTTGAGGATGTGATATATTGCTGTGTAGAGGGGATGAGATTGCAAAGTCAGCAATCCAGAAATTGGGGTGAAGAAGCAGCACAGACAGGTTCTTGGCTGTGCTTGAAGTCACATTTTAAAATTCTCAGCGAGCTAAGGAATGTTTTTGAAACCTATGCTTTGGCACAGTTTCAAAGTCTAAGAAGATGTTACTTCTGAAATTTCTATTCTTTGTTTTGGGGACCTGGTTCAGCAGGGGAGCAAATGATGCAGAATGTCTCAGGAGCTTTCACAGAAACCTAAGATGGGCACTTTGGAGAGAGCGGTGCTCATTCTCAGGTCCCAGCCTGGTTTGGGGAATTCTTTTGTATGAGACCTCCTCTGGGGCCTGCACATAAAGGATAAAGAGGGGGCAAAAAAGAGTTTTTTCATCCCGTTTGCTTTTTATGACAGATATTGTTCCTTCAAGTCTTGAACTTCAGCTGTCTCCCCTCCCCCACCTCTTCAATTAATCATCAGTTGTTCAAATAACGGAGATGACAAGGATGTGGGCACACTGGGTTTATGGAGAAGATTCACAGGGTGGGACTCTTCTGAATCCTATTAAAGGTTTTATAAAGCTAACTTGTAAATCGGAATATTACAGAGTATTTATAGATGAATTGCGGAAAAGGGACTGTGAGTTTTCCAGAGAATATCAGTGTCCAGATTAAAAAAACATGTATTTAATGATGCTGTGCGTGTGTTTTGTTTTACCAATTCTTTTCCCTTGCTGTAGGTCATCAGAATGGGTTTTGCTCAACGATGTGAGCAAAGGTTTTCTTTAAAAAAAAAAAATACTCAAAGCTGGAAGTTATGGCAAGGATCAAGTTGTGTACTCCTGCTGGATCCTACTGCTTTCTCCAGCATCAGTTATTTCCCTCTCCATATTCCTGCACACCCCTCCACAGCATCCTTAAAAACCTGCTTTGAAGGGTTGAGAAGCCCTCTGGAGAAGCTTTTTTTGACGGGGCTCTAGGGAGAGGGAAAGAAAACCCTAGTGTACCCTGGGGCTGGCTACCGAAGTACATTATTGGATATTGGCTTCCGTCTTGCTATTTGTAACTAATTCTCATGTTTATCCCTGTCCCTCTCTTTACATCTCAAAGCAGTATCTGGCTGATTTGTGTTTAAAGCAACAATTATCTGCTAAATTCAAGTTACAAGAATTCCAGTCTTGGGGTGGGGGGGGACATTTGACTTTGGGCTAACCTTTAGATAAGCTGCGATTTGCTTTTTCATCCCTCCATAATAATTACACAGAAACAATAGGGACACCTGGGCTCATGTATTTTGCCTCACATGAAAGTGGGCCTTATAAATGTATGTATGCAGAAAGAGGGGGTATTGAAATTAGGGAGCAGAGAATTAAAACACCCTCCCACCTTCCCGTCTCAAAAGGATTCTTCCAAGTCTTCTTCCCGTTCCTAAAATTATCTTCCGATCTCCAAAACCAGAGGGCTGGAGTTTTACCTCCCGATCCGCCAACGAGTCCACCAGTCTCTCCCTACTTGCGCAAAGAATGTGTGAATTTCTTGAACCTATAATGATAGCTCTGGCCATAATAACTGAGTGTGGCTGTGGAGGCGGTGGATGGGGGAGAGGGTGTTTAAAGCAGCCCTGTAATCTAATGCTATGTAGGGGAAAGACAGAAAACCAGCTCTGCACGGTAGGCCAGTGTTGAGCTCTGGGCTTAAAACCAGAGGGGAGAAGAGAAACTGTAGGCTGAGTGGGCGCTTACAACAACCCTCCAGGGTAGGCCTGTGGCTATTACCACACCGTAGACTCATTGGCCCTTTAATTGAACGTGTCAAGTGGGACAAGGAGCCTCAACGGAACAGGGTGAGCTGTGGGTCGCGAAAGAGGCGGAACAAAAAAACTCGGCTTCGGTTGCCGAGGGGGCTTATAAGCGGGTCGTACCTGTGGGAAGAACCGCTTCCGGGAGCTGACTTACCACTTCCGGTCGCGGCGTCCAGCCTGCCGGCTGCGGTTCTCAGACCGGTGCGCCACGATGGGGATCCTGGAGAAGATCGCGGAGATCGAGAAGGAGATCGCCCGGACCCAGAAGAACAAAGGTGGGTCGCCCAGCGGAGGGAGGGGAAGGGGAAGGAGGAGGGCGGGCGGGCTCCTCCGCCGCCGTCCGGCAGGCAGAAGTTCAGCAGGTGGAGCTCTTCCTGCTCTTTTGCCTGGGCGAGCTGATTGGGGAAAGGAGGAGGAGCCCCCGGGGCGCAGAAGTGCTGCCTGCGTGGGCTTCAGGGGGAAATTGGCACGCAGACTTCCAATGAATGTAGTTGTTTCTTGCTTATCACAGGTTATATTTTTAAAATTTTCCCCCACACAAGTTCTTTGCCTCCAGTTTCCTCCATAAAGACACGGTTGTCATTAGCGAGATTGGGATGTATGAAAGAGACCATGCCTTCAAGTCACCTGGCGATTTAGGGCCACCCCATGGATATCCTAGGGTTTTCTTAGGCAAGGAATCCTCAGAGGTGGTTTTGCCAGGTCCTTCCTCTGAAACAGAGCCTGCAGAACCTGGTATTCGGCGGCAGTCTCCCCTCCAGGTGCTAACCAGGGCTGGCCCTGCTTAGCTTCCAAGATCAGGCAGGACCTGCTGCCTAATTTAGGGTATTTAGGGCCTTTGGGCATGATTTACACCAGGCTAAATGAAGGGAAAAAATGGCACTTTATTCAGATCTTGAGTTTTGTTGTGCTTGTTTCAATGTAACCAATCCGTAGGCCCAGAAAAACCAGAAGAAGCAAACCACAGACAATCTTTATACAAGAATAACTAGGATTGAAACAATACTAAACTAGACCAAACTAGCCTAAAACTAAAACACAGTAACACAGACCATAACTTAAAGACTCATCTCTTACACTGAACATAGGCTCACTACGCTACACTAATGTACAAAGGAACTCCACGCCAGCTGTAATGGAAAGGAAAAATGAGTATCTCATGACTTATTTTTCTAAATGAGACAAGGTTGCTCCTGGTATGTCCAAAGGGTGATAGTCTTAGTATGGTAAGTTTGACTTCTACTGAGAGCTCGGGTTTAATTTGTTCTTGGGATCATTTTTTGTCTTTAGTAATGTTTACTTACTTACTTAATTAATTAAATTTTCTGATTGATAGCAGTTCTCTAGGATCTTAGAGAAGATATGGGGTGGGGAGTTTCCCAGTGTGCTTAAGACACCAGGCATGTACAGAATTCATAAGGGGTGGTTTAGGAAAGAACCCAAATAGCTTTACCACACAGTGGAAAATAAAACCAGACTCTTGTGTAACGGATCTGGACTTTGATCCTCTGTGTTTTCTTTCAAGCTACCGAATACCATCTTGGCTTGCTGAAGGCCAAACTTGCCAAGTACCGAGCCCAGCTTCTAGAGCCTTCCAAAGCGGCCGCAGCCAAGGGTGAAGGCTTCGATGTGATGAAATCTGGAGATGCCCGCGTGGCGCTGATTGGTTTCCCTTCTGTGGGTAAGGTCAGTGACAAGTGGAGAATTGTTGTTTCTGTGCCCCTAGCTATTTCACACGCCTTTCTTTCAGTCCAAGAGACTACAGACACAGAGGAAGGGAAAGGGGGACAGGTAAGATCAGTGGGTGTGCTAGGGAGGAGAAAGAACTTTTGAAGTGGCATCTAAAACACAGCTGAAAGATCCCTACGTGGACCAGAAGTATGGCATTTCAAGGTCAAGAGAAAGCCTTGTAAAAGAGGTGCTATCAGAGACTGGAAGGTGTACTTTGAGTGGGGGGAGAATGCTAATCCTTACGTAAGGTAGTTTCTTTACCTTAAGTAATTTCTCCAATTAGTGAAGATGACGTCTGCTTTTCAATATATACGTATATGTGTGCATATACACACTGGTCTGTTGATGTATATAAAAATGCCACGCCTGTGTTACATATTTTCCTGCTTCTCGTATTTGAATATTTTTCTTCAATGCAATCTCTCTCTCTTCTGTTTTGTTTTATTTGAAGAGTGAGCTGATGCTTCCAACAGAGCAGCCATTTCTCACAATTCTTTTGTCAGTAATCCAAGTGGTGTTTCTGAGTTCAGCCTAGAACAATTACTTTGTAGGAAGACTGAAATTTTGCATCAATCATCCTACTTATTCACTGGCTTCAGGCACCTCTGTTTTCTCTTTTTGGGATCTGAGCTCTGCTGTTAACACACTGGGTTTTTCCCCTTTCAGTCCACATTTTTGAGTTTAATGACTTCCACGGCCAGTGAGGCAGCTTCTTACGAGTTCACCACATTGACGTGTATTCCTGGAGTCATAGAGGTAAGTGCAGTTTCTTCTCGTTGTCCTTTGCTTATGAGGTGGGGTGGGAAGACACTAGAACAGATATTATGGAATATGCGACTATAAGATGGTGTCTTTTTGTTCGTCAATTTAATTTATATCATGCCTGTCTCCGAGCCTGAGGCCCAAAGTGGCTCATCACAGCATAGATTAAAACAAAGTGCGGCCAGTATGCCATAGTGGCTTGAATGTTGGCTTATGACCCTGATGACCAGAGATTGATTCCCCGCTTGGCCATGAAAAACCCCTTGGGTGCCTCACACGCTCTCAGCCCCAGAAACCCTATGATAGGTTTGCCTTAGAGTTGCCATAAGTTGAAAACAACTTGAAGACACATAGCAACAATAGCCAAAAAACAACGATGATAAAAGAATCTTAAAACACTGATATAAGCTATTCTGTTACAACATTTTAAATTTCAAACTGTAAAAGCATTTAAAAACACAGCAGTGATAATAAAACTACAGTGTGCACATGCATTAAAAGACTCTTTTATACAACCAGTTGCCTGACTAAATAGGAAGGTTTTTACCTGCCAGCAGAAGGAGAGCAAAAGGGGAACCATCTCAGCCTTCAGTTGGGAGGGAGTTCCAAAGCCTGGGAGCAGGCACCAAGAAGGCCCTCTTAGATGTTCCCACCTTTATTTAGAATGCTTACGTCCAGGCTTGTAGGTCCCTGAAAGGGAGTACCAAGTGGCAAAAAGACTACTTTTAAGAACCATCTTAAAAACTCAGACAACAGTCACAAGCTTGCCTCCTCTGTTTGCACCTCTTAGTGGTTTGTTTCTCTGTTTCTTTTTGCAGTACAAAGGCGCCAATATCCAGCTTCTGGATCTTCCTGGGATCATTGAAGGAGCGGCTCAAGGTTGGAGTCTTTCTTTGTCCCGAGGCTTCGAATTCCTAGTGCTTTGCTGACATTTCTTTGGAAAAAAAAAACCTGCTGAGATTCTAAATTCAGTAAATGTGCCCTTGCAGTAGACATGGCTAGCCTAGATCTCATTTTTTGACACAGATGCATTCACTGGGGCCCCAGCACCACCCTTCTGGTTTTTGAAACAATATAATATAAAACAAACTGACAAATATATGTAGTCAAAATATACAAGACTATCAAACAAGGTGAAACTCAAATCTGAAGTCAGCCACTAATATGCTGGCACTTGCTCACTTTCACCATGAGGACTAGAAACTTGTTCTTTCTCTTTCTTACACGCACGCACGTATCTTGCTCTCTGCTTTCATCATGGGGAACCTGCATCACCACTCTTTCAGCCAGAGAGGGGGAATGCCCTCCTCTGATAGGCAGGAACACAATTTGCGCTCTTTTGCTCCTCAGGAAAAGGCCGGGGGCGTCAGGTGATCGCTGTGGCCCGGACGTCGGATGTTGTCATCATGATGCTGGATGCCACCAAGGGGGAAGTGCAGAGGTCAGTGTTGCAGTGGGGAAAAGACAGGAAGCTGGCCGTGTGTGCCTGAGGATTTGGGGCTTTGCTTGGGCATGGGATGTTGGGCATCCTGGAAAGTGCGAGATTTGGGAAAGGTGTTCTAGAGTGTTGAGGAGGAGAGGTGGGTTTTTAAAGGGCTGTACGGTCGGATTGGAGCCACTGAGAAATAGGGCTCCCCTGGAGAAGAGGGACCTGCGGGTGGAGGGGGGCAGAGGTGGAAAAAACTAGCAAATAATCAAATCCATGAAAGTCAAACCTGCTGATGAGGAGGGCTGACTGTATTTGTTGTTTGCTTGTTTCATGGCTTCTGCATGGGAAACCACATGAAAATTACAACATTTCAAGCAGACTCACTAGTGTTTCAAGCAGACACACAAATGTGGGCAGTGCTGTAGGAGACAATTTGCTGCCAGGAATTGTCAAGGGTGTGTTGGTGTGTGTTTTGCACACACTTTATTTGGGCGCTAATTGGATGGTCCTTTGTTCCGTACCCTCATCCCTCCTATGTCCCTCAGAGCTCTCTTGGAAAAAGAACTGGAATCAGTGGGCATCCGGCTGAATAAAAGCAAACCCAACATCTATTTCAAGGTGAGTTCTGGAGCTCCTCAGAGACAGGCCAAGGGCCATAAGTGACTGTCGGAGGCACTTCCTTTGCATGCAGAAAATTCTCAGTCCCAAGTCCTGACCTTGCCTGTTAAAGCAGCAGGGAGAAACATGGAGCCTTTTGGATGACAATAGACTCTGATTCCCGTTAACCAGTGGCCAGTTCTCAGAGCAAACGCCTGCTGGCTCTCCTCAATTGTATCGTACTCCTTGCAGATGACTTTTACTGTCTTGAAGAAATGCTGATGTTTGTCCACCTACCTCCCAGTTTTCTTCTGTGAAATAATGAGAGGGTTTGAAATCCCTGGAATCTCCCTGTCAGTAAGGGCATGTTTCCTGGGAGGTTCTGGGAACTGTAGTCTAAAAAGGAACTTCTCCATGCTCTACCTTAGATCTTTACTCACCAGCCCAGCCTTTCAGGATAGTACAACAGGTGTAGTGGTTTGGACTACAACCCAGGAAACCAGAGTTTGATTCTCCACCTGCCCATGGAAACCTACTGGGTGATCTTGGGCATGTCATATACTCTCAGACCCAGAAAAAAGCCATGATAGGTGGTTCTTAGGGTTGAAGGCACACAACAAAATTAAAGATTGTCTTAACCAAGTTTCTCTCTCTCTTTCTTTCTCTCTCTCTCTGGCTTTCACAATCTCGTCCTCCCTTTCACCCTCTCTCACCTCCCTTCAGCCAAAGAAGGGTGGCGGCATCTCCTTCAATTCCACAGTGACGCTGACGCAGTGTTCAGAGAAGTTGGTGCAGCTGATCCTTCATGAATACAGTATCCTTCTCGTGGCACTGTCTTCTCCGGGCTGCATTTTGGGACCTGCAGTCTTAATTTAATATCCTGCCTTTTCTCTGAAACAGCTTACGAATTGAAAAGACAGCTTACCAATTAAAAATAATACAGTTAAAACATACAAAAGATAAACATTAAAATCGAATCAAACTATCAAGAACATTTCAAATAAGTTTAAAATGTGCAATCTGAAATGCTAAAAAACAGTTTAAAAATAGTATGTTGAAAACAGCATAGCAAGGAAACATAAAAATTATAGTATTTTTCACACCCCTGATCCATTCATTCTCTTATTTACTTATTGTTGCTCTGTTACGCTCTGCGTTTTAATCGTTAAAAAAACAACTTTGCAGTAGGTTTGGCAGTGAAAGTGTGGTAGATCCAAACTCACTGTGAGGGCTTTGAACTTGGGTTGTGGTAATCCCAACTATTATACAGTAGGCTGATTCTTTCTTTTTGCTGATTCTATGAAATGTTTAACTTAACTCTCTTCACCTGAGAAATCTTCAATGCAGAGGTTCTGTTCAGAGAAGACTGCTCACCCGATGAATTTATAGATGTGATTGTTGGCAACCGTGTCTACATGCCTTGCCTTTATGTGAGTACTTTGTAGGAAGTTTCATTCTTTAACAAAACCCAGGAGGGCACATGTAATTTATTTAAAACAAGGGTCTTCTTTGAAACTTCTTGGAGCTTGGAAAAGTCAGCCATGGTGGCTGAGGAATTCTGAGAATTATGGGACATAACTTTTCTGAGCTCTGATTTATCCCCTGATTACCCTGATCCCTTCCGCAATAAAACAATTCACAGGCTCTGTGATTAGAATAAATTATATTTATCCTTTTCACAACCTGAGACAGAACTTCTGATCCAAAGAGTGTCCTTTTCCCATATGCTAGAGCAGTTACTTACCTCAAGAACCCCTGCTAAAGTTGAGCACGTCTTGCAATTCCACAGAAGTTTTGGTTAACTTGGGAACCTGGCTTTGAAAAAGCCAAGCTCCTAGCCCTTATGGTTATGAAAAGAACATGCAGGCAGGAAACAAGCAAAGAAAAATAACTCATGGTTTGTGGCAAGAGCTGCAGAAGGAAAATCCGTGGGGTAGGAAGACTTTCTTTCAAAAACAAAATCATAATTTTTCCTTGGTGCCGTTCTGGCTAATTTGTGGACTGGAACAGCACTCTTGTATGTGACTTTACCATTGTGATCTTGTCCGTCCTGAAAGCCAGAAAGCTCTATGCTGCTGGTTTTTGTATAATAGTGCCAGAGCGCACAAGATTTTAACACATAGCAGGACCAAATCAGAGAGATTCCTGCCCCAATGTGTGTGCAACCTCTATAGCCTTTTGTGGAAAGGTGAAGATAAGGATATACTCCCTTTTTTGCTGCGTTGATATTTCCTTTCCTCTTCTTCCTGATTTAGGTTTACAACAAAATAGATCAGATCTCCATGGAGGAGGTGGATCGCCTGGCTCGGAACCCCCACAGTGTTGTAATTAGGTACGGTGAGCCCCAAGACCCTGCAGTGTGTTGCCTTAGTACAGTCTGCTTGCTCTTTGTAGCCGGTGCTATGATGAGATATTTGGCAAGCGAGCCAATCAGTTGCCTTTTGCTTCTGTTTCTCCTTAGCTGTGGTATGAAATTGAACTTGGACTACCTTCTGGAGAAACTGTGGGAGTACCTCGCCCTTACCTGTATCTACACGAAGAAAAGGGGCGGTAAGTCACAAACTGGCTGAGTTAATAAAGCCAAGATATGGAAGCATTGGGTACAAAGGGGAAGTAGGGATCCCCGCACAAAAAATTTCTAGCGTCCTGGTTATCAGGTTATATTCTTTCTTCTCTCCTTCCCAATTCTTATAGAGAGACCAGATTTCTCGGATGCCATCATTTTACGGAAAGGGGCCTCTGTAGAACATGTGGTAAGTGTTTGACTCTGGGGGTGCTCAGCACCCCAAAGTTCTTCCCACGCTGAAGGAGCTGCTAACAGGAAAAAAAAGAAAGCACCTAAAAATGTAGGAGGTTTTCCATACATGGAGTGTGATCATGGCTCCGTCCATCCCACTTTTTTCAGCTCTCACTGACGGCAGCAGCTTTCTGGGGTTTGGGGCAGAATTAGTTCCTTTGTTCTTTCTGGAGATCCCTGGAATTACTCCCAGGTGGTCTCCCTTCCAAATACTATCCAGGTCTGGCCCTGCTCATCTGCTGAAATCACTTTGAGATCGAGCACGCTGAGGGTTGCTGGGTGGGGTTTTAGGCGTATTATTGATTCATCTGCTTTATATATCAACTTTTCACCCACAAATGGGAAACCAAGAGCTTGCTATTTAAAAAAGTACAATTGAAATACAGAGTGAATAAAAGTGTATGTAAAGTTCAGAGAATAATTTAAGGGCACACCAGTAGAAGAAAATATAGCCCAAAAAAGAGGGAAGGTTAAAATACTCTTCTACAAAAGGTGAAGTAGTTGCCAAAAACTTACCTGAACATAAAGTTTTTTGTTGGCTGGTGGAAGGGTAATGGTAAATGAGCCAACCTTTTGGGGGAATTCCAGAACTTGGGAGCGACCAGTGAGAAGGCCCTGTGAAAGCCCTGTGAGCAGGTGTACATTAAGGGAGGCTTTCAGAAATATCGTGTCTTGCATGTCATCTCAGAGATGTTCTTCCGAGCAGTGAATACAGTAAGCCAGGGCTTTCCAAACGGTGTGCTGCGACACGTTAGTGTGTCACCTGAAGTGTGTAGGTGCGTCGCCTACAATCTTGGAAATGTATGTTGCTATTTATAAATCGTATATTTTTAAAAGTATGAAAGGTTTTCATAAGATATGTTGTGTCCCTATACGTTTTGTTCTTACAATTTATGTGTGTGATTGTATCTCTTACAAGGGGTTAATTTAACCTCTGGTTTGCTACTAAAATTGAATTACTGTGTCGCGAAATGATGCATGTCTAAAAAGTGTGTCACCAACATGAAAAGTTTGGAACGCTCTGCAGTAAGCAAACTTGAAGAGGATGATGATGAAATCCCCTGGCTTACCTTTGAACTTCCTATTTTTTTTCCCAGTGCCATCGCATCCATCGGTCATTAGCCAGCCAGTTCAAGTATGCTCTGGTGTGGGTAAGTCTGCCTTGGCAAAACTGAAGGGTTTGGGTCTTCTGCTACTGTCACCCCAGCGATACTTCCAGCCACCATTTTGAGAAGGGATAACAAGTATTTGGGCTTACTTTATGTGTGTGTGGGAGGGAGTTAACTTGCAAGGAGAGTCTCAGAATGGCCTCTGGCCTCCATGTTGTCACGATACTGGGCGGTCTGACTAGGTGGAAGGCAGTGTTTTGTGTTTTCTGGCTGGCTGGGGGGTTCTGGGTGTCCTAGGCCATTTCTGCATTAGACTGTTATAGTGCTGTTATTCCACTTTCAACATCCTATGGAATCCCGGGGTTTGCAGTTTAGGGAGGGGCCTTTGAGGATGGCCTGTGAGGCCCCTTCCTGAACTGCAAACCCCAGGATTCCATAGGATGTTGAAAGTGGAATAACAGCAGTATAGCAGTCTAGTGCAGAAATGGCCGTAGTCTTTAAAAAAAAAAAAGGAAAGTTTTAATTGTTTTGGCTGGGCCTGCTAAACCTTCTCTCCTTGGCTTTCCAGGGGACAAGCACCAAATACAGCCCCCAGCGAGTGGGACTCAACCATCTGATGGAACACGAAGACGTCATCCAGGTGGTTAAGAAGTAACCCATCATACTATGGAATGGTCGCTGGCAGCCTGCCCCGCCAAGCCCTAATATGACTTTAACAGGACATTGCAGAAAAGCAAAATGTGACAAAATAAAAAAGAGGAGGGAGGATAGAGGAGGGTCTGTTTTACCCCCTCTTCCTCCTTCTGAAGCTTCCATGAAATTTGCATAGAAGAGTATGAGGAAACATGGCGGATGTGTTCATGGGCTGAAGGAGAGAAGGATGTCGCTGGATGAGGTTTTGTCTTGAACGCACACAGTTTTTGCCTGTAAGATGTTTGGCAGTGGGGAGGTGGAATCCCCGGGTACTTAATGGTGACTTGATCTTAGCTCCCCCACCCCAAAAAGCATTTTTGGATGCCTGAATCAATGAACACGAAGTAACTCTTTTCTTCCACATGAGTGCCAGTCCACAGCTGGGAATAAACACCCTGGTTTAGGGTTTTCCTCCTGGTTTCTAAAATCAGCAAATCCATATCTTCAGGTGGGCAGGATGCCGTTAAAAGTGATCCTACAGAGAGCAAGGATGTGTCTGTACCATGTCCAATTTTTGCTTCCAATCATTTTTGGGGACAAGGGAGCCTGGATTAATGCTTTTTGTTGGGGGCAGAGGGTGACATCCACGATGGGAGAGCTAGACAGTATCTCCTCCTCTCATCTTTCCCATTTTGCAAGGCAGCAACTGGGAGAGTTGCTCAGGAGTAGCAGGTCTACTGCTCATGTTGCTCTCTGAAAGTTTCACTCTTTCCAGACCTGTCAGAAAAGCCCATGTTCTTGAACTGAAATAAAGGATGGCTCTTTTTTTTTTGTTTCTGGAAATTTTCCAGTGGCCATGCTGTGAAATGTTGTTTTATTTGTTGTGTGTCTTCATGTCCTTTCTGGCTATCAGCCCTAAAGCAACCCTGTCATGGAGTTTTCTTGGAAAGGTCTGTTCAGAGGGGGTTTGCCTTTGCCTTCCTCTGAGGCAGAGAGAATGTGACTTGCCCAAGGTCTCCCATGGCCCAGTGAGGATTTGAACACTGGTCTCTATAGAGTCCTAGTTCAACATTCAAATTGCTGGCTCAGTATTAACCCTAAAGGAGTCATTCAAAAGATCTACAGGATATCCAAACTTATCCCAAAATAGGTTCAGGACCTTGGACAGAGCTTAAAATCCAGGCTAAAACCTGGAGTGGATTCATTGGTCTACTGACATGGAAGCCATTAGTTGCCCCTAGTGGTTGCAGTATATGTCTACTTTCTTCAAAATGATACGGTCCTGTTTCTTATTATTTGTTTTATATGCCACTCTTTCCACAACCTGGGATCCAACATGGGTCACAGCACTGGTTGAAAAACAACAACTGATGATGAGCGAGTTTTTAAAAGCAGTGGAACAATCTTATTAAAACTGGTGCTGATTTAAAACAGTATTGGAGCATTTAGAACCCGGATGTTGGGAATGAAATGCAGGTATGCCCCATTTGTGGTTAGGTTCCGAAGCTGGTTCTAGGACAACCCTGCTGCCATTTTGCGGTTTCTTTCTAACACCCAGCAGGTCATGTTTATATCCTGACTTTTCTTTGGAGACCCCATTCTGCCATGTATGAATACACAAAGCATTCCCAACAGATGGCCATCCAGCCTCGGTTGAAAACCGACAAAGGAGGAGACCCTGATAGCTGAAGAAATCTGACAGCTGTATTCCCGTTTTCATTCAGACCAGGGAAATACAGCCTGATTTTGAAGGTTAGCAGTCTAACTTTTTTTTTAAGAGTTAATTTTTTGTGTGTAGTCTTTTCTAACTTGTGACTATTCACATGTGCTGTACTACAATTCCCATTGTCCCCAGCTGGTAGCCTGGGGAGTAATGGGGTCTGAAGTTTAACATGTTGAGAAGACGCCAGGTTAAGCGAAGATTCTGGGTTAGATTCCTCTAATTTCTTCCAGACACAGCAGGATTTATATTTCTGGGTAATTTTATATCTCTTGTCCACCCTTGTCTTTCTTTTTTATGCTCATAACAGCCTTGTGATGTTGGCTATGAGAGAGAGAGATAATGAGAGGAACAGTTAGATTCTGGGTCATATTTATATCCTGGCTTTTCTTTGGGGGGTCCCAAAGTGTCCTGTATGGTCTTTGAGGCTCCTGTCCCTTTAATGGGTGTGAAGAAGAGGGGAATTTTACTGTCACACAACCGACTAAAAAGCAACGTTGCTGAAATTCTCTCTTTTACACGAGTATGAAAGAGACGGGAGCTCGCTCTGGAAAACTCCGAGTCATTTTCCCCTCAAAACATCCCTGCAAAGCAGGACAGTTTGAGCACCAGCAAACAGGCCAAAGGTCCCCTTGGTGAGCTTTCCGTCCCCTGATTTTAAGGCACATGGATGCCGTGTGTCAGAAGTAGTTCTCCGGGATCCATGTGATGCCCACACATGGGTCTTATCTTCGTGCACTGGTGCCACGTTGCTAACCGTCCCCGACCGCCCAGCCAAGGCGAGGGCATCTCCCTCTGGCCGTGCGCACAGGTGAGAAGAATAGCGGTCATCAAATATGCATGGAGAGCCGGCGAGTGCCGCCTTGCAGCAAACGTGGCCGCCTTGGCTCTGGAGAGGCATTGCCTTGAGGTAGCAAAGGCCTCAGAAAACACGGTTGCCCTGGGTTTTGGGGAGCAGAGGGAAGCCAGTGCTACCCGGAGGGTTTTGCGCGTGGTTCAGGGACAAAGCTGGCTGAGGAGCGGAACGAAAGGGGCCCCCGTCCAGGTGAGCGGAAAAAGCACTCTTGCTGACACCCGATCTGTTTTCCTCGAAGGTCGGCTGCTTTGCCTCGGAGAACGCTTTGCTGTTGCACCTAATTTTACCCAAACGGTGCATCCCGACAGACAGGATTTGTCGTTCTTGGTCCGTCCGTTCCTAGAAGGGTCTTCTCATGGGTGTGTTTGCTTTCTTGTGGTCCCTTTGCCTGCTCCTGTGCTTTGGAGGCCCGTTTCCAAATGCTCGCCTCAAATGTTGAGTTACTGTGGGGCTAGCGATTTGGAGACCAAAGCAAAGTTTTATGGAGGTGTGCAGAGTTTTTAGATGGGGGTAAAGTCCTCATTTTAACGCCCCCCCCAATAGCTACACCCTCCGTTTCAGCAGCTGCAGGGCTTTGTGTGGCGATGAAAGGTCACTGTGTGGGCTTGTTGTTAGTCTTCAATGCCAGAAGCTGCAAGATTGGCGGTTGCGTCAAGGCGACAACGGCGGTGTAGGGGGGCTTGGCATCTGCTCCGTCCACTTTGCACCGTCCCTGTTGCTAGGAGTGGCGACGGTTCCTTGGCGAGGGTCCTTATCGCCAGCAAGCACAATAGCTCTTCTCAAGGGGGAAACCACAGCAACCGGCCTG
The DNA here is from genome assembly GCA_030412105.1 of Cyclura pinguis. Taxonomy (NCBI): domain Eukaryota; kingdom Metazoa; phylum Chordata; class Lepidosauria; order Squamata; family Iguanidae; genus Cyclura; species Cyclura pinguis. Next base: position 2,336,193 of record CM059609.1, on the reverse strand, counting down.
GTCGCCTCTGCCGACGTCACCGGAGTCCTCTCTTTTCTTCTGGCGTCTCAGGCCTTTGTCCGCGTCTCTCCTTTTGGAAAGCGATATCGTCCTTGCCGTTCCCACCCCCCTCCCAAGACAGTGGCTTGAATCCTAAAAGTAGACCCACTGACTCCATGCTTTGGATTCAAAGGGCCTGCTCTCACGGGGAGCAACAGTAGGGTTCAGGACCACACATACAGCCCAACTTTGCCCGATTGTGGTTGTACGTTCAGTCCGCTCTCCATTCTGCACACCCTCAACAGATCCTCTGTCGTTCCACATTTTCAGCTGCTTTTAAAGAGCCCTGGTTTCTTTCTCTTCCTCCCCGGCTTACTTCAGTTGTTGCAAATTTATTCAACATGCAAAAGTTGTTTGCATTTAATTAACCCAGAAGGACAATGAGAAGTCTTGCCCTTCCCAGCCGGCTCAGGCAAAAGCAAACTGCTGCAGCGTCCCCTGACTTTGTGCTCTTCCTCATTAACAACTTTTGCCACCTTGACCACAAGACTCTTGCCTCTGTTCCGGCTGATTTTTGTAGGTTGCAACAACTGGTGGCTTCAGTTTTAATAAGGCTGTGAAATGAAGTTAAGGACCTTTCCAAGGTGCTGAACTCTATCTGAGGGGGAGTTGTTCTGCAAGGTTCTTGAGACTTCTGAAGTTCCTTACAAAGTCTTTGCCTGCACAGAATATACTTTGTTTATTTTGCTCAGCTAATACACTCTCTGGGAAGGGGAAAAGAAACGGTTTCTTGTCAGGGAATGTTGTATATAAGATAGATAGATTGATCATTTTGTGGAATTAGTCTTCTGACCATTTCAGTTATTACAAATGATAAAACAATTCAACCATAAATACTGCAATGTTGTTTTTCTTATGCGCTTCAAGTCATTTCTGAGTTACGGTGGCCCTAAGGTGACCCAATCACGGTTTTCTGAGGCTGAGAGTGTGTGACATGCCCAAAGTCACCCAGCAGATTTTCCATGGCCGAGTTGGGAATCGAACCCTGTTCTCCAACGCTCAGACCACTAAACCATGCTGCCTCTCTTTCCTTCAGTATATTCTCCAACATTTCAGAGATGAAAATCAGACCGTGGGCAGCCAAGCAACACCAGAGTGTGGTCAAGATGGCAAATGCTATTATAATGAGAAAAACGCACAAGCTAGGAGAAAATGCAGTAGTTTACCTGAGTCTACAGGGAAGGACGAGATTCTGTCTCTATTCTCCTCTCCCCAATACTGATTGCAAACTGCTTTTGAATTGAGTTTGCCACAGTTGAAATAAGCCCGGGGGAAAAGTTGGAAAGTGGGAGGATGAGAGCAAAACTGCTGCGTTTTCAAAGCAGCTAGAAAAGTGAGAAGACACGGGATTAACCAGGACTCTCCCTGCCAGGTCAGGGCGGTCGGAGGGTATTCTTCAAGCATCCAAAAACAGGATTGTGCGCTGAGTGCCGGAGGCTGGCTGGCGGCTTCACTGTCTGTGTTGTTTACTCTTCTCCAGCCCTGATGCAGGCGCTCTCTCGGCTGGGAGAAAGCTGGCATTGGCCGGCCAGGAGGGGTTAGCAAGGGACGCCGGTCTGAGGGGAAGCAACAGTTGTCAAGGGCTGCGGCATCGGAGAGATAGCATCGGGGGTCTTTGGTTCCCGCTCCTCAGTTTGGACAGGTGGCTCGAACGTTCCAGGCAGGTCTTGGCTTCTGCGCCGGCTGAGTCGGGGTCGGTCGTCAATAAAGGCACACCAGGTGGCATGCTGCTGCTCCTTGGATTTTGGAGCACACCTGCTTTTGATGACATCTAGGTGGTAGGGCCGGGCGATGTGCTTCCGAAAGGTACGTCTCCGGACGGACTGGTTTTGCGTCCTCAGGTTTCCAGGGAAGTAGTTTCAATGGGGGCGGGGGATGAGAATATGGCTCCCTATACGAATTTTGCCCCCTGGTGAAATTTTTTTCCCATCTCCAAATTTCTAGCTTAAAAATTCAATTATCATCAGAAACACGTGCTCTCCAACATTCCCAATTTGGCATAGACCGTCTTGATCAATATTGTCCTGCTTTTTCAGCTGATTTTGAAATGTCCCCATTTCTCTCTCTCTCTTCTCATTTTCCACTATTACCCACAGCTTACTTGCATTGCTGCCAGCTGAATTCTCCCAATGCAGAAGTAGTTTGTAGTCGGTTAACTCAGAGGCAGAGGGGAGGAGAGGAAGGGGCAGAAATTTGCCTTTCCCGGTCGGCTCAGGCAAAAGCGAACTGCCGCAGCCAGTTTGCCCGTTCTTCCTCATTTGTAGCTCTTGCCATCTTGACCCCACTCTGATGTTGCTTGAGCACGTGTGTCCCTGCTTTCGTCTGTGAAATATCGGAGGATGTGGAAATACAGTTTAGGTATCCAAAAGGATAAGCAAAAAAATCAAGGGAAGGCTGACACAGAGAACAGAAGCATTCTAAGTGTGAATAATTTCCACTCTCTCACTCTCTGCAATGCTAGAAATTTGGGGAGCGAGGGAAGATTTCACTGGGGGAGTATTCCTAATTGGGGGGGCAATATCCTAATTTTGCCCTCACCCACAGTTGCATCCCTGCAGATACTTCTTTCTGTGCCGTTTGCTTTTTACTGCTTCTATTTACAATTACCACCCACAACCCCATTTCTCACGCCTAATTTGCAAAGCCTTAGCTTGGTAGCGTTGTGCAAGGTTTGATTTGGGAAAGAGAAATTTCAGTTCTAGCAATGGAGCATCCAAATGAATTGTTGTATTGGAAACATCAGCAATAGTTAAATGTTACAACTGGTAACAATGGGTAGGTAACTGATAGTACTTACTCACCTTGTGGAGTTGGTGGAACAGATGGCTGAGGGCACCCAAATGAAATCCTCTGGCCAATCGAAATCGTGCAGGCGAGGTGTGGAGTCTCTCCTCCGTTGTGTTTCCTTCTGCAACAACTCTTGGGAAAGGCAACTAATCGTCTCAAGGTGAGCTTTCTAGCTTGAAATTGCTCATAGATATTTGGACAGAGGCTTTAATTATCCTTATGCAGTCCCTTTTACTCGGGCGTCCCTGGTATGATGGATGCTGTCAGAGAGCTGGATTAGGGTGGAGAAAAAGGGAGGCATTTTGTTTTTGAAAAGAACAGTGCTGGGGAAAGTTACTCTTTCTGGCCATGCTTGCTGCAGGGTTCAGGGAGTTGTAGTCCAAGGAAGTGGATTTCCAAGGTGTGAGAACGAGGCTGGAATCTCCCTTATTATCCATATTTGTTTTCCATCCTGCTTCCGTTGCACGCTGGGCGATATGCATGGATGAATGTACCTCCCTCCTAGCTTCACAACGCTCCTGTGAAGCAGCTCGGGGAAGGGAAGCCGGGCGAGGTGAGTTCTGTCAGTGTCACCGTCTGAAATGTGTTGCTGAGGAGGGGATTTGAATTTGGAGCAACCCAACCGAAGCCCTACAGGTTCCAATTTTTGAGAAACATAGTTCTCAGAGAGCGTAGAGATCTTATGTTCTTTTTCAACCAGGCATTTGCAAATCTACTGCGTTCTTTGGTAAGCGATTTTAAAAGAGTAATTTTTCACCTCCCAGTTATCCTCTGTCTTTCTGCTTCTCGTCATCCAAGATATTTCCAGAATATTCTCTGGACCTCCAAATATTTCTGCCTGGGTTATTTCTGCTCCCCTTCTGAACTGGTTTTAAAATACAAATCACAGTGTCAAGTTTACCCGTCTTACGAAAATGCAGCAAGTGTGGCGCTCATCGGTTTTCCCAGCTGCTTCTGGGGTTCTTATCTGCCTTTGGGATGGTGTAGTGTTCGGTGCTGCATCTCTGCGTGTGTATTTTTAAAACGAAATGGTCCCTGGTTTTGTGGTTGCTCCTGTAACTGTTTTGGAGACTCCTGCGGACAGACGGTACTATATGACTCTGTTGAAAGAAAGAAATTTTCTGTTTGATGGGGAGATAGATCTGAATGTAACCTCCTGGTTACATTTCTGTAACCTCCTAGTTGACTACAGCTTGTGGTGTCCCTCTACCAGGATTTCTTCTTCAGAGGACATTTGGTCATCAAAACCTTTCTCTGAGGTTGAGAGAGTGTGACCTATCCGAGATCATGTAGAGAGTTTTCACATCTGGGCAGGGGTTTGAACCCCGCTCTCCCGGAGTCTAAATCCAACGACTCAAACTGCAACTCCATGCCGGCTCTTAGAGCCGAACAGTGTCAACAAATTCATTTGGCAGACGCTAGGTGTCACTCCTTGCCATGGAAGTTGGAGTCTCCGCAGGCAGTCTGCCGCTCCCTAAGGCCGGGGTCAGGAGCCTGAAACCCTGAGGTTGACTTTGGGCCGTCTGACTTCCCCAGATGGCCCCCTCCACGCTTAATATCACCGTCATTTGGTGTCTTCCCCGTGTTTTGGGTAGACTGCTTTCCAAGCCCATTCCAAAAAGGTTGATAGTCGCAAGAGGATTTCCCTGAAATAGGCCGGTATTTTCAGACCCGTGTTTTTGGCCCTGCTCAGTAACTTCTGAGGCCCTCAGTAACTTCTCTGAGATTGAATCCAGTCCTTAGGCTGATCCCCATCCTGGCTTTAAGGCTTGTTCTGAACTGGGTATCCTTTCTGTGGTTCTTTTCTGAAGCCATTGCTCCATGTCCTAGTCTCTGGAGCAGCAGAAAACAGGCTTGCTCCATCCTCTGTATGCCATCTTTTGAAATATTTAAACACGGCTATCATGTCACCTCTTCAACTTCTCTTCTCCAAGCTAAACACACCCAGCTCCCTAAGCCAGTCTTCATAGGGCATCGTGGTTTCCAGGCCTTTTATCATTTTGGTCCAGGAGAGATCTTTGAAAACCGAGAAGTAAAGCAGAATAAACTCTGAGAGTGTCTGTAGAAAAAAAAAACATTCTAAAAAATGAAAAAGGATCTAAGGATAGGGTCATGGCTGGGGCTACAGCCTGCCCCCCGCAGTGCAACAGTGGGAGGATTCTGCCCCCCAAGTTCCGTCAGCTGCCCAGCCCTACTTTATTTCTGTTAAATTGGGGGAAACAGGCTGGGGGCAGGGGGTAACACAAGGTGTGTGTACTTTCTTTTACCTGCTGTGTCCTGTAACTCTACCCACCTTCCTTCTATTTATCTTGCAGCCGAGTTTTTGGTGTCTTTCCCGGACACCTTGTCGCTCTAAAATGTCTCCCCAGGTGCTTGGAAGAAGGGATAAGGTGTCATTGGGCAACAGGTTTCTCCCAGCCACGCTGCCGTGCGTTACCCTGGTCGCAGCCGTATCATTCTTCCATCTTCTTTCTTGGATTGCTTCTTTTAAATCACAAAGGACAGCTATTGTGGAATTAACAGTCCAATAGATGAGATGGCTCTGTTTATTCTGTTCCAAAACTGGATTTTTCAGTACCGACAGTGCTTAGCCCGGGGTCTGTGGACCCCCAGGGTGCAGCAATGCCCTCACGGTGGGTTCACAAAAGCTTGAAGAAATGTTACGAGCTTTTCCACTCAAAATAGAATGGAAGAAAGGCAAAATTGTACAGAATCATTCTGATAAAAATATTATACGAGGAGTGTGTGCGTTTATGTGTTTCTCCCTTCTCTCCAAATGTGAAAACCCTTGAGTTAGCAACTTGAAATAAATATTTAATGCCCTTTAGGGGGTTTAAATCTTGAGTTAAGTCTTTGTGGTCCACGGCAACAAAAGAAATTTAAAGGGTCTGTGGTAAAGAAAAGGTTAAGAACTGCTGGTCAGTACCGTGCCAGGGCCTGAGATTTTAGGACTGAGACCAGGGGAAGCCCCAGTGCTGTTGTCACCCAGCAGGTTTACATGAAGGGTCGACCACAGTTGCACAGCGTATGACATTCAAATCCAAAGCTGCAAGTCTAATAAAGGTGGGAAATAATCGTGCATGGCCTTTTTAAGGCAGTGCTCTTGCCCTGAGAGTCCTCCTTCTTGTTCCAAGGAGAAGAGGAAAGGGGTCAGGCCCCGATACCTGGGAACTTTTGGGGGCAGCTCACCCAGCCACAGTCCTTCCCACAGGGTGACACATATCAGCCGGCATCCCGTAGGTGACGCACGTATGTGTGAGTCACCCTGCACGTGAGGGATGAATTATTACCCAGAATGGAAAAGATGTGTTCTGCTGACAGGGTTGGCGATGGAGCTATGCGTTCTGCAGTGCTCGGAAGTATGAGTTTGTCTGATTCAAGGCTGCATCGATAGGAACCTAGTGTCTAGGTTGAGGGGGGTATTAGTACCGCTCCATTCTGCTTTGGTGCGACCTCACTTGGGTCCAGTTCTGGGCATCCCAGTTCGGGAAGGATATGGACAAGCCGGAAGGTGTCCGGAGGGGGGCGACCAAAACGGCCGAAGACTTAGAAACCGTGAAGCCCTTGGAGGACCGGCTCAGGGAGCTAGGTATAGTTTAGCCAAGAGAAGTTAAGAGAAGAGAAGGTCTCTAGGTGATATGACGGCCATGGAAACGACCAGCCCCCACTGTTGTAAGCCCCCATCTTTGGTATTTGTTATAGTATAATTGTTGTATCGTTTATTACATATCTATAGTATGCCTTATTACATATCTATAATTCTATTAAATTATAGATAATCATAATATTATAAAGTGCAGAATTTATTTCCAAGTCTTCCTCAACATGTGTAAATTTTATAGATGCGCCTTTTATGTCAAGAGCCAGGGTGATGGCGCGGTTTGGTGTTGTACGAGAACTCTGGGAGACCAGAGCTCGAATCCCCACTCGGCCATGGAGACCCACCGGGTGACCTTGGGCAAGTCACACTCTCTCAGCCTCAGAGGAAGGCAGCAGCAAACCCTCTCTAAATAAATTCTGCTACAAAAAAAAAAGAACCCTAATAGGTTCGCATCGGGGTTGCCATAAGTCAGAAATGACTCGAAGACACACGACAAGCTTTCATATCATGATGTGCCCTTCATTTGGGGAGGATGAAAGAGACATTTCTTCTATTTTCCACCACGGGAGAAGCAGAGATCCTAGACCAAGCCTTTTTGAACAGCTCTCTGTCAGCTGAAGAAACGAACGGAACAGGGATTGGAAGGGGAGTAAGTTCTTGAGTTGCAGCTCTCTTCCTTCTCCGGGCACCCTTGAGAGCGTTCGTTCTCCTTCGTCAGGATCTCCACGTGGGGCTGGAGTGGCCCACTTACATTATTCATATGGACGTCAGCCTAGGAGATATGGTTACATCCCAGCCTCGCAGTCAGTGACTATACCTTGACTTCTTAACTCCCGGTGCCTGGCTGAAAACACACCGGAGGAAAGGAGTTTGAAATCCGCCCGTGGCTGGTAGAACATCACAGAACCGGGAAGGGCAAAGATAAGAGAAACCAATTCAAAAGAGGAGCCTCAAAAGCAAGCTCTGCTGTGGCCGGATCTCGCATTGATCCAGAACCTCTTTGGAGAGGATTATTGAGGTCACCGGCAGCAAAGCAGGAAATGCAATGACGCCTGGGGAGATCCAAAGGTAAATAAAAGAAGGACTTATTTTTCTTTGTCGCTCTGGTTGCCCGTCCGAGGGCATTTAAAGCGGTTGTAAAGATGTCCCCATTTCTGCTACAAAGACACTGACGTTGGCTTTCAAAGTGGGAAGAGGCAGCATGAGTTTTTCGCCCTGAGAAACTTCGCTGCAGGAGGGATTCCTCCCCTTCTCCTCTTCCATGGATGTTCTTGCCGGCCTCTGCCCGGCAGTGAGCTTCATGGCAAAGAGGCAGAGGCGAAGCAGAGAATGAGCTCCCACCCCCACCGAGACAATGGCTAAGAAAGGGAAAGAGGTCAAGAAAGGGAAAAAGGACGCGGTCAGCGACTCTGAGGACCTGTCGGATGCCGAGGTGAGCAAGAGCAACGCGGAGGAGAGCGAGATGGGGAGTGAGATGGTGGGGGAAGAGGAGGGGGAGGAGAGCGAAGAAGATCCGAAGAAGAGGAAAGGGAAGGACAAGAAAGGGGCCGCCAAAGGAGGGAAGAAGGGGGCAGCCAAAGGGGGCAAGAAAGGGACATCGGAAGAGGAGGAGGAGGAAGATGTTTCGGGCAAGAAGAAGAGGCAGATCAAAGGGGCCTCCAAGCTGGTCATGGGCCTGGCGACCGACGATGCCAAGAAGAAGAAAGGGGCCAAGAAGGAACACGCCAAAGCCCAGCTGAAAGGGGCCACCAAGGCCATGGCCGTGACCAAGAAGGATGCCGCAGGGGCGCCACCCAAGAAGAAGCGAAGCCTGAAGAGCACCTCCAAGCTTTTCATGGGCTTCAAAGGGGTGGGCCGGAAGAAGACCCCCAAGAAATCCCAGTTCAAGAACACCTCTCGGTTCTTCTGGGTTCTGAAGAAGCACAGCACTAAGAGGAGGAGGAAGAAGAAAAAGAACAAGGGGGTTCTCAAGTCTACATCTAACCTCATGATGCGCTTCAGGGAGTTGGGGAAGAAGAAGAAGAAGGAGAAGGAGCAGGCGCCCGGGGCCAAGAAGCCGTCGTTCTTGCTGATACGACTGGGAGGCAGAAAGGCAGAAGGAGAAGGGTTCTTCAGAAACCTCTTCCGCAAGAGAGGCAAGCCCAATGAAAAGTTCAAGATCCGGGCACAGATCGTCAGCCAAATTGCAGCCGCCACCAACTGGCTGACTCAGAAGTTCCTGTCCAAACATTGCACTTGCCCACGTAATTCAAGAGTGACCGACGAATCCTGGTTGTCTCGGATCGGAGCAAAGAAGCTGCCTTTCCCCTCAGGCGACGAGGTTCTGAGGCACCGAGCAAACATGAAAAAGGTTCCCGGAAGGGACGCTCTCTACAGCCAAACCGGGGAAGAATTTGGTTACTGGGACAAATTGGATTCTGCCGCACCACTAGATCACTACGATGATTACCGGGAGGAGAGCAGTTATGACCCACAACCCTCTTCCCAGTACGGTTACCCTGAAGAAGACGGACCTTATAGCAGCCGGAATCCAATGGATGACGAATATGGGCCGGCGGAAGAACCAGTAGACTACTATGATCGAGACCAGTACGACTACCACAACTACGATGATCATCAAGATCCCTCCGCCAGTTATTCATCCTACGAACCCTACGACGACTACGTAAACGGTTACGAAGGGGCCAGAGGAACATGCGGGCCCTGTTATGAAGAGACAGGTCAGGTGGGGTATCCGAGTGAGGCTGTTTACTCTCAGCACGAAGTCAGTTACAATGAGGACGGGTGGCCGTCTGAGACTCAGGCGTCGTACAACCCGTATGCCTACCCGTTGGATGACATTGCGGAGATGGACGAGGCAGAAGGAGGTGAGCGAGGCCTAGGGGGTTACCCCTTCCCTTCTTCTCAGTCTTCCCTTCTTGAACGGCAAGGTGGGGTGGACGATTTGACATCCCAGCTGCCTTTGAACAGGAAGTTCCGGCTTTTTCCGAGGCCCCAGGTGAAGCTTTTCGGCAAAGACAAGCTTGACGTCACTCTCCCTCCTTCCCCGCACCTTCCGTTTGGCTCTTGGGATCCGGCAGAAGAGGAAGAAGAGGAGGAGGTAGAGGACGAATCTGAGCCTCTAATTTCCCCCTTTGCTCAGTTTGATGAACAGAATCTGGAACCTCCCAGGTCACCGGGGACCTTCTCAAAACTGCTGCCTGGGTGTTTTGTCAGCAAGCTCCAAAGACCTCGCGCCACAAACCCAACCGGAAGAAATTTCGGTATGGGTCCCAGCAACCCTGGCATCTCCCCGAGGGAATATGGGAGCCCCCTGGGCCAGTTCCTACAGAGGTCCCTCTCCCAACCAAAGCCCATTCTGAAGCACCATAGGAGTGCGGGACACAGCCGGCCTCCCACCCCTGGTCCAATGAGGAGAGGTCCGCCTTCGCCATTTGATGAAAGGTGGACAACAAGGCCCGCTTCTCCTCAGCTACCAACAGCAAGACATTTTGAGATGCCGACTTCAGACCCTTCTCCAAAATCTGTGAGGCGGTTCGGGGCTCTCCCTTCCTCCCATCCCTCGGCGAGGCTACGAGAGGCTCTTCATGAAGAGCTGCACAACGCGCTTCCATTCCTGGGGTCGTCTTCCTCCAAGAAGGCCCACCAAGGCCTTGGTGTGCCTATGAGGAAATCCAGCCCAACATCCACGGTCAACAAAACCTCGCCTCAGCTTTCCCAGAGACAGAGCTCATCCTCTTCTTTAAGATCGTTTGGCTCAAACAAGCAAAGTCAACCCGCCCGGAGGAACCCACCACAAAGTTCCACATTCCAGACATCTTCTTCAGCTAAACGAACGGCAAGCAAACCCTTGGCAAGCAAACGCAAACCATCATCCTCAAGTTTAAGGTCACTCCCTAGCCTAAAGTCGGATGTCCCATTCAGCCGCTCATTGTTTCATGTTCCCTACACCCCTGACCCTTTTGAGTTCCAGGATTTTCCTCTAGATGGGACCCTGGGAAGATACACCCCTATGGGGGGTCTGAGAGCCCCTTCGTCACCTCAGATGTCCCTCGGGCGTTCTGGATCGGCTCGTCGTCCAGCCCCAAATCCCTTCCGACCCCCAAGAGGAATCGATAATTTCTCCGTTGACCCGGCAGGGAGGCTCCCTCAAGCCTGGAACCGGATAAACGAGCCCCCGACCAAAGCAGTTAAGCCGTTAATGAGGGACCAGTTCATGAGGCAGTTCATCCCCCGATCTCCTGTTTTGTCCGCCAGGGACTCCCCTCAAATGCCGACCAGGCAAGGGAGCCGGAGGGTCACCATCCGAGAGTCACCGGTCGATATGTCCCCTTACGCTCGGTCTTTTAGTGAGGCCGAGGGGTCACGAGAGGGATTGTGGTGGCAGCAAGAGGAATGGGATTATCCTTCTGGCAATGAGATGACCGCACCCTGGAATCCTTCCTCCGAGGGAGGCTCCCCTGGAAGTCTAAGAAACGTTTCCAATTTTCCTCAACGACCCCGGAGTCCTCCTCCTAGCACCCGCAAGGCCTTCCTTCAACGGATCGGTCAGCCTCTCGCCGGGATGGCCCAGCCCACTTCCTCCGTCGATATGGAAGATGGAAATCCATACCGGTTTGGTCAGTCTCCGGGACCCTCTCCTGCTTTCTCTAGGCACCCCTTTACTCAGGAGTCATTCGTCGAGGCGGCAGCCACTCTGGCACAGATGGGAAAAAGAGGCTACTCTCCGTCACATACTCCGAACATGAGCCGCAAATTCTCGGCTGGAAATTTGTCCTACGGCATCTCTGGTGGCGGGCCTGGCAATTTTGGGGGGCCGGATTTCAGTCCTGTGCCCCAAAGGGCATATTCATTCACAGGGCCCCATGCCAGGGGGAGAGGAAGTCCTTCCATGGCCCGTTCCTCGCCTTTCCAAGACGAGTATAACAGGCCGAGAAGACCAGGCCCTGCCCGCTATCCCGACGAGCTGCTGGAACAAGAAATGGGGGACAGCATGGGAAGGTATGCGGTCGTGACCCCCCAGATCCAGAGGATGGCTTCTTCCTTCGGGAGATCGTCCCGCAGGCAAAACCAACCCTGGTCCGACTACCACACGGTCAACGTTCGCGAGATGCCCAGCGAACGGGCCTCACGGAAGCTCTTCCAGCGCCCTCCGGCGGGGAGCTCTAAGCGGCGGGGGTCTCGCCGCGGAGGGAGCAGCCTCTTCTGGTACCTGACGCGGGGATCGTCGGCGCACAACCAACAATACGGTGGCGGCGACAGGAACTGGCAGTGCAAGGTAATTCGGGGAGTCGGCCGTGGCTGGTGGCTTCTGTGTCGGCAGGGATGGGGGGAGTCCGTTCTGGGTTTTAGTGTGAACTTTAAAGCAATTATCCAAGGATCTAAACCTGTTTGGGGGAAAAGTTCTACACTTTGAATAACTCCTTGGAAATCTGGATGAAAACCTGTAGAGGATTCACTAGCCCCTTATGCTAGAACCACTAGCCATTATGGGTTCAAAGCAATTTGATAACGGCGAGGGGTCTGGGAAACCGTCCAAGAAGAATATAGAAGGAAGGAGGAAGTTGTTTGGTGGATCTTCGGAAGGGGTTCCATCAAACTGGATTTCTTAGTCAAGTTTCTTTATTTCTTCCAGTTTCAGGGTCATATTAATCCACCTGACCCTACAGCACATATATCAAGACCAGAAAATTTGAGTTTCATTATATAAAAAACATAAAACATGAACAAAACAAAAAGAAACACATGAAAAAGAAGAGAATATATAAAAAAGACAAAATAACAATCCTGAAAACAGAGTAGTACGTGATGATAAACTATAAAAATAAACTAGGTAACAAGACTTACAATACCAACAAAAAACAAAACTACAAATGTTGATCTAAGCAAATAGCAAACTATACTCAACAATGTTTTTAAAGACCAGATAATTTGGAAATAAAGTGTTGCAAGTAGCAAAGTTACCCGTAGCTCTTTTCTCTCTCTGTCTCTGTCTTTCTGGTGATGAAGTTTAACAAAATGAGTTTTCCGAGACATCTAGAGCAGTAACTTTTTCTGGGTATTTTTTAAAAGTTACTTTCCATGGGTAACCCTAGCAATAACCTCCCTTTTTGTGTGTGAAATCTTGGTTATGCCAGGAATAGGCACTCTGAGGAGAAAGTCCTTTTCTGGACTGCTACATACTGCCTTTGGGGATGTTGGGTGTGGCAGTCCAGAAAAGGAACTTTTCGTCAGCTCTACCGCTCAGAGAGCAAGTTCATTGTTCAGTTTATTCGCTATACTGGCTGGGAGAACTTTGGGGTGTTGCAGTCTAGAAATGGAAATTTTTCCCCCAGCTTTGGCACACAGAGAACAAGTCTGCTGTTAGTTTGTGGTCCATACTGATGAGGGGGATGCTGGGTGTTGTAGTCCAGAAAAGGAACGTTTCCCCAGTCCTGGCTTTCAGATGATGAGTCTGCTTTCCGTAAGAGAGGATGCCTCCGGCAGATGAAATCCAACGTGGCTCTTTGAGTCTTGCCGTCCGTTGCAACAAAGGAGCCTGAATGCTAATGTCGGGATCTGATCCCTGACATGGATCCAGGCTCAGAACAAGAGCAGGGGATTAATTAGAGCAAAGCCGACTCCTGTTGCATTAACCGGGGCCGGGCCGAGCGGATCCGCATTCAAAGACCAAGCCGGTGTGCATGCGGTGAATACTTTTCTTATCTTTTGAGGCGTATTTGCTTACCGGTCTCTGTGGCTGGCTTGAGACGCTGGTGTGACAGCAAAGGAATACGTGGTGCTTTCTGTGGCAGAAAAAAGACTGAGAATTTTTACACTGAGGCAGCGCGGTGTAGTGGTTGGAGCACCAGACTAAGCTGTGAGAGACGTGGGTTCCAAATTGGCCATGGCTTACTGACTCACCTTGGGCTGGTTTCTCTCCCTCTCCATTTCTCAATCTCTAGTAGTAGTAGTAGTAGTAGTAGTAGTAGTAGTAGTAGTAATAATAATAATAACAACAACAACAATGACGACGATAATGATAATTATATAATAATAATAATAATAATAAATTATAATATATTATAATTATTATTATTATTATTATTATTATTATTATTATTATTATTTATTTGTTGCCCACCTCTCCCCAAGACTTGAGGTGGGGTACAGCCTAGAGACAACTAAAAACAAATAATCTATTATATCAAAGTCAAAGTTTGTCTGTGGGTTTGTCTGTTTTTCTGCGTCAGGCGGGCAAAGACCTCATCCGATTGGCCGTGTAAGGCGAGAAGACCTTATAGGATTGGCTGGCTGTGAGGGCTCTATGGAATCCAGGATTGGCAGTTTAGGGAGGAACCTTTAGAATTTTCAGCCAGAGAGCTCTTAGGCCTCAGGCAGGTTGCTATGGAGATGAGGTCTAGCAGCGAGGAGGAGGGCAGTGCATTCCCTCAGAAACCAAACCCTCTGTACGTTAAAAACTCTGAATACAGATTGGATTGGGAAATATAAGGATAAGTTACAGGTACTGGAATAAGCTGGTTGCTATGGAGATGGGGCCTAGCAGCAAGGAGGAGGACAGTATATTTCTTCAGGAACCCAAACTATGTATATAAATAACCCTGAATACAGATTGCATTGAGAAATATGGGGAAAAGTTACAGGTACTGGAGAAGACAGTTTGGTGAGTTCTTCGGAGGAAAATAAAATCCCGGGCAATGCCGGGTGAATATGCCAGTAGTAATAATAAAGACCATTGAGAGAGCACTTGAAGACTTGTTCCCCCGTTTCTTTCTCGTGGATGTTGCCTCGAAGGCATAGCGACCCTGTGTTCATTTGCCACGTTCCCTGAGGCACCCCGCCCGTGTTGCTTCTTGGCCTTTCTCACGGGATACCCCACAGCTTGCCTCTGAGCATGCGCTGATCTCCGTGTCTTGTTCCCCTGCGAAATATAGATGCACTCCGCCCAAAGCTTCCAGTCTGCAGAACAGGAAGGAGACGACAGCGTGGAGGACATGACCCAGTTGGAGTAAGTGGCCGACGGACTCCTAAAATCTAGCAGTCCTAGACATCCCTCACTGCAATACTTCACTCGTTTTATTTTTGTAGTTCTCTGTGTTAATGACTTTAGTAAATACCTGGAATATATACTTCAGAGAAGATGTACTCTAGATTTCTGTGAGGTTTCATCACCCACCAGAGCTGAAATTCTTTTTTCTTTTTTCTTTTTTTGGCAATTCTTTCCATTTGAAATTTGCCTGCCCTAAACCCTATTTCCCAGAGCTCAGGAAGGTTGCTTTGGGGAGACTACGAGTCCCACAGTCCCTCAGGCAGGATTGTGGGAGTCGTTGTCTCCTGAAAGCAACCTCGCCCAGCTCTGTGACTCGCTTTCTTTCTGTTCATTGCAGGGAACTCCAAGAACGCGTGGTTCTTCAAAACATCAAAAAGAGGTTTGAACGGGGTCTCATTTATGTAAGTTGCCTGATGTACAATTTCAACTTTGGTTCGTTTCCCGTTTTGGGTAAAGTGTTGCCCTAAAAGGTGGGGACATTGGGGTCCACCTGCAACGCCACGGTCTCCCTGGAACATTTTTCACCACTTGCCATGCGGGCTGGTGAACGGCTGAAACTCGCAGTCCAGCAAGATCTGGAGGGCAGCGTCCCTCCCTCCCCCGGTGCAAGTATTCAGAGCGTATCTTTTCCCTCTGGATTTCTCTCTTTCCTTCCCCAGACCTACATCGGCAGCATCCTAGTGTCTGTGAACCCTTACAAAATGTACAACATCTACGGGACTGACCACGTGCTACAATATGAGGGCAAAGCACTAGGAGAGAACCCGCCGTAAGTCTCTCTAACTTAACAAGCTGGCCGTACTGGCGGGAGTGGCATTGTTTCCCTAAAAGGCAGGCAACAATAGCAATCTCCACTTGCTATTGTTGTTATCTTAAACTGAGCAAGGGAAGCTGATAGTTTCCATATTAGGGGGGCGGAGAATCCGCCCCGGGATCTAAAGGTGCTTTGCAAGGCGCTGAAACCTTGCCCTAACGAGATCCAGCACCATGGAGAGTTCCTTTAAAGATTCAGGACCACAGAGCGTTCATTTAAAGATTCGAGAAAGAGGGATCTTTTTTTCATATGCGGTGGACCTGTAAAATAGCAAAAAAGTTTTGCAAAGAAATACATGATGAAATTCAAAGAATGTATGGTTTTAACTTTGAAATGAAGCCAGAACTCTACTTGTTGAATATGTCAAGGCAACGAAGAGAAATAAGAGCTCATCAAAAGAATTTGTTATATATAATAACCGCAGCAAGACTGACTCATGCTCAACATTGGAAAGAAAGAAAATTTATTGATATAAGAGAATGGAAACTCAAAGTCCTGGATATGGTAGCGACAGAAAAGCTAATTTTTTCACTTAAAAATAAGCCAGTCCAGGCCTTTGAAAGAGAATGGTGAGAGGTATTGAGTTGGATAGAAGAATGAAATAGGGGAAAAGAAAGAAAGGCTGTAAGAAAGGTGGAAGATAAAATGAGGTGGTAAAAGATAAAATGTAAATAGTTAAATATAAGCCACAAGTGATAGTTTATGATTGTTGTAAAATAGAGATAATGTACAGAATGGAAAGTTTATACAGAATGGAATGTTAAACTCAGATTCAACTGGGAAAATGGACGTCTGGAAGCGGGGAGGGTTTTTTTTATTATTTTTCGTTTAAAATTTTACTAAAAAAATATTTTAAAGATTCAGCACCATAGAGAGTTCTTTTAAAGCTAACCAAAACCTGGCATAGATTCACTGCTCCGCTGACATGGGAGCCACCCCTGCTACTGCGCAAGAGAGCGCATGTTTCTATTCCTTGTGGCTACAAAGATGTTCTCAAATGCACGCAAGTACTTCATTAAGCCTCAGAGGCCAAGGGGTGGCTGGATAATCTATAACAAGGCCATATCCTGAGTCAACTACTGAGCCATTTTGTGCAACCTCCTGTTCACTGACAGTTAGTGGTTCTCTGAGTCTCAGCAAGATGAAGGTCCCTCTCAGTTTTAGGGAGGAAGGAATGGTGACCAGTGAAAATGCACCTGTCGCAAGCAGTGTGTGTGCGTGTACGTGCGTATGTGTGCTGTGTGTCTTCACGTAGTTCCCAACCTATGGTGATCCTAAGGCGAACCTATCTCAGAGTTTCCTTGGCAAGATTTATTCAGAGGAGATATGCCACAGCTGAGAGAGTGTGACTTGCCCATGGTCATCCAGGGGGGTTCCATAGCTGAGCAGGGTTCTCCTGGAGTCCTGATCCAACACTCAAACCGCTACAACATGGATTAGTACTCTAGAAGACCAAGGTTTGAATCCCTGCTCGACCACGGTGTGACTTTGGGCAAGTCACACTCTCTCAGCCTCAGAGGAAAGCCATAGCAAGCCTTGTCTGAAGAGATCTGGGCAAGAAAATGCAAGTGGGAGTTGAATACAAGGTGCGTAGCAACTGAGAGCTGGTACAGCAGGCGGGTTTGAGTCTTGGGCTACGACGGGGGTTCAAATCCCTGTTCAGCCGTGGGGACCCACTGGGTGACTTTGGGCAAGTCACACTCTCTTAGCCTCTGAAGAAGCCCGGACAAACCGCCTCTGAACAAATCTTGCCAATAAAACCCTGCAATAGTTCACCTGAGGGTTGCCACAAGTCAGAGACAACTTGAAGACGCACAAGAACAACTACAAAAATACACCCGTAGTTATTAATAAAGAAGTTATCAACATTTCAGTCTGCTGCTCAGCGTGCAGAGCTGCCTTCTCTCAATGGCCCCACTTCCAGATTCCTTCGATTCTTCCTATGGCCGCCACCCTGCTAGAAAATTAGTCAAATTCAAGCCCGTCTTTGACTGAGGGTACATCTATGTCACATTTTAAAGTTGGTTTTTTAGTATCATTTTTTTAAAAAAAATCTTCTCTCTCCTCCTACTCCTTGTCTTCAGGCATCTTTTTGCAATCACCAGTACTGCCTACAGCAAACTGAAAGATGCCAAACTCAACCAGTGTATTATTATAAGGTGAGCCTTTGGTGTTGCTTACTTACTCTTTACCCCTGTAGCAGCCTCTTGTTTTGACTCGCTGGTCTGCAAGGGGACTTTGGGAGCTGTAGTTCCCCCAACCTTTTCCAAACTCTGTTGTCGAAGTCCTCTCAGTTTTTCAGAGTTGTTTCAGTGAAGGCATCCTCCGGAAAGGCAACGTGTTCCATTTCTTCCAGTGGCGAGAGCGGTTCTGGGAAAACGGAAGCCACCAAGCTGATCCTTCGTTACCTGGCGGCAATTAACCAGAAGCACTCTGCGACGCAGCAGGTACGCTGTTCCCACTGAGACCTTCTGAGCCTCAAAGACTCAGGCTGGTGGAGAGGCCTGGATCTAATCCAGGGGTTGACACTCTGATTAGTCCGGGGGCCAATTTCTTCCTCCTGGAGCTACATGGATGCCCAAAAAAACCAAGTCCAAAAAAATCCGGAGCCGGTTGTCAATTCTGATATTGAAGAAGCGGCCTTTTTTTGATGTTAAGAGTGCACGAGGGCTCTCTGATCTATTTAAAAAATTAATCCCCATTCCTGGAGCCCCCCGAGAGAGGCAATTTACCCTTTTTAGCCAGAAAAAAGGTGGTCTGGGGGCCATGTTTTTCCAGCCTGATCCGATATCTTGTGCAAAGCAACTTTGCTTGGCAGCAACTTTGCTTGGCAGCTGTAAAAGATGGGGACTGCAGGCGAATGCTTCCTAAACTCCTGACGGTTGTTGTTTGTTGTTTCCCAATCTCGGATGCTCTACCCTCTCTTGCGCTTTCTGCTTCCACTGTGGTGTATCCCCAGATAGAGGTATGGAGCTACTGTTTTGCAGTGCTGGTATTTCTGTGTGAGACCTGGAGTAGATTAGATTGCATACTTTACACTTTGGACCCTCTCTACCGCCTTTGTGATCATTTGGGGGTGTAGCTATAGGGAGGGCAAAGTAAAGACATTGCCCTCCAAAAAAAGAATTCTGTCCTCAATGAATTTCTTTTTCCAATCTCCAAATTTCTACCATTGCAGAGAGTAAGGCATTGAAAATCGTTCACACCTAGAACTCTCCTATTTGCGGTGTTGGCTTTCAAGGAGCTTTCCAAGGCACTGAACCTGTTAGCGCTCAGCATCTTGGATAACTCCTGTAAGGTTAAAACTAAAACTTGGAGTGGATTCATTGTCCCACTGACACGGATGCCACTGCCTCCCTTCCTCTCTGTTTGTTGTCCATGCTGTGCCTTTTCTCCAGAGCTCTTTGCTTTGTAACCGACTGCTTCTGTTACAGTCTTGTGCTTTCTGTGACTCTCTTGTGGTGCCTCACCCCCCACTGGATGCATGATAGGGTGTGTTTTTAATTTCCCTTCTCTGTTTCTGAGCCAGATACTTGAAGCCACTCCCTTGCTGGAATCCTTCGGAAATGCCAAGACTGTGCGGAACGACAACTCCAGCAGGTTTGGGAAGTTTGTGGAAATCTTTCTGGAGGAGTAAGTAAAACCCACCTGCCTGCCTTTTCTGGTTGTTTTCTTTCCTGTCTTTCGGCTTGTGTGTTTAAAATCCCCACGTGAGATCTTTAAAGAATATCGAGGTCTTCTACAAAGCCATGTGTCCAGAGGAGAGCATCCAAAACGGCGGAAGGCCTGGAAACCATGCGGAGTGGCTTAGGGAGCCGGGTATATTTAGTCTGGAGAAGAGAGGGCTATGAGGTGACATGATAGCCAAGCTTAAATATTTGGAAGGATGTCATATGCAGGATGGAGCCAGCCTGGTTTCTGCTGCTCCAGAGACTAGGTCATGGGGCAATGGCTTCAAATGTCAGGAAAAGAGATTCCACCTAAACATTAGGAAGAACTTCCTGAGGGTAGGGGCAGTCCAACAGTGGAATCCACTGCCGTCTGGGAGTGTGGTAGAGTCCCCTCCTTTGGAGGTTTTTAGACAGAGGCTGGACGGCCATCTGTCAAAGGGAGTGCTTGGATTGTGCAGGGTAGAATACGGGGCTGGACTCGATGGCCCTTGTAGTCTCTTTCAACTCTATGATTCTATGTGCTCAGCAGCAAAAATGTGCTTTGCATGCAGGAGGTTATAAAGGGCATGATGTCCTCAGGGTGGATGAGAGAGTTGCTTTTATGCGTCCCTCTCTGCAGAGATGCCAGGGCAAAAGCCATCCGGCACAAACTCTCACCTTTTTGTCTCTCCAGCAATGGGGTGATTTGCGGTGCCATTACCTCCCAGTACCTCCTGGAGAAATCAAGGGTCGTCTTTCAGGTGAGACCATGTGCTTCTCATCTCTTTCCCTAACAATCTCCTCTCTTTTTAAGCAATTGGCTTTGTTCTTGTTGTGTTCCTTCACGTCATTTCCAGCTTACAGCAACTCTAGGGCGACACTGGCATGGGATTTCCTTGGCAAGATTTGTTCAGAGGGAGTTTGCTTTTATTTTCCTCTGAGGCTGAGAGAGTGGGCTTTGCCCAAGGTCATCCAGTGGGTCTCCAAACTCTGGTCTCCAGAGTCACAGTCCAACGCTCAAAGCACCACGCAGGCTCTCTGTTGAGCAACGACAACAAACACCGTCACTACCACCCCAAATTAGGTTTCTCAGATCTCTAGACGGCGGCATCTGAAAATGAAAGCGTGGATGTACGTCTACAAGCATCTCTCATTTCAGGTCTTGGCCTTGAAATCTCAAAGCCTGAGACAGTACTAATTTGGTAACTCCCTCCCAGACCCACGTGCGGTGCTGACCATCCTGTGTTTTTTCTCTGCTCATTTCGTAGGCCAAAAACGAACGCAACTACCACATCTTTTATGAGATGCTGGCCGGACTTCCTGCCCAGCAAAAGCGGAAATTCTGTCTCCAAGAGGCAGAAACTTACTACTACCTGAACCAGGTAGGGGCCAGTGTCCATGAAGTCAAGGTGCCATAGAATAAGTGGGACAACTGTCCAGAGGGAGGGAGGGAGGGACGGACCGACCGACCGACCGACTGACCAGTCCCATCACTGGGGCAATGTAATGGGGGAAGACACAGGAGAAGATCTTCTTGGCTATGGTACCCCATTGAGCAATAGCTTCCCCATGGAAGCCCAGCTAGCCCCAACATTGGTACCTTTTCACCAGGTCAACACACGTTTTATCATTAATGCCTTTGGGGCCTAGTTTTATTTTGAGCACGAATGGCTGGCATTCTGCTTGAGACTTACACTTTTGTAAACATCCTTACGTGTTTGCAAAATTGAAGAGAGTAGTTTCACAAGGTCCGTGTCCACCTAGGGGCCGTCATGACGTACAGGCTTCCATTGTGCAATGGTGGAACAATTGATGTGTCATGGCCTGATGCTCAATAGTAACTGATGCACACCTGGACATGGGCTAGGAAGCACCAGAGCACAACAGGGGTGGCTGGTGGGCATCAAAAATATCCAATGCACACATCAAAAATGCCCAGTGCACATCAGTAGGGCCTGGTGCTCATTGTAGCATTCTTCCCAGTACCGGGATATCCATCTTCACAATTTGCTAACAGGGCTTTGTTGCATTTCTGCAACATACCTATGATTTGTAAAGTTTGCAAAACGTAAGGCTTGGGAACTGTGTTTATTTTTTTAAATAAAAAGAAAACTCGTTTTATCTTTTTCTGGCTGTTTCAACTTGTTGTTTAACATGTTTTTTAAAACCTTCTTAAAGTTATTCCTTGGTTTTAATCTGCCCTGAGAACTCGCAATAATGGAGCAGGAAAAAAATAGTCTGCTAACTACATAAATAAGCAGGAAAGGACTGGATTTTTATCCCAGGCAGAGAGGCAGAGATTTCAGCCGAGAGATGCAATGGGCTTAGGGCTACCTGGAGGCGCCAACCTTTGTCTTCCACCCCTTTTGCAGGGAGGGAATTGTGAGATTCCTGGCAAAATGGACCTGGAGGATTTTCACCGGCTTCTTGACGCCATGGAGATCTTGCACTTCACTCCCCACGACCAAGACAGCATCTTCCGGATTCTGTCTTCCATCCTTCACCTGGGAAATGTCTACTTTGAAAAATATGAGGTGAATGCATTTCCTTAAAATAGGTTAAATTTCTTTCTTTTTAAGACTCGGGAATCGGGAATCTCTCAGTCATGGGCATTCTGGGATTTGCAGCCCAAATCTGGCCTTTTCTAAATGGTGAAAAATGTCTGTTGTTGTCACTGTTGCGTGCCTTTGAGTCATTTCTGACGTATGCAACCTTCAGGCAAACCTATTACAAGGTTTTCTTGTCAGGTTTTTTTTTCCCCAGAGGGGGTTTGTCATTGCCTTCCTCTGAGGCTGAGAGAGTGTGACTTGCCCAAGAGCATCCAGTGGATCTCCATGATACCCCCTTAAAAACAGGGTTTCCCTGGCCACATTTATCCATAGACTTGCCATTGCCTTCCTCAAAAGCTGAGGCCTGTCTTTATAAATATCTTTATTTCTTGACCTTTATAAATATATTTTATATTATATTAATTTCATTTGTATGTTGCCTTTCTCCCAGAATGAGACCCAAGTGGTCTTCCAGAAAGAGTCAATTAAAAATCTCGACAGTGAAAATGTAAAAACCATTAAAATCCCCACATAGAATAATATAAAATCATTTGGAAGGCACAAAAAAGTTTAAAAAGATAAAGCATTGCTTTGGGGATAGTATAGATGATGTTGCTCTTGATGTTGAACGTCACCTGAACTCGGTGCTTTGCAGACAGACTTCCAGGAAGTGGCATCGGTCGTGAGTGCCCGGGAGATCCGGGTGGTGGCTGAGCTCTTGCAAATATCCCCCGAGGGCTTGCAAAGATCCATCACCTACAAAGTGACGGTAAGAAAAGAAGGAGAAAACCTTGAGATCCGACCCTTTGGGGGTTCATGGGGTGCTTAGAATACCACAACTGAAGGCTGGAAATTCACAGAAACAAGAAGAACTGCTTCTTCACACAGCTCATAGCTCAGCTCTGGAACTCACTGCCACAGGATATAGAGGTGGCTGCTAGTTTAGAGGCAGTATGTCTACGGGTATCAGTTTCTGGGGAGTGCGAGACGGAGGGTGGAGTTGCACCCTTGTCAGTGGGCAGGTGTCTTGCTTGGGCAATAGGTTATGGGAAAAGAAGTTTGGATTATTTCATTTCTGCTGAGCCTGCTTAGTTTCTTCCTTCGCGTTCTCCATAGGAAACCATGCGGGAAAAGATTTTCACCCCACTCACTGTCGACAGTGCGATCGATGCCAGGTAAAAGAGGATGACGGAAGTGGAAATCCTATAACGACTTGAGGACCCCAGGTTTCTCACCCATCGAGGGGAGTGGAGACTTGTGGCTCGACGCCCACCAGAGAGGTCCCGTAGAATCATTCTGATGAAAAATCATCAAAATGGGCGCAAAAGCTCTAGTAGTCTGGTCCCGTGGAGACCAAGCATTTGAAACGAATTGTTCTTGCCTGTGAAAATAACCGAAGCAATGTTCTACATCCTCGGTATGCAACGGTTGTGTGTTTTTGTGGGTTTTCCTCCCTTCAGAGACGCCATTGCAAAGATCCTGTATTCCCTGCTCTTCAACTGGCTCACGGACAGGATTAACAAGCTCATCTACCCCCGGCAAGAAACGCTCTCCATCGCGGTCTTGGACATCTATGGCTTTGAGGTGAGGGCCAGGGTGGGAAAGGGGCCGGGTAACCGTGAGGCCCTTTGTTGGGATATGTGGCTGAATTGCACCCGTTGGTGCCGAATGACAGTCTGTTCTGGTGTCTGCAGCTTCCCTTCTGTTCTTTGAGCAACCCATAAGCATGTCCGAAGCCATTTCCGCACTAGCCTGTTATAGCGCTATGATTGCACTTTCAACATCCTATGGAATCCTGGGGTTTGCAGTTTCGGGAGGGGCCATCGGCCCCTCCCGAAACTGCAAACCCCAGGATTCCATAGGATGTTGAAAGTGCAATCATAGCGCTATAACAGACTAGTGCAGAAATGGCCCAAAAATACTCAGATCCATTATCATCCTCTACTGAAGAATCGAGACAGCTAAAAGGACTTCTTCAGCCAAAAGGAAACTGTGGAATTCACAGAAGCTTTAACAGGAATGTGTTAAAATGCAACCCACTCTTCGTAAGGCTTTCTTCTCCCCTAAAGGCATCCCCTTTTGTTTTCGACAGGTTAGGGGCCAGAGCACTGTCGAAAACTGCAAATCGTTGAAAATGCTGAACCAACTCCCTTTTTGAAGCTCGCCAATGCCGTTGGGCCGCCACAAAAATTGCACATATCACTTGCAAATGCGTGCAAAAGCTAAATAACGCAATTGATCGAGAGAGAGAGTAGTGCGGGGCTGCAGAAGTGCGTGGAAGGTTGACCTATCTTGAAATAGGTGGAAAGGGCAGACCACACATGAAATGTGTGGGTTTTGGGGTTTAATTGAAAAGAGTTGAAAGAATGGATTGCTCAAAAGGGGACGACTGGAAAGCAAGGGATGCCTGCGTTGATCATGCCAATAGCGTTATTTTTTCAGCAGGGTCTAAATTCCTTCCTTTTCCCTCACTGCAAGAAATGATTTGTTCTGGCAAGGGCTAACCTCTGCTCTTCTTTCTTTAAACCTGCCAGAACCCTAAGATTTTTTTTTTTTTTGCATTTATGATAAGAATTTAAACAAAATAGCAAAAAAAAAAAAAAAAAAGGGAAGAGCGATCCAAGGAAGCGCTCAAAGTCAGGGGTTTTTGTAAGGAGAATTGTGACCGCGGGCTAGGTCGGACTTGGGGAGAACAATAGATTTGGGGCTGGAGACAAAGCCTCCGAAAGGTCAGAATTTGAATGATTGAGTTGCAGCCGAATTGTCAATAGGATAGCCGGTGTGCAAACGCGGAGTACTTGAGCGTTGGATAGTCCGATCATCAAGCGGCCGGCGCGGGGCAGAGGATCTTTTGAAAGTGGCTTGCGTGCCTAATGGAGGCACTTGCCTTGAGGTCTCCTAAAGCGGCGAGTTGGCTGTTGCTGGCCTGCCTGTATTGTTTTAGAATATTACGGCGATGATCGGCCGAGCCCGTACGCGTGCTTGTCCGGGGGCCTCGCGAGCACGTGGAAGAGATATGTGAAGCCGAATTATCGATATCAAAAGATATCGTTTTATATCCCCCAAAGCTCGGGCTAGCCAGGGCAGTAACATACCTACGTAGATTTAAGTAGAAATAACTTTTGGTTAAGATACACCTGTGTAGATTTAAGTAGAAATAACTTCCGATCTTGTTTCCAGCAGCTGTATTCATATCTATAGGACACCCCTGCCCCTCTCTCTCAGGATTAACTCATGCACTTATTCTAACTCGCTCATATAAATTCTTGAAATCGGCAATGATGAAGTCATTTTCTGTTCTCCTCCAAAAAAAAAAAAAAAGAAAGAATCTATCAAGGGTTTCCAATCTTTCAAAAACGTCTGTAATGGTTTTTCCCTATTGAGGCCCGATAATTGGTCCGTTTCTGCTCACACGTTCGGTTTTAACAGCCATTCTTCCACCGCAGGGATTTCTGACTTCTTCACTTTCCCTCCTTCCTATTCCGAACAGGATCTTGGCTTCAACAGCTTCGAGCAGCTGTGCATCAACTATGCAAACGAGTGCCTCCAATGCTTCTTCAATAGGATTGTTTTCAAGGAGGAGCAGGTAAGGGTAACATCCGCCTTCACCTGGAGATCTGCAGGACCTTTGGGTTGAGCTGGAACGGCTCCTTTTCTCTCTCTCGCTCTGTGAATTTAATGGAGACCGACCTTGTTTTCTATTTGCTATTGGGCTTTCATTTGCTTGTGATTTGGAGCCATTTCTTTTAGGCCATTTCTGCACTGGAGTATTATAGCGCGATCGTTCCACTTTCAACATCCTATGGAATCCTGGGGTTTGCAGTTTCGGGAGGGGCCGGCCAGCTGGAATGTGTCCAGGGGAGGGTGAGCAAAATGGTACAAGGCCTGGAAACTGTGAAGCCCTCTGAGGAGTGGCTTAGGAGCTGGGGATATTTAGCCTGGAGAAGAGAAGGGCGAGAGATGACATG
This sequence comes from Cyclura pinguis, assembly GCA_030412105.1. Lineage (NCBI taxonomy): Eukaryota > Metazoa > Chordata > Lepidosauria > Squamata > Iguanidae > Cyclura > Cyclura pinguis. The sequence goes on along the minus strand of CM059609.1, from coordinate 2,310,735 downwards.
ACAGCCGTGTCTAAATCATAGAATTCTAGAGCTGGAAGAGATCCCCAAGGGCCATCCGGTCCAACCCCATTCTGCCATGCAGGAAGACTCCTAACAGATGGCCATCCGTCCTTTGTTTAAAAACCTCCAAAGGAGGAGACAGCATATTTCACTGTCAAACTGCTCTTACTCTCAAGAAGTTCTCCCTAAGGTTGAGGTGGAAACGCTTTTCCTGTACTTTGCATCCATTGCTCCATATCCTGGTCTCTGGAGCAGCAGAAAACAGGCTTGCTCCATCTTTCATCATAGATCTGGAAGAGACCATAAGGGGCCTTGAGTCCAGTCCTTGTCATGCAAAAATTGCACAATCAGAGCATTCCTGACTTCCTTTCAAAAATTTAAACATGGCTATTATGTCACCTTTTAATCTTCTCTTCTTCAGGCTAAACACACTCAGCTTCCTAAGCTGCACCTCAGAAGACACATTTACTTACTAATAAAAGGTTTTTTAAAAAAATAAAATACTGAACACCACTTTATACACATGGCTGCTACATAATTTAAATCTCAAAGGCCTCCCTGAATAGAAAGGCTTCACCTACCTGCGGAAAGAGAACAGCGATGGGGCCAGCTAGGTTTCCTGTGGCAGGGAGTTCCACAGCCCCGGAGCCACTGCAAAGAAGACTCTGCTGTGTGTCCTCCCCAAACATATCTGTGTAGATGGTTATTCTCGTGAGGCTGTCAGTGGATTTATTTCCCTGTGTTCTCCCTGCAGGAGGAATATATCCGGGAGCAGCTGGAGTGGAGAGAAATCGCCTTCAACGACAACCAGCCCTGCATTGATCTCATTGCTCAGAAGCCTCATGGGATTTTGAAGATCTTGGACGACCAAAGCAGCTTCCCTCAGGTGGCATGGGCCCGTCTTGGGCGGGCAGCTGTTTTTGCAGGGGTGGGGTGGAAGTGGTCTCTTACAGCAATTTTTAAAAACTCCATCTAAAGGCAAAAACACTTTGCACAGGCTCAGGGGCATCTTGCCTATGGATAATGGGTGTGGCATTCTGCCCATGCTCAGCTGTTGTTGTTGACATGGCATTCAAGTTGACTTTGACTCATGGTTCTTCTATTCTAGGGTTTTCTTGGCAAGATTTCTTTAGTTGCGGTTTGCCATGGCCTTCTCCGAAGCTGAGAGAGTGTGACCTAGTGGGTTTTAGTGGCTGAGCAGGGATCTGGACCCTAGTCTCCTTGGGTCCTAGTCCGACAGTCACACAATTTGCAGCATACTGGCTCACTTTCGTAGATGTTGTTGTTGTTTTCCAACTTTATGGCAATCCTAACGCAAACCTATCACAAAGTTTTCTGGGGCTGAGAAAGTGTGATGCACCCATGGCCGAGCAGAGAGTCGAACCCTGGTCTCCAGGATCATAATTCAAAGCTCAAACCACTACGCCATGCAGAAACCAGAATTTCTGGAAGCACCCGCTGGCTGTTCTTTTTTATTCTTTGCCCCTTGTGGGATTGGATTGTTCATTGACTCTGGATGCAAAGATGAGGCAAAATGAACTGAAAATGAGTCAGTGTGGTGTAGCAGTTTGAGTGATAGACTACAGCTCTGGAGGACCCGGGTTCAAATTCTTGCTCGGCCAGGGAAACCCACTGGGTGTGGCCTTGGGGAAGTCACACTCTCTCAGCCTCAGGGGGAGGCAAAGACAAACCCCCTTCTGAACAAATCTTGCCAGGAAAACCGTGTGATAGGGTTGCCTTAGGGCGGCCGTAAGTCAGAAACAACTTGAAGTCACACAGCATCGACAACAACTGTTGCATCTCCGTGTGACTCTGTGATTCTGAACGGAGTCTCACACGGGACCACGAGAGCCCTTCGGAAAGTGTCTAATTTATCTTCTTTCAAAGTCTGCCTCAGCTATCAGAAGGGTAAAAATCATGGCTGGAGGTCGTAAAAGGAGACTGGCAGAAGGAGACTCGAACACAGAGCCTGCTGACGAACTGACCAAATCACTCAGTTCTTCTTCCGTCCTTCCAGGCTACGGACCACACGTTTCTCCAAAAGTGTCATTACCATCATGGCTCCAACCCACTGTATTCCAAGCCAAAGATGCCTCTCCCTGAGTTCTCCATCAGGCACTACGCAGGCAGAGTCACCTACCAGGTGAGAACATGGATGGACGGGAAGAGATGGGCACCAAGGAAAAGATGTAGGGTATATTCTGGCTCTTGATGGCAACAGGAATGGGTTAGGGGGAGGTGAATTGGGGGTCCTAGACACCAGCCTCCAGGCATCACACCTCCCGGACCACTAGTGTTAGCACATACCTTGGTTTAAATCTGGATAAAGCCTGTTTATGTCAACATACATATTAATCCTTTCCGTTACCACCCAACTACTGTTTGATAATGGTTGTTGCTTAGTCATTTTCCATTGCCTGCAATTTTTGCATTCCTGAACCTCCTGACCCACCTGTTTACTATTCCCATAATAATCCCTACATGAACACTGTCTCTTTCGTCCGGAAGAAACGTAAGGCTGTTCAACCCAATACATGTGTTAATCTGCTTATTTGTGCTAGGTCATCCAAGTTACCACCCAACTATTCTTTGTTAGTGACCACGACTGTAATTTAAATTCTACTCTTCGGTAGGATTCCCATGTCTCAGGGTCCGGGCTGTCTTTTCTGGTCCCCAGGGCAAAGGGAAGGAATCTCAGGATGAGAACATAGCCTTCAAAAGGATGGGTGCACATATATTTTCCTCACTAGTTAGAGTTGGTCTTTTTTATTTGAACGACATATTCTGTGAGCCGGCAGTCGGGCGAGCCATTTCGTCCTCGCGGTCCAAGCTCTCCCTCCTTTGTTAGGTACACAAGTTCCTGGATAAAAACTACGATCAAGTTCGCCAAGATGTCCTGGACCTTTTTGTCAACAGCAAAACCAAAGTAGGTCTCCTTTGGGTTGATCGTGATTTCATCCCTGTGCCTCCAAAGGCGTTGGAGAGGAACGGGTTCAAGAAAGGAGGGATTAATGAATGGAAGACAGAAGTGTTTTTAGATGGGTGTAGTGTTGATCGGAGTCTGGCAAACATGCTCGCAGCCTACTTGCAAGCTGGCAGTTAACCCAGACTTGTAAAGCCTTAGATGGCCTTGGTTCCGCCTCACAGGTTTGTTGTGAGGGTAAAATGGATGTGTGGGAGAAAAGAATCACAGGGGTCACTCTGGGCAAGTCTGGGGTCATGGATGAATCATAGAATCCTAGAGTTGGAAGAGACCCCTGGGGCCATCCAGTCCAACCCCCTGCTAAGCAGGAGCACCCATCAAAGCCCTCCCTGTGACAGATGGCCCTCCAGCCTCTGCTCAAAAACCTCCAAGGAAGGAGACTTCACCACACTCCACGGAGGCAGCAGATTCCACTGCCGGACAGCCCTGACCGTCAGGAAGTTCTTCCTGAGGTTCAGGCGGAATCTCCTTTCCTGCAGCTTGAATCCATTGCTCCTTGTCCTGGTCTCTGGAGCGGCAGAAAACAAGCCCGCTCCTTCCTTGACATGACATCCCTTCAATTATTTAAACATGGCTATCCTGTCCCCTCTTCACCTTCTCCGCTGCAGACTAAACATCCCCAGCTCCCTCAGCCACTCCTCAGAGGGCTTCATGCCTTCCAGATCCTTCACCATTTTGGTCGCCCTCCTCTGGACACGCTCCAGCTTGTCCATATCCTTCTTGAGTTGAGGTGCCCAGAACTGGACACAAGGATTATTCCAGTGAGGTCTGACCAAAGCAGAATAGAGGGGTACGGCTGCCTCCCTCAGTCTAGACGCCATGAATGGATGAATGCCCCGCCTGGTGGGTTCCCCAGAGCTTTACCTGCTCTCTTCTTGGCTCAGATGGTGGCCAACCTGTTCTTCAGCCATGCTCAGGTGGTGGCCCAGCAGAGAACCGTGATGGGGAGGAGCAGCAGCAGCAACAAGAGGAAATACAAGCCCCAGACGGTGGCCGCAAAGTTTCAGCAGTCCCTTTTGGACCTGGTGGAGAAAATGGAGAGGTGAGCCGACGTCAGACTAAGCCGTTTGTCTACCTAACCCTATATCGTCAGTTAGAGGCGGAAAGAATATTTGCAAATATTGGAAAACAATTGGTGAAAAACATGGTTTTTGCATGTTAAGAAACCCTAACAGAAAGAATGCTGAACTGACAAGAATTTTCACAGTTTTGGAAATGATTCTACGCAAAATTTGTATGTTGTTTTGCACTGGAAACAGTGTTTTTTCCCCCCTGAACAGAGAGCAGCATTTTCTGCACAGAAAATGCTATTTCTGTGCAAGAAATATTGGGCAATGAACCGGAAAGGACTTTGAACAGCTGGGCCCCGTCCTCTTTGACGTCTTTAAATGACTTTTAATTCAATTGTGTTTTAACGTTTGTATCTGTATCTGTTTTTAATTCTGTCATGGGCTGGCTCGAGTTACAATTTTGGGAGAATAAAAGGAATGATATAAATCCAGTAAATGAGTAGAAATGTTTTTCATTTTTCTGCAGGTGCAGCCCTTTCTTTGTTCGCTGCATCAAGCCCAACAACAAAAAGGTACCGCTTTGTCCTTTCACCCCCTACTTCCCCGGGTGACGCCAAGGTGTGTCACGTAGAGGATAAAGCCAGTCCCAGAGGGGGAAAAAAAGCTTAGAAGTTTGCAAAGCTTTATTCAAGAAACAGTGGACTCACAGTTGCACATTCTGGCCATCGTCAAGACCGAAAGCTCTGTTGGAATTACAGTGCCTTATAAGCAGTAAAATTTCAAATTTGAACATGCAAGAGCCTTATCTGCCAGCTAATTAAAATAACTCCTTTTCCCTGTCTGGCTTCCCATCCACCAGCATCCTGGCCTTGTTCTCCTCTTTATCACAGTTGCTTACATCAACATAGGCCATTTCCGCACTAGACTGTTATAGCGCTACGATTCCACTTTCAGCATCCTATGGCATCCTGGGGTTTGCAGTTTCGGGAGGGGCCGGCCGGCCCCTCCCGAAACTGCAAACCCCAGGATGCCATAGGATGCTGAAAGTGGAATCGTAGCGCTATAACAGTCTAGTGCGGAAATGGTCATACTCTCGTTCCCAAGACACTAGTTTTTCTCGTTCCGTTTCCATCTTCTTCCAGCCCCTTCTGCATGGCATTAAACAGCAAATAACCTGGCACGATAGTGCATGATGAATTACAAGGCCTTATATGAAAAGAAAAAAAAACCCCTTAAAACGCTATGTGTCATTTAGGACGCCATGGCAGTTAAAGCAAAGCTGACCTGACAACGTGACAAGAGAAATGGTTGTTGTGAACCTTCGAGTCATTTCCAACCTACGGTGACCCCTAAGGCAAACTTTTCTGGGGCTGAGAGTGTGTGACTCGCCCACGGTCACCCGGTCGGTTTCTGTGGCCGAATGGGGAATCGATCCCTGGTCTGCAATCGAACGCTCAAACCATTATACGCCACACGGGCTCTCCCACAACTCTCTCTCTCCGTAAGTCCCACTAGTGTCGTTTCCACTCAAAACTGCTGCAAAAGTGGGATGACAAATTTGAGTTGCCCTGGCGGATAGAGAGAGTTGGCCGCCTGTGTCCTGGCTTTCATCTGTGAAATGTTTCGGGGCATGCCAACTGATCTGCTCCTCTGCCGTCCAACGAAAAGGTGTTTTTTTTTTCTCCTCCAGGAGCCGGGCCTTTTCGAGAATGACGTTGTCAGCAGCCAGTTGCGGTACTCAGGGATTCTAGAGACGATCCGGATCCGGAAACTGGGCTTTCCTGTGCGAATCCCTTTCCATATCTTCATTGAGAGGTACAACAGGGATTCTAGAGTAGGATGAAAAGAAAGGCTCTTGCATACCTCAGTCTGAATTTAAAGGGTAAAGTGTGCCTAATTCAGGCTAAGTACACGGTTAACCCCAGTTTAAAGCAAACCCTTGAGTGAGACTTGTTAGTCACCATTTAAGTAACTTCCCATTGCTTTTGACGGTCCTAAGCCAGTTGGAGCTAAGGTTGGATTTGTTTTATTTCATTTATTACCTGCCTGTTTCCCAAGACAGGATCCAAGGGGCCTCACAACATAAATAAAACACAGTTAAAAACAAGGGGTAATGCAAAAGTAAGCAGAAAAAGAAAAAGAAAAGCAAACAATGAAGGAAACCACCATATTGAAAACCTTTATTTAAAATGGTTGGAAATATAGTTAGAACATAATAATTACAATGATAAACAAGTACATCCCATCCCAAATAAAAGGCCTTCTGTTGACAGTTGAAGGTAGCTGTAGTCAACTTTTTCTAATGAAAAGAAAAAGTCAATTAATATCTCATATCTTAGGGCCTTTCCGCACTACACTGTTGTAGTGTTATTATTCCACTTTCAACCTGCTGTGGAATTCTGGAGTTTTGTAGTTTCCTGAAGTTTCCAAAGAGCTCTCTGGCTGAGAGGTCTAAATGCACCTCCCCAAACTGCAAACCCCAGGATTCCATTGGATGTCAAAAGTGGAATAATAGCGCTATGATAGCGTAGTGCGGAAAGGCCGTTATTCCACCATCACAGATCCAGACACGTAGCGCTTACGAGAGTTACTAACCGTCGTAACCAGAGATTATCACACCATTAGCTTTCTTTGCTCAAGAACTATCCACCAACCATTTCCAGTCTGTCAAACAAAGCATCTTCAATTGGTCCACAGGTACCGCTGTCTTGTCGAAATCAGATCCGACATGATTCTCGATGGGTGGAACTGTGTGGGGGTGCTGAAGAAGCTGTGTGCTGTCACCCCAGAAATGTACTCCATTGGGGCCACCAAGGTACGGCAACCGTCTCCCCCAAGTAACTACGGCTGCTATGAGGAGCAGCTTCTGGAGCCGGGGATGTTTGGCCCGGAGAAGAAAGGTTAAGAGGGGACGCGAGAGCCGTGTTTTCGTACTGGAAGGGAAGTCACGGGGGAAAGTTTGTTTCTTCTGTCTTCCTCCGGTCCTCTTCCAGCTCTTCATGAAGGAGAGCGTCTACCAGGAACTCGAGGCCAAGCGAGAACGCGTCGTCCACATGGCCATCGTCACGCTGCAGCGCTACACCCGGGGCTTCTTGGTCAAGAGGCGCTTCTACGCCCTTCGAGGCAGGATTATCCTCCTTCAGGCCCGGGCCCGGGGCTACCTGGTCAGGTGCTGAGATAACTCTTGTTGAAAGTGGTTTCTTTTTAAAAAGATATGTGTGGGTGGCAAGACAGGTTGAACCCTGGTTAGCGTCAGCCACTCTCCCATCCTCGCTACCCCAGCAACAGCTGACGTCGCAAATGTGGCATGACTAAAACTTGGAAAAGTTACTCTCTGAGCGTCTCACACTCCTTTGCCGGCACCGTTACTGGCTATACTGTATGACTCGGAAAGTTCGTAGTTTCCGGAAGCAAACTTTCCAAGTTCTGCTCGTTCTTCTTCTCACCCTCAAAACTGGGACAGGGTTCCGTCGTTCCCACAGCTGAGGGAAAGTTACTTTTGCGGACCGCAACTTCCGTAATCCCTTGCCAGCACAGTCATTGACCAGGCTTATAAGGGAAACATGGGAGTTGTAGTCTAAAAACTTGAGCTTTCCTAGTTTCCACATTCCTACTCTCACTCACTAAACCAGGCCTAGGCAACTGGTGTTCTTTTGACTGTGGTTGGACTACAGCGCCTGTCCTCCCTGACCATGCTTCTGGGGATGATGGGAATTGGAGTCCCATAACAACCAGAGGCCCCCATTTCCTGGCCCCTCCATCCCACTTAGGAATGCCCCTGTGCCTCCCACCATCTCAGCCCTGTCAAATTTTTGCCACCCTTGGTCTGGTCTAGTTTTGTGGGTTATTGTGTCTTGTTTTGGTTTTTCACCCTGGGTAGGAGAAAGTGTTGTTGAGGCTTGGTGTGATCTTTCCCACCTCCGTCCCGGGGGGCTTTCCCGTCCTGCAGGCAAAGGTTTCGGAGGCTGCGTGGGACCCTTATCAAGGTCAGGTGCCTGGTGCACATCTACGTCAACCGTAGGAGGTACCTCAAGGTGAGTCTCGGCAGGGCTTGGGTTGCCATTGGAGGGCAAAAAGAGGATACGGGGACTGGTGTAAAATGGCTGCAGCTTGGTGGATGGTCTCAGGGGAATTTCCCAGCTCACCCAGCGGGTTGCCATGGCCAAGAGGGAATGTGTCCAGAGGGAGGTGACCAAGATGGTGGAGGATCTGGAAACCATGGAGCTGTTACTCTGTGTACTGGGGGTCCCGGGAGGGACACCAAAATGTGCTCAACCAAAGGTGGGGAAAATTAGCTCAGAGCACTGCTTAGCATTACGAGAGGCAGGGTAACGTAGCGAGATCTTGAACCCGATGTCTACGGGGCCGGGTCGAGTCGAGGAGAACACAGAAGTTGAAATAATAAATGGTGTTTATTAAATACAAGCAAAACAGTGTATGCGACACACTCATACAAGATACTAAAGGAAAATAAAGGTTGGAGTGGTATAGAGGGATTTTTAGAGGGACTGCTGGTTGGGGTGATGCTTCACCTGTCCTGAAGCGGGGAAAAATAGGGAGCGAAGCTGGGGTGCGATGTAGCTCAGCACGTGGAGCCGAGGGGAGGCTCGCCAAGCAAAGCGGCAGCAAGGCGGGATGAAACTCGGAAGCGATCCGAGGAAGGTCTCGGAATCGAGGGTTTTTATAAGGAGAATGTGACTGCAGGCTATGCCGTTCTTGGGGGAAAACAATAGATTTGGAGTTGGAGACAAAGCCTCCGAAAGGTCAGAATCTGAATGATTGAGTTATTGTAGCGGTTCTCAGTAGAGTAGCCAGTATGTAGACACAGAGTACTTGGGTATGGTATAGTCCACCCATCAAGCTGCCAGCGCGGGGCAGAGGCTCTTTTGTAAGTGGCGTGCAGACCTAATTAGAGTACTTGCCTGGAGGTCTCCTAAAGCAGCGAGTCATCTATTTCTGGCCTGCCTGTATTGTTGTTGGAATATTACGGCTATTGACGGCCGAGCTTGTTTGCGTGCTTGTCCGGTGGCCTCGCAAGCACGTGGAAAGGAATAGAGAAGTGCAGCCGAATTGTGATATCAAGGGCTATCTTTTAATATCCCCAAAGCTCGGACTAGCCAGGGCAGTAACAGAGCCCTCTGAGGAGCGGCTGAGGGAGCTGGGGATGTTTAGTCTGCAGAAGAGAAGGTTGACAGGGGACATGAGAGCCATGTTTAAATATTTGAAGGGATGTCATGTTGAGGAGGGAGCGGGCTTGTTTTCCGCTGCTCCAGAGGCTAGGACAAGGAGCAATGGATTCATGCTGCAGGAAAGGAGATTCCACCTGAACCTCAGGAGGAAATTCCTGACGCTCAGAGCTGTCCGGCAGTGGAATCTGCTGCCTCCATGGAGTGTGGTGGAGTCTCTTTCTTTGGAGGTTTTTAAGCAGAGGCTGGATGGCCATCTGTTGGGAATGCTTTGATGGGGGTTCCTGCATGGCAGAAGGGGGTTGGACTGGATGGCCCCTGGGGTCTCTTCCAACTCTGTGATTCTGTGACTCTAAGAGGGAAACTGAACCCTGGTCTCCACCATCATAGTGCAATATTCAAACCGCAACACCACCATTGGCTTTCCTGCTCCCTCCCAACTCTCCTCTAATTGTTCCGACACCAAGGACAGCTGGGTGGCACAATTGTTTGAAACCATTTAGATTCACAAAGAGGTCTGGCTCATCCTCAGGTGAATAGATCCATAACCTGCCTTACCTGTCTGGCAGGAGGCTGCTGCATTCATGCCGCACCCTGGATGGCGGAGACTCAGGTGTGGGATGAAGCAGGTCGCCCTTAGGGTTGTCGAGGTGGGGAAGGAGAGACTGCACCTCAGCACAAAACAGCGGTGTTGGAGAGGCCGCTTCGTGACAGTGTTGCGCACAGCCAAAAGCAGGCTATCACCTGAAGATGGGTCCCCTGATGCTTTGCTTCAAGACTGACCACTCCAAGCCCAGATAGAAAAGATGTCAGAAGACAAAAGAATGGAGTGGTGAGAGTTTTTTTCAAAAAGGAGAGAGAGATCTTGTACTCTGCTATCCAAAAGATGCAGAAATCTAAGGAAGATGCTTCCTTAAACTTTTAGATTTTCCAGTGATCTTCAGTGTTGGGGGTAAATAGCCCACAGCTGATCCAGACGAGAGGAGGAGAGGTGGCAGAGTTGATGTAACACTGTAGAGCTGTGTGTGGATCATTCAGGAATGGACAGACCGGGAGACAAAAGACACTGAATCCATATATTCCCTCCTCATGAGAAAAGGAGGCTGCCGGTCCCAGTGCTGCCTCCTATTTGGACCCTTTTTGCCCAGCGGATCCCTTGCATATCTCTATCACACTCCCGCGCTCTTTGGCAACTCCTGCATGTCTTCTTTCTTAACCATAAAAGTCTATTTGAATCAAAAACGGTTGCTTTCGTGCAGGGATGTGTCCAAAGGTCTGAGAGGGGTAGACAGAGATATGGAAGGGATTTGGGAAAATGGAGGGCATGGGAGGGGTGGCTGTAGGAGTGAGACGTTATGCCCAAAGCTTGGCAAAGTTACTTTTGAGGACTAAAATCTCCCAGAATTGCCCACCCAGCATGGAAGGCTATGGGAGATGTAGCCAGGGGTGTAACTATGAGGGTGCTCCCCCATAAGAATTCTGCTCTGCCCGTGAAATTTTCCTTCAGTGCCAAAATTTCTAGCATTGCAGTGACTGAACATTTCAGCTGAGCATTTAGAAATAGGATTTTGGTGTCCCAAACTAAGGGGGCAGGCAAAGCAACCAATGGAAAATGAACACAGTGAATAGAAGAGCTTGAAATACGGATTATTTTAATGTCTCACTCTCTGCAGTGCTAGAAATTCAGAGGCTGGAGGAACATTTCAACGAAGGGCAGAATTCTTATTTGGGGACAACAGGCTCCTTCCTCCCCCCAGTAGCTACACCCCTGGCTCAAGTCCAAAACAAAAGTAACTTTCCAAAGCTCTGGGGATGTTGCTTTAGAAGATGGGAAGGTTCCTCGGATGGAGCAAAATTCCATAAAACACCCAGCTAGAGAAAGAGGTGCATCCCATTGGCCGAAGGAGGAATGATGACGTCATGAAAGGCGGAAGCTAGAAGCAAAAGGATGCATTCCATTGGCCACGGAAGGATTCCACAGGAAACGGAGAGGCAATTCTATTGGCCGATGCCAGACATGGAGGGTCAAATTCCCGTGGTCCTAAGATAGTTCTCTGCTTTTTGCAAATATTATTACTTCAATAGGCCTGAATCCTTTTGGGAGTCACATGCAGAGTAGACTCAATGAATCAATGTGATTTACATAATTGTTGGCTCACCGTTCCACAATTTGCTAATTTATTAAAATATCTCTGTCGTGCCGTTTAACATGGGCTCTCAAAATGGTGTACAATATAAACAAAAACTCATCCGGAATAAAATGCATAAATAATTGAAACAAGAGAAAATCTAGATTTTAACCAGAGCTTGAAATGAGCTGTCCAAAGTGCTGAACTCTTCTCCAAAATAGACCCTGGATCCTTTAAAGTTTAGACTCAACCCATAAAAGATTCACCGTCCCATTCACATGGGAGCCGCTATTACCAGTGGCCTTGCCTTCTTGGTTGGCCAGCCCAAGATATTTTGCTGCCTGAAGGACAAATTGGTACACACACCCCCCCACACACACACCTTCCCCTGAAGCAGAGTTTGTCTCTTTCTTCACCGTTAGTGGTGGGAATTCTGCACTGCACCTGAAAACACGACAGCTTTCATGGTGTAGCGATTCAGTGTTGAAGTATAGGACCCAGCTGGCCCCTCCCAAAACTGCAAACCCCAGGATTCCATAGGATGTTGCAAGTGGAATAATCACGCTATAAGAGTGTGGTGTGGAAATGGGCTAAGAGAGGGTTGCCAGAATCAACCTGAAGGCACATAGCAAGAGCACCAGCTTGGTGTGGTGGTTTGAAAGTTGAACTAGGGCTCCAGGAGCCCAGGGTCTGAATCCCAGCTAAGCCATGGAAACCCATTGGGTAGCCATGGGCAAGTCATACTCTCTCAGCCTCAGAGGAAGACAATGTCAACCCTCCTCTGAACAAACCTTACCAGGCAGTTTGGAGTGCCGGACAAGGTCTCTGGGAGATAATGGTTTGAATCTCCACTCAGTCACGGAAACCTACTGGGTGACCTTGGCCAAGTCACACTCTCTGAGCCTCAGAGGAAGGCCATGGTAATCCACCTTGGAATAAATCTTGCCAAGAGAAGCCTGCGGTAGGGTCGACTGAAAGGCACATAACAGCAACAACAAGAGAAGGAGCTAGTTTGCAAAAGGCCCTATAAGTCAGAAACGGCTTAAACGCACAAAGCACCAACAACCTGAAACCAGCCCACACCTCCAAAGTGTGGTTGCCACCCGCTGGCACCTGCAGCCCGAGTTGATTGCCTCCCTTGGCCCGGCCCAGCCCAAGATCCCACGAGGTTGCCTGGACCAGGGGAGAAGGCTGCAGAAGGCCAGCAGCGTGGGAAAGGGTTAAAGAGTGACTCAGCCAGCACCATAAGCAAACAGCGGTAACTTCAGCATCTGCCTGGCTTTTGCTGGCACAAACCTCAGTGCCGGGCACGCAGGCGTCAGCCTCGCCTGGCAGAGAAGCAGGTGGCCATGAAGAGCGTCCGCTTCCAGATGGACGAGGCCAGAGATGCAGTGAGTCACCAGCGGGAGAGGGGGTTGGTGGTGGTGGATGGAAACGGGGCGATTCAGACCCTGCTGGGAGGAACCGAAGGTGGCTTTGTTTATTCCCAGTTGGGAGCGAGGTGGCGTTTGAAAGGGTGGATGGTTGTTGTGTCCCTGAAGTCATTTCTGACTTACGGCAGCCCTAGGGTTAATCTATCACGGGGTTTTCTTGGCAAGCTTTGTTCACAGAGGGGACTTGCCTTTGCTTCCCTCTAAGGTTGAGAAAATGTGACTTTCTGACGGTTACCCGGTGGGACCCTGCCAATCTCAACAAGCTCCCTGCAAGTAGGAAGCTAATCCAGTTGTCTTCCAGTTGTGCTCGTTTTCTTTATTTTTTATCAGGGGGTGGGAATCACGAAGCCTTCCCGCCGTTGCCGTCGTTTTTTTGGCCTCTTCAAGTTGGCTCCAACTTACAACGGCCCTATTGTGGGGTTTACTTGGCATGATTTACGCTGAGGAGGTTTGCCCTGGCCTTCCTCTGAGGCTGAGAGAGTGTGGACTTGCTCAGGATTGCCCAGTGGGTTTCCATGGCTAAGCAGCGATTCAAACCCCGGTCTCAGGAGTTGTAGTCCAATGCTTACACCCCTACACCGGGAGGGAGGCTGGTGGCTATTTTTTCATGTGAAGCAGAGAGGCTGAATGAGAGTGACTGAGAGTGCTTTCCACCAATGGGCTCTTGAAAAGGAAGTAGAATGCAAGACGAGAATGATTGCTTTGAATCCTAAGATAACCAGCAAGGTTTTTCTGCACTGTAGTGTGTTACCATATGGTAAATTTTCTGCAGAGTTCTGGAAAATTAATTTTTTGCATATCTCCCAGAAAGGGACAAACCATCCAAAAAAAGCTCATTTTTTCCACTCCTGGGCTTTTCAGCTTCTGGAATAGGGCCAGCTCTACCGTTAGGCAGAATGAGTTGACTACCTAAGGTTGTAGGCCCTGGGAGACGGGGCAGGGGCTCCACACCACTCCAGTTCCCTTACGCGACCCACCATCCCATAGATTCTCACCACATTCCCCCTAAGCCGGGTTAGTGCCTTCCTCTTTGGAGAAACTGATGTGCAACTCAGCTAGCAGCCCAGCCAGCTTGCCCACATGGAACTGGATGAGTGGAAGGGGCCACCTTTTTCATTGCATCAGGAACCCTGTATGGCTTATGGCCAGGCTGTTTGGCAAATCGTATCTTCTTGTAGGAGCCTGCCGGGACCCTGAGATCTTCAGGAGAGGCCCTTCTCTCAGTCCCACCACCATCAGAAGTGTATTTGGTGGGGACGCAAGAGAGGGCCTTCTCAGTGGTGGCCCCGAGACTTGGAACACCTTCCCAGGGAGGCCAGAATAACCTCCTCCTCCTCCTCCTTTTTTTTATTTTCACTGGCTTTTAAAACAGAAAGTGTTTAAAGAACTGAGGGGTGAAGGTGCCTTATTGTCTGCAACTGAAGTGGTTTTCTTGCTTTTTATCTTTTAAATGACACTTCATCTTCCTAAGTTTAAGTTTGGATTGTTTTAGTACTGTGAATAGTTTAATTCCATTTTAATGTTCACTTTGTCTATGTCTTTATCTATATGGTTCTTTTTAAAATGGTGGTTAAAATAATAAGCACCATCACCAAACTGGCAAGGGTAGCAGTGGGACATCCATGTTTTTCTGACAGTGGAAATCCGTTCTGCTTTCAGAAGAAAGAAGAAGAGCGTCGGAGAGCCGAGGAGGAGAAGAAAAAGTCCGAGCAGGTAACGCCAGGGCAGAACTGCCTTTGTGTCCACCACGGATAGAAAGAGACATTGGCACAGAGTGGGTGGGTGTTGCCAGACCTTTTCAGCTTAAACAAATAAACACACACATGTATATTCCGGTCTTGGGCATTAAAAAGCAAATTAATTTCTGCAAGCTGGTGTTTGCAAATATAGCAGCTTTGCATACTGAGCAATTTGTATTCCTTCTGGACATGGGAAGGAGCAGGGAAGTGCACAGAACTGAGAAGGTCTGTCTGCTGATGGATCCCTTATTTAGCGACCTTCTACAAGCCTAGATCTGCTTCTTATGGGTTTAATGATCACAACTCCCACCAAAGCATCCTGGGAATTGTAGTTCAGTAAGCACGACCATGTTTACAGCACTATACATCCCAGGTATCCCCAGAGAGGAGAGGTGATGGAACTGGGCTGGGGCTGTTGTTTGGAGATGCACTGAGATGGATCTTCAGTCCAATTTCCAGTCTGGGTAATCTCCACGCTACGAATTTGCTTGCTTGTTGCAGCCAAACCGTTGTGTTAATTCATACCTTTCCCTCCATCCCTCCAGGAGCTGAGCAAGCGAGAAGTGATGAGGGTTGCCAACCTGGAAATCCCTGCAGAACTGGTTGGGCTGCTAAACACTGTGGCAGGTACATAAGATTTGTCCACGTGGGGTGGGATGTGGGTTGGAATTGCAGAGCATTGCTAAGATGAGCTGGACCTGAGCCCCCTCTCTCTCCTTGAGGGATTCTAGAATCTGTGTCCCTGAGATCTAATGAAGCCGTTCCAACTTGGTGGGCTTTCATAGCACTGTGGACTTGTAGACTTGCAAGGGACACCAGTGTACAATGGACGGTTCCAAACTCCATCCTCTCCAGCGGTCCCAGTTTCTCTGGTTAATTCTCTGCCATGGCACTTTCTCAGCTGCTTTTCAAGAGTCCCAGCTTCTCTTTCCCCCTTTCCCTTCATCCTCAGCATCATTCAATTGCTGCAAACTGAGCTCAAAATATAGCTTGCTCTCAATAAATTCAACAGTGAGGAGAAGACAGGAGAGGGCAGAGTCTTGACCTTCAATAGCACATAGATTCTAGGGTTTCTCTGCTTAAACTAGTAGTTCTGTGTATTATTCCTCATTAATAAATTTGGCCTGGGTGGATCAAAATGAAGGCTTATTTGGATCAGGATCAGGCCTATTTAATTTGGGCCTACCTGATCCAGCGCTCTGTCCCCACAGGGTCTAACCGGTTGCCTAGGGGATGCCCACAAACAGGGCGTGAGTGCAACTGAAACCTTCATGCATAAACAAATCCACTAAAATGAAATGTGCAAACGTGAAGGAACTGTTGCAGATGTCAGATCTCTGTGTGTGGGGGTGTTTTTATTTGAATGGCAAACAAGAGATACCTTTGCAACTGTGGCCGATGCTTCAGGTGTCCTGCTGGCTTCCCTGTGAAATAAAATCCTGTGTGTGGCCTCACCTGGGCCCAACTCCAGTGGTCCACACTGCATCACAGTTCATCCCTCGTGGCTCTTGGAACCTCCTTCTGTGCTTCCTTTGCAAGGCACTCAAGACTTTCCTCTTCTCCCAACATCTCCCTTGCACAATCCCTTCCTCTCCTGCCTTCCCGCAGTGCACAAGCAGGTGAACGAAGACTGTGTCACCTCCATCCCTCGTCCCAAGCTGCAGGAGGACTCCCACCTCACCCTGCCCCTTGACATCAACAGCTACCCCATGACCAAATATGTACGGATCCACTTCAAGGTAAGCCGCCAAAGTGATAAAAAGCCTGCAAACCGTGCCTTATGAGGAGCAGTTTAGGGAGCCGGGTACGTTCAGCCTGGAGAAGAGAAGGTTAAGAGGTGACGTGATAGCCATATTTCGATATTTCAAAGGATGGCATATGGAAGATGGAGCAAGCTTCTTTTCTGCTGCCCCAGAGATTAGGACATGGAGCAATGGCTTCAAACTACCTAAACATTAGGAAGAACTTCCTGATAGTAAGAGCAATTTGACAGTGGAAGCTACTGCTAGCTCAATGGAGCGTGTTGGAGTTTCCTCCTTCCTTGGAGGTTTTTAAAAGAGGCTGGACGAGGCCATCTGTCAAAGGGAATGCTTTAATTATGTATTCCTACATGGCAGCTTTGTCTGTTGATCTCTCCAGGAGCCACTTTTTGGGATGCTCACCAGGACTCTGGCGTCTCCGCTGACTCTCTTGGACGAGAGCCTGGCACCCGAAGCCGTCCGCCTCTTCAAACTGGTAGGAGGAGGCCGGTGTGATCCGGATTTGTTTCGTTTGCTCTGGTCAAACACAGATGCTGTGTGTGAGAGAAGGAGGGAGGGAGCACGCTTGAGTGTGAAGCCGTGTGTGAGAGAGAAAGAGTGTGTGTTCCTGCATGGGTGTGTGTGAAAGAGAGAGGAACCGGGACAGAGAAACAGAGAGAAAACTCCTGCTTGTGAACGAGTGTGAGAAAGTGGATGTGTGTGTATAATAGTGAGAATGCGAGCAGGTGTGTGAGAAAAGAAGAGAAATGGGCTGATTATGTATGTGCGTGTGTGTGTGTGTGTAAGTGTGTGAAGGAAGGAAGGAAGGAAGGAAGGAAGGAAGGAAGGAAGGAAGGAAGGAAGGAAGGAAGGAAGGAAGGAAGGAAGGAAGTGCCTGAGTGTGAATGAACTCACAGTATCGGTGTGCAAAGGGATCTTGTAGCACCTTTGAGACTAATGGAGAGAAAGAAGTTGGTAACGTTAGCTTTTGTAATCTCAGGCTTTTATCGCACAATCAGGCAAATCACAATCACAGAGGATAATGGCATCTTCAGCTGGGACTTTATTGCATGAAGTTGTTTCTCTTCTGCTGTTCTCCCAGTGGGAGACTGTTTGAAAAGTGTTTCTTTTATTCACACGCACATGCACACGCACACACACGCACACACAACGTTAATGACCTTCTTTGTGAGAAACGCTTTCCAGATGGTCTCCCACTGGGAGAACAGCAGGAGAGGAATGAGGTCACCTGCTGAGTCCCAGCCAGAGATGCTGTTCTCCTGCTGTAATTGGGATTTACCTGCCTTGTGGGATGAGGCCCTTAAGTATATTTCATCGTATGCCTCTGATGAAGCCGTACGCTAGACCTTTCCAAATGTTTCATGTTGGGGACGCACTTTTTAAACAGGCATCCTTTTGTGACACAATAATTCAGTTTTACTAGCAAACCCCGTTATAAGAGATACAGACACATACATAAATTGTGATAACGAAACGTATGGGGACACAACGTATCTCGTGAAAAATTTTCACATATTTTAAAAAATATATGATTTATAAATAATAACATAAATTTCCAAGATCGTAGGCGACACACCTCCACACTGTTTGGAAAGCCCTGCCGTAGACTTAAGACTACAAAAACTTGTCCTACCAACTCCTTCCTCGCAGCTTCAAAGATGCTGCAAAAACCCGTTGCATACATCCTGAGTGTGAACAAGTGTGATAAAGCGTGTGTGTGTGTGAGAGAGAGAGAGAGGGAGAGTGCTCATGTCTGTGAGCGTGTAAGCATATGTGGGGCTATGCACATACGCATGAGTATATATATGTGTGGGAGACAAAATACAGGTATGGGAATGCGTGGGAACGAACCGGTGGCAGTGACGATGAAGGTGATACATCTTGTGTGATTTTTTTTGTGCAAAGAGTATGCCTCCTACCTGCTTCCTTGTGCAAACATTTCTTTTCCTCAGGTAGGACTCGGCTTCTGGGTCCTTTATATAAGTCTGACGGAGAAAGAAACGGGAAATTTTGGTTGCCCCAATGGCACGTGGGCTATTTATGGAATGCAATTTATTCTCCTTCCTTCCTCTCCGCCACCCTCGCCCGTCAGGTCCTCCGCTTCATGGGAGACCCTCGCCTCGACGGCACGCAGGAAAACCTCTTCGGGAACTACATTGTGCAGAAGGGGCTCGCGACCCCCGGCCTCCGGGACGAGATCCTCTCCCAGATCGCCAACCAGGTGTGGCGCAACACCAACGTCCACAACGAGGAGCGGGGCTGGCTCCTCCTGGCCGCCTGCTTGTGCGCTTTTGCGCCTTCCCCCAACCTGGAAAAGTACCTGCTGAAGTGAGTGGGGGCACCAAAGCGACTTTCAGGGAAGGGAGACAAAATTTGGGGTAGAGAGAGGGTGTCCCTGGGGGGGGCAGTGCGGGGAATTTGAACGGCAAAAATGGAACTGGGGGTCGGGATGGCTGTGCACCATTACCGGGACATGTTGGCGCCGTGGCCATTCTCTAAGGCTGCCAACTAACCGACGAAGTGGAAGGAAACAAAAAGGCCATTTCCGCACCAGACTGTTATAGCGCTATTATTCCACTTTCAACATCCCATGCAATCCTGGGGTTTGCAGTTTAGGGAGGGGCCGTACGGCCCCTCCCTAAACTGCAAACCCCAGGATTGCATGGGATGTTGAAAGTGGAATAATAGCGCTATAACAGTCTGGTGCGGAAATGGCCCATAACTAGAAATAGGTGCCTGCATATTTTGTAGCAGAAAAATTTCTCTTTAGGGGGCTTTATTTTTTTTTAATTATATTTTTATTGAGAATAAAAAAGATCAGTACAAAATATGTGTCGACATACATTCTTACCTTTCAGTCTTTTACAGTCATTCTCTTGCAGCCATTTATAAAATTCCCATTCGCCCCTCCCCAAATTTTTCCCCCCACCTTCCATCTTTCTGTGTTTTGCTTGGAATTATTACTATAACAACTGTACCTGTTCCGCTAAAGTTTTAGCATGATTGTCTCCGAACGTCAAATGAATTATACAAAATATGTTCTAATCCATTACCTTTGATATTTTAAATATCTTTGCAATTCTTTATGTCAACCCCTTCTTTTCCATTGTATTTGTTTAATAAATGTTGAAAAAGGTTCCCATTCTCTCTTGGAGTTTTGGATTGGTGCATCTTTTCAGCATCATCATCAATGTCCCCATCTCCATCATTTCTAACATTTTCGATATCCAATTGCCTGTCCGAGGTCTTACTTCTATCTTCTTTTTTTGGCACATAAACAGTTCTGGCTGCTGTAACCGTAGACAAATGTTAATTTTGAGCATTTTTTTTCAATCAAGTAAAACAATATTGGCCTATTTTAAAATATATGCTTGTCTTTTAAAAGGCCCAGAAGGAGGGAGTCCATACTCCAAAACACACTGGGCAGGGGGTGCCAAGTGCCAACTTTGGATTGGCCGCAAGTGGGCACCCTCACCTTATAGAATCATAGAAATGTAGAGTTGGAAGAGACCCCAGGGGGCATCCAGTCCAACCCCCTGCCATGCAGGAGCACCCTCAAAGCACTCCCGACAGATGGCCATCCAGCCTCTGCTTAAAAACCTCCAAAGAAGGAGGAGACCCCACCACACTCCGAGGCAGCAGATTCCACGGCCGGACAGCCCTGACCGTCAGGAAGTTCTTCCAGAGGTTCAGGTCGAATCTCCTTTCCTGCAGCTTGAATCCATTGCTCCTTGTCCTGGTCTCTGGAGCGGCAGAAAACAAGCCCTCTCCCTCCTCTACATGGCATCCCTCCAAGCCTTCTCCCTTCTTTTTCACCCTTCAGGTTTGTTTCTGACTACGCCTTCGATGGCTACAAGCCCATCTGCCAGCAGAAGCTCATGCAAGCCATGGAGAAGGCCCAGGGCGGGGGTGAAGCTGCCCGGGCCTTCCCTCCCACCCTCCTCGAGTGGACGGCCAGCCGAGACAGAGTCAACATGGCCCTGGACGTTTACTGCTTCAATGGTGAGAGGCCGCTGGGAGTGAGGGCTTCGTGCTTCCCAAGCTAGCACCGGAGGAAGACGGCTGGAGGCATTAGCGTTCTGCTTGCGGGGAGTTTTTGGAGAGCAATGCTGAGGTCAGCTGGGTAGGACGAGGATAACAATGGCGACTTTTTGCCTTGACAGGTGATCACTTCTCTTGTCCCATAAATTCCTGGACCACCGGAGAAGCCCTTGCTGAGAACGTCCTGAAATACAGGTAGGAGGAGAGTGGGAGAATCTGCTAGACCAGTGGTTCTCAAGCTAAACCACTGGCATTTTTAGCTTCCCAGTGTGCCAGGGACAAGCACCACATCTGTGCCCATTAACCAAAACTGTTTTCTGTGTTCATAAAGCGTGTGAGTCCCAACGAGAGTACTGTATACCCACTGAAACCAGTGGGATTTGCATATGTGCCATTCACCCTTCAGCCACTGGAGGAATGGGTTCGTTCTGGCTGGAATTCACCGGCATAGGGCAGGCCGTTAAACTGTGGAATTCTCTGCCACAAAACATAGAGATGGTGGTTACCAGCTTGGATGGCTTCATTGTCTGTCTGTCTGTCTGTCTCCATCCATCCATCCATCCATCCATCCATCCATCCATCCATCCATCCATCCATCCCATCATCTCTCTCTCTCTCTCTCTCTCTCTCTCTCTTTCTCTCATAATCTCTCACTCACTCTAACTATATTGTTCTTCTTATAATTTGTAAGCCACCTTGACTCCTCATTTAGGAGAAAAGGCAGAGTATAACGTTCATCCTTCTTCATCACCATCTATTCATTTAGCACCATCAACCAGAAACTATATAAGAGGAGCAGACAAATTAATGGAATTTGGCTATTGGCTATATATCGACTCCAGTACCAAGGGCAGTTTGCCTTTGCATTTCCATTGCTGGGAATTCGAAGATGGAGGATGCAGGTCTACTCATGTCTCGTTGGTGGGCTTCCCAATGAGGAGTCCAGCTGACCGCTAGGAGAAGGAATCTTGGACCAGAGAGGTCTTCCTTGCTACCTGTCATGTCCCTCTTCTGCTCCTATCATCCTTCAGTGTGGTCTCAGGATTCTCCTCCAGATGTTCAGTTTTGCCCATTCTGAATTTGGTTGTGACTCCTGATGAACTTCACAAGACCCATCATGATGTCCTGACCATGGGCAGAGATACCTGCCATTGCTTATTTATACCCCGACATCTGCTCATCTTTCCTGACTTTGCATAACAAGAATCTTAGGTGCCTCACAGGTAGTATTTCTTCACAGGGGACTCACTGATGGATGGAGAGGCTGGTCGGTGACCATGAAGGATGGCAACCAGTGGGCAGAGTTGGCTGGCCATGACTATGTTCTGGACCTGATTTCGGACCTTGAGCTGATCCGTGGCTTTCCAAAGCAGAAGTCATATTTCATGATTGCCTCAGAAGATCTAGAGAAGAGCACAGGTGGCAAAGCGTAAGTAGTGGTGGAGTCCACTTCTTCAAACCGTTCTATACAGTTCCAAGACAATCATGCGGATACACGGTGTCAAAGCCTGTAGGAAGAAGACATCTCAGTAGGTACGAGAGCGAGTGACGTTGTCAGAGCAAAGGTCCCAGATCTTATGTTTGAGACGAATATACGTCATTGATCACACTTCTGATACAAGACTGACTTCAGTTGTGGAAACCTGAATTAGATCCTCTGAGCCACAGGAAGGTTGTGGCAAATGGGTCTAATGAATCCATTACTTTTTCCTGAACCCCAATCAAGTCTGTACACGTAAGCCTTTTCCTATCTGCTACACTACTATTAGCAAATATTTTATTATAAGACACCTAAGCTGTTCCACTGGGCTTATCAGCCATGGTGCTGGTAAATATCTTGTTCAACCAGTTGGATGGGCTTCCATCAAATCCAGTTGCCCAGCCATGTGGAAACTGCAGCAACCTCAGATGTGATTAAACTCTAATTCCCATCAGCCCCAGCCAGCACGGCCAGCGGCCAAAGATAATGGGCAAAGAGAGTGACATGAACCCAGGGTCGGAACTGCGGGGCCAGCTTGGCAAGGAGATCCATCACAATAGGGTTTTCTTGGCAAGATTGACTCTAATATATTCCACTGCCCAGTGTGTTTCGATGGCTAAACAACAACCCTGGCCTCCCAGGGTCCCAGCCCAAAACTCAGACCACTGCACCCTTTCTTTCTTACCCTTCAGTAAACCCTGATTTGGAGCATTGCTCTCTGTCCTCCTCCCCTCCCAATCACGCTCTGCTCTCCCACCGCTCTTCCTTTTTCTCCGTAGAGTGTTCAGACATGGTTTGGAGTCAAGTGACGAAGTCCCTCCTCCGCCGCTGATAAAGGCTCCCACAGTCGCACCCGCTAACCTGCCGGATTCGGAGGGCTATTGCAGCCACGGTAAGGTTGAAAGGGCTTGCTCCGTCTTTCCGTTTGGTGCCCGTGTGTTTGACATTGGCAGAATCTTGCAGAGTAAGGTGGTCATTGTAGTTATATCCCTCAGTCCCCCACTCTCTCATTGTAACCCCACTTTCTCCCCAAAACTGAGGTTCATGGCATTGTGAACTTCAAGGTTTAGCCCAAGCGATTCAGGAACTGTCCACAGTGCTGAATCTATTATGAAAGATAGTTCCAGCACCGTAGACAGTTCCTGCAAAGTCCAGACTCAAACCTGGTACGGATCCGTCAGCCCACTGACCTGGAAGCCAACAGCGGCCCCACCACCACCAACCCTGCCAGCCCAGAAACATCTCCTTGGCTCATTCTCTTTCCTTTACCTTTCCAAATCTGGAAGCAGACTCAGACACCTTCAGCGAACCCCGGAGCCAGAAGGGTTTGGATCACTACCTGGACAGCCTCTTTGACCCCGTCCTCTCCTATGGGAACGGGGTAAGTAAAACAGCTTCCCCTCCCGTTCAAAATAGAGGTTGCAACAAGGTATGGAGGCCCCATGCCTTGTTTCTCACCGGTCTCTTTGCCTTCCAAGAGCCAAAGTATACTGTCATTTGGTTCAAGAGCTTAGAAATATTTGTTAAAGATCTCTGTCTCTCCAAATGAAACTGGAATTCCTGAGGTTTACTAGACTTTGGTACTGTATGTTCATCCCGTGGGAGGCAAAAAGTTTTTTGGACATGTAGCGTTCTGAATTTCTAAGCCATTCTAAATAAGCCGTTCTGTCTTTTTGCAAGAACTGTGTCAAAAGTCAATTAAGATAACTGATTGAGAACATGCGTTTGTTCGTAGAAAGGATGACACCTATGTTAGAATGTTCGGTTCTCTGCCTCACAATTCATGCTTTGGAAGCTCTATAAAATTCCTGGTATTTCAATAAAGCTTTGTCCATCTGATCAGACCACTGTTGTAGCCAACAGCAGGGACTGAGAAGATGTTCCCTCTTGCCCAAGAGTAATTTTGTGTGTGTGTGTGTGTGTGTGTGTGTGTGAGAGAGAGAGAGAGAGAGTAATTTTATATGTATGTGTGTGCATCTAACCCATTGTCATGCAAGAAGCTGCAGCTAAAGCACTTCTCGAGGTCTAACTTCTGTTTAAATGCTTCCAAGAAAGGCTGATTGATTCTGTTTGTTTGCTCCACCTTGCCCTAGGAACTGGAGAGATCGTCTGCTGTCTCTCATCGAATGAAAGGGGGCGGTCGAATTGGACAGGGCAATGGAGAGCTGAGCAGTGGTGACAATGAACCTCATGGGGGTCCCCAAACCTCGGGTGAGTGTAGACCAAGGTAGTTTGCCTGCCTGCCTGTCTGCCTTTCTGTCTGACTGCATGACTCTCCCTTCCTTCCTTCCTTCCTTCCTTCCTTCCTTCCTTCCTTCCTTCCTTCCTTCCTTCCTTCCTTCCTTCCTTCCTTCTGCCTTGGTTTTATCCATCAGGCATTGGGAATCCACCCCGAGGGCCCATCTTGCCCTGAAAGAGCTTGGCAAAATTTATTTTTGGACTACAGCTCCCATGAGCCCCCAGTCAGCACAGCCATTGGCCATATTGACTTGGAGAGATTTTAAATTATTTCACCCTGGGATATGGTGAATACTCTCAGGCTATTCAAAAATAATCAGTAGTGGTGCTTGTGGGAACGTAGCTTGCAGTCACCTGTAAATACACTTGTAATACTATCATACTTTTATTTTTGCTTTTTGGGTGTTTCTGTATTATCTTTAGATTTGCAATAGCTTGTGGGTGCACGCAGTAACCATCTTGCTGCCACCTGCCCATTTGAACCGTTGTTAATCTGGTGGTTTCCATCTTAGTGGGTAATTAATCCGCTCTTGGGTTTAGTCTAAACTTTAACAGAGCTGTCCAAAGTTCTGAATCCTATTTCCAAAACAGGTTCAGCACCGTGGGTAGCTACTACAAAGTTCATTCTAAAATCAGAATAGATTCACCATCCCAGTGACCTGAGAGCCATCAGACATCACTGCTTTTAACTGGAGATGCCAGGGATCGAACCTGGGACTTTCTGCATGCTAGGCACATATTCTGTCCCTGGAGTATGCCTTCTCTCCTCAGCAAACTCTTAAAACAACCTTTTCATGCCCCTCCAGGAGGAAAGAGTGAAGCAATGAAACAAGCTTACCAGAACCAACAGGAGTCGATTCTGGTGAGTGAGTGGTACCGAAACTGCTCTCCTGGCCGGTCCCACATTTCCAACCCTTGGGCTCCTATCACCCACCTTGCCCCTGTTTTAGGTGCTTTTAGGTGCTGTGTTGGCAGAACTCAGCCAATTATAGCCCAAAAGAAAAGGTAAAAGTAATAAGCAAGGCAATGCAATACACAACAGGTTACTTCTACAAAGTTACAATTGCAAGAAATTACTTTTAAAAATATGAGTATGAGTAGAAATTACTTTTTAAAGTGACACTCCAAGCTGCAGCTAAAAGCGCAGGGGCCCAGGCTGAAAATAAACATGGCAACCCTAAACTCTGCCCTTTCTTTCCCGGTTAGGCTCGCCACATGTCACAGCAGATCACGGCCCTCCGCCGGCGGCAGCAGCAGGCCGTGGCGGCAGCAATGGGTAGCATGGCCTCCTCCAGCCCTCCGCGGTCCTCCAGCCCCGGATCTCCCCGCCACAGAAGCCCCCCTAGGGCTCACGCGGGACAGCCCTTCCAGGTGAGTCTGATGCATATAAGAGGCCATGAAGCGGAGAGCCTCTGGAGAGATGTTTTTTGTAGACACACCCTAGGTTGAGCAGAAATTAGACTGGGTGATCTCCAAGTTCCTTCCGGGCCTTCCCTGGTTTGTAGACTGGGCCGGTTGTGGGAGAGACAATGCCCCCAAATAGTCAGCGTACCTGCTGAAAGTCCCTATGGATCCCTGAAATAATTTCCCCATCCTCAAAGCACCCGTGGCTTCCTGCTCAAATTTCCCCTGGCTCCTTGCTTGCCTTTCCAATGGCTTTCCGCTTAGCCCTGCATCATGGCTCTCTCCTTGCTTGAAGTCCCTGAGGAACCCCTGCATGAATTTCCCATGGTTCCCATGGCTTCCTTCTGAGATTTGGGGCCATTTCTGCCCTATACTGTTACAGTCTTATTATTCCACTTTCCACCTCCTGTGGAATTCTGGGGTTTGTAGTTTCCTGAGGCCAAAGAGCTCCCCAGCCGAGAATTCCAAAGGCCCCTCCCTCACCTGCAAAGCCCAGGATGCCACAGGAGGTGGAAAGTGGCACAAGAGCACTATCACAGTGTAGGGTAGAAATGGCCGAAGCCAAGCCGTGTCTTGCCATCCTCCAGCTGAATGCATCCCATTTCTAAACGAATTTGGTGTTTCCGCCGCCTTCCTGACTGCTGAAATAAGGATGGTTGTGACCCATCACCTCTCCTTGGTGGGGCTGTGTTGTAGCTTAATGACTCTCTCAGACCTGTATTGCCCTGGATCATGCCCTTGTTCTCCGTGCTCTCGTGTCCTGGAGGCTGCTTCCCTTTCCTTTTCTGGGACGCAATGTGCCATCGCTGTGCCCTTCTCTCAGTGACCCGAACCTGCCCGACACCGGATATCTGCTTTTGCGTGGCGGCCGGTATTCATTTCACTCACCTTGGACACCGACACTTGCTACTATAGCTGGTGTGTGTATGTGTGTGTGTCTGTTTTCGCCGTGTTTTGCCCTGTCGGGAAAGCCAGCCATTCCGGTCCAAAATTCTCTGGCACATCAGTGTCTCACATTTGAGGAACGGGGGGAAAGACGCAGGTTAGGATGAGGGTCTTGGATCACCCAGGCCTCCAGGGCATCTTTGGGAAGTGGGGTCTGGAATGAAGACCACGACTGGAGGAGCTTTTCAAGGTTTTGTCTTAAAACTGGGATCCCCGGCTCCAGGAGTCCGTGACCCAGAGTGACGGGAGAAACCGCAGCCCACGATGGTACTTAATTTCACCCTCTGTCTTGGCAGAGAGAAGCTGAGAAAGGGATGGTTGACAGAACTACGACCTCTC
This sequence comes from Cyclura pinguis, assembly GCA_030412105.1. Lineage (NCBI taxonomy): Eukaryota > Metazoa > Chordata > Lepidosauria > Squamata > Iguanidae > Cyclura > Cyclura pinguis. The sequence goes on along the minus strand of CM059609.1, from coordinate 2,284,048 downwards.
CCGGCCTCATGCAAGACAGGCCCAGCTTTCAGAGATCTGGTAAGGGGGAAAAGGGGGATGCCCAGCTGTGCCAGCTGCCACCTCCGTGTTGGCGTCTATGGATCTCTAACCAAGACCTTCACCAAATTCGAGGGTCTTTTTGCATGACTTCTTCAAAGACAAGACGAGGAAGGGACCCTGGGATGCTGTTTGGCGGGGAGGGGGAGGGGCTGGGAGGACTTTTCCCAGCTTGGGGTGCTACAGTCCTCACCCAGATCCTCCCCTTGGAGCCCGAATTGGTGCCAACATTGGCTTCAATCAGGTGCCGGCTTTTTATCTGAACTTTTCAGGTCTATTGGTCCTGTCCCAATCTTTTCACGTATACGGTTTTAAAACTCTCTTCGTTTGTTTTAAATATCAAATTAAAACTGTCTGGAGTACCAGTTGGGAGAGAAAGATGAGATGTGTAAATAAAGTGGTGGTTGTTGACGATGTTTTAGCAATAAGACAGCTAACGATGTAACAATCTGTGATATGGCTATTAGGAATTTTGCTAAGTTGATCTGCAAAGGCTGAATGAGACGCTTTCTATTAATTGTTTCTTTTTTCATTACAGCTTGGGGAGAGGCAGAATTCTTTTGTGTTTTAGTTAGCATAGCTAGTTGTGTTTATGGTAATGCAATAGATTATTTTGTGGGATTTACTCTTTGACTTGCTGAATGATTCCTTCCTGTTTTAAATTGTTCTGAATTCACTTCCTCCGTACACTGCCTTGAAATCTTATGATGCAAGGCAGCATATAAATATTTTTTTGCATAAATAAACAAACAGAAGCTTGCAGCCACTGGATCTTTGCATATACAACCAGCCTCCAGCGTCTCACCCTGTCTTTTCTCTCCTCTGCCCTGGGCTCAGATCCTGCCTCCAGGCTGCGGGCCGGCGAGCTGGTACGCCATTCCAAGCTGAACTCGGAGCACATCCCGGAACCGACACAAAACATCCGCAACATCATCAAGCAGTACCAACAACCCACTCGGGTCCCCGAGCCCATCAGGTTGGGTTTGGACACCCCCAACACACACACACACACACACACATTCACTCACTCTCCAAAATCCTGCATCTTCTTCCATCCAAACACCCCATAGAGCCCAAGGAAGGTTCATATTACATGAGGCGCCAATGGGTTTTTACGCCATCATTTTTAGCTCCCCGTGCCCTCCAACTGTCCTGATCTGGCAGAAAAAGTCCCAGTTCATCTTCCGCCATCCCGCTTTTCCAGCTGCTTCCAAAATGTCCCAGTTTCTCTCTCCGCCTCCCACTTTCCCCCTTTTTCTTTGGCTTTCACTGAGTGCAAGCTACTTTTGCGTTTGGAACTCCCTTTTCAGGAACTGGAGGAAGTTGAGGATGAACAGAGAAAGTGGGAGAGAAACTGGGACATTTTAAACGCCGCTCAAAAAGTGGGACCTCCTCTGGGTACATTCCAGATTGTCAGTCTCCTTTTCAAGGCTCTGCATATGTTGGAGAGGTGAGCTTTCAGCACCTTGGACACATCCTTTAAAGTTGAGATTGAGGGCCTTTCCGCGCTAGACTTTTATAGTGCTATTATTCCACTTTCAGCCTCCTATCGGATCCTGGGGTTTGCAGTTGAGGGAGAGGCGTTTAGGATTCTCATCCAGAGAGCTCTTTGGCCTCAGGAAACTACAAACCGCAGAATCCCACAGGAGGTGGAAAGTGGAATAATAGCAGTAGAACTCTGTAGTGCGAAAAGGCCCTGAAACTCCAGGGCCCACCGAAGCCACTTGCCTCCACTTCAAGAGGATACACTCGGAATTTGCCAAAGTTACATTTGTACCTCCTAGAATAAGTCCAGCCAGCACATAGTGTCAGGGGAGGGAGGATTCTGGGCATTGGAGTGGGGAAAAAAAGTAAAATGAATTTTCTCAAGCGGTGAGTTGGATACCTCTTGTCTCTGCAGGAAGGAAGGGGGCAAAGTCTTTGTGAAGAAAATGGACCCACACGAAGAAGCCTTGAAGATCCTAAAGGGACAGCTGGCGGCCACGGAAGCTCCCACCCGGCCCCCGCCGGTAGAGTTCGATGAATCTGAACTCCCGAGGCACAGTCAGGGAGGGTCGTCCTATTTCCTATCACGGGATTCCATAGGAGGTTGAAAGCGGAATAGTAGCTAGTGTGGAAATGGCCATAGAGTGGCAGATCTCTCAGGAACTGCCACCAAGTCTACATCCAGTCTAGAAAAGGAGATAATGGGATAATTATATTATGCCAGCACCTTCATTAAAGTTCAGAGTAAAACCCAGAGCAGACCCACAATTGATGCTCACTCTTTGGTGATGCCTCACCCCGCTGATGTGAGAGCCACTCACAGCTACTTACAAAAAAATAGATTCAGTACCTTGGATACAGTTCAGACTAATAACCGGAGTGGACCCCCTTATGTTTAATTAACGCTCACCCATCGGTGGGCACTTTGGGACGAGTGGCATTCCTGTTAAGAAGGGTCTCACAGGGCAAAAAAGTGTCTGGTGCTCCTCCATAACACATGGATTGGCGTCTTTGTAGGTCCCCCGGGAAACGGCACCGAAGGAGATAGTAGCCATGGTGAAGCCTGTGACCAGTGCCAAGGCGGCCGTGCCCCCTGCCAGCCACTCACCACCTGCCATCACCAGATCTTTCCCCGACACCTCTCCAGGTAAAGAAAAATATCACTTTCTCTCTCCCTCTTGGAGCCCTTTGCTTGGGTAGATTAAAGTAAAGAGCCTGGCAAAGCTACATATATTTGGCATGGCTGCTGTTGTCGTTTGCCTTCAGGATGTGTCTGAATTATGGTGACCCCAAGGTGAACCTATCACGGGGTTTTCTGGGGCTGAGAGTGTGTGACACTCCCAAGGTCACAGAGTGGGTTTCCGTGGCTGAGGGGGGAATTGAACCCAATCTCCGGGGTCGCAGTCCAATGCTAGCTGGAAAGATGTGTCATAGGAGTACACGCTATTGTTGTTGCGTGCCTTTAAGTTGTTTCCGACCTATGGCAACCCTAACGCATCCCAGTCATGGGGTTTTCTGGGGCTGAGAGTGTGTGATACACCCAGTGGTTTTCCACGGCCAAGCAGGAAATTGAATCCTGGTGTCTAGGGTTGTTGCTCAATGGACGAATCGTTACACCACCCTGGCTCTCATAGATAATAAACTGGTGTTCAATTATCCCTGTCCATGTTTGGGTGTGGGATGCCACATCCTCTTGATCTCAGAGGAGAAACAGCCTCGAGGCCGGAGGGGTTTTTCTCCAACTTGGCTGCTGACCGGTTTCTCTTTCCCAGCTTCTGCCTCACGGGAATTATCTGCGGAAGATGAACAAATCCAGACCCGGCTTCACCGCCGATGCAGTGAGGAATTCTATGCTTACCGCAACGTCTCTTGGAAAATCTATCTCAGGAAAGAGGTATATTCCGGGGGCAACACAGTGCTTTTCATTTCCTCATCCAATCACCGATGCAAGGGGTGGGGAGGATGGGAAGATATAATTTTATAATACTGTGCATGGCATAGAGAAAGCAGATAGAGGATGGCTTTTCCTCACACTGTCAAAATGCTAGAAATTTGGGCATGATGAAAACTGCTTTGGAACTACTGATAAAACAAAGAGGCATTCTTTATGCAAGGCCTGGCCAGCTTACGGAACTCCCTGCCACAAGGTATCAGTTGGGGGCCACCAGCTTAAGTCCAGAATTTGATAATTTTACCTTTTTGGACTACAGTTCTCAGAACATAGGGAGGTGCAGTCCAAAATGGAACTGTGTTCACCTCTGTTATAGATCTGCTTGAAAGGAGGTGAGACAGATTCTAGAAGGAAGAGGAGAAATAGTCGTAAGAGCTGACTTTAGCCTTCCTGGTCATTGGCACTCTATCTTCGAAGATGGTTGGGAGCATAACTGGGGAGGGAATTTGGGATTATGGAATCCCTAGAGGAGTCTGAGGATCAGGAAGACCAGGGGTAGGAATTATGTGACCTTCTAGATGTTGTTAGACTGCAACTCCCAGAATTCTTCACCCTAGGTTATGCTGGCTAGGGCTGATGGGAGTTGCAGTCCAAGAATACCTGGAGGGCCTAATTCTGCCCTTTCTTTGAGACAGACTCATTGAGCCAGGTGCTGCTGTTTCCCTGGACCCTAAATTTGCAAAAAAATATCTTGCCTTCCATCCTCCCTTCCTTCCTTGCAGGTGTTTTACCCAAAGGAGAACATCAACAGCCCTCTTCTGCTAGATCTTCTTTTCCGGCAGGTGAGGTTATCACTTTGGGCTGGTCTCCCAAGTGTTTCCAAACCTTTACCTCCCTTGGTTGCTGCACTGAACGGTGCATTTCGGCACAAATCCCTTACAAATGCACAAATGCCATGCACACATATACCTTTCAATTGTCCTGATTAATTCTCAGCCACCTCACTTTCCCACTGGAATATTTTTTTGGATAAATTATGTGGGAGTGGGCTTGAAACCTATTAAAATATGAATTGCTGTTCTTGGAAGCTTTCAGGAAAGGCAATTCCATACTTTCCAAAAGTGCCCCAGCTTGGAAGGGACAGTCCCAATTTATCCTCTACAGTCCCACTTTCTAAAATGCTTTAAAATGTCCCACCTTCTGTCTCCTCCTCCCTCTTTCCTCCTTCATGCTCAGCTTGCTGCTATTTCTGTAAACAGAATTCAAAGTGCCAGAGTAGTTTGCACTTAGCTGGAGGAAGACGAGGAGAAGGAGAAGTGAAATCTTGCCCTTCCCTGTAGGCTCCAGCAAAAGCAAATTGCTGCAACCTCTCCTAGCTTGTTTGCTCTTCTGTATTCATAACTTTTGCCGCTGTGACCCCATTCAGACGTTGCTCAGCCACAGATGTCCACGTTTTCATCTGTGAAATGTTGGGGCGAATGCACATACCCTCAAAACATCCTCTTGGGTAAAATGCTGTGGGGGAGGAGGTTTCTGAGGCAGGAAGGGTTTTAGGAATAGATTTGGAGCCCAATTTTTCACCCCAGGAGGCTCACATAGTTGCAACGCATCTTTCTTCCGGCAGATCTTCAACGATACCCACTCGGAGGCGTGCCTGCGCATCACCCAGGATGAGAGGCTGCGCATGAAGGCCCTCTTTGGTAAATGTCTTCCTCTTTTTCAGCCAGAATATCTTTCCTTCTCCTTTTGGATCTTCCTGCTCCCAGCATGCGCTGGGTCAGCATCTTGGATCGTCAGTCTGATCCAACAGAGCTCTTCTGCTCTTCAAAGGTGTGGCTTATTCTTGCTGAAGCCGAAGCTTTGCTGTTGACTTGTAGACTGTCCACTCACGCACACAAAATATCAGGGAGCAGTTGAGGGCACGGGCAAGTGCCGTCTTGTCTTTCTCACGGGGAACACTGGGGCCGCGGAAGTGTAATAGAACGGGCCCGTATTTCTCTCCGCAGCGGAAAACAAACTGGACTCCTTCAGTCCAGTGGCTGACGAAAGCGTCAAGAAGGAAATCGTAAGCGTTGCCCGGGATATTTGGGAAGTCTATTTCTCCCGCCTTTTCCCAGCTACGGTAAGATGCATTGCACCGGTCGTGTAGGGACGGGGGAGCGATGGGAGCGGTTTGCCCTGGGCGGCAATGTTTTTGGGGCGTCCTGGCCCATAGCCATGCCCCTGCGTGACCTGGCCACGCCCCCCACCACGCCCACGTCCCCTGCACCGTAGCCCCACCTGTCCCACCTCCACACACTCCAAGCTCTGCCACTGCATTGCACACAAACACACACACACGTGCACACACGCACACAGAACAATGGCAGGAGGTTGGAAAGTCCCCTCTCCTCTTTCTGATGCCCCCAGCCATTTAAAAAAGTTCTGAACAGGAGCACAATGGATTCTTCGTTCCCGCGGTCAGACTGCTCCACACAGCTATTGACCTTTCCTGCCGACTTGTTGAAAGCCCTGCAGTTC